>OZ022331.1:39275587-40475587 GCA_963989225.1 Dromius quadrimaculatus | reverse complement strand
ATAGCTTAGCTTTAAAGAAGCGACCAACTGATTCTGATAAAGTTATTATACAATTTGAGAGCTGGAATACTCTCTTATTTGAAGAAAACTATATGCCAATCAAATCAGCTGAAAATTTTATTTCTTGAGGCGTAAATTTTAGTGTATCATTACTTAAAACGAGTATTCGGTTTCATGAGTGTATTCCATTTGATACATTTATTAGATATATGTCATTCAAAATTTATAGCTTGAAAGAACTGGCAAAAACTTATTATCAATGAAGAAATCTGGCAACAATTCCTACTCCACAAAATTTCACATCTCTCAAGGCTGCACAATAACTTTATTAGTCTATCATAACTTCAAAAATTAACGGGGACTGAACAACTGAAGTTACAAGGCCAAACCGGCTATTCCTTGATCAGTTAGTAGGATAACATCTTTCAAAAAAATAAAATAAAATAAAATAATCTTATAAATCAATATCATATAGTGAAATAGTCATTTTACAGTATAGTTTTAGTCACAATACATCGAAGGCGTTTGAAGTGGTATCGATTGAAATTGACAATTAAAAACATTTATCGAACTTTTACCAACAGTTAACATTTTAGTGGATTTTATTCCTAATACTAACAATTTATTCAAATCATTGAAGATTAATGTGGCGCTGTCATGTTATAGAAAAATAAAACGCTACGATAGTTTGTTTTACAAAACTATGAATTGCTACATGAAGAGAACTTACAGAAAAATATTCCAATATAAATTATTTACAGAGAGAAATGCCCAAGAAGTCGTATCCTGTGGCTTCATCCGTTATATCTACATGGATTTTACCGCTAAATTATGTTCCATTTTTTGTATTATTGGTTTTATTTTCGATTATCTTAAATCCAAGATAATCGTATGAAATTGCAAATATTCAAGCTTGGTTTTACCATCGTATCTTAAACTAATCATAGTATCATCTGATTGGCACTTCATAACAACAAAAATCAATTTAATTCCTGTTGATAAAATCGGGCTCAACTTTTAATATTTATTCATGCATCAGAATATTAATAAGATATTTTTCTACAGCCATGCGTAAAGTTATGAATATTTTGCGCATCTCAAGGTTACCACCGCTACCATTATCTGTTAATTTATATAATCTAAATTACATTTTTCTGTGAATTCATGTTGGTAACAGCTGACACGTATTCATTTAGCTTGAATTATCAAATTCTCATATAGTATTTCGGGATTTTTGCAATGTTGTTAGATCTTAATAGGTGTCAAAATATGGGATGTCAATAATATCGAAGAAAAAATTGGAAGTTTCCCTCACTATATATCTTTTATCGACCCATTGTTTAGGTTATTTGTAAAGTCTAAATATCAATTTGAACTGTGTTGTTTTTTTTTTAAATTTGATTTGAAAGCTACTATTTTAGGATCGTAGAAAAAATCTTGTATGCAATACGACTGTAAACAAACATTATGAGATAAATTATTATTATGATTGTCTCAGTCGTTTGTGCTTATAATACATATCGTTTCGTTTTGTTCTATAGTAGTTTTCAATAAAATCTAATTCATGATGAATGAAAAATCTAAATAGTTTATGAATGTACAGAATGAATATTGATTCGTTACACAGCAGGCTTTATGATTTGTTACACAATTTTCAAAGTGTATTGTTGCAAGCTCTTTTTATGAAAATTATTCAAACTTAGCTCAATCATTATTCAAACCTATTTCAAAACTATGATTATTTAAAAAATTACCTATCCAGTTCGAAGGATATCATTCGAGTATTTTGCTCCGTGATTATAATTTTGTTTCTTATTTGTAGGATTATTAAGGTCAGCGAGAATTCAAAGTAAGACTGAGCTGACATCCAAAGTCATAAAATCATACGATTCGGTCATATTTAAACATTTAGAATAGCAGAAAAAAAAAATTAAATTACTCTAGTTCCAAAATAATTTCTATGTTTAAACACAGAGAGGTACAAAAATTTCGGTGCCAACAAAAAAGAAAAATAATTAAGAACATAAGGGCAAATAATTCAAATGATTGAAAAACACAAAGCAACTAATTTACTAAAAAAAAAAACTATTTCTACAATTAGTTATAATTGAATTCAGGCATTTACATCTTATTCCCTATATTAGAGAAACAAGTCGAAAAATTTCAAAGCACCATGCTATTTTAGATGAAATGAACATATTGCTCCAAACGACTGCATAAAAGGCTTTGATAATAGCCAATATAAAACAGCTTCTTTTGTTGATCATGCATTAGGTTTTATGGCAAGAGGCATAATATAAAATGGAAACAGCCACAAGTCTCCACATTTTACGCGAGTACCACTAAAAGTGAAATTATAAAGAGCGTTATGAAGAGCATTCTGAAGCCCTACTTTTTTAATTGAAAAAGAAAACTATATTATTACAAGCAAGAAAAAAAAAAGTTAGGGGAGAATATATTATCTGACAGGAAATAGCACTACTTTTCAAATATCCGCATTTGTTGAAAATCATAATCAACAATTTGTCGAAATATGAATTAGAAATTAATGAGAATGGAAATAGTTCGTAGAGCAAAGGAGGCATTTTGAATGAAAATTTTGATTTAAGGCAACTTCGCAAGTTAACGGAGACTCAAGTTAAATCTAAAAGTAAAAACTGGTTACTTCTAGACTATCCGATTATTTATCTTTTTTCACTAACTGTAAACAGCAATATAGCATAAACAGTTACAGGAGAAAAATTTAAAGATATAATTGAATGGAAATAGCTGCATGAGAAATTTTGACGCCAGGGTACCTATTCTATAACTTTTTACGACTTTTCAGCTACTTTGGGTGATATATTAATGACGTCATATCCCCTCCCACCGTTGAAGCATCTGAAGGTACTCGTCTAAAGTCTATAAAATTAAGCAGAGAGACGTCATCAAAACATTACAAAATGAAAAGAACCTGTCGTAATGACAACATGATGTTTATGTTTGGAAAAACAAAGAAAATAAATGCAATTTCTTGCATACTATAAGAAAAGTATATTTTAATTTAATTAACAATTATTTTATACTCAAATTTAATGTTTTCAACAAAATTTCATTCATTTACAATAATTGTTGTTTATTTCTTTATCATACGTTGGTACTATGAAGTTTGACTGCGTTTACATTCTCATTCGTTGCATTCGTTTTCGACATTTCAGTGCAATCAACACGTGTTTACTTTGTTCTTTTTGGTTAGAATATCATTACTGTAGCCTTATTGTGTATTAATCTGTATTTTTAAATACAAACAGTAATTGTTATTCGAGTTTTGCTTCCTTGGTATAGCATATAAACGTAGTAATTACGTGACGTCATCATCTAGTTATAAATTTTGATGACGTCTCTCCTCTGCTTAATTTTATAGACTATAGTAGTTTCTGGTTATACAGGGTGTTAAAAAAAAGGGTAAAAATTTTCGATGTGCTGATTCACAATCAAAAAGAATTTTTTCAAACTTCGTAAAATTTGTGTTTCAAGAAGAGTACATTCCCGGTGCCCCTGGTCGACACGAAATTCTTGATGAAGCTAATAAATGAGTATTTTAACCACGTAATTAATGAATATATTCAACTACTCAATTTTATGATCAGCGACAGTTAGGTATTGCAAAACGCCAGAATAAAATAAATTAATTTGTTATTCAACATTAATTACGTGGTTGAAGATTAGCTTCATTAAAATTTCGTGTCGACCAGTGGCACTAAAAATATACTCTTCGTGAAGCACATCGAAATGTATATGCCATGAATTTTTTTTAACACCCTGTATTTATTTATTTTGATACACTGGAAATTTGTCAGATAAAAAAATGATTCATATTTTACAGCATTTATCAATGAAAATTAAAATATGACTACATAATATTAAATAATACAGTTATGGAGACGACGAAGATGAAGAACTATCCTTCAGTAGCTTGAGTAATGAAAATGACAGTTTACATCAATTGCTTAAGTGCAAAATCTTTTATTTAAAACAAATAATAAAAAACAAGGATAATTTAATAAACAATCAAGAGCAAACTATTAAAATACTGAATGACCACGTGTTCCTATTGAAAAATAATAACTGTAAAAGTGAACACGGTGAGTCCTCTTGTACAAAAACTTTTAACGAAAACAGTGACAAGGTCAAATTGACTGATTCAAACCTGAATAAGATATCTAATTTTACATCTGATAAAATAATTGAAATTTGTGAGCATGAGAACGATGAACACAAAAACAGTAAAAGAAGCAAAAGTGATGTCCCAAATAAGAAAAATCGTGAGAAAAAAAATGATAATAAAAAATTATCATCCAGAACAAATGTGAAAAGCGTGGACGACAATTCAAATGATTCGGCGAAAAAAGATGGTGGTACAAGAACCTCAAATATTCTATCTAAAAGAGGGAAATTAACCATCTTTGGAAACCTTGATACAAGTAATTCAACAATAGCCTTGAAAGCTGCTCCAAAATTTTTTGCTCTTCACATCTTCAGGCTTGAACCAGCAACACAAGAAGTAGATGTCAAAAAATATGTCGCTGAACTTTGTCCAGAAGTTTCGATTGAAAAATTGAATTCGAAGTATCCAGAACAGTATTCGTCCTTCAAAGTTTCAGTTCATCATGACAACAAAGAGAAAATTATGAACCCCTCATTTTGGCCTACTGGGACTTGTATCAAGCCTTTTTTTCAACGGATCCTTGCATCCAAAGACAAATTTTAACCCCTAATATCAAATTGCTTTTCCCATTTGAAAATAATTTGAAAAAGTTGATAAATGCAAATTCTAATGTAAGTATATTTCACATCAATGTTCAGTCATTAACGAATAAGACAGATCAGATAATACTTTTTTTAAATGAATACTCTTTCGACATAGTATGTGTAACTGAGCACTGGCTCGATATTAATTCACTTAAAACTGTAAATTTATTTCCTTATATATTAATATCATCCTTTTGCAGAGAACCTGGTAAACATGGCGGAGTGGCTATCTTTGTCAAAAATTGCTCTAATTTTAAATCTATCAATTTGGACGATTTCAATGTTGCTTCTAACATTGAAATGAGTGCTGTGGAAATAATCAGCCAAAATATTGTTCTGATTGCTGTTTATAGAACAGGTTTGGGAAGATTTGATATTTTCATGACAAAATTTGAAGATATGCTCAATAAATACAGGTGCCATAACAGAAAATTTATAATAGCTGGAGATTTCAATGTTGAATTTGCTGAAAGAATCTCGAATAAAAATGCAGTAGAGTTCATAAATTTGATAACTTCTTTTGGTCTTCAAATTAGCATAAATGAGCCAACGAGAATTACAGAATTACAAAAAACACCAGCAGTTGCATAGATAACTTTTTAACAAATGTGAGTGCAGACTTTAAAGTGGGTGTGACGGAACCGGGCCTATCTGATCACAAGGGTCAATATTTTGTTTTGCTTAATAATACTGGTAACAATGAAAAACTTAAATCTACAACAGTAAGGTCTTTTACTCAAAAAAATATTTTATATTTTAAAACAGCTTTGAATTATACAAATTTTCATGATGTTTTTATTAACTGTACACTTTCAGTTGAGGAATATTCGAACTCCATGATCAATTGGTTGTCTAATTTAATAGATATATACTTTCCACTGCAAAAATGTCGAATTAAACCGAGATCTCCTCCAGTAAGCTGGTTTAATTCACAACTTGCTCACATGCGACAAGTAATATCTTACTTAAAAATCTGCTTTGATAGTACAAAAAACTATCACTATTTCAAGCTCTATAAATTGAAATTGAAAGAGTATAGAACCGAAATTGAGCGTAGTAAACGGAATGCTTACAATTCATTTATTCAAAATTCAAATAATACAAGCAAAGATGCTTGGCGTTTAATAAATTTTGAACGTAATAAATTGGTTGAAGATAAATTACATTCAGATCTTACACCCGATGATTTCAATAAATACTTTACTAACGTGGCAGTTAATGTTATAGAAAAAATCTCAAATGATAATCTCGAAGCGCAAGATATTTTGATGAGTACTGACAATATCACAATCAATTTCTCTCTACAACCTACAGATGTTGTTGAGGTTCATAAAGCAATTGAGTCATTAAAAAATTCAAATTGTCTTGACATTTACAATATGAGCAATGATTTTTTGAAGAAGATTATTGAGTATATTGTTGAACCTTTAACGATATTCATAAATAAATGTTTTGAGGATGGTACATATCCTGCCAGTTTAAAAAAAACAAAGGTCATTCCAGTCTTCAAAAAAGGTGATCAGAATAAGGCTGAAAATTATAGACCCATTTCTATCATACCTACGCTTTCAAAAGTTGTTGAAATAATTATTAAAAATAGATTAATCTCATACTTTGAAATGAATAATTTAATAAGTGAGCAACAATATGGCTTCCGTACTGGACGTTCAACAACTCAAGCCGTTTATAATATCATACAAAATTTAATTGAAGGCCTAGAAAAGGGTCATCACATGGAAATCACACAGTGTGACCTTTCCAAGGCTTTTGACTGTGTGTCTCATGCTATATTACTCAAGAAATTGGAATATTACGGTATTACTGGCACACCTTTGAAATTATTCAATTCATATTTACAAAATAGAATTCAATGTGTAAGTACCAATGGCAAATTTTCAGACTTTAGAAATATAGACCATGGGGTTCCGCAAGGCTCAATTCTGGGTCCGTTACTCTTCTTGATATATATAAATGATTTTAGCGACTTTATTAAACCATGTAATTGTATACTTTTTGCTGATGACACGACACTCATTAGAAGTGTTTCAAATTATGAGACACTTCTCATTGATAGTGCTTTGATTCTGCAAAGAGCTGAGGACTGGTTTGCTGCTAATTGTTTGTTACTGAATAAAGATAAAACGCAGCAATTATTAGTATCGAATAATACTACTAGTAATGCTGGAAAATTCATATCAGTTTTGGGCTTGCACATTGAATCATCTTTGAATGGTTTTACACACATACAGTATATTAGCAAAAAATTATCAAGCGTATTATTTTTACTCAGAAGATTGAGAAACCTTGTTGATTTAAACAACTTAAAAATAGCCTATTTTGCTTTGTTCAACTCAATTATATCCTACGGGATTATATTGTGGGGTAATTCAGTCCATGCCATTAAAATTTTTCGCTTGCAAAAAACAGCAATTAGAATAATAAGTGGCCTCAACGCTAGGGATCATTGTCAGAATGCTTTCGTCAAATTAGGGATTATGACTTTTCCTTCATTATATATTTTTCATTCTCTAATAGAAATTCATAAAACAAGAAAAAATTACTTGAGAAACAAAGATATACACTCATATAATACTAGATCTGCTGACTTATTGAGAAAACCTTGTTTCAGATTACAAAAATCGAAAAATAATACTCTTAATCCAGACTTATTCAACATCTTACCTGAAAGTATCAGTAATTTGAATTTAAAAAAATTTAAAGTAGTAATAAAAAAATTTCTTATTAGTAAATCCTTTTACGACATAAATGAATTTATAACTTATAAATTCAATGAAAATGAGTTTTGATGTGGAATATATTTACTATTCTTATATTTTTACTTTGTTCAATACTGACATGTTACAAACAATATTTTTTTTGTAAAGTAATGAAATATACAATATACAATATACAATATACAATATACAATATTAAAATATGACATACTGCATTCTTAACGTAAATAAGATTTCAAATTGATATTTGTTTCAAATTATTATGAATTTTTATCTTATGATGGGTTCATGCACAAGAATTTTGTGTACTTTAGCCCACAACTAAAAATCAAATCCATTTAAAAATAACATATGAAACACCATAGATTCAAACGTCAAAACTTCACCGGTGATAATTTTCCATCACCACCTTTCTGCTGGGTGATAAGAGATGATAGATATTTCACTAAGTATGACGTCATATAACATAGTTCGGCAGAACCGCTGCAAGACACCCTAATTGCGTATCACCGGTGATAAAAAATATGGAATAGGGGCCCAGTGGTGATTATTCATACAGCCACAAGAAAATACAGAAAAATTGACAATGAAAAACTGGTTTCTAATTGGTCTGGAAAAATGTACATGCGAATGATATAGGCCCACACTTCTTTGTTTTTCTTTATCTCATTGTTTTCACTATAGCGCTATCTTTATTTATTATAATTTTTGTTCAAGTAGCGCATAAACAAGAGGTGAGAATACTGACCATAGACTTTTTATAGCGTAATTTCAAATCAGTCAATGCTGCCAATCATTTGTAGAAACGTATAAGACACTTTAAATGAATTATTTCAGGACTCAATTGGGGAAAACTGCGAGCTAGACTTATCTGTGGAAACGTTAAATGAACTAATTTTTAATCAAGTATTTATTGAAACAGAAACAAAAAGTTCCCTTTAAGAAAGTAGAATTTCCTCTTTTCAACTTTTAAAAAAAAAATTCTGTGTCGTGACCTACACATGTCACACTACTTATCCCTAAATTTATGACATTAATTTCAAAACCACCCCGTATTTATGTAATACAAATATGTGTTGAATCTTCGAAATGCGAAAATCTCAAGAAAATATTTACTTGTTAAATGCTAGATTGTGGGATAGGCAAAAAAGTTCGCTGTATCATGCAAACCTGCGCGGCGTACAGCGCTTTTACTAATCCCAAAATTTTATTATTAAATCGTTAAAAATTGTAGTGACATTTTCTTTAGTGAATTATATAATCGTATGATCATTTCAGGAGGTTTAAGATAATTAATAATAATTACCAATATGAGATAGCCAGTTTCACTAAAATGACTGACGCATCAAATTTATATTTAATTGAATATTATTCTTTAAAAAATTAGTAGTTGGGAGATACGAACTATGTAACGTGATTTAATTTTTGTAGTAGTCCAAAAAAAATCAATGCTTTTTGTACAATTGCCATGGCAATCTATTGAAATACCAAAATAGACTACTTTTGCATGTACTGTAGTAAAATAAAAGAAAAAAGACTACTTTGTTAATAGTGTATAAATATATAAGAGAACAAGATGTTGCTGAGGAAAGCTTCGGGACATAGAATTGTTTCGTTTTCAGTAAAGGGTCAACGATAGACAATTTTCAGTTGAACTTAATTCACTGATAACAGATTCATCTTTCTTAGTGCTGTACGAATGCGATAAAGAATGTTGCATTTCGTTATTTGAGCGCCGAATTGCCTTTTCATATAATTTTAACTTCGGTGATGGAGTAAGGCTTTTTATGTAAACCTATTGAAAATTCGAAAAGATATCAAATATTTGAGCTTTATTATTTCAATCGGCCTCAGTCTCCCGTAATTTTGACAATGTCCAGTTTCGAGTAAAAATAAAAATGGTCACGTTAGATACACACAATGACGTATTATTAAAGTAGACCCAGCGCGTCCTATGGCAGACCACAGTTTGTTGTGATGTTAGCACTTACAAGGTGAGGGGTTCTGAGAAGCGAAGGGAGTAAACATGCTTGTTATGCGGTTTGCCTGCTTTTATTTATGTTTGAGAAGTGCGCGCCTTTATTCTGTACTGTATGTATATATTTGTTGAAATAGAAGTAATAATATATTAATTGCTTCAAAATAAAAAATACGAGATTTTTCCCACATCTCACAATCGATATTTTTTCAAATGAAAAACGCAACATGCGATACAACGATGTTTACCTTCCTCACCCCACTGTTTATTCTTGCATCAAAACAAATGCCGCGTGCTGGGTCTACTGTTAATACGTCATTGGATACACATCACGTGGTACCCAAAACATTCTGTTGGCAGCGCCACCGGTTGACACATCGGTGTTGTGTTAATATTACCTTAATAGATGCATGCCAAACTATCATTTATTTAAATGATGTTTGATATTCATCTGATTTAATCATGAATTAGATTTTGGTCATAGAAAAAGTATAATAAGAAGACTTAAGTTGCAACGCACTTTCGTGTACAACTTTTTATATATTTCATATAATAATGAAATACAGTACTCAATCAATATGATCAGTAGATTACAATAAAAATGTAAAATTTGCTATTGTTTTTCAAGCAAACGATTTATTTACTTTGTAATTTGAATTGAAGAGATGTCTTATCTTATTTATAATTCTTAAATTGAAATAACCGACATGAATAACAAAATGTAAACATATATCTCACCGATTTTATCAAATACTATTTTTATTCTATTCAAGTGGTAGAGCTTATTTATATCTTTGAACTACTGCTTAAAAACGAACTTTCGAAAAACACTTCAAAACAAATCATCGTACAAACGATAATACTTTGATTGCAGAACAAATAAAATAATTATAGCATGCATGTTAGTAAATTGTCATGACCTGAACAAGATAATCTGACTTATTACGAATATCGAATAATAGTCCTAGTTTATTCAAGTGCATCCATATCTAATAGCTCATAAAATTACTTTTGCTTTTTCAATAAAAAGTAAATTTCATTTAACCTGATTAACATCCGTTATATAATGTAATTTTTTCAAGAATTAATATTGGAATATTCTTCTCTAATTTCCTGCCTTCATGTTATTTAGCAATTACTTCAAATATTAGACTATGTAAAATACAAGTGTTAACAATCATTATTAAGATTAAGAGTGGAGATACATATAATAGTCAATCACAATATGTGATTGCGATAACAAGACAAGAACACTTGGATGCAACGTGCGACGTTCAGAACGCTGGCAACGTTGTCAAGTTTAAATTAAGCGGGAACGATGGGGCTTGCTGGTCGGGACCCCACAGTGAAGTCCTTGTATTGAGAGAACACGCAGATCTAGAATAAAAGTAATTCTTGTACAAACTACAAATTCTGCAAGTTTCTTGACCATATCTACTTTGGCAAACGTTTAAACTATTGTTCATAATAAGATGAAAAAAATTATTCACACTCTTATATTCACCATATTTTAATATTAATTATTTTAGAAAAGCATAAAACGCGAAAATATATTACTTAATGAATTCTGGGAAGAAAATATTCCAGAAAACGTAATATTTTCAAAAATTGAATGATGGGACGCCAAAGTCTGATAATAATGATACAATGTCACATTTATAACCTGCCTAAACAAAAATATCACATGATGGCTTCACTTTCTGAGAGTTATGTTCGCATCAGATCCTGTCTAAGTATACGGCGTTGATTAATAAAACTTGAAGCCAACAATGGCGTTTGTTTTGTATGAAATTTCACTTGATCTCGTCTCTGCTCAAATAAGCAGTAATCGATTTGTCATAGCGCAACTAAGATAAACTACAAAACTCAATTTTTCCTTGCCGATACTACACTACCTATTTGATTGACTTCAGTTGAGATTATTATTTTAGCTGAAAATGGTGACCGGTAAGGCCGACCGAAACGTTCAATAAAACAGAATGTTATTCTGAAACATTTATATTTCTTCAAAAAAGATCCGTCAGCAAACTATTCTAAATACATAAAATCATACATACGGATCTAAAATTGTCAAACTAAAAAGACTCGTGTTCAAAGAGACGTTTATAAAACATGTTTCATAATTTACTATTTCATTGCAAGTTTTATTGAATAATAATGCTAATATTATCTCACTCTTACCTTTCATTTTATGAATAACAAAGTATTTAACGTAATGAAAATATTAAAATTACCTGTAAATAGTATTTTATTGAATAAAATGAAAATATAATCTCATTTCTACATTTGAAGTACACATAGCTAGGCCTAGTCTCGCTATCTCTCTCACACCTACCGCGTTATATTTAAGGCTTCATGTTTTCGAAGCTAGCTATTATTTTCCTTCGTATTCGAAGGTAATTTCATGCACATGTACTGCGCATAAGAAGCACATGTGCATCGAACAGCGACCCTCATATCATAATAGACCGGAATTTCGTATGCTTTCGCATCCATGAGATATAATGACGGTATATCTCTATCTATCTAATTTTATAGTACTTTCCTTTTTAATGAGTTTATTCGAATATAAACATTGTCGTAGCATCTGATTCTTTCCGTTTCATCTTTCGGACGTGTCGTGATCTATTCTGACCACGTGTTGATAAGTTTTTTCAATTTTTTTCTCAATTTGTTCAAGAATTCTTGTGGAATGGACAAAGATATAAAACTGCCACTTTAGAAACTTAAAACTTGATGCCTATGGATTAGAAAGAGACAGATACACCTCCAGTTGTGCGGATTAAGGTGGGTTTATGCTCGAAAATTCAAGAATAAGGAATAAGATTTAGTTTAGTATTAAGAATAGTTTTAAAACAGGTGTTTATGCTGCCAGTTTTAAGGAATGAGAATATAATTAAAAATAGTAAGATTATATTTTTCAGGTTGGTGAAAAGTGGTTCTATTTATTATTCTAATGTTGGTAGCGACTTTTATAATTTACATTATCATATGAATAAGTTATATTTGATATTATTTTTTCATGTTATTTCATAATTTATTAGTATGGAGAACAGTAATATTAATTCATCTGTTGCTGGATTAGTTGTTTGCTGATATAGATTTCCATGCGTTCTCTACAGATAATTTATATCTAACCACAGGCTCTTTTTTGTGCCACAACTGCGAATATTGCTGAACAAGTTCAATTAAATTTGAGAGTAGTTCGTCCATACTTGCAAACATCGATAGTTTATATTTTCAGGTCATGTCCGACTAGTACTAGTTTGAAACGTTTGACGTTTGTCGCACATGCGCATTTCGCTAATAAATTTAAGAATAAGGCGTAAAGTTGAAAATTTACCAACTTTTAATTCTTAAACCTTATTCCTAATTCTTAATTCTGCAACATAAACCGATCCATATAAATTGACTGTTTTAACTTTAATACTATTCTTATTCTTAAATAAACTGAGCATAAACCCACCTTTAGATATTTCTTTTTTGCGACAGAGACACCACGCCCACTTTCTTATCCATTCTGTTACTAAATATCACTGGCACCGAACGATAGTCAGTACAGAGACTTTAAATTAGGAACAGATATTGTTAAATTGTTAATGAAGATATAGCAATATGTTGCTTGCAATTTTCTATTACAATTTTTTTGCTTGAAATCATTTTTTATTCTCGAAAAAACAATGAAATATGCAGAAATTCACATTAGAATTCAATAATTGAACAAGTTTAAACTTTTATCCACTATTGGATATATCTAGTTAATTTTCGCGCCTGTTAAAGCGATTATAGTGAAATTTGAGTTAAATTAATGCAAAAAGTAATTTCACATAATTATGTGTCTGAGCTTAAAATTTTTAGTAGAACATTTTACGAATAAATCAATATTTTACACAGTCATTAAAAATTGACGTTTTTTACAAATGATAAGCTATTAATATTTATTGTTAG
Organism: Dromius quadrimaculatus; assembly: GCA_963989225.1. Taxonomy (NCBI): domain Eukaryota; kingdom Metazoa; phylum Arthropoda; class Insecta; order Coleoptera; family Carabidae; genus Dromius; species Dromius quadrimaculatus. The sequence continues at coordinate 40,462,135 of OZ022331.1, read as the reverse complement.
GATAAAAAGCACAGAATGAGAAATGTGGTAGATGAATATAATATTATAGAGGTCACTGTACATTTCTAAATTTTCTTACCTTATCCTTCAGTTGCTGACATAATTGTAAACCTACTGTGAACAGCACTAAGACTTCGCTAAGCCATGGAACAGAACATTCGGCTTGACTAGATTCATATTCCATTGTACCGTGGTTATTAATTAATTGATATACAGCAAAAATTAACTTATGGCTTTGGATGTAGAAACTGATGGCTAAGTCTTCTGGGAGATTTGGCGTCAGCGATTTCTTGAAACAAAAAAGAAAGAATGAGCTAAAAAGAAAAATTCGTGAATTCAAATGATTTGAATTCATCATTTACTTTTCATAATTTTTTCCTATAGAGATAGACTAGTAGATGATGACAGAAAATCATAACTGATCACTTACTATCTACAAGTGAAATGAATCAGTATGCCTAAAATAAGCCCAATATGTGAATCTCCCCCTGGGCGCTTATGACCCTAGCTACGATAGTGCAACTACATTCCTTCTATAAACTTTAAAATATACCTAATTTGATACAATATTCTTTTATAGTTTATTAAAAGGCTCCACTTCAATCACATAGCGCGAATATGTATGAAAGTAAATTTTTAAAAAGTGGTAAAATATGTATGAAATTTAAAAAATTAATAGTCTAAAATGATGCCATATCAAATGGTCAAAGTCCAATATCGATACTTTCAGTATATAAATCGTCACTGCCGTCAGATGTTCAAAGTTTATCTCTTAAGTTTCGAGAGAAAAAATATTCATAAGCCTTCAACTTTAAAAATAACGTTATTTTTACTATTTATCAACATTACAGAGCATTTACGAAGTACATCAGATTTATAATAAAATTCGACAGATTCAAATGTGCTGACCAAAAAATCAAATTCTTGATATCTCGCTTAGTTTTCGAAGTATTGATTATAAAACTTTATATCCTTACGAAGATAATGCAGCAAAAATCATGAAAAATAGAATACATACCATATTCCGACTTCGCATCAAGTCGTCAATAGCACGTTTTCTAGGAACAATCAAACTCGTTCGTCCCCTTTGTAAACATCCTAAAATGTTTCCTAAAACATGCATCACCTCTTCTGATGTCCTATATAAACAAACAAACAAATAAAGAGGATCAATAACTCAACTATTTAAAGTTATATCATTCATAGTACCGTATTTTTTAAAGTGGCAAATAATCAAATAGTTTTTGTGTGAAATCATTGATCTTTTTATATTACGAGATATATAATAAATTAACTAATTGACGAGAAATTTATGAAACAAAATAGAAAAATTCAGTCTAGATTTTACAACGAAGAAAGCTCAATTTGAGCTCAGAAACAGCTTCGTATTAATTGGGACACATCAGTACTGTCCAACCAAGCCACAGATCGATAGAATTGTGCGCCAAGGTTTATTTCAATAAAATTGTATCAGTTATCTTTATTCATTAATTAGTTTGCAATCTTGACTTTTATTTGGTAGATGATGATGCCAGGGTTGTTAAAAAACCATTTTTCAAGATTTTGACCAGGGCACTGGACAAAAATGGTTAAAACCGCCCAGAACTGGTTTTCACCACAAATTTTTTTCCTATTTTTTTTACTATTTTTTATTATACATTCACATATTTCATATCTTCCTCTCATTTTATTTTTTCATTTAGTCATAGAATATAGAATAATAATAGTTCTTATGTGTGTATAAAAAGGAAAAAAAAGTACAGATTTATTCCACCGGGTATATGAGTGTAGTTATGGATAATAAACCTAATATGAAACTAAATAAATTTATTCTTTAAAGTTCAAATAAATTTTATAAAATTGTTAGAAAGGAATCAACGGTAATCAAATAATACAAGAAACTCATATGTGTATAAAAAAGACCTACGTTCGTTTATTAAATTGTGCAAATAGGGTACTTTTTGTTCAGATGTTAGGAGAAATTATAATTCGTTTATTCTCTGAAACATTATAATTCAAGGTTAAACTTGTCAGTACCGTTCTACATCATATAAGCAAGTTTACGTATTCAGTTAACATTAAAATATGATAAATAGACTTTTTTGGTTTCAATTCTGTATATTTATTTTTATTTTTGACGTTCCGATTCTCTAACCGAAAGTCTTCTTGCCTTGTTTATTTTTGTATAATTTTTTCTGAAGAAGACTTTCAGTTAGAGAGTCGAAACGTCAAAAATAAAAATAAATATACAGAATTAAAACCAAAAAAGTCTATTTATTATGATATAATTCTGAAAGTATGTATGGATCAATAAAAATATGAATCAAATTATGATACTCAATATTTCAATAAAAACCACTGGTCAAAATCGGATGAGGTCCAGGACGGTTTTAACCGGTTTAAACCAGTGGTTTCAACCACCCTGGTTTTAACCGAACCACCCTGGATGATGCATACAGATTTTGTGTGCGACTTAGTTAGATTATACCTCAACCACAAGGTTACATTTCCATCCGCCCACCGCTGCCGAACCTTAAATACTAATATGTTTCTTAATAAAGATCGAAAAAATAAATGAACGCTTATTCCAACTTTTATTGCAAACGATGCGTAAGGTAAGCGTTTTACGTGTCCCAGTTTTGCCACCATTTAAACGCATAGCAGTAAATTTTTGTGAATTCATGCTTGTAGCAAATACTTAACCATATGTCATTATACTCAACTTCACACTCTTGTTGCATAAATTTCTTACCTAAATTTATATGTCTTATCCACATCGTCTATGTGGAAAATAGCCTGTTGAAGATGATTAGCTGCGTCTTGTACCTGCTGAAGTTTCCAGGGATTTTCATTTTGAATTGTTGTATGACAGACCGTATTTTGTTGGCGATTTTGAACTTTAAAATTGATATCCTAAAAATGCAATTTTATTCAAAAACATTAGTTATTCAATTGGTTTTTGGTGAGACCTACCGCATGGGTAATACTGTCGCCGGTTAAAGTCACCACACATTTTAACTGATCAGGGGATACAGTTAAAATGAATTTGTCTTGTTTATTTTGATTACTACTTCCATATAATGGCACGGGAAACCTTCTTGCGCACTCCTAGAAAAGTCAATTACATAATTCATTTTCTACAACACACTCGTACTAATACAAGGATGCTATTACAATAAAAAATATGATTGGAACCTGGTACATACATAATTCTAGTTCAGAAGTAAAATTATGTTAACTAAAGTGTATAATAAGAATAATTGATAAATCAATGTTCTACTTTATGGTATTCTTGATATGTCAGTCAAAAAAGAAAGAAAAAATGGGAAATTCGAGTTTAAAATTAGAATTCAATTTGACATAAAAAAATAATTGTTAGGGAGAAGCACGTTGGATTTTTTTTTAATTGTTGAATTTTCATTTTTTAACTTAAATTTTGAACAAGCACTTTAAAGTGCCTGAGCGAACTTCTCTCTTCCTTATTTCTTTTTCTCTTTCGCTCAATTACACAACTTTTTCCTCTCTCTTACTTATCCACTGTTAAGAACTTAATTGTATATTTTTATTAATAAATCAATTTTTAAGATATTATTACAGATAGAATATTCAAATTGATAATTCTAATATTTATCAACATTTGTGATTGCATAATCAACCATTTGATAATATCTATTATCATAAATCATTCAACTCAAGTCCAATTCAATTGATAAATACGCTATTTGTACATGCTCTATTGTTTCTATTTATATTTTTGTTTGAATAACGAAAAATCTACATCAGGGCTGTCCAAAGTAGGGCCCGCGGTTTATATTTGTGCGACCTGCGACGTTTTATATTCTCTTTATGACCATCTCTCTCCAAGATACAGCCTTCTGAAAATCATCTAAAATTTGGGATTTTTTTAATATCCTTTAATTTTTGTGACTAGTGTGAATGTAAATGGATGGAATATTTATTCGTATGCAAACAAGTTTCCTGCCATTATTATTATGGTATATGGTAATTTGTATTGGCCCGGGATCGTAGCTGATTTGGACAATCCTGGCCTACATCATGAACTAATTTAGTTTCACAAAACTATTATAAAAATAATATTTTGTTATAAACAACAAAAGCTAATCTGACAAAACAAACGCAGATAAAAATATGAAATAAGTTTTAAATTAAGTAGAGAAAAATTTTACCTTGTCAAGGTCTCAAAGAAATAATATCAAATTAAAAGACTCGGTCAGGTCACGAAAATAATTTATCTTTACTATTGTAAACATGAACAAATTTGCTTAAAATCGACGATGAACAAACGACACGGCGATTGAGGAACGTATACGCCAATTAGGAGCGGTAAAAAATATTATTTATTTGTCATAATACGCGAATGTCAGTGACTTCGAATTCAAAATCATTTCTTTCTTAATATATATGAATACTTGGCATAAATAACGATAAATTCGTGTAATTGGAAAATTATCATGGTTTTTATATTTTCAAATGGTTGATATATCAATTTTATTGTACATGCTGCACAATTCAATCAGCCACTCATACGATTTTGATGTTTATTTACCAATAGATGTATATGATAGTAGGAGTTGGCAATAAGAGTTAGAAAAATGAACAATTTTTCACACAACTACAATTCATCTTGAAATAATGTTTTCTCTAGTTTTTACAATTATTTATCAGAACATATTCTGATCTATATCTATTACATATTTATTCTGATTAAATTCAAAGCTTTAGATTAGAATGGAATTCAATAATAAAAAATCATGGACTAGTTTAAAATTTGTCTTTAATCTGGGACAAAATTCTCACATAGTGGAGCCTGAAAATTTTCCGAAACAAAAACCAAAAACATATTGAATTATGAGCTACAAAAGCATAAGTAAACAATAAAAATTAAATGAGACATAATGCGACAATAGTTCAATTGTATATTAATGTTCTAATTAATTTAAGGACTGTTCGGAGATAATATATAAACGATATATAAACGATAATAGCTGTGGCTCTTAAATACAGGGTGTAACAGCGAAACAAGCTACCTCGAATAACTTCTATATTATTGAAGATACAATAAAATACTATGGAACAGTCTTATGCAGGACCAACAGGAATACCTAATTATGGAAGAAAATATTTTTTTACACCAGTGGTTCTTAAGTTATAAGACAAAGTTATATTTTTTTAAATGAGATGCTATATATTTTTCAGTCCCTTTCGATAAAATATTTTTTTCTAAATTCAACTATGTATTCGTTTAATACTCTTACATATTGAGAAAAATGCAATTGAAAAAATAAATTTTATTTTCATAATTATTTTTCAGTAGGCTATGAACATTTGAGCTACATAATAGATATTAATGATACAAGTTTGATATAGCCGTTGTAATGTGTGATGTTAAATCACGAGACGATTAGCCGAGTGTTTTTATCACTCAAGTTTTATTACACTAGCTATATCAAACGTGTATCATTCAATATTTTATCAACGACGGCCTTAATTGCTGCTGAATTAGATTTTTTTATTTGATGTTTGACATTTATTCATTGTTATGGCAACTATTTGTTTGTTTGACAGCTGTCAAAGTTATAGAGAAAATAAACATATCTAAGTGAAAAAATCTTCTCGTAAATGTTTATAAAACATAAATTCATGTGTGTGTGTATTAATAGTTATTTATAATAAAAGAAACTAAAAATTTGACAGAATTTCTATTTTTATTATTTCTCTTACAAAAATGCGTGTCATTATGAATTTCATAATGGCACGCAAATTAGTGGGCGAATCAACTATTACCGCACAGTCGTAGATAAATACATTAAATTATTTGTTAACAGCTTCATAAATAGTATTCAAGCCGATTTCCATCTCTTTCTAAACAATTCAAAAGTAGCATTATTAATTATTTCTGTCGGTGTTAAAGTAGCATATGCATCTCTTACGCGATCCATCGAATTTTCTTTTGTTGTTACTGGTACACTTTATAGCGATTTGCAATAATAGGAGTTATGCATTAAATAATTCAAATTGACAGATAGCAGATTTTATTTTTCAAAGCCTACTGAAAAATAATTGTGAAAATAAAATTGTGAAATTTATGAGAATGCTGTGGAACATTTTACAGTTGCTCCCCTGTCTAAGATGATAGTTTTAAAAACCGATTCTTAGATGTGAAAATAAAGTTTATTTAAATTTCAATCGCATTTTTCTCAATATTATTATTATGTAAGGGTATAAAACGAATACATGGTTGAATTCAGAAAAAAAAAATTCTATCAAATGGGCCTAATAAATATATAGCATCTCATTTGAAAAAATGTAACTTTGTGGTGTAGCTTGAGAGCCACTGGTTCAAAAAATATATTCTTCCATAATTGGATGTTCCTCTTGGTCCTGCATAAGATTATCTCATAGTATTTTACTGTATCTTCAATAACATAGAAGTTATTCGAAATAGTTCGTTTCGCTGTTACATCCTGTGTATGACATCAACATGAAGGATCATATATTTCATACAATCTTTCTACATTTGACAGTACTCACTCTAATATTAGAAGTATTTTAACCTGGTACAACTATTAAAAAACAAGCATTTTGAAATTGTAATTGATTACATTGTTAACTGACCAACAGATTACTCAAAGAAAATTTTTATCAGTAATATTTTTTTACTCTATGATACAGTACATAACTATTTTGTTATCAAGCATTGACTTCAGTAACGTCAAGTACTATGTTGCAAGTGTAGTATTTTCTTACGTACCACTAATATCTGGTGAATTTGTGCTAGAGCCGTATGTACTTCTTGATGTAGAACCCATTCGAACTCCATTTGCTGCAATAAAAGTTCGAAATATCAATTTGAACAATCAAGTTTGGATATTTTAGAATTATTATATCCTAAAAATGAGTTCTTTTAATGGAAAGCATCTAAAATTATAAAATATAATACACAAAATTATTAAATAGGAGTAAAACATATAATAATTTTACATATTCATCAGCATGTTTTTGTTTTTCATAGCTTGCGAATAAAATATCAATACTACACCAAAACAATAATTAAAGGTCAAATCAGAGATAAATAAATACATTTTTGACAGTTGATCAATTCACATAACCTCAAAACGTCATCTCAAACAATGAATGAAAACAAACAAATATTGAGTAAATTTCCAGTATTAATTATCAAATTGTCTAACAGAGCACTAATAAGTATATAAAAATTATTATAATTACCAAGTTAATAGCCTCTTCTTTCTCACAATCTGCCATTTTCAACTCTTTCATCCATAGATCACGATCACACGTCGACTACAATTTACTTCTTGAAATCTGTTTTATCATTTTGTTTCTAACGCAAACATAAGTATTGATTTGATAGAAACTCAGTAGATAGCAACACAGTAGCTGTTGGTTTCCGCATCGAAAAGTCGAAGTTGGCAATGCTGGCATTTGACATTGCAGTCTAGCTATAATATCGGACTTATAAGTTGCAGCGGTTACGTGTTCTAGCGGAACTCGATTCTTTGTCATAAAATATTTATCATAAAAATTAATTCAGGAAAACAGGTTTATTCTTTCATAAGAAATTAACTTGATCTATTACTATTGATTCATCCATCAATTTCTGAAGATTTATTTACATTTGATCTTTCCGTAATGAAATTCTGGTGAAGTCAGTACAAGAAGGCTTCTAATCCAGGAGTTTTATTTTATACTCATTAAAATTACATTTTGAAAATATGCATGATTTCGAGGCAAGTGAGAAAGATTGCTGGACAACAACAATTCTACGAGACTTCAAACATTTTTTTGTGCGTATGAAACATAATATTTTTGCGCCGACCACCAAATTTACAAAAGCTTGAACTATTCAAATAAGGACGAGTGCGTACCGCACGTCGAATACCCATTCCGTTGAATGTCCGCTGCGTCGAAAGTCCACACCGTCGAATATCCACTGTGGCGAACTTACCCTCATTACTGCTTTGTGTGTCGGTGGCACTAAAACCAGTGGTTTTTGTTTTCAACCATGCTCAATGTTTGTTAAACAGCCAGTGCAGTCATTTCTTCTCAACGGACACTCACAAAAGCAGTAGTGAGGGTAAATTCTCCGCAGTGAGTACTCAACGGTGTTGGCTTTCGATGCAGCGGAAATTTGATGACATGGATACTCGACGGTGCGAGCTACTTCGATCAAGATGACATAGCTAAACGATTTTCTGTTTACTATTTGTTGGAGCTCGAAGATTGCATTTATTTTTGTACCAAGGTGACAAAATTTGGTGATATTGTCGATGAGGAGCACCAGGCTCTAAAATGGATAAAATTTTGGGAATAGCTTAGGAATAATGAGAGAAATGATGACAAGTGAGGGTCAGACTCGTATGACTTTGAAATCACTCATGTTTGGCTGAAATCCGGTCTAAAAAGAAGTGTTCGTAAGTAACAATGATTGTAGGATAACTCACTACGCTTGCACTTTCGAAAAATATCTCTGAATTTTATCGAATTACACTGCGCGTATCTGTGGAACAGAGCTTGAGCCCGAGACAGCCATTGAATACAGAGATTTGAATCCGCTTCAATAATTTTCTGCAAGTTGCTCTTATTGTCAATTTTATTTATTAATAAAAACTACTTATACGGTTCCATAATTTCAAGTTAAAAACGGTGTTTCTTATAGGATCCCCTTATTTTTCGTCTGTTGTTACTACAAAAACAATGCTGTGATAATTTATTCCTAACATTTGTTTAATACAGAGTTTGTATTCTTGTTTTACTGGTAGATATTGATTGGCTTTTCTGCTTGGGTAGCTATGTTTCTTACAATCTATTGAAAACCTGCTAGCATTCTCAAATTGTGCACATATCTCATCAAACCATACCTTTCTACTCAAAGTATTTTTATCCTTATATATTCTTATTCTTCTACCAAAAAGAATGAAGAAATGTATTCATAATTCTTTTTGATATGCATAAAAATATTTTCATGACGTTACAGAAAACTCTGACACGGCTGAAAGAGATACTTTCATCTGACAGAAATAGGTTGCCATGATGAGCGACAAGTTTATTGTTAGCAGTAGTAATTAGGAAATTTATAAAATGTATTAATAAATGCTTACGAAATAATATAGCAAGAGAATTTCCAGAAAGCATAGTAATTATGTCATGCTTTGTTGGATCAAATAATGTGTTAATTTTTGTAGCAGCCGTATAATCTTACCTATAGTGGCAATTTAATATTTTACAGAGAATGTTTATCTAGTTGGAAAAATGAATTTTTATAAATCAAAACCGGATTGTTTCACAAAATTATAAATTTAGGAGACGGTTTTAACACCATCGTCCTGAATAGGGCAACAACTGTGCTTCGTCCTTTTAAGGACACTTCAGTACAATAAGCCTCAGATGCCTCAGATAGTCGGACTTGTAGCCGCGAAGCTAATGAAAATTGAGTTGATGCATGGCATGCAGAGATAAAAATCTGTAGCAGTGCCATCTACCATAATGCAGCCGAGGTGGCAGGTTTGAAGAAATAGAGGACACTATAAAGTGACTTTTGAAAAATGTCTGTGAAACAGAATTTGATAATTATTATAAATCAAAACCTGATTGTTTCACAAAATTACAAATTCATGAGTAGGTTTTCATTCCAAAGCTAACGTCCTGAATAGGGCAGCATCTGAAGACACGTGCTTCGTCCTTATTAGGACTCTAAAGAACAATATAGCAAGCCTCAGGTAGTCGGACTTGTAGCCACGAAGCTAATGCCTTATTTGTTTACCACTCAAGTGCGCAAGATTTTACCACTTATCCTCATTTCAATCTTACCACTTCAAGTTGCCAGGGATACCACTACCAAATAAATTGCTACCCTTACAACTTAGTTCTCTCAGTGTACCATTCAAAATAAAATATCATCAATTTAACCTACTATATAACACATTTACTACAAATGTATCGGCATTGGTAGTGGCACATATACAATGATCACTTGATATACCTACTCGTAAATACCATCAATTGTAAAATAATTTAATGAAATAGTTATTCACATAATTAGTTATGAAAAGTGCCATATTGTTTGACGAAACGTAATATTTGCCAAAACGAGCGAAGCGAGTTTTGCAAATTACGTGAGTCAAACAATATGGCTTTTCATAACGTATTCTGTACAAAATTTTATCTAATTCCGTCAGAATAATTTTATCTTTATTTTTGAATGAGAACATCTCTCACGTTACATCACAAAATTCAGATGACTGTGATTCATGACCATCTATTTTTACTACAGAAACAAAAGTGCACTGAAATAAACAAATATCGAGTTTTTACAAAACGTCAAAGTAATTTTTTTAAATGTACTCAAGCAGTGATATCCTGAGTGCTATAGTACCCTTTGATATTAAAGACTCTGCCAATGCTGCATATTCGTAAATCATTCTTTTAATTGTACGCAGATAAGTATAATTGATTAGCTCTGAAACATGGTCAGTTACGTAAAGTCATTACGTAACTACTTTACGCAACTGTTGCAGGACAGTTATGAAAAATGGGACGTTTCATAACGTCAGAAATTGATGTAAAATTTGACTTTTCAAAACGGAATTAGATGAATAATTATGATGGACGTAGTTTTACGTCTTCGGTTGGGGCACAGTTGTAAGTGTATCTCTTGCCTTTTTTATTTTAATATGAACTAGGTAGATGCCTATAAATTATTTATCACATTGATCAGGTATCATAGATAGTATCCTGTTAATTGTATTGACTGTAACATGATTACAGCTCAGTACTAATACAATAATAGAAATTTATTGTAGTAGTGTGGGATCTAATATATTAGACCAACCACATTTCACACCAGTGCAATACAACATTTTAGCTAACACCTCTCTTAAAACGACTTAAATCGTTTTCATATGTTGGTTTATTTTTTGACATTGACAGAACATTAGTAAAATATAGAAATTATAAGGTAACCATTATGCCTTTGTTATGATACATAGTGTGATTCGTGATTTCGCTTTTTTCTCTCACTGGGTGACTAATGTTGGATATTATTTATTTCAAAGGACCATAGTATCAAGATTATTATGAATCATTGTTGAATAAAAGAAATTACCATCTTATTAAATTTGTAGCCAATAAAAGACCAGTTATATCAAATCACCAAACTAGACATTCAGTGATTGTTAACTGAAAAATCTGATGTGAACATTACGTGACTTACTTGTACATCATTGGATGTATATATAATACGATGTGATTTTGTGTTTGATCGTATATATATATATATATATATATATATATATATATATATATATATATATATATATATATATATATATATATATATATATATATATATATATATATATATATATATATATATATATATATATATATATATATATATGTATATATATCATTGGATATGTATAATCAAACACAAAATCTCATCGTTCCACAGTTAATCGTTTTTGATTTACCGAAGAGATTCTAAAAATCTGTCAAGTAAAATGCGCTTTTAGCCAAGTCGGTTGCTATGGAAACAGTAGGCCATTATTCTTATACTACAACATTCCCAAATACTGATTTCCAAAATTTTACGACTACCAACACATCTGAATTTATGCGCAAAATTAAAAAATAAGTTCTTACTGCAGTGCACTTCCGGTTCAGTCTATTGTTATAAAAATAGTAGGCAATCATTCAGATGCTACAGCAGACTTAAATACCAACTTTCAATATTCTACACCCGATCGTTCGAATTTATGCGAAAAATTCCAAAAGACCGTCAAGTAAAGTGCACTTCCGGCTCAATGGATCTCAATAAAAATGGGATATGAGCATTTAGACGGTATAATCGTCCTAAATACTGAATTCTAACAATCTACGTTCAATCGTTTTGGATTCATGCGGAGAATTCAAAAAATGTTTTGAATAAAGTGCTCTTCCAGTTAAGTCGATAGCAATCATAATGCAAGGTGTACAACTAGATATTATAAAAGTGCCTAATACAGAATTTAAATATTCTACGACTGTTTGTTTAGAATTTATGCAGAAAATTCAAAAAGTCTGGCATATAAAGTGCACTTCCGGCTCAGCCGATTGGTACAAAAATAGAAGATGACCATTTAAATGCTACAGAAATTTCAAATGCTAAATTCCAGTATCCTACGGCTGATCATTCTGGATTTATGCGGAAAATTAAAAAAGTTTCAAGTAAAGTGCACTTCTGGTTTAGCTGATCGCAATCATAATGCAAGATGTACAATAAGATGTTATAGAAGTGCTTAGTACGAAATTTCAATATGCTATGGATGATCATTCTAGATTTATGCAAAAAATTCAAAAAAAGTTTCAAGTAAAGTGCATTTCTGGCTTGGCCGATTCATATAAAAATAGCAGATAACCATTCTGATACAACATCAAGTTCAAATACTGAATTTCAACATCCTACGGTTGATCATTCTGGATTTATGCGGAAAATTCAAAAAAAGTTCCAAGTAAAGTGCACTTCCGGTACAGGCGATTGCAACCATATTGCGAGATGCAAATCAACACCTTATACCAGTCTTAAATATGAAATTTCAGCATAAGTATAATTCTTCTTCAGAAGACTTTCGGTTAGAGAGTCGAAACGTCAAAAATAAAAATAAATATACAGATTTGAAACCAAAAAAGTCTATTTATTAAATAAATAGTATATTATATAACGAGGGACTTAAGTGCTTGATTTAATCCTGAGGGTGGAATTTATTGCACGAGACGCAGTCGAGGGCAATACTCACCTGAGGGATTAAAGGCACTTAAGTCATGTGTTATCTACGCTATTTTTCGCACTACCGTATTATATTGAATCACAATAGTCTAAAGTAGATTAATTAATCTTACAATTTTGACAACTACAAACTTGATACAAAAATGTTGAGTAAATTCACCATAGAAACAAGACTGACTACAGCAGTTGTTCAATAAATAAGCTTGCTGTCAAAAAGATGAGTGAGAAAATTGATATTGATAAGGCTGCGGAACAGGTAACTGTAAAATGATTTTGCCAAAAGTCTAGAAAATTTACGAACAACAATACGATGCATTTGTGAAATTGTGTGAATTGCAATAATAATAATACAAATTAAGAATGAAGGTTTGAATTCTAATGATAAAATTCTATTTGACATTTAGGTAAGTACTTTGATTATTTAGTTGTCATAGAAAAATTTGTTTATTTTACTTTAGTCCCTTGAGATTCTTGATCATTTTAGATCCCGGAGGGACTAAACTCAAACTTAAGTCCCTGAAATGAGGGATTAAATTCGTTGTTTACTCCCGGGAGTGCGAAAAATATATTAATGCGAGAGATATATTTAAGGAAATAACTTAGATAAGATCAGTAGTGCTGGTTTGTTACTAATCATTATATAAAAATAATGTTTCTTTCATTGTCTTTCATATACGCTTGGCTAATGGAGTAAGTAGCGCCTCGGTGCGGCAGATTTTAGAAACTCGTAGGTTATAAACGAAGTTCGACGTATTTGCTGTCACGCTGCAAGCTGGCGACAGTTGATGTATTTGATTGAATAATTTAATTGTTTGAAGTTTGTTGATAAACCATGAGTGGAAAAAATAGAGGATAGGTCGTAGTTGTTGCGTACCTGCTTGTCAAAACATCCAAAATGAAAATCGTGACTTGATTTTTTACCCTTGTCCAAATGGAAAATGGAAAAAAAGATCACAAAAAATGGGCTATTTCGGTTCGTCGAGTTAATTAAGTATTGAAATATTCAATTGTTGATGACATAAATATATATAATTATTGGTATAATGTATATTCTTTTATGTTTTTCATATAAATTTTGATTCAATATAGGTACTTTTTGTATCAACATTCAAGTTATACTTGTCATTATAATTTCTTTCTTTTTTTAGAGACAGTGTCTCGTTTTGCAATTGGGAAAAAATCATTAACTTTGCAGCCCTTGCATACCTCATTAGCAAGTTGCTTTTGAGGGGGACGATTCCGTATCATCGGTGTATCCGTTTTAGAGCAAGTATTTTCTACGTTCACATAGATACAAATTGCTGCAGCGTGCTTGCAATATCATATTTCTGTCTCACAGTTACAATTGGCAATTTTAATTATTCGATTTCCATTAATCCATACGATAAATTATCCAAAAAACAATAAGAAATTCCAAAAATCGAGTTATACAATTCAACACAACAAAAATTGAGTCTATACTATTGGAAAAAGTATGAATATTCACAACTGGATTGTACGTTTTCTGGTTTGTTTTTTCCAATGTAAACGCCTGGAGTTTCGCGTAATACAACTCCAATGATTTTTCCACATGCATCGCTAATTATGTCCTCGAAATTACCAACATGAAAACTATAAACCAATTTATTTCTTCTGAATGAATTTCTTCATGGTACTATTTAATAATAGGATAACAAGACGAAAAGTTTATCAAAGAACATACGTACAATTTGGAATCTTCAGGCGATCGATTTTGAACTCAAATAATTTCCTTTGGGCAAACTTTTTTGGCGTAAGCAATCAAATTTAACTCCTTCAAATCCACAGATTAATATCAACATTTTTCTTCTATATATACAATCCGTGTTTCCAAATCGAAACTAACATTTCATTTTCGTTATCATATCTCTTACCTAAGAGTTTATTCTATTCGCCGCTAGATGGCACGCGTGTTCCGAGCTGTCAAGATTAGCCAAGCGTATAACGACTAAAAGAAAAACATTATAGAATAGAGTTTGTAAAATGCGGTGTAATAACTTGACTTTATGATAACTATTTCAAGGATAGCTCTACTTACTTAAAATAAATAAAACATAATCTAGTAAATTCAAGTATTTTAATAGATCGTCTACAAATAAATAAATTGAATAGATAAATATTTTAATTGAAATTGAATTATTGTAATTATTTATACAACTTCAAAATAACTCAACATACTTAAGAAAATGATTATTTACATCTTGTTTGCACTCTATATTGTTTTACGATACAGAATGGCAAACGTCCAGTAAAGATGTCACTTTATAAATAAGAACAATGAAAGAAGAATGCGTTCGCACTAAGACATAAAATTCAATATAATATGACGATTACTTTAGACTATGTATTATAGATACTGTGCGTGCCATTTTCTTTAATTAAAAATATCAAAAACAAACGGCGAAACATTTTTAGGGAATGATGTACTCCAAGGAGCTTATCATCAAAGGTGCTACACTCAGAAATGAATGATGGTAGATATAATAATTATTAAATATTATTTGACAAAATAAGTTTTTTGTTAAAAATAGAGAGTTCTTGCAAGCTACCGCTAATGTAACGTCAACGCTAATGTCAAAAACTATTTCCTTTGTGCATCCGTACTGAAATTGACAAATTTGTTCACTGTAACATTATTGATGTCTGCTAATCCTTGAAGTTTCTTGTGAGTACACTGTAATTTAAGCTAGCATTATTGAGCAAGTATTTCCCAAAGAAATATTTTTAGCGCATTTTTCCGAAAAAAGCGCTATTATATTCACTTTGGCTGGCTGGCGTGACGCTGAGATCTCAGCAACTATACTATTTACAGACTTGAAACTGGTACTAAATAAAAGCTGCTGTTTCGTAGGCTTGCACAAATTGCTTTAATTCAAGCTCAGTGATTGTGGAAAATTGAATTATTCAATTACATGTTTCAAGTGAAACAATGTCCATAGATATCTATGACATTAGGGATATGGCAACTAAAATTTATTAAAGTAGATAAAAATTTAGTTACAACTTTCGCCGCGGGTGTCACTATTATTATGTACAGTTGTCAAATCTGTCCGGGATTCATTCAATGACTTGTTTGACGCGAATTTGAAGCTTATTAGAATGAATTATTATTATTGGATGAAAATTTGTTTACTTTTTTTTTTTTTTTTTTTTTTATTTCTATAATTATATTTACAACTGGCCAATATAGCCAACAAGCAAATTTGATGTATTCATACATAACATGCGTGAGAGTAGTACCCAGTGGTCCTATCTCTTGAAAAATTTATATCATTTTGTATGTGATTTGTTCACTTTTGGTGAATTTTTTTTTATATAGCTTTGATAAAGATCAAATTATCATTTTAAGCTACAGCACTTGACCTCCTGTCAGTCAATAACTAAACAATGAAGATTAAAAGGTATTTTTGAGTTTGTACATGTATAAATTATGTACCTATTAAATAGTCAACTTGAAACTAGTACTAAATGGAAGCTGCTATTTCGTAAGTTTGCCTAAACTGCTTGATTTCAAGCTCAGTAATTGTAAGAGATGGTAATTTGCGTAATCTCTGAAGTAACAAGCATTCATGAGCTGTCAAAAATGCGCTTCCATCATCTAGATGATTCTTCCATTTTTTTTACGTAAGCGTTATCGTATCAATAGCGGAGGCTTGCAAAAACTTCCTATTTTCTAGTAGAGATATAATTTTGAATAAAATGAGAGCTGTTTATGGAGGTATGTGCCATATTGAAACCATGAATTACTACATGTATTATATCACTCATTTTTTTTAATTCAGGTACTTCTCTTTCATTAATATGCACATTATCCAACAAAGCTATTCAAAGCCTTTTGCAATAACAACAATATCCATTTTACAACCCAGTTTCACATCAATACTAAACCAATCATTCAACATCCATTAACATAAACAGCAGCGTCACTTCATTCGTATATATTGCACAATTTGTACCCAGTAAATGATCATTATACCGTATTCATTCACGAATTATTTTGAAAAACAGTATCAAAAGCATTTCTTCATTCGGAAAAGTCATAGGACTTATTGTTCTTCTCAAATAACTTCTCGACTTAGGAGTCTTATATTTGACTAACCATCATAACTGCATATAAAATATAAACAACGTTTCTAATCTTCTTTTATATACTCTAAGACCACAGTAATCATATTTTCATCTAAACAGCGATTTCAAAAGCTGTGATGATTCTCATGTATGTTTTGAAAAGCAAAATTTGGCTTGGGGACAAATAGACATATGTTTGCAATTTTTCTATTATTTCTTGCAAAATCTTACAATTTAAAATAATTTTGTTGAACGTTGCAAATAACTCAACTTCCGGACATTTGTTTCAAATTTTGAACATTTATATTTTGAATGTAATAATTTCATTTTTAGTCATCTAAAGAATTCCTGGTTTGTACTATTTCAGTCACCTTTTTACTGCTGAATGGATGATAAAGAAGTAATAGATTTTTTTTAAATGCATCTCGTGATTTTGTCTTTTGTGAAGTTTGACGAATAAAGCTGTAAAGAGTGATTGATTGCATCTAAAGCCCTTCAAAACAATAAAAATATATAAATAGTGACTAGATAATATATTCACGCCTAGGATCAAAAAGCTCTACTTGTGGTTTGGCTTATAATTTCATGGTCCACAGGTCTTCAGGAGATAAAAATAGAGGTCTAAATACGGTAGTTGTCAATTCCTTGTCACTATTATATATATTTGTTGTCTTGACAGCTTGTTTATTCATTATACATGTATGTGCGTATGCGCGTACCTCTTGTGCGTAACTCGCAAATCTCAAAACCCATCAAACATATAATTCTGAAATTTTGTATTTTAGACTGGTATATAGTCTTGATGTGCATCTCGCATTATGGTTGCAATCGTCTGTACCGGAAGTGCACTTTACTTGAAACTTTTTTAGAATTTTTCGCATAAATCCAGAATGATTTGCCGTAGGATACTGAAATTCAGTATTTGAGATGGTCATCTTCTATTTTTGTACCAATCAGGTAAGCCAGAAGTGCACTTTATATAACCGACTTTTCGAATTTTTCTTTTAAATTCAAAACAATCATTCGTAGAATATTGAAATTTTGAAGAAGGAAAAAACTTTTCAGAACTCATTTTCTAAATAAATATGTTTTATTGGGATATAAGTTCTGTACATTAATTAAAAACACAACGTTTCGACAGCAAAGTGCAGAGTAGAGTAGAGCCAGATTGACCTAGAACCACAAGGAGTTGACAATTTTGTCTATTTAGACCTTCATTATTATCTCCTGAAGACCTGTGGATATTGAATCATCAATCACAGGCAGAACTCTGAGATCCTAGGAGTTAATATATTTTTTATCTAGTTACTATTTGTACTTTTATTTGTGTTGTCTTGACAATTATGTTTATTATATTTATATTTCTTTACACTTGAAAAAGGCAGCACTTTGCTGTCGAAACGTTGTGTTTCTAATTAATGTACAGAGCTTATATCCCAATAAAACATATTTATTGAAATTTTGTATTAAGCACTTCTGTAACATCTAGTTATGCACCTCGCAATAATCTATATCGGCACTTTACTCGAATTTATTTTTCAAATTTTCGGCATAAATCCAAAACAATCAAACACAGAATGTTAGAATTCGGTATTTAAGACGTTAGTACCATCTGAATGCTCATATCCTATTTTCATTAAGATCGACTGAGCCAGAAGTGCACTTTACTTTACAGTCTTTTGGAATTTTTCGCAACAATCGGCTGCAGAGCATTGAATTTGATAGCATCTAAAAGATTGCCTACTATTTTCATAACAATAAACTGAACCGGAATTGCACTTCAGTTGGATTTTTTCTATTTTGTGCATAAATTCAGAACTGTTAGGCGTAGAATCTTAGAAATCAGTATTTGGGAATGTTGTAGCATAAGAATGATGACCTACTGTTTCTATAGCAACCGAGTAGGCTAAAAGCGCATTTTACTTGACAGATTTTTAGAAACTTTTGGATAAATCCAAAACGATTAGCCGTGGAACGATGAGATTTTGTGTTTGATTATATATATATCCAATGATGTACAAGTAAGTCACGGGATGTCCACGTCAGATTTTTAATTTCACTTGAAAAAGGCTGCACTTTGCTGTTGAAACGTTGTGTTTTCAATTATTTTTATACAGAACTTTTTTCTCACTAAAACATATTTATTAAAAATATTTAAGCTCAGGTGATTGATCTGTTGACTAATTCCTCTTCAAAAATAAATTCTCTATTGCTGTTATAGTTGTTAATTTCATTTAACATCTCTGAGGGTTATTATGATCTATTATACATAGGATGTCGTCAACATATCTTATCCCTTCAATGATTCCAAACGTAACTTTCATGTTATGCTAACATTGTTATCGAGCAACTCAGGGGCTAAATCTTATAAGAAAATTTTGTATTGTACATCAGATAGAGGACTTTTCTTAGCCAAACCATTATTTTGTTAATGTCCGACTAGTTTATTATTGTTGTCATAATAACATTGTTTTCAGGGTAGTTAGGTAACAAATAATACCCGAGGGCATTATTTTGAAAAATAACAAGCAAGTTGCCTAGTTACAGCAAGTAACTAGAGTAATTTCTCTGACAGAAATCACAATGACAGGACATACATTACTAAAAATTTTGATTGAAATACAACAAAAATCGGACATTAAACATTGAAGGCAACACAGGTGTTGAACAGACAATAATGCCTACGATCAACGTACACACCTCGGGCCAGAGGCCCTCGGAAAGTACACTGTTGACCTCAGGCATTATTGTCCTTTTAACACCCTTGATACCTTAATTACTATTATAATATTCATTATTTTACTGGAAGTAATTTTGATTAGGTACAATGATTATAAGGTTTGTTAGTGGTTCAGTGAAATCTGTATCAAGTTTCTATCATTTAGGTTAGTGAATAATTATTCAAGTTAAATGATATAAGCCGAATCAAGAATTTCAACACAGTTTATCAAATCAGTATTATTTATAACTATGTTTTATTTTCCAAATCAATTATTGTTTTAAGTTTATTCACGGATGTAGTAAATATTTTATGAATTGGTGCTTCCGTAAAGTTGACTTAAAATCTTATTGGTATGTCGATTTCATGAATTACAGATAATGGTACTATAAGTATATTGATAGTACTGTACCATCAATATATATTTGACTGAGTTAAAATTTTCTATACTTATGATTGGCACTTACATGAAAGTTTTTGAGGTAGTATCATTAACGTAAACTAAGTAGCGCACGAGCCGTTTGTGTTCGTTCGCGCATCGTTCATCCGATTGAATTGAAACTCCTTATATTATGTTGTTGGCACTTGCATGTAGGTTTATAATACAACACCATTGACGTACAGTAAGTAATGCACGAGTCATATCTGTTCGTTCGCGCATTATCCATTCAATTAAGATGATACTTTTATCGTTGTTGTTGGTATTTGCATAAAAGTCTATGAAAATACGATCAACGTACATGAAGTGACGCACAAACCGTATTTGTTCGTTCGAGCATCGTCCATCGGATTGAGTTGAAACTTTCTATACTTGTTACTGATACTTGCATAAAGACTTTTGATAACAGTACCATCAACACACAATAATTGGCGCACGAGTCGTATTTGTTCGTTCGCGTATCGTTCATGCAATTGAGTTCAAACTTTCTACAGTTGTTGTTGACATTGCGTGGGAGCTGCTGATACTTATAGCACCTTTAACGTACGATAGGTGGCACGCGAGTCGTACCGGATAACTTTTGGAGTTTACTGCTTAAAAATCGATTTTCAAATATATCTCGCCGCAGGTAAATTATATGGGGAGCGAAAGAGCAATTCAATCATAAAAAACGAAGCCTGAAAGGAAGAAACTTGGGATTAAAGAAAATACTAATTGAAAACTGATGAAATGAAACCTAAAAATTTCCAAAAATAATGTTGAGATAAGCAATTCCAACACATTGTTCAAATTAATGCCGTATACCATTTAAAATCATTCCATCATGATTTTCAACGAATCATAAGCTGTTTCCAAAATCTTGTTAAATTTTTCGCTCGTTTAGAAAATGCGCTAATCATACTATTATAAAATTAATGTGAATACAAGTATATGCATGCTTTTAGTGTTATAACATATGCGTTAATTTCTCTCTTTTGCATATTATATATTCCAAGACAATCGTTCTCAAGGAGCTAACGCACAGTTTTTTATTAAAGTCAATTATAAAATGAGATGATTTGATTGCTCTCTTCAAATTGAGTTGGTATTTTTTAGTTGGTTGATATTTGACTTACTGCATCATTATTATAAAGCAAAACCAAAGTTTCTGTTACGTATTCGTCTTTATTTATTACGAGTATGTATCCCCTTTATCAATTTCAGTTAGATTCGCGTTATTTTCTGTTATCCCTTTATCATTTATTGCAGTTCGTTTGTTCTGTTTATTATAATTTATTGTAATTTGTCTTGTATTTCAACCGGTAGTTTTTGAATCGTGTCTTTTGTAAAAATTATTGGCTTTCCGATATTATTTTTAAATGATTAAGAATTTAAATATGCAAATTCAGTCAAAAATAAATTAATTTCTTTTCCTCTACAATTTCGACGCACCTGGGTCATCTTCAGGAGTGAAAATGTTTTAGTCTTAAAACAAATTGAAAATTCATGTGTTTAATAATTTGTTTGAAAACTAAAATCTGTTCACTCCTGAAGATGATCCAGGTAGGATCGAAACTGAAGAGGAAAAGAGATTTTTTTTTGACTTAATTCCCATATCTAAATTCTTCATCATTCAACTTACCTGTCAGCTTCATTCAACACATCCATTATTTTTAAAATCAATTGGTTGATTATATTTAAATCCGTTGTTGAGTATAATTTTCGTATTGTCAAAATTTACATCTGTTTTATTTTGGACCTATTTGTAGAACTGATAGTTATTATTATTATTATTAAAGATTTTGGTTGTTGTACATGGGGTGGCTTGTATTTCAACCTTGTTAAGCATCTTATTCAATATTTCGTATTTAATTTGCATTATATTATACATAATATTAATATTATTATCGTCAATTTTGCACCAGGTATGCTAAAATATTGAAAATAAAATTTTGGTTCATCGAATCAATTTTATAATATAATTCTCCATAAAATTTAGATGCGTTCTATTCATACGCAAATGTGCAGAGTAATTTGCCTTTAAAAATATTTATTCTCGTTTTTGGCAGTCATGCGACCATAATGTTCAAAACTTATTTTTGTTAACGTGATATATGGTATAATATTTTAATCTGAATATATTACAGGTATACGGTATGGCAATGTCAAGTTGAATGCTTTCAACAAATATAGTCTACCATGAAAGTTAAACGTTCTTCATAAATCTAAAAACAAAACTATTTCAAGTGATGAAATTATAAGTACGTACCATTGAGGAATTTGAAAGTATTATCGCGCGATGTTGGACTGTTATCAAATCAATTTTAACAAAAATTAATCCTATTTTGAATTTACATATTCTGCGTTTCTGTAAATACCCTTTATAGGGTGACGATATATTTTCATTCTATCGCCAGAAAATAAGACAATATTAATAGTTCGTACATCAATCATGCTCATGCTACAATGAACTTGTTTCCCTTTCTTGAGGTGCATAGCATTTTTTGGCGTTAAGATATGTTTATCTCTAGTTTCCTTGTCAGTGTTTTCTCCAACTTTCGGTTCAAAATTCTGTAGCCCGAATGTCTATTAGACAGTTGCCAAAAAATTATAAACATCGTATGATGGCAAACTGCGTTTTACGATTCATTAGAAAACAAGAGAATTTTGTAACATTGTTTATTTAGGGAATCTCATTATTGTTGAAAGTGATTTAATGTGCTCTATTTTTAGAGGAATTAGAGCGAAGAATGTTAATTTGGATCTATTTGAAAACTTAATGAAGAATGTTTTCAGCATCTTTGCTTTATAATCGTGTCATGTTATTGTTGTCTACTTTTCATTTCTTTGAAAAGCGAAAATATTTCTCCAATAAATATTTCAAATGTCGAATATGTTTCGCTTATTCCTTATATCAGCATTGGTAATAAATATGAGGAGTAGCCATCAACCCGCGTTCTATAGTCGCACGTGAGGGGAAGTGAGACATTTTTCTTCTAAATTTCAAGATATAAACTGAAGCATAACATGAAATAGTGACCACTACCATACAATATTCAAAATATCATTTTATGGAGTTAATTTTATGGTTTTCTCTATCACGCATGTTTTAAGTACAGTACTTTAGAACAGTCCACGAGAAGTTTTTTTTTTTTAAGAATATTGACCAGTTTTATTTTTTTAGCATTTATTTTCAGTATTTTTATTACTGTACTATATTATATTTGTACTATATATTCTTTTATTTAATGTTTTATTTATCTACACGTGTTCAGAGGCTTATTGCACTAAGCAATTTGTATCCAGAAATTAGAAGTTTTATGTAGAAAAATTAGGTTATAGTACTGTTATATATTTCTTTTAAAATCTTTGGACGGCGGATCAATGTTGCAAAGTGCTTTTTACAATAAACCCATGGTCTAATTTATTTGTACAATAATAGAACGTCATTAGCCTATATTAATGGAAACCAATTGATAACAGTAGCACCGTTAAGTTTTTATGAGGCTGTTTTTGTATATAAGAACGTGCAGTATCCTTCTTTTATATTTTATGTTTCTACAAAATAAGGAATATTAGTTTCTATATATAGATTTACATAATTATTAACAGAAAAGAGAAGATATTCTTAGCATCCCGTAAATTAAAAAAATTCATTCATTACCGTTCGGCCATTTACCTTATCAGCAGACAGGAAATTTACGTTATGATCAAAAATACTTCAAAGGTTGGTGACCAACATTTATTTATCTTGTTCATTTCAAATCATCGCTTGTTGGGCTGTCCTCCGCAGACTAATAGCGTCCAAGTTGGCCTAGGACCAGGACGAAATTCTATTCTTTTAGTTGTTGAACATCATAGATATTTATTATAATCTATTTATTATTTGTGAAGCGTTGAGGATTAAAAATAAATTAAGTTATTTTTGGGTTCATGCGTATCTAACTATAAAATAAATTGAATGTTAATGTGAAGGGACAATGAACTTCTGTTCACTTTTATAATAAGGGTTAAAAGTTATCCAGGATATCTAGATAAGAATAATGTTAAGTTGTTAGATTTGACTATTAATTGTGTTTTGCCATTTTTCAGTTCTTTATGAATTCATCTTGTGAAAACTCTGCGAGTTAGTTAAAAATTATGTCAGTGTCGAATTTACGTAATTTGATTTAATTTCTTCTTAAAGCGTAGTGTATCTGTGACAAATTTAAGTAATTAAATTTAGCAAGTCTTTGATGCAACTTTAAATTTTGATCTAATTTAAAATGGGCCATTTTAAATACGCAGACGGATTATTCATAGCATATGTGTTGATGCAGTTATTATATGTTTTCCTTTACCTACTTAAAATAAACTTTATTGAAGATACATAAACTGTATTAAATATACACCCATTTGTTTCAGTATAATCGTAAATATCTTTTATGTGAATTATCGTATTCACTCGTTTGAAATGCGTGTTTTTTAGAAAATATTCAAGTTTAAAATGGATAGGAATTTTGATAAACGAATTATCTATAAAGTACTTAGAATTAGATCAATAATAGATATTTAAGATTCAAATGTAAAAAGTTATCCTTTAATGCACAAATGGCGTAAGTGAACTAGAGAGACCTGTACGTGCGTCTTACAATGTTTTATCTTCGATCGTTCTATTTTCGTAAAATACTCAATTATGAATATTTTTTCTTTAATAAATTTTACTGTGACGGCTACTATTAATAATTAAGGAAACCGTATTAAGAATTGATCTGTTTTCGTTGAATTTGACAAAAATATTCTTGGGAATTTCAATTAAAATATCAAGCTCAAAATTTCCAAAAGTGATTTTAGTGTTGTATGTGAATTTTCAAATATCCTCCAGATGATTGAAATACTGATAATTAGAACTCTCTAGATATAGTTCTGTATAAAAACACTTGGATGAATTATTTCTACATACAGAAGTTTATAGTCCGTGAAACAGGGCATACATTTTTTGTTGATTACCGCTCACTTGAAACTTTGTGAGTGACTTCATTGTGATGAGTCCGACAGCCTTCACATTTGACGAAATTCTTGATTTGGGTGCGTTTTCAGCGAGGGCTAATTGAACATGTCAATTTCATAAAGCCTTAAAAATGTATTACCGTCATATTGATGTTTACACTAATCGAAAATTTTTTTGATTATAAAATAGAAAATAATATTGTCCGACATGAATATTGGGGGCCAGCGGTGAGTCCTACAAGCCGCACTCATCACAAGTACGTTGGTATGAAAACGGATTACTGCTAGTCTGAGACTTTAAGGACGTGTTCAATTATTTTTCTGTCTAAAATTTGGTAATTTTGTCCGATAAATTTTAGGGGGCCTTTTCTCAGTCCGACACTGAAAATGTGTCAGAATTATAACAGCTCCTTCATCAATGACCGCTTGTCGGACCAAAACAGTCATAATTTGAAAACATATTATCTGTCCAAAAAACATATTGTCCGGCAGAAATATTGGTTCTTATCGTCAGTCCGACAAGAAAACGCTCGCACATATATCTCAGTTTTTGACGTATTCAATATCAAGAGATAAGTAATGGACGTTGTTTATAAGCTAGTGATGAATAATTAATTTACAAAATAATTGAAAAAAAGTAAAGTAGAAGATAGAAAAAAAAATATATTATTATGCCGCTAAGTTAGAACGTTACTTTCTTTAATCTTCCATCCCCGGGGGTTCCAAGTAGAATAAAATTGATATTCGATGCTCCATCCGAATCAAAAACTAGGAATAATGGTTCTCATTCGAGATTTTAAAGTGACTTTCTCCCCCGACTATAGGAAGGGAAGCGAAATCTTTGAAATTTTTCTCCAGCCATTTTCCCATTTGATGCATACTTCTCCAGACATATTTTAAATATGGCATATCTCACATTCTCCACACAGACTTCAACTAAGCCAAGTTTCACATCACCTCGTAAAATTAAAATGGAACACCTGTATATACTTTCAGCTCTCTGCACTCGATCATAAAAACTTCAAGTATGCCAAATATCAAATTTTTTCGTGCGTGCAATATGCTTGAAAAGGGATACAAAGCTTCTTCTTCACGTATTAATATATAGATTAAAATGGGATACCTGTATATAATTTTCGCTTTCTGCACATCTTCTTCATATATATTTTGAATATGCCAAATCTCACACTTCTCCGTGCATGCAATATGCTTAAAAAGAAGTCGAAAGTTTGCTCTTGACGTATTAATATATAGATATCACAGTTGAAGGTAAATTTGAATGATATTTGAAGTGATTATCACAGTATACTGACTTTATATCACACATTTGATTCCAAAATAATATTAATGTCCGTCTAGTTTATTATTGTTGTCATAATAACATTGTTTTCAGGGTAGTTACGTAACAAATAATACCCGAGGGCATTATTTTGACAAATAACAAACAAGTTGCCTAGTAACACCAAGTAACTAGAGTAATTTCTCTGACAGAAATCACAATGACAGGACATACATTACTAAAAATTTTGATTGAAATACAACAAAAGTCGGACATTAAACATTGAAGGCATCACGGGTGTTGAACAGACAATAATGCCTACGGTCAACGTACACACCTCGGGCCAGAGGCCCTCGGAAAGTACATTGTTGACCTCAGGCATTATTGTCCTTCTAACACCCTTGATACCTTAATTACTATAATGTCCGACTAGTTTATTACTGTTGTCATAATAATACCGATTTCAGGATTATTACGTAACAAATAATACCCGAGGGAATAAACAAGTTTCCTAGTTACAGCAAGTAACTAGAGAAATTTCTTTGACAGATGTCACAATGACAGGACATACATTGCTACAAGTTTTGATTGAAATACAACAAAATTCGGACATTAAACATTGAAGGCACCACGGGAGTTGAACAGACAATAATGCCTACGGTCAACGTACACACCTCGGGCCAGAGGCCCTCGGGAAGTACATTGTTGACCTCAGGCATTATTGTCCTTTTAACATCCTTGATACCTTAATTACTATAATATATTGGTGCACAAGCCTTTTTTTAATATTTTTAATCAATAATCATACTGACTTCATATGCATTTCATATATGTATATGCCTATGAACGCACTCGTACCACATATTTTTGCTTTTTCTGAAGTATTGCCCAACTTAAATTGTCGGACATGTATACAGTAATATTCTAGACACTATTTGAATGGAGAATAAAAAACATAGGGATGAGCGGTCATTCATGAAGAAACTTGTTATAATCCTGACACGTTTTCAGTGCCGGACTGACAAAACGCCCCCAAAAATTTGTCGGACAAAATTACCAAATTTTAGAGAAAAAAAATAATTGAACACGTCCTTAAAGTCTAAGACTAGCAGTAATCCGTTTTCATACCAACGTACTTGTGATGAGTGCGGCTTGTCGGACTTGCCGCTGGCCCCCAATATTTATATCGGACAATATTATTTTCCACTTTATAACCAAAAAATTTTTCGATTAGTGTAAACATCAATATGACGGAAATACATTTTGAAATTAGCATGTTCAATTAGCCCCCGCTGAAAAACGCTTCTAAATCAACTCTGCTTCTGTTGCTTCTGTATTGTAGAAGTGTAAAGATGTTTTTCCACAATCTTGTAAATTTTTGGTTATGTTCTACTTTTCTCTAAGGCACTGATGAAGGTTTAATAAAAACCGAAACGTTCGCAACGTGAAGAGATGATTCAATAATTCTTTATCCTTCATTTTTATCCATCATCTGGGACCACTGATTTCGAGAGGAACTGATTATTTGTTTCGAATGAGCCAATGCGACTCATAAAGCTGCAGTAACTTTCAACATTTTCTAGGAAAACTGAGTGAGTTGTTAATAACAATATTTCACGATTATAGTAGTGCTAAAGTCGTGGTTTGCGGTAATTACAATGTAGATTTGTTAGTGAACTCTCAACAACAACAGGAGTTACTTGAAACATTTCTGTCATACGGGTTATTGCAGACAGTGAAAGAGACCACTAGAATGACACCAAGTTCAAGTACTTGCATTGACAATATTTTTTGTGGGATTGATAGACAGTATTGGGATATCTATGTTATACACAACGGACTTTCTGATCACTCTTGCCAAATTCTTGAAGTAAAACATCAGTGCAAAACAACTTCGGATTGCAGTACATCCAGGATCCGACATTTCCATGATGATAATATTAGAATATTTAATTGTTGTCTTTCGTATAAGTCTTGGTCTGAAGTTTACGAATCCATTTCTGTAAATGATCAATTTGAAATATTTAGTAATATTTTTCATTACTTCTTTGAAATTATATTTTCAAAGAAGCACTTGAAGTTGAAAAATAAAACAAATAACTGGATAACAAAGGGAATAAAAATATCTTCCCAAAGACTCAAAAATCTTTTTACTTTAAGAAATCTTGGGCTCGTCAGCAATAATTGTTATAAAAGATATAAATCTATTATTCTAAAGTAATAAGGCTGGCGAAAAGTAAGTTTAATAAAAATTTGTATGACAAATCCCATAATAAGAATAAAATGGCTCGGCAAATAATTAATAATTCATTAAATTGTAATACAAGTCATAAGTTTCAGGAATCTTTTATAATGAACGGGGAGCAGATTACTAACAAAATGGAAATTGCCAATTCATTCAATGATCTCTTTGTTAACCATTCGAAAAATTCTGCACCTAATTTAGCTGATGATTACATCTTCAACGAAAATCCAAATTCAATTTTTCTGAATTATGTAGATGAGAGTGAGATCGAAAAAATTATTTTATCACTTAAAAGTACCTATTCAGTAGGAATTGACGACGTTTCAAGCATTTTTCTCAAAAAGACATACAACTCTATATTACAGCCTTTAACGTTCATTGTCAATGAATCTTTTAGAACTGGTCATTTTCCAGATTCCCTTAAATTAAATAAAGTTAAACCTTTGTATAAAAAAGGCAATCTTGATGATATCACCAACTACAGGCCGATATCTCTAGTTTCTGTTTTCCATAAAATATTGGAAAAAGCAATGTTAAATAGATTGTTGTCTTTCATAGCAAAATACAATATTTTGAATAATGAACAACATGGTTTCAGAAAGGATCGTTCAACTATTTCTACATTAGCTTTATATTTACATGAAATTTATAGTAACTTAGACAAGAATGTAGAGACTCTTGGTATATTTTTGGACTTATCCAAGGCTTTCGATCTTGTAAATCACGAGTTATTACTGAAGAAATTGTATGCCTTAGGAATCAGAGGAAATTGTTACAATTGGTTTAAATCTTACATTTGCGATAGACAACAGGCAGTACAAGTGAATGATATTATTTCAATCAAACTGACTATCGAAACTGGAGTACCCCAGGGTTGTATTCTTGGACCTATTTTGTTCATTATATATATATTAGTGATATACAGGAACAAACAAATATATGCAACTTCATAGCATATGCAGATGATATCTC
Organism: Dromius quadrimaculatus; assembly: GCA_963989225.1. NCBI lineage: Eukaryota > Metazoa > Arthropoda > Insecta > Coleoptera > Carabidae > Dromius > Dromius quadrimaculatus. The sequence goes on along the minus strand of OZ022331.1, from coordinate 40,432,622 downwards.
GTTATTCCTACAAAACTGTAACATTGACAACTTAAAGTTAGTTGCTAATGACCAAATGAAAAAATTGAAGAAATATTTTGATGAAAACTCGTTGATGATAAATGTTAGTAAATCTGTTTTTATGCATTTCACAATTTATAATAAAAGAAATGGAAATGACACTATAGGCCTGTTGCGTATCTTCAAATTTCGACGAAAGCGCCGCATATTAGTAAAAAATCACAACTTCGAGGTGTGATGTCACCTGTCAATGTTTTGAAATATGTCAATCTGCTTTAAAATCAAAATGAAATCCATGACGTACCATCTCTATTCCTAATAATAATATTGTATTTAATTTATGACAACATAACATTTGTAGACAAAAATATTCTAAAAGAAGCAAATCAACCATAGTCATTATTATTTTTTATTGTTTATGTGACTCATCTAAAGGTAATCAATTACAGTTAGATTTATAATGTGTATATACGTACAGAATTTGAGCGAAATCCTTGGAGGAAAGAGATTTTCTCATCTTGTTTATCTTATAATAATTCTTGAATTTTGAGATGGAAAAATATTAAGCAAAAATTTGGTGCTTTCAGTACAGACGAATTTATGTGACTGTTCAGTCGATTAAGAAACTTATCTAAGTGGTATTTATTGAGTCTCTTTGCAATTATAATATTTAACTTCTCTTAAAGATGGTTGATACTGATAAATTGAATGATATCTAATACATTTTTATAGATTATTGCATAAAATCACACTCGTTTAACTGCTGTTATCCACATTTCTCTTTATTTCGCTTCATAATCTCTTCCCGGAGACCTATAAAAACTAGTTCTGGGCTGTTTGCTTTAGTATTAGTACATCCAACAACACAACAACTAAGTGAATGATTTATGCTCATGATTATCGAGTAATATGACATACAAAAATGACGTTTGACAGTTTGACGTTTTTGACGGCACACCTCGTAGATGTAAAATTCAACCGATAGAGCGGAGCCACTGAGGATACGCAATAGGCGACGATAATGATCTTGATCATGTTCCTAGTTCCAAAGTCCTAGGTCTTTTGATATCAAAAAATATGAACTGGGAGTTGCATATTAATACACTATGTAATAATTTGTTCAGAACTTGTTTTGCAATTCATAGGCTAAGTTGTATATGTAGCTTTGAAGTCGTTAAGTCTTTTTATCATTCAAAATTTATTGCACAATGTACATACGGCATCATATTTTGGAGAACATCCTCTTCTCTTGTAAGAGTATTCAGACTCCAAAAACGTGCACTAAGATATATGTTCAAATTAAATTATAACCATTCATGTAAAGATATTTTTCGAATGAATAATTTACTAACAGTTTCATCATTACTTGTTTATTATATTCTAATATTTGTGAGGGAAAACTTGTCGAGTTTCCATAAATTCAGTGATGTACATAGTTATGAAACCAGAAATAAGGATGATTTTCAAATTCCACATCACAAAACAGTGCTATTTGAACATGATCCATTCTTTTATGGTATTATATATTACAATAAACTGTCAGAGGACATAAAAAAACGTTTTTCAGTTGAAGTCCGTTGAGGCCTCAAGAACAAGTTTATACTATTCACAAAGAAATATCACAAATGTGCTAGGAACATTCTAATAAAATTAGAGATCAAATATTTTAAATAATATAAATGTTCCATGAAAACTACAAATTTAAGAGTCGGGGACACAGTCCATCATATTAGATAGGGGAGCAACTGTATACACGTGTTTCGTCCTTATTAGGACTCATCAGTACAGTATAGCCAAAGCCCAAGATAGCCAGGGTTTGGAGCTCCAAGTGTATAATCTGACAAGGAGGAATTGTAGGCAGAGGTGGAAACTATATGCAACGCCATCTATCCTGCATAGGTAGAATCTACGTACAACACCATCTAGTGCTTTATGCACTAGTGCTTTATGCGCTAGATGGTGTTGTACGTAGATTCTACCTATGCAGGATAGATGGCGTTGCATACAGTTTCTATCTCTGCCTACCATTCTTCTCTGTGAGATTATACACTTGGAGCTCCAAACCCTGATTACCTTGGGCTTTGGCTATACTGTACTGATGAGTCCTAATAAGGACGAAACACGTGTATACAGTTGTTCCCCTATCTAAGATGATGGACTGTGCCTGACTCTTAAATTTGTAGTTTTCAGGGAACATTTATATTATTCATAATACTTGATCTCTAATTTTATTAGAATGTTCCTAGCATAACCGAATGTCACATTTGTGATATTTCTCTGTGAATTTATTCATGAGTCAGATAGACTTTATGCTCTGCTTTATGCACTAGATGGTTTTGTACGTAGATTCTATCTATTCAGAATAGATGGCGTTGCATATAGTTTCTACCTCTGCCTACCATTCCTCCTTGTCAGAATATACACTTGGAGCACAAAACCCTGACTACCTTGGGCTTTGGCTATACTGTACTGATGAGTCCTAATAAGAACGAAACACGTGTACACAGTTGCTCCCCTATCTAAGATGATGGACTGTGTCCGACTCTTAAATTTTTAGTTTTCATGGAACATTTATATTATTTATAATATTTGATCTCTAAGTTTATACTAGTTTGTTCTTTGTAAAATATACATTTAAACGCAAAAAAACTCTAGTTTTAAAAAGAAATTAATGAATACTCCGAAAAATTAATAATAACTCATTTTAATAATAAAAAAGTTGAGATCGGAAAAATTAATGGGTAAACATTTTAGTATTTAGTGTTAAAACACATTCCAGAAGGTTTTATAAAAATCCGTTCAGTGGATCCGGGTTCCGAGGTTTAAAACTTAGGGTACTCCACTAGTTGGAAAAAAAATCATTACAAATCGAAACTGGAAATATTCATTGTGTGATAAATTTAGCTCTTATATTCTTGCAGCAAATAAAATTCTTGAGATTAGAGTTTGAACTTTACCGCTGACCATGAGTTTTCATTTACCCAATTCCATAAATCTTTCATTTTCACCTCTTTCCCCATGCATCTTAAAATACATCAAATCATATATGTATGTCTCCGTATGTCCCGATCGTAAAAATACGATTTTATCGACATTAAACAGTCGTTTGATCTGAAAATAAAGTATACAGAAATGATTCAAGCAGCTGTAAATATTTTTACAATGCGTAACTCATTTTTACGAATAATCTTTCCACTTTAATAATGTTTGGTTTATTTGTTTACAAAAAATGTGAAATATGATTTGTTGAAATAAATTTTCGTTTAGTATATCGTTATATTTAAAAATTGTAAAGTGGACCATTTGTATTTAAAATTTTGTTTGGATGGTTCAAGGTTGATGAATTATAGATTTAGGCTGTCACAATGTTCGAGGTTAATTATTTCTGTATAATTCAATGAGCATTTAATATCAGCTATATTACTATATAATTTAGGTATAATAAATCAGTTTAAGAAAATAACAAGTGATAATTTTTATAATAATAATATCTTACAACTCCAACTGACAAACTCCATCCAAGATTGAGCCTCTATCTTCAAAAAAGAGCTAATCAAATAGATTCCTCTTCTGGCTGTCTGGACCGTTAATTCAAAAGTGAATACGCATAACTATGATTAATATCTCTCATCAAGATAATGTCAAAAAATTGGCTGCGATTCATTAAAATTAAATGTAGTAGAAATGTTAAAATATTAGTGAATTTTATAATGATGCCAATTTTACCTAACTGGCAATGAAATCTACAAAATCTTTTAAAATTTCCTGTTTCATAATAATTTTATTTATTATCTAAATGTTTACTTGTCATAAAATCAGATTTTAGTTGATTACTACTATGACAGTAGACTAATTGTCATATTTATCTTCAAACTCGAAAAAGAGATATATGGGATAAAATATAAATATATCTTAATTATACATCATAAGAGTGACGTCAACTTCCAGATGAGCTTGAAAGTGAAGATTTTTCGAAGTGTCATACTCAAATGAGTTTTAAATAAAAATCATCTAAATGAATATGAATCTTGAATAAGGAGAATAAAAAGATATACAGTAGAAACCTTTCAACCGAACACGCTTCATCCAAAACCCGGGTTAAGCAAAACGGAAATTGAACTTTTCTACCAACTTTCCGTTGAACAGTGAAACAAATCAACGATAGGTGACTTTTTGCTTTCCAAATGATGACGTTATATAAGAGACAGGATAGGAAATCAGCATAGAAAAGTCATCCATCACGAGACAGAAGTGACGTCATACCAGAGTAGGTGTATCAATGTGGCCACGTGTACATATACTCTCGTAGGCTGTGTGTATAAACGTGTATAATGTTCATAAATAAAACTGTGCGACTTGATAAAATATCTCTCTTGAATTAATGAATGATTTTTTTTACATATATGACAACTTCCTTTTTATCTAAAACAGTTCCACCATCTTTACTTCGGCTTCCAATGTTCTACTGTACTGATTTAAGATTCTAGGATCTAGCAAGCCTGTTTAATGAAAATATATGATGTGATAAAGCTCAATCTCGGTGAAAATTATTGAATTGCAGAAATTCGAAAAAATGTTACTAAATATAAAATAATTAGACAAATATTTATTATTTTGTTGCCAATGTCCAGACGTTAGGCAATAGACAACAACAAAATATTCGAGATAAACAAGTTGATATTATTTCAAATAGTAATTATTTTTGTTATACACTCTGCAATGTTGCCAATTTTATTTGTAAATATTTTGTGCTGAAGTTAATTGTTTCATTGTTAAAAAATTCAAAGGCAAATGACTTGGCAAAATGTTACTAGAGAGATACTTTATTTGTACGTATCCAAGCCAGATTGTGATAATTTACAGCTTTAGCCGTTAGTAGAATTTTAGGCCACTTTGAGATATATTTTATGAACTATGGGTTAAATAATAAAATAATGAATTTGATGTGATTCAAACTTAGATTTGAAAGCTCTTTAGTTAACAGAGACCAATTAATCAAAATTGGTAGGCTCATGGCCAGTTGCACCGCTCTAGCTTAAATTTTAAGTTTCACTTAAACAAAAAAAATCGATTCGGAATATTGGCAGCAATGTTTATGTCACATTTGACTTGCGTATTTATAGTTCGTATTTGAAAATGACAAATCCAATTAAGATATTATTAACATATTTTTGACATGTTCAAAATCTATTAAGATCCGTCTATTTGCGGTCACGTGTGCGACACTGACAAATCAAATGACCATTATACTAAAAGCAGTATTATAGCTAAGCAAACTAATTTAAGTTTTACTAATTGTACATTGAACATGTAATATTTTTAAGTTTCACAATAAAAACAAACCACAGTGCAACAATCAAAGCTGTATCTTTTCTTAAAAATAGATCTCAAGTTGTGTGCACCAGATCAAACGGACAATGTTATCTATCAAATCCCTTGAATATTCCTTATGGTGTCCCTCAAGGAAGTATCCTTGGTCCCCTACTTTTTCTTCTATATATTAACGTTTTGCCTTCTTTTTTTCCGAATACTGATGTATGCCTTTTTGCTGATGACACTTCAGTTATAGTTGCTGCACCGTGTATTGGTGAATTAAATTGTCTTTTGCAGGAAACAGTCAATACAATGAAGACCTGGTGCTCCTTGAATGCGGTCGTTCTCAATAACGAAAAAATTAACCTTATTCAGTTCCTGTTGAAGGGTTCGGAATTCAACATATCTACCGTCTTAAGCGATGCGTGTATTAGACCAACTCGCTCGACCAAAATCTTGGGGCTTCATATTGAGTATGACATTTCTTGGACTACTCATACTGAGCATCTAGTGTCTAAACTCAATTGTGCCTGCTTCGTTATTAGACAGTTGAGATATAACGGAGTTAGTCTGAAAATTTTAAAAATGTATTATTTTGCCCACGTCCACGCAATGATATCATACTGTATCATTTGTTGGGGTAATTCATCATCCGCAAATAAGGTTTTTCTGATTCAGAATCGGATTATCAGGTTAGGTTTGAACAGTTATACATCTTTCAGGAGCTTTTTCTCTGATCTTTGTTATCATTACTTTGCGTTTATATTTTTTATTGTCTTGTCTTCGTGTTTCGTGAAGACTAATTTCTCTCTTTTCATCACTAATTTCTAAGTTTTCGGTCACCACAATACACGTAATTGTAACGACTTATATCTCCCTAAACACCGAACTACTAGCTTCCGTTCTAGCATCGGCTGCATGCCTATTTATAACTGCCTTCCTCAACATCTAAAAGATATTAATACTACCAATATTTTTAAATGTAAAATCAAATCCATGCTCATCAGTCATTGCTTTTATTCCGTTGATGAATATTTTACCTAATTTATCATTTTAATTTGTTTTTTTAAAATTTATTTTTATCCTATGTATCAAACTGAATTTTGTTTAATTTTTTCTGACATGCTATTGATATTTTCATGTATCGTTTTATAGTGAATAAATATATTATTATTATGTCTTGTTCTTTTACTGTACTCACGTATTGGCAATCTTCATTTGATCCAGAGTTTATCGCTGCAATAATTAATCCAACTCTCTTTACTTTCTCTTCTTGTTCTTCAATTCTTTCGACTCTTAATATTCCGGAAGTTTCTGTCAATTACTCTTCGAATTTTCTGGAAAATTTATTAGAAACTTCTTTTATCTCCTCTTTCAATTCTGCTTTCAAGTTTCTGAAATATTCCTCTAATTTTTCAAATTTTCAGAAATATATTCTCGCACGTTATAAAATTGTTTTGTAACATGTGCAATAATACATTTTTTAAATATTTTCTAGTACAAATATATTTGACATTTTTTTCAATTAATGATCCTCAAACACCACTACAATAACTACTTATGAAATCGAATGATTCGAGGCTCTATGTTATTCTTCGTGTTTCGGCTTAGTTTTTCTGTATAAGTTCTCGAGTAAGAATTCAAGAATGGCCGCATGTAGTGAAAGAACGTACAAACATGGCTATCCGAGTAAAAATGATTGATAAAATTCATAATATGATCTAATTAAATCGCCGGATAAAAGTTTGTAAGACTGAGAATCTAATCACGGCGAATTGGTTATCAAAGTACTTTGTCGCTCCTCAGGAAATCACTATGAATACAAACAGAATGAATGCTTATCATACTTGATTTTAATGAAGGAAAAAACTTTTCAGAACTCATTTTATAAATAAATATGTTTTATTGGATATGAGTTCTGTAATTTATTAGAAACACAAAGTTTCAACAGCAAAGTGCTGCCTTTTTCAAGTGAAAAGAAATATAAATATAAATAAACAAAATTGTCAAGACAACAAAAATAAAAATAAAAGTACAAATAATAACTAGATTAGTTTAAAATATATTAACTCCTAGGATCGTAGAGCTCTGCCTGTAATTGATGATTCAATATCCACAGGTCTTCAGGAGATAATAATGAAGGTCTAAATAGGGAAATTGTCAACTCCTTGTGGTTCTAGTTCAATCTGGCTCTACTCTTTTTGGTTTGGCGCATAACTGAACCATCCACAGATCTTCAGGAGGTGGTGATGAAGTAACTCTTGCAAGTAGATTCGTAGATACAAATAACTTGAAATTATGAACAAATGATTGGTAGCCATGATCGATTAAGCTCATGACCAGTATTTAAATTCAAATTATTCGGTGATTTTTTAATTTCAATTGCTTCTCTTATAAGCCTTTTGAACCAATTGTTCTCTTTAGCCAGAAGCTTCGTATTATTGAAGTCAATGCCATGTACATAATTCTTGAATAGCATGCTCAGCCACAGCAGATTTTTCTGGATGGTTCAATCTTATATGACGAGAATGCTCTTTCAATCTTGTTTCTACAGTCCTCTTGGTTTGTCCAATATATACTTTGCCACATTGACAAGGAATCTTGTATATACCTGGATACTGTAGAGGAAATCTGTCTTTAACATTACCAATAAGATTTCGAATTTTTAAACTGGAAGTGTATGAAGTTTTAATGTCATATTTATGTAAAAGCCTTCCAATTTTATCTGTTATATTGGCTACGTAAGGTAACGTAACAAATATTCTCTTATTATTTGGATCTTGAACAGGTGGCGTAGAATTCTTTTTTCTTAGTGCTTTCTTAATCTGTGTTCTATTATATCCATTCTTTAAGAATACATCATCCAAAAATTTGATTTCATCAGAAAGTTTACTTGGATGACATAATGAAGAGGCTCTCTGATATAAAGTTTTAATAGTACAAAATTTCTGAGCAGGATGGTGATTTGATGACTGATGTAAATATTGATTTGTATGGGTCGGCTTCCTATATACAGAATGGATAAGTTTGCCATTACCTTGTTTCTCCAGGTAAACGTCCAGAAAAGCAAGACAGTTATTTTCTTCAACCTCAATACTGAATTTAATGTTCCTATGTTGCATGTTAAGATGATTCAAAAAAACATTCAATTCATCTCTACCATGAGGCCAAACAGCAAAGACATCATCAACGTAACGAAGCCAGACAGTAGGTTTCTTCATAGCAGTGTTTAAAGCTTTTTGTTCAAAATTCTCCATGTAAAAATTAGCGATAGAAGGAGAAATAGGGGAACCCATGGCGACACCATCAATTTGCTTGTAGAAATTACCATTAAAGATGAAGAAACAAGAAGTCAAACAATGTTTAAAAAGCTTGACAATATCAGATGTAAAATGATCTTCTAATAATTTCAGAGTGTCGATGATAGGTACTTTCGTGGATAAAGATGAAACGTCAAAACTGACAAGTAAATCATTATCTGTCAATGTCATATCACTAATCAAATCCACAAAATGTCGGGAATCCTTAACATATGATGTAGTATGACCAATCATCGGCTTCAACAAACTATCCAAATATTTGGCTAATCCATATGTTGTTGAGCCTATTGAATTGACAATAGGTCTTAGAGGAACATCCTTTTTATGAATTTTCGGAAGACCATAAAACTTGGGAATGACAGGATCTTGGGGAATAAGCTCTTTCTGAATATCTTGAGATAAAGAAGATTCTTTCAAAAGTTTTGTTGTTTGATATTTTGAAGAGCTAAGTGGATTACTATTAACTTGAATGTAGGCAGCATCATTCAGTAATTCATTTGCTTTTTTAATGTAATCTTCTTTATTCATGATGACCGTAGCTTTGCCCTTATCAGCTGGTAAAACAACAATATCCTTATCATTTCTTAACTCCCTTAGGCACTGAAGTTCACTTCTTGATAAGTTGGATTTGACAGCTGGAGCCTTCTTCAAAATACAGTTTCATGACGAATTTATTGAGACTTTTCTGCAGGTAGCAAATTGATAGCAGCTTCCACATTCGTTATAATTTCTTCAACAGGAATACGGCTAGGAGTGATTCCATAACCCAAACCTTTACATAAAACATCACAAGCAGTATCTGACAAAGAATGATTACTGAGATTGATCACTAATTTATTTTTAGGTAGTGAGTGGGTGTCAGTTTCAAGATTATGTTTCTCAAATAATTTATTAAATTTAGTTTTTTGTTAATTACTTAACTTTTGATGTTGATCTGTTGAACGAAGAGTAAGAATACTATCCAAAATTGACCAATCTTCTGGTGCCAGAACTGAAGACAGGGATAAATGAAGAGAACAACATTCTTTGTCCAGGCGATCAATTTCTTTTCTAATAAACTGAATTCTTTCCCGTAGCATAGCAAAACTTGCACGATTCACAATTCTTCTTGCTTGATATGTTTCTATATATGTGTAAACACGTGCACAACTAGGAATGATGTTATTATCCCTGCATCTCTTCAAAAATATTAAATCACAAAGCCGGGCAGTTTTCTGTTTCTTGACTTTTTCAAATTTATTGACATGTTTATATATTTCCTCCCCATAGAGGCGTTTTAATGAAGGAAAAAACTTTTCAGAACTCATTTTATAAATAAATATGTTTTATTGGGTATAAGTTCTGTAATTTATTAGAAACACAACGTTTCAACAGCAAAGTGCTGCCTTTTCAAGTGAAAAGAAATATAAATATAAATAAACAAAATTGTCAAGACAACAAAAATAAAAATAAAAGTACGAATAATAACTAGATTAGTTTAAGTTTTTTTTCTGTTCAAGATCCAAATAATAAGAGAATATTTGTTACGTTACCTTACGTAGCCAATATAACAGATAAAATTGAAAGGCTTTCACATAAATATGACATTAAAACTTCATACACTTCCAGTTTAAAAATTCGAAATCTTATTGGTAATGTTAAAGACAGATTTCCTCTACAGTATCCAGGTATATACAAGATTCCTTGTCAATGTGGCAAAGTATATATTGGACAAACCAAGAGGACTGTAGAAACAAGATTGAAAGAGCATTCTCGTCATATAAGATTGAACCATCCAGAAAAATCTGCTGTGGCTGAGCATGCTATTCAAGAATTACATGGCATTGACTTCAATAATACGAAGCTTCTGGCTAAAGAGAACAATTGGTTCAAAAGGCTTATAAGAGAAGCAATTGAAATTAAAAAATCACCGAATAATTTGAATTTAAATACTGGTCATGAGCTTAATCGATCATGGCTACCAATCATTTGTTCATAATTTCAAGTTATTTGTATCTACGAATCTACTTGCAAGAGTTACTTCATCACCACCTCCTGAAGATCTGTGGATGGTTCAGTTATGCGCCAAACCAAAAAGAGTAGAGCCAGATTGACCTAGAACCACAAGGAGTTGACAATTTCCCTATTTAGACCTTCATTATTATCTCCTGAAGACCTGTGGATATTGAATCATCAATTACAGGCAGAGCTCTACGATCCTAGGAGTTAATATATTTTAAACTAATCTAGTTATTATTTGTACTTTTATTTTTATTTTTGTTGTCTTGACAATTTTGTTTATTTATATTTATATTTCTTTTCACTTGAAAAAGGCAGCACTTTGCTGTTGAAACGTTGAGTTTCTAATAAATTACAGAACTTATATCCAATAAAACATATTTATTTATACTTGATTTTTTTCACGCTTGACAAGGAAATACTCGATAAAAACTAATTAACTCATATGAAAAACCGTAAAACAAATATTGTGCTCATTTCTTGCACTCCATGATTTAACATTTATGATACACAATAATATACATATTACTACATATTGAATGTGCTTTCTTATATAATAATAGTCAAAATATGGGAACTGATGGACATAGAAAAAGTCTTATATGCAACATGTATGGACAGGTAGCAGGAAAAAAACCCCCGGGAAATAAAACTCCGAAAAAAAACCTCCAGTAAAAAAAAACCCTCGGAAAAAAAGCCCCCTCTGATAGAAACCTAAAAAAGTTTATATAACGAATATCATAAATTAGGTGTTTTCATTATGTTTGATGATAAAACCTAGTGTTACAAACAACAATTCTGAATAACGCGTAATGTATAATGTAATACAGACATAAATACAGTGTCTTCTGTTTTATTCATCTATTAGCATCTATAATAATATAGTAGAGTAAAACATTTACATATATTTATTATTTCCAAATGTTTCATATTATTTAAAAATTTAAAGGCTAAGTATTAGCATAAGTTGAGGCAATAAATATAATTCAACATAAAACACAGAAATTGTAAAATATCTCATGTACCAACAGAAAGAAAATAAATTTCATATCATTAAAATAAAATTTGTATTTTTTTGCTGTTATTTTTATGTATTAGTTCTATTTGAATAATTATAACTTTGTGTCGTATTTCAAAAATATGCCTTTCAATAAAAATATTCACGGATGGGTAATAATAATATTCAACTTTTTTACTTGAAACCTTTTTCCCCATTAGCGGCAGTTCAAGAATTATTCACGGAATAAACAATCGACTAAAATCAGTTTCTCGTCATTATCTAGTGACTTCTAGAAACTTTTCAAAAAACCAAAAATATTCTTGAGATCGTCTCTTAAACATGCACAAAAATTGAATGTATGTAAATGTTATACTCCACTATATTATTATTGTCGCTAACAGATAAATAAAACTGAAGACACTGTATTTATGTCTGTATTACATTACAAATAACACGTTATATGGAATTGTTGTTTATAACTCTTGGTTTTACTAACAAACATAATGAAAACACCCTTATATCTAATTTATAATATTCGTTATATAAACTTTCTTTGGTTTTTATCACAGGGGGCTTTTTTCCGGGGGCTTTTTTCCAGGGGGTTTTTTTTTCGAGGGTTCTTTTTCCGGGGTTTTATTTCCTGGAGGTTTTTTTTCCTAGATTCGTATGGACATTATGATGTCCGAATCATATTGTAACGTGCGAGAATGTGGAGATTCGTAGGAGTGGGGTAGGATTGGGCCTGAACTTATCTGGGCGGGGCCATTCATCCTCTCTGCATCGCGCCGCACCGCACCACATCACCTCGCCCGATGGAAGCCTCTAGCAATATTCCAGAAATGTGGTAGAACATTCGAGAATGGATATTTCTATATATAAAGGCAAGCGAGTAAGTGATAAATAAATATTATAGTGTTTGTTAGTGATATCCGGCAGAATAAAACTTTCATTTTATCTTCAATTATTAAATAGTGACTTTTATTTTAATTATAAGCAATAAGCATTACAATATCTTAATACTTGAATACATTTGTTTGCATGAATTTCTATTACTTACAGTATTTTAATACAAATTATTTTGTCACACCCAGAATTCCAAAATTAAAATTTTATTCAATTTAAAATTTGAAAGAGAAATTAAAATATTTTGGGGATCACAGGTCTAAAAAAGACTGATTCATTCAATGCAATATTCTTATTTGGGACATCTGTAGGTGGATATACATGTATATCCTTTGTACGCGTTATATTTTATGAAATCAAATAATAAATATTTGTAGAAATATTTTTATGTAATTTGGTACTTGTATAGAATTTGTTGAACAGATATTTGAGCTTTTAAATTGAGGTCACATTCCAAAAGATGATTTTGAGGGAAATGGACTACATTCCAAAAATATGAAAATATTCAAGAGTCATGTGGAATCAAGTCAAACAGTAGAGATCAGAATTTTTTATTTGAATCCAAGTTTCGTATTTCGAATGTGGCGCTTTATTGACTGTTTTACTTGAGAACTCTGCAATTATATTCTTTCGAGAATTAAAAAAAGAAAATAGTTATTTGTGTATCAAGGCCGTAAAGATTATCTTTTTTGGTCGAATCTGTTGTTTGCGGCCGAAGCGTAGCTGAGGCTGCAATTCAGGTGAGACCAAAAAAGAACTGTAGGCCGAGGTGCACACAACGTTTTTTAGGCGATCATTACGAAATAATTCAAAATCACATCATTTTATCTATTTATTTCTAAAACATTGCAATTTTAAATCTCAGTTGCCGTTGAAATTGTTTTATTTTATTGTCTTCTATCAAGTTGACATTTAACAAAAAATGCGTATTTATTTTTCGAATTGCAAGAACTACAGAGGTTGACGGAAGAATATATGTACTATTTAAGCGAGAACTGTCTCTCAAAGAATTCATCAAGCTGCCCATATAGGTAAATATAAAGTGTTTATGAAATATTTTTTGACAGATCAGTCCCAAAAAGTAATATTTGACAGATCAGTCCCAAAAAGTGAAACTTCACGGCCGCAAAAGAAGCCATAAAAACACCTTTTTTGTCATGATCGCCTAAAAAATGATTTAAATGATTTTCATTTTGAAAAGTTGTGAAGTATAGTATATACAATAAGAGTGGATATGTTTGCACGAGAACGAATTTAACTTGAATACATTAAACTTCGTGTGCGATAGATGCATATTCGAGTTTTTCTACGATCAAGCAAAAAAAAAAGAAATAATTTTAAATGAATTAATTCTAAATTTTTACGAATTATTAAATTTTTCTGATTAAAAAAAAATGAATAAAAATCAGATATGCCTTTTACCCGATATAAGTGTGACACATACTTATAGTGCACTTGGTTTGATTGATTGATATTTCCTCAGCAGGGAGATGTCTTTATAATTATACCCAAGTTTGATGATATTTTATTTAGATGTTTGATGTAAAAATTCAATCAATTCATTGATAATATATTATGATCTGGAGTGAAATAAAATCTATGGATATGCCCACCACATCCGCGCATGTTAGTATGGAGATATCATGCCAATGTATTGTAAGGAGATTTCAATACATAAATGAAATAAATTGTTAAACATCAAAAATTTCAAATTCTGTAGTCGTTTTTAGCGCAATCGTTCTGAATAGAGCAGCCACTGTAGATACGTGTCTTGTCCTTCTAAGGATTCTTCAGTACAGTATAGCAAGCCACAGATACGCAGACTTATAACCCCGAAGATAATGAAAATTGAGTTAATACATGGCATGCAGAGATATAAATCTGCAGCAGTGCCATCTACCATAATGCAGCCGAGGTGGCAGGTTTAAAAAAATACAGGACACTGTAATTGTACTTTTTGTGAAACAATTAGGTTTTGAATTTTTTACAATTTATCAAATTCTGTTTCACGGACATTTTTCAAAGAATAAATAAAACTTTTATTCTGACTGACGTTGGAGTTAAGTGATTGAGAAGGAAATATGAGAATAGTTTCCATAATTTTCAAAGAATTACTACATCTTATCCTTTGATACACTAAATTATTTTCACTAGTATTGCACCTACCGATCCATCTTTTTCATTAAGAGCTAATATTTCTTTTCAGTTTAAAGTGTACAATCATACAAAAAATATATATTAATCACGCCTTTTACCCGCTACGGGTGTGTCAGACACTCATAGTGCATTCGGTAAATGCTTGATATTTCTTCAGTCGTAGAATGCGGTTACCAGTCGTCAAGCTACGGGTATTTTTAGTTTTTGTGGAGAGTACCCATTTATGGCTTACAGTTTCAGTTTTCTAACTGTCATTAGGTATAGTCTAAAATCAAATGAATTGCCTGATAAGGTAAAGTTGTGAAATTATGTTTGATATTAAATGTTATATGCATTTTTCAATAACACTTTTCCTACCGAAGCTGTAAAAGAACAATTTTCAAAGTAATATTCAAATTCGTATTATTAGCAGAAAACATATTTTCTAAATTTAAATTCAATTCATTTTTGAATATATATTTTTCTAGACTTCCTCTTAGCACTTAGCAGTTCATTTCCTGTATTTATCCCAATCAATCTTCCAGTCAAATCTTCACCGAAACCCAACTAATCCTTTTCAAATTACCCTCTTTGCTCCTCCAACTTTCGACTGTTTCCAGCATCAGCCTAAAAATAGTTTCCTGCTGCAGACTTGTTGTCGTTTCCCTCTCTTCTGATTGGCTAAATCATGTGCAGGAGACCAATTGGGGAGCAGGGCGCGCGAAAGGCATCTGTTTTGCTATTGTTTGGTTGGGAGGAAGTAAGGGGAAGTTAGAAAGCAGCTATAGAGCAAAAAGGGGTTTATTTAGGCACTAGTTGGATGTGATGGCAGTTGAATAGCAGTGCTTAGAGCAAATACAAGTGAGCTAGAAGAGCCTAGTGTATTATAATATTTGTGGTTTATTTATTTAGAAATATTCTATAATGGTGGGTGCCAGTTTTAACATTCTTTTAAATTTTTTATTAATTTCTCTCTCGATCGTGCTTATGTTTTTTTCTCACAATATCTCTCCGTATTATTTATTAGTTGTTGGAAATTATTTTTAATTATTAAATTTTCTCCTCACATTAATTATTAACTTTATACTTTTGAATGATGCCCAATTTGATTTTCAAGTCTTTTTTTGTAATACATTCAATAAAAATAGTGAAAATGTTCGAATTTAAAATTAAATATAAGAAATTTTTATTAAAACAGTGCTAAAATTTTGAAATATTCTTCAAAAAATAATTGAAAGAAACATAAATTGATATATTACGTTTGCACACTCTAATAATTCAATTCAATTCGATAATAATAATAATGGCAGACGAATAATTTTGAAAAAAAAAATTTTTTTATACGTGCAATACAAATCATGAATTATTGAATTGACCAACTTTTTAAAACTTCACTAATAATATTTTTGTGTAAATTATTTTTAATGTTGAAAATTTTTATTTTAGGCTGATGACCTTCCCCCAGAACAAATTGCTGGTAAGTTGATTTTGAGCTCTAAGGTTCCCTGAAAGTTTTGATAATTATTTGTATTACCAATTTTTTGAATTCATTACCGTTTTTAAAAAATTTCAACGATGAAAACCAAATTATCTATAAATAGGCTATCTACCAAAATTGACAAGCATAACGTGTGCCACACCCATTCCCATTACTGATTGATTGTGAATTTTATTTGATAAATAACTTGTTCCAAGCCTGATTCTCACATATCATTTCAAAAACAAATGAATACGGTATTAAATCATAACTAACTCATACATTTACCATTCATATTTACTTATGCCAAAATTTCAATATGAGTTACTAATACTTACACAGTAAAGCTAGTTGAAATCAACAAAAGATGAAAACAAACAAATAATTGGACATTTCTAAATTTGAAATTCTAATATAGAAACTGTAAGAAAAATAATATTAGGAATTCTGGGAAAGAGTTGCCAGATGCAAACAAGAGATAAAACTCCCACATCTATAAACAATTGCCAAACTTTGTTTATACTAATATTTTACTAATGTTGATGTTACGTTAAACCGCTCTTAACAACAGGATTAAAATAGTAAAATCCAAATTAATTTTATTACTATGAATATTTAAAATATCGGATGCGACAATTTTTATTATTACCTACTTCAAAGGAAATGCCACACTAATGTCATTATTTATATTAAAAAAATTACTGCAATGAACCAAAATTAAATTTGTAGTCTATAAAACTGAGTAATAAGACTAATATATGATCAAAAAAGTAACATAAACCACAAACTGAGTTTCTAGGCAGCTTAGTTTCGATTACGTTGGCTTATTTTTTTGTTATATATTTTTTGTAACATGTGCACCGAAAGTAAAGTACCCTGTTACTGAATTGAATTCTGCTTCGAAAATTCTCAATTCCAAACCATGGAAACAGTTATCATTAATTCCCTGTTGACACGGAACTAATGGATATTAATTCCCTGCAGAGAGGATAAAAATGATAATTGTAAATCATGGATGCCATTGGTGTTTTTAAATTTCATTTTTATATGTCAAATTGACATTCGGGAAAAAAATTATTATAAGATGTGTTCGTTAAGTGTTTGCATTCGCTGTAATCGTGTAAAACATATCAATCAGTAAAATAAGTCATGTAACTTATGTTTCGTAGTATTAGTTTACTATAAATGTGATCGCAATTCCAAAAATTTGTTTGAAAAATCGATAAGATAGTTGCAATACATCTAAATTTATTCAAAAAGCTCAGTGTTCAATTACTTCGGTGTACTTGTTACAAAAAGTATCGTATGAAACACGAACTGGACGCAGATGAATTTGGCTGCACGAAGCTACTTCTTAGGCTTCGCGCTCCCCTTTACCGAGTCCAGCCAATCTCATCTTGGAGAATAATATAAAAACGTTCAGTCCTTGTAGCATAATATACTATTAATATAAAAAACTATAAATTTTTAGATTAAAATATTAATTCATCGTTTCACACAGATGGAATTTTGAAACTCATAATTTTTTCCTCTGCTCTAAAGCATCTGAAGAGTTCTTGTGGATTAATGACTGTTCACTGATAACCTTTTTCAGATTTAGAGCAAAATTTATAAATTCAAGTTCAATCTCTGTTTAAATTAATTTTGCTATTAATTTCGAACAACTGAAATTGAGTTCTATAATAATCTTCAGATTAACAGCCAAAATACATTGATTTGTGAGATCTAAATTCACACCTCTTCTCACTGAATGAAATAAATACATTATTCGTATTTCATTTGTTTCTATAAGTTCAAACTCAATAGCAGCTTTAAAAATTATTTACATTTTTGGCGCATGCCAACCAATTAAACAAAAGTGACAAAAACAAGGCAGCACATTTATTTCTGCAAGTGACTGGTGTTGAAATTCAATATTTAAAATTTAACACGGAAGAAATGGGACAAGTCCAACAAGTTGGTTTAAAAATATCTGAGTTCGTTGCACTGCGATACTACAGCGTTGATTTTAAACTCATTTTCTTGCAATTATAAATGAAACTTCTTTCCGATTTGAAGATTTAAAGGGAAATGATGAACTTTATAAAATTGAAAAATAAAGTTTGGATAAAGGAATTTGAAATAATAATGAAACTTTTGAAATATTTTGCACACAATTAACTTCCATTGGCTCCATCATTGATAATAAACAAACAATAAACGTTACTTCACGTCTAAGAATTCAAAACGCGACGAAAATTACAAAAACAAATAAAGAAACACACTTTTTTAGAGTATAATAGATACTGAGAGAAACGCTGATCGGTGCCCCAAGTCAATTGTGTGTTGAGTAGATAACCGAATCAACTCGTGGATAGATACATTTTAAATTGTTCCTCTGCGGACGTCTTCAAATCGACGCGGCACTTGACCTGCGGAAAGAAGGTTTAACTGCTTGAGCGAACGAGGTTAAATATTAATTCACAATCGTTGGACGACCATTAGATTAAAATTTCAATCAAATATCGCCACAATTTGTTGAAATATTCTCTAATCTAATGATAACATATCCTAAGTAATAACTCTGTCTGCGCCAAATGTCCAACTCTAATCTTACGTTCACAAACATCGATTTTTCCATCTTCTTTCACCTTCTGTAACTTCTTTTTCTATCTTCTTGCATTTAGTCCTCCGCAAGGCCTTCGACGGTTTCGACCGAGACCACTCCGGTTCAATCCCATGCGACATGGTCGCTGAAATTCTGCGTTTGATGGGTCAACCGTTCAACAAACGCATTCTTGAAGAACTTATTGAAGAAGTAGATGCTGACAGTAAGTTTTCTTAATTAATCATAAAAATAAATTAAATAAGAGCTTGACTTTTTCTGGCAGAATCTGGAAGATTAGAGTTCGATGAATTCGTTACCCTAGCAGCCAAATTTATTGTGGAGGAGGATGCTGAGGCCATGCAGAAAGAGCTTAGGGAGGCATTCAGACTTTACGACAAAGAAGGTAAGAATATTTTAAAAATTATTAACACTGTCATCTGTGCTTGATGGACAAAAAAATCCTTGCAATTTTGTGTTTCAAATGAATTAAAGTTACATTATTCCTACTGAAATCACTAATAATAGAGTCGAATTAGTATCAAAATTGATTTGTCGTTTAAATTTCTAATATTCTTGCCGTATTGACTTCCGGAATCCAAATTATAATACTGGAGGCTTCTTTATTTTGTTAATTTTCGACGATCGATTCAAACCTTCGAAACTAAATTCAGAGAATGAATTGAAACATTTTTTTTTAGATACATTTAGGTATTCATACTGCAAATCTTATTAATTTCATTTTCTGAAATTGCAAATATATTAATAGCTTATTAAAACTTAAATTTGCTGAATGATTAGCGGTGCCAGCTTCAAGTTTGTTGTCCTAACTTCAAGTGAACTCGAACGAACTAACGCGCTCGTTAAAATTCTGGCTATAGTCCAATATTTAACTCTATGAATCGCACTAAATTATTACACTTGCCAAAAGAAAGGCTTATACCTTCTAATAGGTCCATATTTATTTAAGTTCTGTCATTGATTCAAGTTTTTATTGAGATATTAACGTAAATTTGTGGCTGTGAATGCTTTTGTAAATAATTTATTTGTTGTTCTAAATTAGTAAGTAGTAAAATAGTAAATTTATATTTTGGAATGAATTAGAATCATAGAAGCCAAAATAATTTAATTTCTTGTTTAAAATATCGATTTAATGTAGAGATTTTGATTGTTTTACGATCTGGAGCATTAAGCACAATATGCCAATAAGAAATCACGTGAACATCATTCATGTTTGTTGCATCATATCGAAATATTTCGCAACAATCTTTCTGAAAAAAATTGAATACTCAAATAAGTCCTCAAAATAATGATTGTTTCGGGTAGCAATGGATTTTAATATTGCCAGTATTTGTCCCAAAAATATTGTAGTGTTAATTTACTACGTATGATTTTGCATTTTCATATATCTTTTTTTAAGGCAATGGCTACATTCCCACCTCTTGCCTTAAGGAAATCCTTCGAGAACTCGATGATCAATTGACGGACCACGAATTGGACATGATGATTGAAGAAATTGATTCTGATGGATCTGGCACAGTAGACTTCGATGGTAAGTTTCCTATATGTAGCAGTGAACTTGAATATTCCATTCAATATATAATTCCTATAAACGTAATAAGCACAAAAAACATCCTTAACATTAATTAAATATTTAGGCAGTAAATAGTTAGCTGCATTATCGAATTCTGTAGCAGCAGAAATAGAAGAGCTTGTATGAATGAAATTAAAAATGTGATGAGAAATATGAGAATGAAATTATTGACGAAAATACAGATTTATTAAAAATTGGATGGACCGAATTGAATTTGATAAACATCTTTAACCAAAAATGCTAATCTTACTGTTGTTTTGTTAGTTAAATTTATCTGAAAGCTTTTCAATTTACACTAATATCAATTTAGTTGAAATAATTCAATAAACATTCCCCTGTTAGCTTATCAATTAATGCCTTGTACTTTTTTGTTCTAGAGGTATTTTATAAATTCCGTTTCTGTGTGATTCATTCTAATTTATTTCGTGTGTTTCAAAATTTCTAATTAATCTTTGTATTGATTTCGACTCCATTCAAGTCGATTGTAATTCGATCCTCATTCCAGAGCGTCTGTGATCTTCAGCTGTTTCTAAATTATGCATTTCTGAAGTAGTGCAGCGCTCGTAAACAACAGAAATAGAATCTCGCTATTTATAAGCTTAGTAAGCTAAGAGACCTAACAAGATTGCGTGCTTAAATTACTTTTCCTTTCCTCTTTTGCCCACACTATTGAGAAACACTGATTTATGTTAACAGAAAAAGCTATTTATAATTAGAACATCATTTTGGATTGGCTGATCGTTGGAGGCGATAAGGAAGTTGAAAAATGATAGATTGAATTATATAAATAGAACTAATTTTGCAATTTTAGACATTCCATTTGTAATACATTGATGTAAAATAAGTGATATCGTCCAAAACATCTACAGCAATTTTAAAACAGCTTGAAATGACATAGAAAATTAATTTGCTTCACTTCATTCTAAGTTACAGATTTAGCTTCCGAATAATTTTGATTTTATACTAAACTGAGTCGATTCTGTAATTCAATCGATATAATTCTCCACCGATCATTATCTATTTTATACAATTAACATAAAAGTGACTTATAAATAACTGAAACAACTGCTTGTTTCTATTTGTTAGAAATCTTATCGATCTATTGACGATTGTCTCAAAATTACTAGAAATTATCAACGATCAAGTAATATTAGGCAGAAAAAGCTCAAAAATTCAAATATTAAATGCAATTTTGGACCGGTATTTAAGTTCTTGATTTATCTTTAGCGAAGCTTAATTACTTTAGTAACAATTATTACTACGGAAACTAAGCTATGTTTAACGTAAATCAAGGACTGAAATTGCTCGATATTTCAATCCTTGGTTTACTATAAGCGAAGTTTAACTTCCGGAGTAACAATTGCTCCAACAATCATTGCTATGAAAATTAGGCTACGCTTAAGATAAACCATGGACTGAAATACTGGATCTTATCTTCCTGTGAAGATCATCAGTGTAATCTTTATTTGATTTTACAATTTCGCACATGTGATCACAAACTGACAGATCTGATTAGATTCTGGGTACGTTCCACTAGGCGACCCCAACGCTCTTGTCCCTCAATAATTGTTCCACAAGACGATCGAAGTCATGCGTTGATAGAAACGCCCGCGATTAAAAAGCTGGGTTGAATGTGTTCATTTTTATAGAAATCAGCTAGAAATTTGAATTAATCAAAAAGATATCTTTTCAATTTGTACTTTCGATTCAAAATTATGTCGATTGATTCAAGATTTCTTGATTGTCAATATCTCTTTAATCATCAATCTTCTCTCATTCTCAACATTAAATTCTGGTATCGCTATGTGGATAATATTTGATATCTTTGGTCGGGTACTGTGGGCTCAATTAGATGACTTCAAAGATTCATTGAACTTGTTTAACATTTCTATTCGATTCATTCTTAAAATAGAAAATTAAGCAAGCATAAATTTTCTAGAATTGAATATAAAACATGTAAATTCTAAATTATTATTCGACGCGAAGCGGAGAGCTTTAAATTTCCCATTTGCTATAATCTTGATTATTTTGCCAATTTAGTGTTTTCTTCAAATATGTGTTTCATTTGTTCATATTTTGTTATATAGATTATTTATATATTTTATAAAAAAAAATCTGATGATAACTTAATATGTCGAAATGATCATCGTTTGAAAATAAAAATAATTATGATTGAAACATAACTTATTCTTCAATAATTAATCAAAAATGTTTCAACACTTCCCCAATAATAAAAAAAAGTTTTCATTTCTGAAAATTCTGTGTGATTTGATTATATAAGAGTACAATATATATCTACTTAAAATATTTTCAAATAGTAGATCGAAAGTTGGTCTTATCAAATGGCAGCGCAATATAATTATTTTAATTTTTTATTTTACATAGAATTTCTGAAATTTGTCATCAACCATGATTTTCGAAATAAAAAATTATTTATATTTCAAACTAAGATCGGAGAAAATTAAAAATTATATGCATATTACTAATAGTCACTTGATTTTAGGAGATCAGTATGCATGTATTTGTCAAATAAAACAAAAACTGTGGAATAAAGACAATATTTTATTGTGCAAAATACAAAATTGTCATACATAGCTCTTACACTATTCTAAAATCTCTAATATACTAGTATTCAAGACAGGACTGTGATACAAGGAGAGAGAAATAGTGTGCCAAATTGGAGAAGATTTTTCTAATATATGAATCAATATTTTAATAAAGTACTAGTATATCGATCTATAAAAGTTATAAAGCTCATTGGCATGGACTAATATTCCAAATAAATATTCTCATGAAAGTGTATCACTGAAAGCTCTCTTTGTATTACGTACTTATCTTGAAAATTTTGTATTGTATAACATCAAAAATAACTTATATATGTATGTAAAATCCAAATCTTCAACATAGATATTAATTCAACTCTATTTATTACAGAATTCATGGAAATGATGACTGGAGAATAAATGTGCATCTACACTATCACCCAACGAGTGCAAATACTCAAAAGACATTCGAGTGCAACATTGTTTTGTTTATAATAAACAGTAACAGTGAGAATTAGTCTTAAATATCATTGTAAAGTGCAGTGAAGATGAATAATAACTTTTTGTTGTATTATTATAAGAATTGGAATAGATGTAATTTTTTTCACTAATTTGTATATTTTTTTCTTTATAATACAATAAAGAATATAGCCAAATAGTTCTGACTAGACTTATGCTAATGAAATTTTTTAAGATTTCAAGTTTTACCGATATTCAGACCAAGGTTTCTACAGTGATAATATATTTAAAAATATTTCTTTCTTATACAGAAATATTTTCCATGAAGATTGCTTAGACTGATATCTACGAAGGTATTAGGTTTATTTTGCGGTGAAATTGATAGAAACACAATTTTTACTAATTTGATAACTAAATATTGTCACCTGAACATCTTTAAAACTGGAATCTTCAAAAATTCAAAATTATATCCTTATCATAAAATTATTTTCTATATAATATAATTATCTCCATTTGGACCTTTCTAAATAAAATTTGTTATTAACAAAAATAAAATATATTTCTGGGTATTCTAAAAATAAAATATATTTTATGTATTTCTTTGTATTTAAGTTCGATGGCATCTTTCTATAAAATATTTGCAGGTACGAAGATACTTGAATTTCTTCTTTGTAAGTAGCAGCATTAAGAGAATAATTAATAAATTTAAGAAATTTAAATTTTGGCTCATATTTGTGTATCATTCTGGGTATTAGTATTTTATATTATTACTGATTAATATTTTTGAAGTAAGGTTCAAATTTGAACAGTATACGATAAAATTTCCCATCAAAATAATATTTAATCACAACAAACAAATAACTACAGTTTATTCACGTTTAAAATACACCAGATGATCCGAAAGCTGCACGATGTGTATACATTATATGCAGCATTCATAAAGAGCTTTCTGATAATCAGTTTAATAAGTAAATGCGACAAATATAAGTAACCAACTATTTGTGCTGGATTAATCAGAAATCTGAAATCATAGCCTAGGCTCATTCTTGACGTGAATAAACTGAAATGATTTTTTTGTCCTGGAATGTTCACAATCGAAATACAAAATATCTAATATAAAGCTGGGGCACAAAGATTGCTACCAGCAGGTGAATTTCTTTATTTCTTTTTTTTGGAATCGACGGGAATTCGAAACAAAGTTATTCAAAATTAATTATACGCCAAAATTTACTAATACAAGCCTACAATATTAAGATTATAAATAAAATTTTGATCCATTTAACCACTTTAGAATTATTCATTTTCTATTCTTTAATTCATAATTCTTAACAACTTACGTATTTTATGGTATTTTTTATTATAATTTATTCAAAGAGAAATTTTAGGAACAAAGCAATACGCAGTAGCAATAAAAAAATGTTACTAAGGAAATAATTTGAGTAGTTCATGAGCGTGATTGAAAATCAAATTTGTTTCCAGAAGGAAATAAAAACGTTTTCTCATTTAGTTGAGATTGAACTTCTTATACATTGATATTGTTTTTTTCTCCGTTAGACTCATGTGCTCCTTATAGATGCGAGAGAGAACCGACAATTTTGGAAGTTTTATTGGAAAAGTTTCGTCGTCGGACGATCAGCATCATAGTATTAGTAATTGTCACTCTTGACAATTAATTTCGTAAGCATTTTTGTTGATTATATTAAATAAATATGCTATAATTATGGGAATTTTAACAATAGTTTATTAATAATCTATATATTTTTCAGAATTTCATTGAATAAAATCTACTTTTGGTTTTAAATTCTGTATATTTATTTGAAACTTTGACGTTCCGATCCTTTGACCAAGGATATTATATATCCATAAGCAATCCAAAGGTAATACAATAGCTTCAGGACAAGGATCGTCGTTTCAATGAATATCATCTTTCTAGATTTCTATTATAACGAGAAGTTATGTTAAAACATAAGTAACAATCTTATTTCAATCTTTGGAGTACCATTAACTCCTTTTCCATTCCAATTTTGTATTACGGCGTTTGAATCATACCAAAGAAATATTACAGATGCTTCAATTTCTTGGATGACATTTTTAACTAACCTAGTATAGTTTAGTTTTATATAAATTAGAAATTTCTACAAAAATTATGCTGTGTCCTGTTCATGAACTACTCCAATTTTTTTTTAACATTTCATGCTTGATAGTTTTTTTAAGAATCTACTTTTTTGAATTTCATAGGAAATAAATGATAAAATGGGGTCTTGCACAAACTTTTTTCATTTCATTTAAAATTGAATTGTTTTTTTACTGCTCAGAAAAAGACAGAAAGTGGCACCCTGGTTTTGTCTTAAAGTACTTGATCCAAAAATTGACCGGAAATGACCTTTTTTTTGACGCTTAGGACAGGATCCTGAATTTATAAAGTCTAGCACCCTACTGACCACTTTATTCTCGATCGATTCATGTACAATTTGGCCGTAACTCCGATCAGGGAATATCAGTGCGGTCGGCTCCTGAGCTATGAGACTATTTTTGAACATCTCAATCATAAATAAAATAAATTCAAAATTGATCCCCTTTACTTGCAGTGACGTATATAGTTTTAAGCTAGTAGAGTCAAAAAAATCGCAGTGCATTTATCTTATTATACACTGAGATAGGAGAGATATAACATACTCAGTAATGATTGGTTTACTACCATAACGTCATTTGAAGCAGCAATAAGAACCAAACATTCTTGAATTAAAAATTGCAGTGAATATTTAAGTCATGTATAAATTTTTCCATAAGACAAGTGAAATTATAAGAAAATTACAACGTGAAATTTCCACTAACAAACTATTTTCACAACATAAACAAATAGAACATGTTTTGTTTGTATTGTAGGGTACCCTTGCATAAATTCCCAAGAAGCTGAAAATCGACATGAACGTTAGAAATACAATTATAATGAAGTAGTGAAAAGTCCCCATCGATCCCATCTGTGCAAAAAACTTTATACGGGGTCAAAGTTCACAAAAATGGGTTTTCCGGCTTTTTAAGTGAAACGGTTGATTTTATGATAAAAGTAGTTTGAATAAGAATTGTAGATCTTTTAATTCTCTACAAAAATAGTTCCTACCCCTTTTTTCCTAAGACTTACCATTTCTGAGAAAAAGCCATTCTAGAGTTATAACGTACGGGTCGAGAGGGGAGAAGAGTGTGTGTGCGTGTGGTGTGCGCAGAAGAGTAGTGTAGAGTCAGTTGTGTGTATTGTGTCGCGTAGTGTTTTGTGTACTTAAATTTTGTTGAAAACTTTACAAACATTTTGGTAGAATCTCACGTAAATGACCTTTTAGTTATTAACCTTGTAAATTATTATTAAGTTAAATAAATAAAACTAAAATTGAAGTTATATTGGCGCCCAACAGTGCAGCCAGAGTGTTTTGTAAGGTTATGTGTTCACCATTGCGTTTGTGGTTCAGTGCTTTGTGAACTAATTTGTCAACAACATTGGACAAGTACTTTTGTTTATCACTACATATTAGTACGAGTTGAATGTGCTACATCCAACCGTAAATACATAGTATACTCGTATCTACTTGCTACGTTTTGTTTGCGTTCGCGCGCTCGCCATTTTGCTCACGCGACACGGCCAGACCCGGCAGAATTCTAAAGCCACGCGTAGACAGTGCGAAATTGAATTATTTCAAGTTGAACATAGACAGCGTGATATCTTGACATTTTTGTATTATTTGCTTGCAAGTGAATGCCAAATTCATCGAAAAGAAGAGGTAGACCTCCAAAAGCAACAAACATGGCTAACGTAACTATGTCAGAAGAACAGTTTGCGCGATTGCTACAAGAAATTCGTGTTCAACCAACGCCGACTGAAGAAAGGAGAGAAACAGTCGAAAAGAAAGGGAACTTTGTGAAATGCAGCTCTCGCTTTGATGGAAATGCACAAGATATTGAATCTTTTATTAGCTCCGTTGAAGTTTATATGAATTGTGCTGGGGTAAGTGAAGAAAATGCACTAAAAGGCTTGCCTATGCTACTTATAGATACCGCCGCAGTATGGTGGTTGGGAGTTAAAAATTCAGTCGACTCTTGGACAGAAGCTGTAACTGCATTAAGAGCCGCTTTCGGAAGAAAACTAGAACCGTACCAAATATATGGTCAGCTATTTGCAATGGTACACGAGGAAGGTGAACCAACAGATCTGTTCATAAGCCGTGCAAGAGCTCTACTTGCTGGAATTCCAGATTCTCTAACGGATAAAGTAAAGTTGGATATGATTTATGGACTTTTACATAGAAAATTGAGAAAACGCATTCCGCGTTCGAACTTTACGACATTTGATGAACTATTAACACAGGCTAGAGTAGTAGAACAAACTTTGATTGAACGAGTTTCAACAAAGGTTAAAATGGAAGAAGTGAAGCAAGAAGTCGCTGAAAATACGAAAAAGAAAGAAAAATCAAAGATTAGATGCCATTATTGCAAAAACCTTGGACATAAGGTGGAAGAGTGCAAAACTTTACAAAAGAGGAAAGAAAAAGAAATAGAGAAGCCTAAACCTCAGACTGATAAAGTTGATGATCAGAAGAGCGAAGAAGTTAGAACAATAAAATGTTATGGTTGTGGTAAGCCAGGTTTCGTCAGAGCTAATTGCCCTCAGTGTAAAAACAAAGGTAGTGAGTCCACTACAATCGCTCAGTTTCACTCAATAGGAACCAACAGCACAGACAGCTGTTGTCAACGACCGTGTTTACCTGTTTGCATATATGGATACAATGGTGTCGCCACCGCCGACACAGGAGCAAGTCGCAGTATCATGGGCCGTTCATTGTTTCAACTTATTTCAAATCAGTGTAATTTCAAGACAAGATCCACTACAATTACTTTAGCTGATGGTATTGTCCAGAATATAAAGACCAAGTTTGCAGATGTTTCCATCACCATCGGAGGAAAGACCGCAATTGTCGAGATGATGGTATTGCCCACCGATGCAGATAATCACACACTTTTGGGTGTGGAAACCCTAATTCAATTTAACATTGTACTCAACGTTGCAAATAACAACTGGTTCTTCAATGAAAACCCACTACAAGTATATCCATTCGCCGACTTCGGTAAGATCGAGGAAAATACGGCTGCTTATGTTAATGAAGATGAAACATTGAATTTACGGCAAGACGAAGCAACATGTTTGACTGATGAACAGAGAAAACTTCTCAATGAAGTCATTCAGGACCACCAAAATATATTTGCTCTAGGGGGAGACCCAACACCCTTCGCAGAGCACTATATAACCATAAACCCTGGTCAAACCCCGATATCGGTTCCGCCATACAGACTATCATCAGTAAAAAAGGAACAGCTGAGAGCTGAGATTACAAAAATGCTACAGCAGAATATAATTGAAGAATGCGATTCCCCTTGGGCCGCGCCTGTTGTTTTGGTTCCCAAGAGTAATGGAAATGTCCGTGTGTGCATCGATTACCGCAAATTGAACGCCGTAACTATTTCTGATTCATATCCATTGCCTAGGATTGACGATTTGCTTCATGAAACGAAAAGAACAAAGTACATGTCAACAATTGATTTACGCAGTGGATACTGGCAAATTAAAGTCAGAGAAGCAGATCGTGACAAAACCGCTTTCATAACTCCATTTGGCACTTATCGATTTCTCCGGATGCCGTTCGGATTGAAGAATGCGCCAGCCACATTTTCTCGCCTTATGGATAAATTCAAAACTGGACTTGATGGAATCCAGATTCTCGTATACTTAGATGATTTAATTATTCTATCAGAAAGCTTTGAATCACATATTTCAGACTTGAATGCCGTTTTTGAACATCTAAAAATATTTGGGCTAAGAGTGAATAGAGAAAAAAGTCATTTTGGCAAAGATGAAGTAAGGTATCTAGGTCATAGAATTACGAAAGAAGGAATAAAGACTGATCCTGAAAAGATCGCCGCTCTTAAAAACAGACCTATTCCTAAGAATCTGAAAGAGCTCGTGACGGTACTTCAATCGAGTGCATGGTATCGACGCTTTATCGCAGACTATGCAAAAGTCACCAAACCCCTTACTATCCTTACTAAAAAGAATGCAGTTTGGCAGTGGGGACCGGAGCAGCAAGCTGCCTATGACCAATTAATGAATCTTTTGACGACGACGCCAATTCTACGGCAAGCAGATACCAAACTCCCTTACATACTTAGAACAGATGCTAGCGACGTAGCCATCGGCGCTGCCTTGTTGCAGGAGGAAGATTCAGTTGAACGACCAGTAGAATACGCAAGTAGGATGCTCACCTCTTGTGAAAGAAATTACAGCACCACAGAAAGGGAGGCCCTTGCCATTGTGTGGGCTTTAAAAAAGTTTCGTGGATATGTGGAATGTTCCAAGGTAAAAGTAGCCACGGACCACCAGCCATTGCGTTGGCTCATGAGTTTGAAAACCCCAACTGGACGATTAGCTCGATGGGCTTTACAGTTACAAAGCTATGATTTGGAAATCACCTACACTCCTGGAAAAGCAAACGTTATCGCAGATATGTTGTCTCGACCTCCAGTCGATAAAGAGGTAGAACTTAATTTGATTATTTCCGATTTACCTCGGGATTGTGCTGAAAATATACGGAGTGAACAATTGGAAGATCCAGACCTCCAGAAAATAATTAATGATTTTGAAAATGATGCAATCGATAGCGATTATGTACGCTGGACAGAAAGAGGATACATTATGACAAACGGAGTTCTCTATCATTATGACAATGAAGATGAGGAAGAAGAAGCTCAATTGGTGGTACCATCAAAGAATCGCGAAAAGGTATTACTTGAGTTACATGATGCTGCAACCGCTGGTCATAATGGAACAGAAAGAACAATACAAAGAATCCGTCGAAAGTATTATTGGCCTGGTCTCCGAAGATTTGTGACTGATTACGTATCCAAATGTGTTGCTTGTCAGAAATATAAACCGACAACTCGCAAGCCAGCAGGTCTCTTACAGACTCCCGCGTATGCCGCCAGAATGGAAGTTATTTCCGTAGACTTTTTCGGCCCGTTACCAGAAACAGATCAGAAGAATATCTGGATCCTTGTTGTAGAAGATGTTTCCACACGGTGGGTAGAACTCTTCGCAATGCAGACAGCCAGTGCATATAATACTGCTAAATTACTTATAGAAGAAGTATTTTTGCGTTATGGTTTTCCGAGGAGAATTTTGAGCGATAATGGCGTGCAGTTTACTAGCGCTGTGTTACAGCAAGTTTCTCATATATTGAATATTAAACAAATCCTAACCTCAATATATCATCCTGAAACTAATCCCACTGAAAGAAAGAACAGAGACCTTAAACCTCAGCTAGCCATCCTTGTCGGTAAATATCACAATACCTGGGATGAACATTTGCCCGCTATCCGTTTCTCTTTGAACAGTGGACCTTGCTCCAATACCGGTCACTCCGCCGCCTTCCTCACGTTTGGCCGTGAATTGAGAACTGTATTCGAGATACATGACGATTTGCGTCCCATCTTGGACAATGATAACTTCGTACCATTGATAACACCGTACCTCCGGCGAATGAACGATGTCTTACTAGAAGCTAAAGAAACATTTGAGAAAGAACAGGAGCGACAAAAGAAGTACCAAGATCAGCATCGTCGTCCTGCCCCAGCTTATTGCCCAGGAGACCAAATATTATTGAAGGTACATTCTACAAGTAATGCCAGCCAAGGTGTGACTCACAAATTGATGCCAAGACGAGACGGTCCTTATCTCATCCTACGAGCTTTGGGACCCGTTACTTACGAGATAGCAGATCCAACAAACCCTCAAGAAGCCTTGTGTAAGGTACATGTCTCAGAAATCACCCCGTTTGTACCATCGGAAAACTCCTGTACTCCCACGGTCCCGGTAATTGAAAAACGAAGACGAGGCCGACCCAGAAAACATATCGCCTAAGGTTTACTGATCCATCCGCGAGGACGCCTGTATGGACCAGAGGGGGAGAGTATAACGTACGGGTCGAGAGGGGAGAAGAGTGTGTGTGCGTGTGGTGTGCGCAGAAGAGTAGTGTAGAGTCAGTTGTGTGTATTGTGTCGCGTAGTGTTTTGTGTACTTAAATTTTGTTGAAAACTTTACAAACATTTTGGTAGAATCTCACGTAAATGACCTTTTAGTTATTAACCTTGTAAATTATTATTAAGTTAAATAAATAAAACTAAAATTGAAGTTATAGAGTTATATTCTTAATAATATGTATGACTACGCTGCCTATGTACATTACGGACGTATAATATAGATCAAACTGTTGGTCCGCGTAACTAGTACTCGTACATTGATATTGAATGATAATTCTAAGAATATGAAATGAAAAGAAACCCAGTCCCTCATTTTATGTGACCAAGTGGCCTTAAGCAGCATCTGCCTGCTGTTCGATTGTCTACGTAGCAGTGTCCGTTTATTACTTACTTTAAATTACTTGCATAGATAAATTACGTTACGTATCTTTTGCAAAACATACACGTAATAAAAAACGTGTTCAATTAGCTTGGCTTCCTCCAACCTCGGCTTCTGCTCATCAATATTTTTATCAAGTATATTAGCAGCTTCAAGTGTGGCTTGGAAAACAACTGGACCCAAAAGAATGGGGTTGGAAGCTAATTAATAATATATTGGAATCAATCCACACTCTACTTCCACCTACACCAGAAAAGCTCCTTAATACTATTTTTTATAACTGCAGAAAGGGAAGTAATTCGAAATTCGGCTGCAAAAAAGTAAGTTGACTTTGTTCACCAGCATGCACCTGCTGTCAAAGCCAGTCGTGTTCAAATACTAAATCTTTAGCAGAAGATAATCCTGACATCAACGATAAAACAACTGTTGAATCGCTGTTTGAACAATTTACGTCAACTCCGGAAGATGAAGATGAAGAAGAAGTTGAATAAGAAGACCTAATATTATATCAAACTTCAATAAGAAGACCGTAAAGTAGGCCTTCCGGGAAAACCACATTGAAAAATACGCGCCAAGTACACTTACTCATAGGTTGCGTGAAAACGTGTGCATATTATGGAGAATATAACTTAAGAATGGCTTTTCTCAGAAATGGTAGATCCTGGGAAGAAAGAAGCGAGGACCATTTTTGTAGAGAATTGAAAGATCTACAATTTGTGTTTGGGCTAAAAAATTCAAAAAACCCATTTTTGCGAACTTTGACTTCGCATAAAATTTTTTGCACACACGGGATCGTTAGGGACTTTTCACAACTTCATTATAATGGTATCCTTGATTTTCATGTCAATTTTTAGCTTCTTGGGAATTTATGCAAGGGTGAATGTCTATTTTGACTACTATATACAGGTCTAAAAAATCGATCGATCAGTCTTTTACGTGTCGTCAGACTCGTATTTACTATCTCCGCTACCAGGTGGCGCATGGGTTTAAGTATGTTGACACGATTAGGCGCTAAATCGTTTAAATTTTAAGTTCCAGCAAATTAAGACTTCGGTTGATAATAACCGCTTATTTTCAGTGCAATATTTAACTCAAATGTTACATAATACACAATGACAGTCGCTAGAGAACATCCCTTGACTCATGTGCCACCCGTGACGATTTTTGGTACTACGCGACAGTCGACACTTAGCGGACTCACTTCTCATATAGGAAATAGCCTCGAGTTTCCAGACCTGTGTATACGACCGTGATTCCAAGCATTTGAATTGAAATTGCGCATTCGAGAAATATTCTACCTAAATAACATTCGTTCTTAAAAATTAACCAGATAATTTTCAAGCACTCGTGGTATTAACTTCGATAATTTTTTGGACAAATTTCTGTATAATTTTATAATATTACATGTATTATTCCGTATTTAAAAAAAAAACAACAATATGAAAATTTCGTACATGATCCCCATTATATTTCATTAGATACTGTTCTTCACTAATTTGGAAAAAAAAAACTATGAATTCGAGTAAATATTATTAAGAATTGAAAACTGCTTTGTAAAATTTTGTATCTACAATATATTCAAATTCAAAATAAGATGATTCTAATGTGACAATTGTCATATTTTACTATTTGTATTTCCTATGTAACATAAAAAATCAGAGTCTCCAATATTCAGTTAAATACATGGATTAATGAATATTTTAGTTCTTTTACCCCGCAATGAGTGTAACAGTCTATATAGATAGAATTATTGTATTAATAAGTACTGATTCATAGTAAATCACATCCACTTACTACAGAGTAAAGACGCGATTAATATTTATTAATTCAAGTATAGAGTTTCAATTTATATTACCTATTTACTACTGCAGTAAAAATTTTAGTGTGCAAAAAACGTTCTTTCGTGAGTATATTTTGGCACTAGCCTATAGCAAATTGAATGTTTGTCTTAAAATGTAAACATTTAATTTAAAACATCTTAAATTGCAAGTTATGGCTGCTGTATTGGCACTAGACGACGCAAATATTATTGCAAGCAGAATTTATTAGAAAATGGTTGCATTTTTATATAATGTATGTTGCCATATACGTTAATGAATCAGGGGATAAAATTTACAGATAATTAATTATTAATAATTATCTTGTTGTTTTAAAGTGACTCGTATGACCGTTCGACTTTCACAGCTACCTTCATTCAAAACTTGAAATTTGGAATGTTACAAAACTTTTTTGTTCGGTTTTTACGCTTTCCACCTAGATTTACTAGCTCAGTGGATCAATATATTGTGTCCGTTTTGACGGCCATGCCTTATAAAGGTGAATAAAAATATATGATATTATGTATAATTAGTTTGCATTTCGACCAATAAGAAAAATCGCATTCCCATAAAATCTCTGGACCGTTCTAAACTGGGTTAGATCAAAAATAAATTCGAAATTAATTTCATAATTTTTGAATTTATCATATGGATTTAAATTTTTGTTAAACATTCAAGTGTTTTGGATTTTTAACTCTCTGAAATATCTATGGTTTTAGGATTTTCAAAAGATGGAAAATTGTTGCAGAAGACTTAAAGTCATGTTTCCATAGCTTTCAAGGCTCTCAACGAGAAAATATGTTTCACCGATACCAGCTCCAATTATGACTGGTGGGAAGTTTTGATGCAGGAGTCCAACTTGCATTTGGCAAGAACTTCAGATATTATAATTTCAGTAATTGCGTTATAACAACTGCTGAGTAAAGTCGACCATTCTAATTGCTGTTCTTCTTTATAAATGCACTCTCATAAATTATTATCACTGTTATGCCACGGAATAGTAAGAATTTAAAAGTGAAATTGACTTTACCGTCAATTTCTTGCATTTTCTAAAAAAAAATATAATTTTTATTGATTTATTAAAAATATGGCAACATCCACAATATTTTCTTGATTGAATTTATCGCCTACTATTTCATTATTATTGCTAAACTTAAAATTCTAACTTATAGATACATATCTCATAAGCTGATTTTTGGCATTGCAAATTTTATATAATATTTTTATACAAATTTGAAAAATTGTGGAAACTCATTAGTAATTTCTTTCACAATTTGTTGATCAACTTTACTAGATCCAGATTCCTCACAAAATATACGGGTGAAGCATTTGTGAATGTCTTCATACCTATGTTTATGTTCCCCATAATTTGTATTTCGCATGACTCGGCGACAGAGCTCAAGATATTGCTGTCTTCTCTGTAAAAACAATGTATTTTAATAGATTTACGATGATGTATTTATATTATGACCAAAATAATATAAATTAGCCTAAATTAGTCTTTTAGTTTTTATTTTTTAGTTATTGACTGACAGGAGGTCATATGCTATATCCTAAAAAATAATTTATTTTTTATCAAAGTTATTTAGAAAAAAAACCCTAACAATTGGGAGCAATTACCTTCAAATTTATTATTTTAGAAAATGAGTAACGGGTGGTCATGTACTGGCTTGAATTGACCATAAAAACAAAAATTCAATCCATTCTGATACTAACATCGAAAACCGCATGTCAATATCTTGCAGTAGCGCACCTAGAAATTTTTTTCGGAGAGAGGTTTGAATTTTTTGGTGGGGGTTTTGAAAGTAAAAGTAGAACAACCAGCTTGCTTAAATAACATATTTTTTCCAACAATCCTAACTATTAGAATAAAATCACTGTTTTAAAGATAAATCCTAATTATAATCCAGCGAAATCAAGATTTGACGAGCTGAATTTCTGGAAGGATTTGGACCACCTCCCTCCCCCTTGGGTGCGCCACTGGTATCTTGTGTAACTCGCGAGATATTGAGATAAATAGTTTCTACCCTAAAATGGGTAGTTATTCATATCAGTTTGAAATTTAGGATATAAAATTTAGTTACTGAAACGTCACTCATTCTGTGCGGCAATTTTCAGATTTTAACTATTTTGAATTCTTGTTTAATTTTTTACCCAAAACTGGGTGTATGAATAAAAAAAAACAAGCAGTTTGTGCACACCTACAAAACAGCAGCTTTCATTTAGTACCAGTTTCAAATCTGTAAATGCTGTAGTTGCTGAAGAGAACTCAGTGTCAAAACTATTTAAATCACAGTTTAATGTGCTTACTTTGTGATTGAAATGTTGTCGCGCAAACTATATTCACAAGAATTTTATTTCAGTCACCTATTTTTTTTTTTAAGAATAAAATCTCTCGCTAGAATGAAATTTGAGTCAAATATTAACGTAATCGGTGAGATCACGCTTATTTCTAAGATTTAGAAGAATTATATCATGCAGAAAGTAATCAAAATCTTAATATTGATCAAAAAGTATAAAGGCTTTTCTTTTCCACCCCATAAAGCTCATGTTAAAAAAAATAACGAAGATACATTTTGGAAAAGAAACATATGCTTTTAGTTACAAAAATGATTTCGTCATTAGCGTATCTATAAATCAAGAATATCACTTTTAGAACAAAATGTTTAGTTTCTATTCTTACCTTGTCGCCAGGTGACAAATCCGATAGCTGCCTAACTGTGATATCAATCAAGACTTTGGTATCATTTGTGTAGAACAATGCAGCAGTGCTTTCTCTCCCAAACATATCAATAAATAATTTTAATAAGGAATGTGGTGGCGCTGGCTCGTGATCGAAAATTCGTACCGGATCCTCTAAAAACAAAAAGAATAATGAAAATGGTTGTTGTTACTGACTGGTACTTGGAAATAGATATTAAAATACGAGAATCCAGTCAAGAATGTAATTTTTTCTTTCTACTCAACACCTTTGGTCCAACCTTAACCATCCTCAGGAGTGAAAAGGATGTGCGAGTTTAAATTTACAACGACCAATCGTTATGGAAATCCAAGACTATTTTATGAAATACAGTGACTATAAATGTCAATGTGGGAGTACATAGTCTCATCTAGGGCTCAAGCATTAATTCACATTAAAATAAAGTTCCACATTGAATTAGTTCAGAACCTTTGCGGTTGACGTCAAGAGTTCTCCTGAATTGCAATGGACGTTCTTTTTGGCTGGATATATGAAATACGAGCTGCTTCGTCGTAGAGAAGTAAATATGAACAGCTTGACGCCCATTTCTTAATCTACTATATCCATATTACTCTACAAATCTTACAAGATCAAAGCACGTGCAGATTATGTATATAAAGTGAGAATATACTTATTATTTTATTGGTTATTTAGTGAAAGGCATAAAAAAAAAAATAAAACATGCTTATTCACTAAGGGGACATAACTGGAAGTATAAATTCAGAAAATTTTATTTTTATCTCACCTTCTCTATTAAGAAGCAGCAAAATTTTTTCTGTAAAAGTTTTAGCGACACTTTGTTGAGAAAGAGCCTTCAGGACAACATTTTCTGACTGTGTTGAAAACTGTAAGTTGAATGCCAATACGAAGTTCAAAAATAAATCAGGAATTTGTTCATCTATGTCCGTATCTGGAGGACATTCTATAGAGTTCAAAATGAAGGTTAAAAAATCCAATCCCAGATGCTCTGTATTCGAAAAATAACTAATTAATAATATTGAGGGTTTAGATTTGATTGTTAAGATAAGACATACCTAAATGAGTAATAGGCATTTGTTCTCCCATTGAAAATATCATTGTTAGAAGAAGACAAGAATAATTTAGTTTCGATATATTTCTTGGATTCGCTCTCATATCCCTAGAAAAGAATAAACAGGGGTTATCAGCTACTTCAGGTCCACAAGAGAATGGAACTAGATTTCTGGGACAAACAACTTTTTTAAAATATACTCCATAATAGAAGAAGGTGGTTTTTGTTAACTCAGCCTTAATTAAGAGTAAAACTTGACCATGAATAACTTTGAGTGATACTAAATATAATTAACTTTTGTAAAGAATAGCTTATTCTCTTACCTAGCTAATTCCATAGGTAAAACGCTTCCTAACATAATGCCAACAACTGTAGCATCCAAGCTGCACATCACACCAAAAGCTTGTAGTAGCAGTTGCCTGATAGACCACCGTGTTTCCATTTGATAATATTGAACCAATGTAAATACTACGTGATACTGCTCATCAGCTATCACGTGACGGCTTATACTAGGATCAGCATTGGACTGGAACGATGATAAAAATATTTATTATATCTTCCATGGAAGATTGAATGTTGGAAAACAATATTCCACTTTTAAAGTAGACTTGCCTTGAAGCATATCATGAAAAAGAAGTTTCGAATACAGACCGCAAGAAAAAATTTAGAATTACGTGCTCGTCTCCGGAAAAATAGACGCAATTTTACTCCAGATATTGTTCAACATTAGTTTCAATCATGTTCAGACGTATCAAGGCGGAAAATAATTGAAAAGGTGATGTAACGCAGAGATAATTTTCTAATTAATTTTCGTTGATTTTCTGCATTTTAGCCATACTACGAAGTGCTTAAGATTTTCTTTTTTTTTGTTACTTAATACTACGAATTGCTTAGGATTTTCTTTTTTTGATGAAAATGATTTAACTCTAGTGTGATGTAAATAATATTGAATATTGAAGGAATATCAAGTCTTGTATCACACTGTTCAAAATTTATTTTGTTTACCGGTTTCGGCTGCTGAGTAGCCATCTTCAGAACCGGGAGAACTATAAAACTACAGGATTTAAAATGTGGTTTATAACGTAGATAAATGGTTCAACGAATTTCTAGTATAATAATAGAATAAAATAAAATAGAAATGAATTTGTAGAAAATGGCAGTGTATAATTCAATAACTTCGAAAAAATTCTTGAAATAATCAAAAAATGTCAATATAAATATGTGTTCATTTCAAAAACTTGCTAAATTCCCTCAAAAATAGTTATTTAAGTATTAAGGACAGTAAGAACAGTTTACCGATTGAGCATAATAGTTCAGAGGCCGAGCCTTGACGAGGTTTCAAAACATTCAAGGCTTGCTAGATCGGTATTCACTCTTGTTTCCTTTCCACGTTGGAAATCTTGACTTAGGAATTAACTTAGCTACAATGGAGCTATCTGGCACCGGCTAATTGTTGTAACATGGGCCTGCACGATTGACTGACAACACACATGGCAGCAGTATAACATCGTGGCAAGTGAAGTGAAATAAATAAATATTTCTCGAAAGCAAATTAAGCAATTATTAATTAGTGTATATAATAAAGGGAGGAATTGAGAAATTGAGTATTGTACTTTCATTTTAAAGTATTCACGTAATTACAAATTGGATCGATATTGAAATGAAAAGAAAAAAAAAATCGAGATATTCAAAAGAAATCAAAATAGTTATTTGTGTATCAAGGCCGTAAAGGTTATTTTTTTTGGTCGAATCTGTTGTTTGCGGCCGAAGCGTAGCTGAGGCTGCAATTCAGGTGAGACCAAAAAAGAACTGTAGGTCGAGGTGCACACAACGTTTTTTAGGCGATCATTACGAAATAATTCAAAATCACATCATTTTATCTATTTATTTCTAAAACATTGCAATTGTAAATCTTAGTTGCCGTTGAAATTGTTTTATTTTATTGTCTTCTATCAAGTTGACATTTAACAAAAATTGCGTATTTATTTTTTGAATTGCAAGAACTACAGAGGTTGATGGAAGAATATATGTACTATTTAAGCGAAAACTGTTTCTTAAAAAGTTAATCAAGCTGCCCATATAGGTAAATATGAAGTTTTTTTGAAATATTTTTTGACAGATCAGTCCCAAAAAAGTAATATTTGACAGATCAGTCCCAAAAAGTAGAATTTGACAGATCAGTCTCAAAAAGTGAAACTTCACGGCCGCAAAAGGGGCCATAAAAACACCTTTTTTGTCATGATCGCCTAAAAAGATTTTTATTTCCATCCTTTTATCTATTAAAATCTATTAAATAACAAAAATTCAAAAGAGGTGATTAAAAAAATGAAATGTACTCACAAGTATAGAAATAAGTTCGCTAATATGCTCCATAATAATTCCTTCATCTTCGTGTAACATCCAGCTTCTTTGTTGTGAATCTTCTTTACAATCCGTCAATTCTTTAAAAATTAATCTTAATCTACTTGCGTCATGTGTGCCTTCAATTGCGTTTGCCTCCGCTGTAAGTCTCGTTTGTGAAAGTGATAAAATCTTTGTCAAATGTGGTGTCACTGTTGGTGGCAATAGCTCTTGAAGATGAGAAATAACCGAAGTAACAGCAACAAGCGACATTTCGTGGCTCAATTTAGTATTAACTCTCACATTTTCAACAAGTTCGTATACGTCAGAAGGTTTAATGTCAATCGTTTTGATATTGAGGGTTTTTTTGTCATTACAAAGCTCCTGAGGGATGTTTTCCATGGAAGAATTTATTGTATTTTGTTTATGGATTTGCTTTATTGGAACATCTTCCGAATCAGAGATTTTGGATCCGTATTTCAGATCCGGCATTGTTTTCTCTGTGGTTGTTGTGCTAAAAGATGTGGTACTTCGTATTTCAGTAGGCCGTAAAGTATTTTCATCGTTTGAATAAATATTACTATCGGATTTTTGTATCCCTTTAATGTTCATCTCGGTCTGACGTCTTTTTTCCTTCAGTCTCAGCAACAATTCTTCTCTATCTAATGCTGTGCTGCTGTTTGTATCATTTTCAAGGGTCGCAATGCAATCGTCCAAAAATTGCAGCATAAATGATGGACTGACTTTAATTTTCTCGACGTAATTTGACGGTACAAATCCTATATCTCCTTTTTCGTTGATGACTTGCCACCAGTTCCGTTGTTTCGTGTTGGTTTGATGCAAAATAAAGAAATCATTTTCCTTAAAACTTAAAGTTTTGGCAAAAGTTGCTTTGAAGTCATATAACGCTTTAAGCATTTCGAAATTCCCTGAAAAATATTATTTCAATATAAAAAATAAATAAATCCATAGAACTTACCTAAAAATATTTGTGAATCGTCCATTTTGTGCGGATTAACTTTGGCCTTCTGTACTAATTAATATAATAAAGCTAATTTTTATCACATTTTGGTTAATTATTAAAAAGATGACAGCTGTCACACCTCGTTTGTGTTTTGTATGAAGCCGACATTGCAGAAACCCTTATTTCAACTTACAACCTCAAGTTGACAGTGTATTTTACCCATTGTTTTCGAGTCCTCCCTGATTATCAGTGAAGGAGATTGTTAGTAAATTTTGTGGGTATCTGGTGGGTATCTTAGGCAAGACAACCCTGCAGTCAGCAGTGGTACAATAAACGTAGAACATAGATCAGCAAGCTTCAAAAATTTTTCAGGAAACTATGAGATTCTTTTAAAAATTATATTCAAAGAAAAAATTATTTATAACTTGATAATTAGTGGGCTTAATATTATTTCCAGTAAGATATATTTTGCTGTCAACAAAACTCAGCTGTTCGAGTTCGTGCATGCAGTAGGTCAGCGTAATAATGAACTCATTGAATATCAACATTTTAAAATGATAGAGGAGTTTTATTCTTCATTCTTGTAGATAAAATTGTTATTGAATTTAAATAGGTATTTACTATCGTTGGTTATTCTTTTGAATATTAGGCTAAATTATTTTCGAGCTCCTGGCCTACCACTTTTATGACTAAAATACGCTCTTTAAACTCCTTCCCTTTAATTAATCAACTTTCCTTCACTCATGAGCATACTGAGAAAAGAGAGAGTAGACTAAAAATTGTAACAAAAGTGATATTTTTCTTAACATCTGTTGAAGATTCTCCATATATTATTATTTAATATTTAATGTAATCACTAAAGACCACTTTATTCACAATCGAGTGCTTAAAGTAGTATTTTACAGGGCGATAGCTTCGTTTGAGAAACTTTCGGAAGCGGGAGTTTCTCGTTAACTACAGCACGTAAAAGTATGTAGGTACATACATATTCGAAGTATATTTCAATGAAGAACATTTCTTAAAAGAATACGTTGACTTAACATTGGCACCGTTTCACGTTGACAGTTGTCAAAGTTATAACGAAAATAATGAATATTTTTTTTTTATTTTCTATATTGATAAATTAAAATAATATGTAAAGTAACGTTTCTTCAATAAAAACGACTTTTGACTTTAAATTCTGTATATTTATTTGAAACTTTTGACGTTTCCATCCTTTGACCAAGGATCTTCTTCAGAAAACAATGATACAAAATAAAACAAGGCAAGTAACTAGATACTAAAAATATACAGAATACTAGATGTGATAACGTGGATATCACACCTAAACAAAAAGAATAAAATCCTCTGGCATTCACCCAAGGCTTGAGGAAAACCACGTGAAAATCCCAAACAGAGGAATATATGTCCTACTTGGTACAGCTCCGCACACATCCTAAATCATATTCCTCTGTTTGGGGATTTTCACGTGGTTTTCCTCAAGCCTTGGGTGAATGCCAGAGGATTTTATTCTTTTTGTTTAGGTGTGATATCCACGTCATCACATCTAGTATTCTGTATATTATTAGTATCTAGTTACTTGGCTTGTTTTATTTTGTATCATTGTTTT
Source organism: Dromius quadrimaculatus (assembly GCA_963989225.1). NCBI lineage: Eukaryota > Metazoa > Arthropoda > Insecta > Coleoptera > Carabidae > Dromius > Dromius quadrimaculatus. The sequence goes on along the minus strand of OZ022331.1, from coordinate 40,390,337 downwards.
CTGAAGAAGATCCTTGGTCAAAGAATCGAAACGTCAAAGTTTCAAATAAATATACAGAATTTAAAGTCAAAAGTCATTTTTATTAAATAAAATTCTGAAAAATGTATAGATTATTAAAGTTCTTCATTTTATATTTATTTAATTATTTGAATTTTTGTAAAAAGCCAGTGCTTTCCGAATTTTTTACGCACTGTAACCAAACTTTACAACATTGTATGAGTAAAATTGAAGTTACTCGTCTCGTAGAAACAATTATAACAAGCGTTTTACAGTTTGGGATACCAAAAAGTTTATTATTTTTAGGCAAGCACAACAAAAAAGGTGATTCTATTGACTGAAAGATGTGTACAAAAAAAAATTAATACAGAATAATCTTTTTTGTTATGATCGCTCTATTCATTGGGTATATTGCTTGATTTAGTTTGTACCATTGATCTCTATGTATGGATTGCTGGTACTGTAGTAATACGAGAGTAATATCGCTCAATAATATGGGAACAACTAGTTAACTAATTGCCAAACTTAATGATTTAATTATTAACTGTCAAACTTACTAACTAACTAACTTATTCTGGCAGACCCACAGAAACGGTGATAAGTAATGAATCATTGGAAGACGCAAGCTGGAATAGGATTTTAGCTCTAAAGACGCTAGCTGGACAACTGGAGGTTGACTTGGAAGACGAAAGTCGAAGATGTTAAGCTCGGAAGACGCGAGCTGGATTATAGGAGATTGACTTGGAAGACGCAAGTCGGAGAAGATGTTAAGCTCGAAAGATGCGAGCTGGACAGTAGATTGACTTTGAAGACGCAAGTTGGGCAGGGTGTTTAGCTCGGAAGACGCGAGCTGGACAATAGATTGTTATGGCAGATGCAAGTTGGAAACGGGAGTGTCGATTTGGTTTTTCACCTTTACACTGACGAAATGCATTCCTGCGGATTCATAGGCTGCACACTAGAAATACTATAATAGAGAACTGTAGGAAGCTACAGTTCAATTGCTTTCAGCTTAAACCAGAAACTTTATATACCCACTATCAAGTAAATATTAAATTTCTTAGTTTTGACTAGTTCGCATATCAATCTGAGATACGAATATAAAATTAAAATAATTGTTGATTATGGAATCGAATCTCAGTTGATAAGTGCCGACGCTAGCCACTGGCCCACACGCTATTATTGTAAGGTAAAAGCAATTCAGTAAGCGCACTCAGCCACATCGTCACATCTACTATGATTTTATTCAAGTTCAGTAAAAAATAAAATGAAGCATAAAATCTTTTAATTTTTTATTTTAAGAAAATACATTTAAAATACATGTATGAATTTTGGAACAATAATTTCATGAATATCTATCTTCTCAACAAATATAGTAATAGTAATATTTGGAGATTCTTAGGAGAATAGTCTAACAATAATAAAATATGAACATTAAAATGTGTAATATAATATATATTTTGTAGAATCCGATGACTTTTTATTGTCACTTCAATCCAATTATATACATCTTACCTAAGTAACATGTATATACATCAGTGATATACATCCAGTATCTAGTTAGTTGTTGCATTTTGCTTATTTCGAGACCTAGAATTTTCCTTTCACAAATTTAAGCATATTCAATTTATTCAACATACATTTTTTTTAACGTTAAGAAGAAAATTTAAGTACGAAAGATAATTTACTTGCAAAATAAGTAAGATAGAAATCTTATTCCAAAAAATATAAAATTTGAATTTTAAGCTTAATTTTTTAAACTGCAGTCTCTTTAGCTAAAAGCTGTTTTGATTTCAAATATATTTGTAAACATTGTATCAAAATATGTCTTTACACTGATGCCAGCATATAAAATTTGGGCACATAAAGAGAATACTTGCGAATAGCAATATAATACATAAATTTAGATATTTGAAAATATTCTTGAATACTTATTTACTTGGCCTGACTAATACTTTTCTTGAGTATGAATTATTAATTAAAAAATAGATTAGATTTTTTTTTAAATTGTGTCGTGTGATAGTAGAAGTACTAAAAATATTTTTCTGTAGACTTTTGTAATTTTAAATCTTTGTGGGTGATGTTGACAATATTTAAGAAATTAGAGCTACGAGACATCTCTTGTAGTCTCCAGATGTGTCATCCTGGAAACAAAATAATATATAAAAAATAAATACTTCTAAGTAAATATATACATTCTAATGAAAATAACACACTATCCTGTCTAAAAAGTTATTAAGACTGGAAATCAATCATTAATAAGAATTTTTATCCTCACATTTAATCCAAGAGTAGAGTGCCAGGTTTCATAATGTAATTAAAATTACTTTAGTTTGAAGCCCAATTATTTTCTTTTTCTGTACCAAATTCCGCACGGCTCAGCATAGAATTCTGAGGTTTGATTTTACTAATTTATTAACCTTGAAATTCCAGCACCCCAAACTTTTAATATTTAGCACAGAACCAAGTTCTTTACTTTTTTAAAGGAGCATGATCCAACTTGATTATTGATCATCTTATAAATCTATGAATCTTTTATCTAATAGTAGTGCAGATTTAATCTTCACTACTCGCCTAATAATTTCTCAATCCATTGTGATAATACACTTTTACTCACCTTGATAGCATCTTCCAAACTCTTCCCATATTCCCTCTCGAATGCTTGCTTGATTTCCTGCATATCTACTTCACTTCTAGTAACAACCAATCGAATCAGTTGTCTGTCTTTGGTTCCCATTCCTTTCATACTGTCCCTTAACCTTTTGGCGAAAAAGCCCGGTTTATCCTGGACGGTACGAACAATAGCCAGGAGTCCATCTTCGGCATCGCCGCTAAATTCGTTCTTGATGGCTTTTTCCATACTATGGCCGGTGATGCGCTGATATTCTTGGAAAACGGCTGCCAAATGGGCGTAATTACGCTGGCACAGGATGGCGTTGAATGTGGACTCGTCTGTTCCAAGACGTAATTCGCCTATGAAAATGAACAATAATTATAGGTATATTTAGTTAGAGGTTATGAATTATACTACTACTGGCAATATAAAATATAAAAACGTAATATGAAAACCCTATTTAAAAATTTTGAGAAATAATTACTGAGGATCAGCTTTTGTAAACAAAATTCGTCACTTGCTTTCAGTTCCTTGAATGGTTCATAATTTAACGCCAGACTTTCGAGAATTTCGATAATTCATAATTTTGGATTTGTGAATTCTATTCTATATTTATTTTTATAACAAGTAGATTTTTTTGCAATTGCGCTTCGTGAAATTCGGAACAAGATTTTAAAAATAATTTCAGAACGGGTAAAAATTTATTTGTACCCACATAGATTTTGTTATAAATAAATTATTCTTGTTAAAAATCGAATATTCTCGAATTGCGCGAACCAAAGTTGAAAGCAATTTTAGGTAAACAGTTTAAGAATCAAAAAGGTTGAAAAAACTTGAATTTGAATTAAGGACTTATTTTGTGCCCACAAAGATATTGTTATAAACAAATTATTTATGTTAAAAATCAATTTTTTTCGAATTGCGCTGCGCAAAGTTGAAAGTTATTTTAAGCAAACAATTTGAGAACAATGTCAATAATAGATTTCCAGCAAAAAAAATCTTTTTCAACAAAATCTACGAGGATAAAAATTAGACCTTGATTCTAAATGAAGTTTTACAAGTTTCCTCAACTCTTAAATTGTTTGCTTATAATTGCTTTTAAACTTTGCGCAGCGCAATTCGAAAATAATTGATTTCCAGCAAAAATGATTTGTTTATAATGTGGGTACAAATTAGTCCTTAATTCATATTTGAGTTTTCTCAACTCTTCTTTCTTCTCCAATTGTTTGCTTTAAATTGCTTCCAACTTTGCGCAGCGCAATTCGAAAATAATTGATTTTCAATATAAATAATTTGTTTATGACCAAATCTTTGTGGGTACGAATTAGTCCTTAATTCAAATTTGAGTTTTCTTAAGTCTCCTTTCTTTTCAAATAGTTCGCCCAAAATTGCTTTCAACTTTGCGCAGCGCAATTCAAAAATAATTGATTTCCAGCGAAAATAATTTGTTTATAACAAAATCTATGTGGGAACAAATTAATCCTCAATTAAAAATGAAGATTTACAAGTTTCTCCTACTCTTAAATTGTTTGCTTATAATTGCTTTTAAACTTCGCGCTGCGCAATTCGAAAATAATTGATTTTTAACATAAATAATTTGTTTGTGACAAAATCTTTGTGGGTACAAATTAGTCCTTAATTCAAATTCAAGTTTTTTCAACTCTTCTTGATTCTTAAATTGATTGCTTCAAATTGCTTTCAACTTTGGTTCGCGCAATTCGAAAATATTCGATTTTTAACAAAAATAATTTGTTTATAACAAAATCTATGTGGGTACAAATGAATCCTTAATTATAAATCAAGTTTTTCAAGTTTACCCTACTCTCAAATTATTTGATTATAATGGCTTGAAACTCCGCGCAGCTCAATTTCAAAATAATTGATTTTCAACATAAATAATTTTTTTATAGCAAAAATTTTGTAAAATACGGCAGACAATATTTTAGTGTATATTAATAAATTAATTAATTTCTAAGACGTGGAGTGCGATTACCAGTCGTCAAGCCACAGGTAATTTATTTTTTTGTGTCTTACCTGCTCTAAGTAATTCCTGCGCATCTTGTGTGACACTACCTGGATCGACTATCATACTCTCATCGCGATTTGCCTAAAAGAAAAGAAACGTAAGTAAAGACAAATGTTTTTCATAAAAATTTTCAACATACCGTACACAAAGAGACCATGAGTCTTTTAAATGTTCCACTTGTGTCTCCAGAAAGATCGCTTTCTAGGGAGCTTCCATATACTGGAAAAATAATTATGAGAAAAATACTGTTAAAAATTATATTCTAAGATTATGATAGAGTACGTAACAATTTGAAGTACCGAGATCTTAACAATTGCAGCATAATATAGAAGACAAGGTGTCACTTGACCCAAGATTTTTTCATAATTATTGATTGGCTACTGCTAACTTCTCTCTTAACTTTACATCTAATATATTTTTCAAATAGATTAGTAATGTCCGACAAAGGTTACTTATTGCCAACAGCATAATAATCTTCTCCTTTTTTTTACTGAAGCTGAAGATTCGTTCGGACACAAAAATTAGATATAGAATTTAGTGAGATGTTAACTACTCAGTCATAATATGAAACCTCGTCTCCTATAAATCAATGTGGAGAAAAAAATGTTTCAATAATAATTTAGTAACGCCACAATAATTTCGTGAAAATGCTGTTGGAAAAATTATAATTTCCTATATAAATTTTTTACTTACATCCTTCGTAAGCAGCACGAATGGTTCTCAGCTCATTATTGGTCATGGTACAGAATACTTCAACGAGAACATCTTCATCGGTTCCAATACCACTCAAACCATCGTGAATTTCCTTGGCGTAGAATTGAGGCAATGGTGTCATCATTGCCATGACAAGATCTTCGAAACGACCGCTCAATTCACTTTTCAAGTCTTTGTTCAAATCCTACAAAGAAATTAGAGCAAAAAATAATTAGATATGTATATATATATTGAATTAAATAGATACTATTATAAAATGACACTGTGCCCCTTTATTTTAGGAAGCCATTTGTATATATGGAATTTAGTCTCCATACAATAAATCTTATCTAAATGCATCGACGTAGATAGTGATATCCGCAATACAACCTGAGGAAGACCATTTATCACTTCTATGAAAGGAAATCTTTATACAGTTCTTGATTTAAAAATCAGTTCACTTGTCCAAACTATGTTAGTTGCTCCATTTATTTGCTGCTAAGACATATTTATTTCATTGATGTCTCACTTTTACTATTTGCAATTGGCAATTAAAATAATGTGCCGAATATATGTACCAGCCACAAGTAAGTCTTAAAACAGCAAAACAAAAATAATTTATTGAAATTGAAAGAAAATCCTCATGGGACTTTCGTTTGCAAACAACGACCAAGTGGAAGATGCCGAAGTTTATAAAAATAAAATTAACATCGCAAAACGAGTGATAGGACTATAGGAAGGGCAGATTATGTTCAAAAATGAAAATTATTTGATATTTCCCATTTCCTATTAGGTTGAAAATTATAGTTGCTCTAGTAAGTAATCAACAAGAAAAAGAAATCTGTTTGGCTTAATAAATACCTTGCCATACAAAGTCTTAAACTGGAAAGCAATTTCCAGCCTCTGTGCATTCGTACGATGTGCTAGAACATCAATAATGGCCTTCTCGTCAGTACCAAAGCCCTTCATTGCTTTGCGAAGAACTTCTGCATCGGCCCGAGGGTCAAAAGGGTCTGCTGGAAATACAGTGGGTGTGCCCTGTAAAATAAATCAAATGAAAAATAAATGAATCTGTTTGGTAGGATACAAAAGTTATTTGCTTTTGATGAGCTGAAATATTTTGTTATTGTGTTGTGAATGCAGTGTAAGCCAAATGCGAAAATGGCAATATCTAGTATGATTCAACAAAAAAAATTATATCCTTGTAGTATTTTCTACATGTGCTGTTGATGTCAAACAGGTATATTTATTATTTACTGATTCTTATCACCAGAAAAAGATACGTTTCCAAATTCTTTTTTTAAGTTTGATAAGTTTCCATTTTTACTCAAATTCAAGATAAGATACGAAAATTAGAATTTTGAAAATAATCAAATAGTTCATCTGTATTTATTCTTTGATAAAAATTACGAGTAATGATTAACTTTTTACAGCAGTCGTAAAAAATGCATTTGTTTGTTAGTCAAATATAAGAAAAGCGAAATGCGTCAAAACATGCAAAAAATGGCGATAAAAGTTAGTACAGTTGGAAATGAAAGAAAATTGTTGATACTTATTCTTCATTCACATGGTGGTCCGAGTATGCAATTTAATTCAATAATAATTATAAATTTCAACTTGAATTTATCTTCTCCATTATGCAAATAATTATTGAAATTTCAACTTTCGTAGGGTCGTTTGACACACTGCATTAAATGCTGTATTTAGATTCAAATAAAAATAAATCTTGTCATACACAAAAATTTTGCGTTGTGTACTCTGATTTCATGTAAGGCACGGTGCATTTTTCTTTGCTTCAAAATAGAGAGTCAAACTGCAGCATTTAATGCACCGTGTCAAATAGCCCTTACAATATCTTTTTGCTGATGATGAGTGACATTGTTTTATTCGAAACATTCTTTTAAATTAAATTAAATGATCATAATTTACTTTTGAGTTTCAACAGTTTTCATTCGTACATCGGTTTGGATTTAGATTTTTCGACCTTGGTTGACTTTATCTATTGAATAATATTATAATTTTTCCAACCATTATTATAGACGGAGAGCTGGCTACATGAAATACCTTGTTATCGCTACATGGCTAATTCCTTTTGTAAAAGGATTTTTTTTTGTGTAGCTAAGTTCGAATCGTCTTGTCTGCCAGCGCAAATCTGTGGCTTTTGGACACTTTGAACTTGATATTTTGATTCAAATTGCCAAAAAAAATTCTGTCAATTTTGACAAAAACAATGCCATCCACAATATCGTTTCCTTAGTTACCAACTACTACTGCCGTCAAACTGACATTAACAAAAGAAAAATTTAATATCCATGAGATAGCACGTCAAACTTATTAAACGTCACTTCTGTACATCATATTTATTTGGTAAACATAAAAAGAATGGAATAATTCAAAAAGAAAATGTTCTGTGTTTGGGTGTAAACGCTCTAGCACAAGCGCACTTTTAATATCTGTCTGCCATGGTTTTAGCTAATTTTTTTGTTTGCCATTTTGTAGGTGGCTATTCTAATATATAAATATAACATTAATGGCCAGTTGCACCGCCGTCACTTAACTTTAAGGGAAGAATAATATCTATCCTGTTGTTCATTTCAGCACTGTTAAACGAAACGAGAGTATGCTAATCCGATGCAACAATATTTCATTACCTCATCTCAATACTACTAAGCTACTTGGCATGAATATAACTGAAAATTTAAATTGGGACAGTGAAGTAAATAGTATTTGTAATAAACTGGCTCCCTTATGTTTTGCAATAAAAAGATTAGTACAGATATCAAATATGAAAACAGCAAGAACATTCTACTATGCTAAATTCAATTCAATCATTACATATAGTATTCTATTTTGGGGGTGTGCCACAACAGCAATTCGAGTCTTCAAATTACAGAAAATAGCTATACGTAATTTATTCAATCTAAGTTTTCGTGAGTCCTGCAGAGAAATATTCCAACGCGAAAAAATTTTAACAATGCCATGTTTGTACCTCTACACAGTTATTTTGCACTCTACTCTAGATAACTTTCCAAAGCATGAACAAATTCATAATTATAATACTAGAAATAAAGATAATTTAGTTAAACCAAATTGTAGATCAGAGATAATGTTTAAAAATCCAAATATTATTGGTGTCAAACTTTATAACAAACTTCCAATATATTTGAAAATGCCAATGTCTTTAAAACTATTTAAAATCAAGTTGAAGAATTTTTTTGCTGAGAAATCATACTATTGTATTGAAGAGTATTTATGTGACAAATTGTGACTATAATGTTTGTATAATATATGTATTTTTTGTGTTCCTTTTGTATACTCAAAAGTTTTATGTAATTTCTGACATGATAGGCATCAGTATATCTGATCTATTGGCGAATAAAGAATTATTATTATTATTATTATTATGGTTACCATTGTACAGACAATTGTTCCCATGGTAATTATTTCGTACTTGTAGTTAAATGATAGCGGTGCAACTGGGCATTAATCAATCGGCATGCATGTATGTGGAAACTTTTTCATTCAAAATTTTACTCCAATTTCGCGCTGACTGCCAGCACTTTAGTCACAAGCAAACAGCCAACAATTTACCGTGTTTTTCAAGCATAAACAGAGGCTATGTTATAAAAAATATAATATCGAAATTTCACTTATTTCACCGGCCACTCCTACTATAAGCCAAGGGATCCCGCTAGCAGACAAGACGATTTGAACTTGCCTACACAAAATGATCATTTAATATACGGAGTGTATAGAAAGAGGGATAACTTAGAGTTAAAAGAAGTGAGCTAATTTTGGATGCAAATACTGGTGGCGCTGTTCATAAGTTGACTTTTACGCGGCAATTTTAAAAGTTACCTTAGGATTGGCAGTTATATTTATTCATCAGATTCAAAGAACCAATAAAAGGAAAAAAGACAAAAAAAATTGTATGGAATATACTCTATGTGTACAAATTAATTTATTTTATAGAGAATATATAAACATTTCACATAAAACTATAATAAGTAATATTCAATGAGAAATCAACATAATAAATTAATATATCATTAAACATTCGTCGAAATTTTGATAATCTTTTATACATTTTACTTTTATTTTTATTTTCCTCATTTGTTTTATTCAGTGTTTTTGCCAAAAAAATGGCCTCTAATAGTTATACTACAACATTTACCCATTCTGCATTATCTTTTGTATTTGCAACTGATTTTTTTCTGAAGTAGGAAAGCAAGTTAATTAACAGAACTTTATTTTGCCCCTTTTTTCCGTTAGTCTGAAGATAGTTTAAAGTGTCTAACTTCAAAATGTAACTTACGATCAGCGCCATCTTTAATTGCGTACAAAATTGTACCGTATTTTGAACGCGCCACCCATTAAAGAGCGCTCTCCTTCTATACACTCCGTACTTTAATAATAGGAATCAGCCATGTAGCGACGACAAGCTTTTTTATGTAGCCATAAAGCATAAAAATTTTAAAATGTGTGAGGGTAATAGAACTTGGTCGAATTCTATAACTTTTGATCAGATTCTGTCTAGGAGTTTATCTCAAATTGAAAGCAGAGCCAAACAAACAAATATGAAGACAAATATACAAGCATTCAACTACGTTTTATTTTAAGCACAGAGGCATGTGGAATGCTCTTTAAAAAGCATGATTTTTCATCATAATTTAAAAACCATTGACGCAATCGATGCCTCTTACAAGAACAACCAAGGTAGGTCCTAATTTTTATTTTTTCAGTCTGAAAAATGTGGTTTTTCATCCCTAGAAGGGAGCTGTGGCAGATTTGCAGCCTCGGCCGCCTTAGGACCCTTCGCGGAAGCGCGGCGGCGTGATGGCGTTTGTTTTTATGACTTGCGCGCAGCGAACAAAAAAACATAGAAGAGTATTTAAGGATGCGGTATAGATTGCACCATGCAGTGCACCCCGTCCACCATACGCCATAATAAGTTTGTTGACACAATTGGGGCCGTCCCCTAAATTTGGCCGCCCTAGGCCCGGGCCTACCGGATTTTAGGGTAAATCCGCCACTGGAAGGGAGGAAGCTTCGCGTGTGGAAGTAATTACTTAACTACTTTCATTCAAACAAGCAGAACTAGTAAACAGATCAATATCAGAAAAGCGACAGTGGTTTTTGCTTTTTATCTGATCAAGGTTAATGCTGTGCACATTAATTCAGGAAATGATATGGAAACAACATTGATACAATTTACTAGATAGCATAGCATAATTTTTGTTTAAAAAAGGAAGTGAAATACCAAACTACAATTGTTGTTTCCCTCACATGAAATGTCTCAAAAAACCGAAGAATTAAATAACACATCTGCATGGTACTCAAATTTAGCTTTATGCCATGAATGACTATGAAATTATTTTTCTCATGTATCGAATTAGGACGAAGCTTGGGCAATACCTGCACTAATTTTAATATTTGAACTAAACATATTTTAGCGTTTTCGGCAGTTCAAGATAAGCAAAAATTTGTATTAAGGCTCAGTTCTGCAATCATTAAAGCTAAACTGCAGCTTAGTTAGCAGAGCTTATTTACTCTGGTTATAATTGCTGGAATAATTGTAACCATAGAAATTAAGCCGAGTTTAGCTAAACTTTTTTCCAGATCAATAATAAAAATTTCTTTCTTCTTGAAAACTTGATACGGAGACGTACTGTATATTCTGGCAGCAATTGCGTCAGTATTCAAAGTTTTCTATTGTTTTATGACAAAATTTAATCTCTTAAAAACAGCTTATTTGAATAAGTTGACTCTGTCGAAAAGTTATGGTAGTTTTTTATTGCTCGTAAGATACTTTTCTACCATAAAGATTACATATAAACGCAGTCACCAGGGTGTATACCAAAAAATTAAATGAAAATTCCCTGACATTTTCAGGTTTTCCAGGTCATTTTTAATAAAATTCCAGACAGTAGAATTCAAAAAAAATGATAGGAATTAAAATATATGCAATGAACTTGATATTCTTACGAACGAATTTATATCAATTAACAAAATTAAATGCGCTTCAAAATTTTTTTTTATGGATTTATAGATCTGAAAAACTCATGGATTTGCACAGAATTACAACATAAATCATTCACTGTATTAACTGTGTCACTGTGGTTCATACGATGGATGGCCCTAGTATCTTACGAAGTGAAAATTTCCAGACAAATAACGGAGATTCCCTGACGACTCCAAGACATTTCCAGTTTATCTAAATTCCCTGACATTTCCAGGTTTTCCAGGCTTTCCAGGTTTGGTATACACCCTGAGTCACTTAAACATTTTCTTGTCGGAAGTAGTGGTTGATGAATGATAGAAATGTTTGCTATTTATTTCGTCTTGTTTTGTTTCTAGGAGCTGTTTAAATTTATAATTAGCTATGCTACACGTTGCAAGTGACTGATTTTCGAGAAATGGGTCATTGAATATTAGTAATACACATACAAAACGATAAGAAATATAATTATAATTTATATTGTTCAAAATTTATAAATATCAAATAATTATAGCCTTGGCAGTGACTTTCATTTTTCCAGTCATTAATTCTCGTGAACATCTACAAACAAAACATACTGAGCGATTTATAGTATTCAAAATTTTTCTACTGAATGGAAAAAATACTGTGCATATATCAATTGTTAATCAATGCTTTTGATTCTCTTCTCTGTTACTAATATATATATGAATGTTTTTTGTCCCTGAAGTAGAAGGATCATGAGAAATATGTATTTTGTTACAGAAAAATAAATGTTACTTTCTCCTTATGAATTCTCACCTTTTTATGTGTTCTACTTGTACTATGCCCTCCGTAGGCCGGCTCTGTGTGTGGTGCATTTCCATACACACTACCATGCCCTCGATGCATATAATCTTGATGGCCAGAACTAGGACTAGGTCCTCGGTTTGAGCTAGGATAACCACCAGGATTTTGATACATCCCTGTTTGAGGTGGAGGATTTCCAGCTGGATTCATTGCCGGATTAGGACCCGGAGGACATGATCCAGGAGGGAAATATTCGCTTCCGTAAGAGGGAAAATTTCCACTGCTGGGAGGTGGTCCACCACTACTAGGAGGATAGCCCCCACCACTAGGGGGATATCCTCCACTATTAGCAGGATATCCTCCACTACTGGGAGGATAGCCTCCGCTACTAGGGGGATATCCTCCGCTACTGGGAGGATATCCTCCACTGCTGGGAGCATAACCCCCTCCACCAGTAGTAATAGTATTTGCTGAAGGATCAGGCATGGGCATTTGATTATAAGGTGCAGGCATTTGATTTGGCACATACGAGGGATAATTAGAAGGAGGATAAGGTGAATTTGAGGGATGGAAACTTTGTGTAGGGTAGGGAGCCTGGCCAGAAGAGTATGGAGAAGATTGTTGTGGATAAGGATTGGCGCCAGGCATCCCACTGGGAGGGCCCTTTAAGATAAACAAAGGGAGTTAATTTATAATTTGAAATGATTGTTAAATGTGATGATGTAAAGCATTGTAAAGCTTGAGTTAGAGTACAGCAATAGGTGAAATTTGTAGAAAGTATAGTAGACATCATTAATTCAAAGCTATTTTTAGATGTCTGAAATCCAAATGTGTTGATCTTGTTGCAATTCTATGTAAATCTGTAATTTATGAACAAAATCACATTGGTCTTGTCATCCTTTTATACGAATATTAATCAACAAAAATTGATACGTTTTTATCAATTTCTTATAGATTTATAGATCTGTAAAACTTATGAATTTGTACAGAATTGCAACATAAATCATGCTATCGATAACTACAGTTAAGTAGTGATTTAAATAAAATGCTTCAAATTACTGGTTTAAAATATTTTCCTGCATAAATCTATGTTAGACTTGACCCTGTACAAGTCATACTTTCTGATTACTAATTAATATCTTTAGTAATAAAAGAATTCTACGAAACATTCTGGGCAATATTCTCAACAATACTTCTGAATCGATGAAAAGATAAATATAGAACCAGATTTAAACGTATATCAAGTGTATAATAGAGATTAATGATTTATGTTGACAAACCTGTGACCTATCAATAGCATTTGAATTCTTGACCTTGTAATATAATTCTCTGTTAAGCTCGCCGCACACGATGCAATTTTTCAAGCAATTTTGTTCACTTGGCGCTGCACTGGGTGCCACGCTTGCTCCAATGCAAGAAATTCGGTGCGATGCGGGGTACTAGACTTACCACGAGACTTGTTTTTCAAGATAGGTTCGGTGCTATTTTTCGCACTTGCTGCGCCACTGACTGCTGTCCACAGCCAATCAAAGCAGACGACGAAATCACGTGATTACATCACTGAGTTGTATGTCGCATGCTGTGCCTTATTAGTACATTGTGTTTTGTGGTGTTTTAAGATACAAATAAGTAAAAATTAAGGCTAGTGGACATTAGGTAATGTTAACGTACCCTAGCTCAGGGTGTATACCAAAAAATTTAATGAAAATTCCCTGACTTCCAGGTTTTCCAGGTTATTTTCAATAAAATTCCAGACAGTAAAAAACAAAAGTTTGATACAAGCTTACATATAATCACAGATTAATGTTGCAGTTCTGTGTGAACCCTATAAATCTGTGAATTAAAAACAAAATCGCAACGAACTTGATATCATGAACGAATTTACATTAATCGACAAAAGTAAATGTACTTTAATAAATTTTTTCTTCATGAATTTAGAGATCTGGGAAGACTTATAGATTTGCACAGATGGCCCTAGTATCTTAAAGAGTGAAAATATACTTTTATGAGTAATAATGCATAAATATCCTATGATGTATTTTTTCCAGACAAATATCAGAGATTCCCTGACGATTCCATGACATTTCCAGTTTATCTAAATTCCCTGACATTTCCAGGTTTTTCACGTTTGGTATACACCCTACTAGCTCGTCAAAAAAAATGTTGAAAACTCTGCGGCCTTGATTCCTTCTCAAAAATCACTCTCTTGACCAAAGTTTTTTCTTCTTTTTTTCTGTCTCGTAATTCGCAAGCTATAACTGCAGCAAATGCTCCTGCTTTCCTCCGACGATTAGTTTCGGCAACATCCATACTTGTAATGTGAAAATCTACCAAGTCTACGTTCTAGTGTTAGAATGAGTGGCGCAGCTTGCATCGTGTGATGCGAGAATAAGTGTCAAACTAAGTGTACCTCAAAGTGGCCCAGTGCGCAAGAAAACTTGCTGCAAATTAAGTGAACAAAATTGCATGGAAAATTGCCTCGTGTGCGGCGGGCTTTAGATACAAATTTAAAAAGCATGATTTTCAAAGGTCAGTTTCACTTTCAAGGACAAATTGAATTTTCATATTTACTTTGCACAAATTAATCATAATTGAATTAATGATTTATTCAGAAAAAAATGCATGACGGAAATGGTGTATGACTTTTCATCTTAATCTCTTTTGTAAACGGAAAATAATGATAATGTTCTTTTTCATGCATTGAATTCAAACTGAAGGACAGTTTTCTAAATTTTACACGAATTTTGATGACGTAATCCTAACATTCTTATTTCTATACTGGATACACTCAACCAGGAAAGCGTTGTCAAAAATTCAACTATAAATACATTTAGCTGTCGATATTTACACTATATGGATTGAACATATTGGAATTTGATTAATATACGAGTTTGAAAATTGAAATATCAGAGGTGCGTTTTCCAGTGAGTTCAATTATAATTCAATATAAATATATAAATGGAGTTTAAATTTAGAACTACCGTTCGCAAGAGGAATTGAGCTAAAAATACGAATGTTGAGATGTTTTAATTCTCAATTTGTAGGGCTTCCTGTATACTGAATAGAGCTCATGTATAAAAAAAAGAAGTTTCTCATGTAAAGTAATAATTATGTAATTTTTAGCTTTTTTCATCACTCTAGAACAGGTTTTCAAGACACATTTTATTTATATATGGACCTCGATATGGACAAATAATAATCAAACAGAATTATTTTATCTGCAACGTAGAATTTTAATTTTCCTTTCAAAGCAGCCACACACTTTGGCAAATATGACTTGACAATTTCAAAAATTTCAGTTAGCAATTTGTTAATATCATTTACTTCTTAGGATTCAAATTTTATGAGAAATAATTCACAAACTTTTAATTTGGGTGCCTTTAGATGAAGCTGATGTTAATAATTTATTTTATTACACTCACTGAAGACGTCAAGGAAAACTATAAAATAGAAATTATTGTTTTACAAGTGAGAGTCCTATAGTCTGCTAGAGTGCCGACCACAAATCTGTGATCAACGTTTCGCGGTTTTAGAAGACTTAAAACAAATTTGAATTGATCAAAAAATATTTGAAGCGGTATTGTTCTAAAGCCAATTAAACATACAAGTATTGAAAATAATTTAATAAATAGTTTTTTCATGGAACAAGTATCGAGACGTTAGAACTACTATATAATCTACATTTTGCTTCTACCAAATAAAGCTTATAAGCAAACAAATGCAAAAAAATTATAGAAAAAGTACATACCTGCTGATAAGGATATCCGTAACTCATTTTCTCTCTAGAACAATAATAAAATTGATAACAATCACAAAATTCAAAACTGACACACCTACTTCTGCTAAGCGTGTTTATAAATTGAACTACTTTTGTTTACTGATGTAAATAAGTTTTGTTTTGTGAAACTAAATTGATGACGTTTTACTTACTTTAATGAAAATGCTAAGCGGGAATTCCAACGTAATTGTCTGTTTTAGAGTGATTCACGTGTTGTCGTCAAAGTATTTCCACGTACTACCTGTGGATGTTTTGTTGCGACACTACGAAATTAGTCACAAGCTATTGCTACGTCAAATCCTTTGACTAACTTCAAGGTTATTGAATGAACTGCAAGCGGAGTCCGAAAATATGTACTCATAAATTTTGCTCACAGATATAAAAAAATCTGACGTAGACATCACGTGGCGTACATCATTGGATATATTTTTTGCATATAATAATACGGTAATCAAACACAAGTTCCAATTTTTTTACGGCTAATAATTCTGGATTTATCCAAAAAATCTAAAAATCAGTTAAGTAAAGTGCGCTTTAAGCCCAGTCGGACAGTAGGTCATTATTTTTATGCTAAAACCACTACAACGCTCCTAAATATTGATTTCCAACTACGGTTAACAGCTTTGAATTTATGCGCAAAAAAAAATTTCAAGTGAAGTTAACTTCCAGTTCAGTCGATTGTTATAAGAATAGTAGGCAATCATTCAGATGTTACAGCAGACTGAAATACTAATGGTGCGATTCTGGAGTTTTCTATAATACTACAGAACTATAAATCTGAACAAAATCAGATCATTTCTTGATGTCAAATGACGCTAAATGTATTTGTCAACAAAAATTGTTGCGATTTTGTTCAGATTTACAGTTCTGTAGCATTATGGGAAATTCCAGAATCGCTACATAAATTTCAATACTCTACGGTCGATCGTTTTGAATCTATGGGAAAAATTCTAAAAGTCTGTCGAGTGAAGTGCACTTCCGGCTTAGTCAATCTCAATGAAAATAGGATATGAGCATCTAGATGGTACAATCGTCTTAATATTGGATCTTCAACATTTTACGTTCAATCGTTTTGGATAAATGCGAAAAATTCAAAAAATACTTCGAACAAAGTGCATTTCCGGTACAGCCGATTGCGATCATAACGCGAGGTGCACAACTAGATGTTATAGACTTTACAGCATGAAGTATTTTCTGGCCAAGACTTGGACGATGGACCGCAAAGAATCTAAAAGCTATCGTTCAGAAAATTTTTGCATGTAAATTAATGCTTGAATCTTACATGCGATTATGTATTCTTGTTCTTGCACTGATATTTATAATCTTCTATACTATATTTCATAAAATTTGTCCTCCCAAAGGCTGGTTTATGTGGATGTAACATTAACATATAGAAAATTTTTGCATGTAAATTAATGCTTGAATCTTACATGCGATTATGTATTCTTGTTCTTGCACTGATATTTATAATCTTCTATACTATATTTCATAAAATTTGTCCTCCCAAAGACTGGTTTATATGGATGTAACATTAACATATAACAAGTGATTTATTTTGTAGTCTCAAGTTAAACTATAAGCATCTCAACGTTGCCGTTTTTGATACAAAATATGATGTTAACTTATGTTCACCATCTTCCAATTTTATGTTACAATTCTGTGTAAATCTGTAAGTCTATTGGTGCGATTCTGGAATTTTCTATAACGCTGCAGAACTGTAAATCTGAACAAAATCACATCATTTCTTGATGTCAAATGACGCTAAATGTATTTGTCAACAGAAATTGTTGCGATTTTGTTCAGATTTACATTTCTGTAGCATTATAGGAAATTACAGAATCGCTACATATAGAATCAGAAATCTGTAAGTTATGAACAAAATCGCAATGAACATGTTATCCATATGAACGAAAGTCGATGCGCTTTTGTCAATTTCTTATGGATTAACTCAACATCATACAGCTTATTCTCAACCAATAGCGAGCGAGCATTGTATCACGTGTATACATTGCATTTATTTCTATATTTCAGCGGCAGCAGACGTATTTGATATTCCGTCTTCTTCGTGTTCACATCACAAAGTTTGTTCAGCTGTTTGAAATGAGTGAATTTGATATAAAGTTAATTTCACTTGTTGAAAAATTTCCGCATTTATATGACAAATGTAATGTGGATTATAAAAATAAAAAATGCAATGAAATTTCCTGGAAATATATAGCTGATGAATTCAAAGTACCAGGTAATAAATTATAATACACTAGCAGCTCGTGCCAGCTCCGCGCGAGGGGACATTTAATCATATTTAACAATTTAATAATATAAGATAATTACTAAGAATAATACCACATTTGATGATACATAAACATAACCTCAACTGTCAAAATTGGTTTAGAGCGTAGATCTATGTATGGATAGCAAAATCAGTTTTTAATGAAATAAATTATGGAAGATAAAAGATTATATTGTCATTTTTAAAATCTTGGATTACATTATTAAAGTTTTCGTAGGCCTTTTTCCTGAAAGTAAATTATAGCCCATGTGATTTAGTGATCTGTTAATATAGGATTCTACTAGTTACCAAGTTCTTAAAATCGGTCCAGTAGCTTTGAGTTTATTTACTACAAACAAATATTTTGTCTTTATAATATTGGTATAGATAATACTGTCAGGAACTTTCAGCAATAATTATAGAAAGTTTCAATTCAATCGGATGAACAATGTTCGAACCACTGATCTCTATATAACACTGGATTGGGTTTAGACCGTATTCTGGCATCTGAAAGCGGCCCCGGTTGAACGGCGGCCTTGACAGTAAAATTGAGGCTTTGTGTTCCTATTCGGCGGCAAATTCAAAACACTTATAGAAGACACTCGATGAAATTCAAAGTATAATGCAAGTAAGATGAAGAAATTATTCTCAATATATATTAAAATACATACATTAATAATCAACAAAAGTTAAAAATTGTTATAATAGTTGAAATATTTATTAATAGTTGAAAATATTTGTGAACTTTTTAGTGTCAGTGTTTTAACTATTTTTTAAACATTGTAGTTTAGTATTATTTAATCTGTTCAATGGTTTTATAAATTTTTGTTACCTAAAATTTAAAACTATGAATTTACCTATATGAATAAATGAAGTGCATTTCTGCGATAATATTGCCTATTCAAAACTAATAGTTTTAAATATCTACTACACATGATAGGAGAATAATAATACATTTAATAATCAAGATTTTATTGTTCGTAAGTAAGCACAAATTTGCAGTCCAGCGATTAATTTTGTGAGCAAGATATTTTATATTAAATTTGATATATTACTCAAATTTGTTATCATAACTTACTTGTGCAGCGTCAAATTTCCTAATGAATCGGCTTTATTTCCGCAGAACATGCATTTGAACACCATGATTTAAAAATTGCGTCCCAACACCATACTGAACTGTCACCAACATATGTCACCAATTGAACACAGAGCCTCATTTTTGCCAAGATGGCGACATTCAATTGGGGCCGCATTCCAGCGACCTAAACCCAATCCAGTGTTATATTCAGATCAGTGGTTCGAACGGACAAATATGAAATACCGCTTATGCTCCACCTATTTCACGTTGGTAGTACTATGTCAATACCTTTATGCAACTGTCAACAACAACTATACAAAGTTCCAACTCAATCAGATGAACGATGCGCAAACGGGGGCGATCACATGACTTTTTTGCTACAGTCCAAAAGTCA
Organism: Dromius quadrimaculatus; assembly: GCA_963989225.1. Taxonomy (NCBI): domain Eukaryota; kingdom Metazoa; phylum Arthropoda; class Insecta; order Coleoptera; family Carabidae; genus Dromius; species Dromius quadrimaculatus. The sequence goes on along the minus strand of OZ022331.1, from coordinate 40,370,722 downwards.
CAAAATACACACAAAAAACGTCAAAAGCACTAATAAATATCAGTAGCACATAACAAAGAGATAAACAACGCTTACGAAATCCTAACAGGGATTGGTTTGAGCAAAAAGTCACGTAATCGCCCGCAACCCATAATAAGTATCAACTCAATCGAATGAACGATGCGCGAACGAACAATTACGGCTGATGCGTCACTTAATGTATGCTGATGGTACTATAATAAAAATCTTCACAAAAGTACCAACGATAACCATAGTAAGTTTCAGGAAATCAAAGCATATGAGAATTTATATAAATTTTTACAGTATATTATTTGTTTAGTGAAGAATATTCTGGCAAAGTTTAAACTCAATCTTGTTTCTAGTTATCGAAATGTTATTACATTGCGTTAATGCACGCGACGTGTTTCACATTGATTTATACGTCATTATCTCGACTACAAAAAATCGTTAAAATATCTACGAAAGACTTATAAACATGTGTACCAAGTTTCAAAAAAATCTTGTGTATAGTTTCAGAGAAAATTGAATTATTACTCAAAAAAATTGTACAAAAGCTACTAAAATTTAGCAAGTTATCATACGCTTGGCAACGTCGCCACATGAGATGAAATGGGAAGAGTGTGTGATTAGAATGAACAAGATTCTTTATCATTTCCCTGACTGAACGGTACACTGATTGAGTAACCCATTTATTCTTCCATCGATATTATTTTTTTGATGTAGATTTTTCATCAGTAAGTTTGTTTGGTTATGAAACGTCAGATGTCAAAAATACTTCCGAATGTCTACAGCGTTGCGCACTATACATATCAGATTGTAGCTTTGTTAAAATATGAAAAAAGAATATTTCAACGGATGGAAGCTCTTTAAAAGAATAGAATAAGGAACCAAATTATTCAAAATCATGTATTTTCAACCGAAAACAAACATTTCCATTAGTTTTAATCATTGAAATTTTGTTTATTTGAAGTTGGCAATGAATGTTTATCCTATGTATTTAGCATAGAGCAGGGTTCCCACCACAGCTTGACCCTCTCCTCTTCTTAACAACCTTATAAACGATGCGCGAACGAACAAATACGGCTCGTGTGCCACCTCTTTTAAAGTTGTCTATCATAGCACATGTTACTCAGTGATAATTTAAAATTATACCGATGGAAGAACTTTCTAAATCCGTCCAGTAGTTTTTGAGTTTATTCATTACAAACAAAAACACAAATCTTTTCTTTTTATAATATTAAAAGTATGAATGTCATGATTATTAATTATGTATTTACTTTTTAGTAGCAGATTGTATTTCACGGTGGCAATCCCTCCGGAATAGATATTCTAAAGAAAGAGCCAAGATGTTACCATCAGGAGGCGCTGGCGATCAGAAAGAATGGGTTTTGTATAAATATTTAGGTTTTCTTCATAATGTAGTGAAAAAACGAAAAAATTTTGGGAACATAGTATTAATGGAAGAAGATCCACTCACGAGTACATCAGAATATGTTTTTACCGAGAATATACGTGTTCAGGAAGAAGTTGCTGATGAACATTTCAGTTCTGGAGGTAAAAAATAACTCTAATATACATAAACAAATCGATTCTGTAATAATTCAGTTATTTTATAGAGCAATCTTGTTCATCTACACCTTCCACATCAGAAAGAACTCTTCCAAAAAAGATAAAGATTGAGACCCGACCTAGAACAGTATCGGGAGCTTCGTCAGAGACTGAACCCATAGAGGAAGCAGTGAATTTATTCAAAACATTTGTTGCTGAGCATAATGCTTGCATAGCCGAACAAGCATCAGTTAAAAGTTTTTGTGACTCTTTGGTGGAGGATTTATCTAAAATGAATCCGTCAAATCTACGGAAATGTAAAATTGAAATGTTGCAAATAATTATGAAATATAGTGACTAAATAAATTTATTTTAATTTATCTATGTGGGTACATGTTATTACAATCAATGCAACGATAACTGCGTTATTTAGTTGAAAAATAATAAATTCAACAATTTGGTATTGGTATTGATCCTTTAGTTTTATGTTTCATGTGTCATGGTAGGGAACGTGCTGAAGTGGAGTTATCTGTCAAGGTATCTCTTAGATGAGCCATTAATAAACTAGATACATTTGATCCAATTCTTCCCACTCTGAAAGTTTCCAGTATCCTGATCATTTCCAATCACTATCGCTTATTATTTGATCCGAAAAATTATCAGGGCAATACAATACAACCGTTGATTTGAAGGTGATTGCATTTCTTTTGTCTTCAAGAAGTTTTGTGAACACAAAGTAGCAGCCACATTTTTTTTCTGAGGTCCCAACTTCACCTATTATATTCGTTCGATAAATTATTATCTAATATACCGAATGTATTTTCTATGGTTCTTTTCGCTCTTGGTAGCCTATAGTTATGTATCTTTTTCTTTATATTTAGGAGATACCAGAGAATGGCCTTAAAAAATTCGTCACCACCTGAAATATGCAGAAATTTTGTTATAATTTTGTATATAATTTTCATCAAGAAATTTTATAATTTTCTTATCAAGTCTTCTGCCAAATGCCGAATTTGCGAGTTTGTGAGCCAAATGCTCTGATGTCCACTAGTGTAAATTTATGATTAGCACTGCACGTAGCCATTAATATGATACATACAAGAGTTTTTTTTTCTTTTTTTCTTTAGTTGAAATAAGCAGATTTTGATTTCTTTGGAGCTTGAATTGTTATATGCCTACCGTCTATGGCACCACAACAATGAGGCATACTCTATTTTGCTTCAAAATTTTTAGCAATTGTATGCCATTCTACAGGAGTAAGTTGTTTTAAATATACTGGAGATAGAACTTCCCAAACAGCTTCACATGTTTCACATATAACTACCGGAACAGTGCTTTAACCGACGCTCGAAGGAGAATAATAGAGGAGTGGACACTCAGTTGAAAAATGTGGAGCCTAAAATGTAATGCGGCAGGTGTGAGAGAGATAGTGAGAGCGGGCCCAGCTTTGCGTGCTTCATATGCAGAAATAAGAATATATTTCAATTATTTTCAATAAAATACAATTGCCAGATATATTTCTTATTTTCATTACGTTAAATGATACATTATTAATTAAATGAAAGGCAAAAGTAAAAGAAAATTAGCATTTCTATCCATTAAAACCTGCAATGAAATAGTATATTATAAAACATTTTTATAAATCTGCAATGAAATACTACATTATAAAACATTTTTATTAACTTTTCTTTGGACACGAGTTTTCTGACTATAAATTATAATAGGAATATAAATAATTTGATGAATATTCTATATTACAATGAGAGAAATAAAATTGAAAAAATATACAGAAACAATTTCTGATTCACTAGAAAAAAAAATCTGACGTGAACATCACGTGACTTACTTGGACATCATTGGATATATAAATATATATATAATACGATGTGATTTTGTGTTTGATCATATATATCATTGGATATATATAATCAAACACAGAATCTCATCGTTCCACAGTTAATCGTTATGGATTAACCCAAGAGATTCTAAGAATCTGTCAAGTAAAATGCGCTTTCAGCCAAGTCGGTTGCTATGGAAACAGTAGGCCATTATTCTTATACTACAACATTCCTTAATACTTATTTCCAAAATTCTACGACTACTAACAGATCTGAATTTATGCGCAAAATTAAAAAATAAATTCCTACTGAAGTGCACTTCCGGTTCAGTCTATTGTTATGGATATAGTAGGCAAACATTCAGATGCTATAGCAGACTGAAATACCAAATTACAATATTCTACACCTGATCGTTTCGAATTTATGCGCAAAAATTCCAAAAGACTATTGAGTAAAGTGCACTTCCGGATCGGTGGATCTCAATAAAAATAGGATGTGAACATTTAGACGGTATAATCGTCCTAAATACTGAATTCTAACAATCTACATTTAATCGTTTTGGATTTATGCGGAAAATTCAAAAAATGTTTCGAATAAAGTGCTCTTCCGGTTGAGTCGATAGCAATCATAATGCAGGGTGTACAACTAGATATTATAAAAGTGCCTAATACAAAATATTAATATTCTACGACTGATTGTTTAGAATTTATGCGGAAAATTCAAAAAGTGTGTCATATAAAGTGTACTTCCGGCTCAGCCGATTGTTACAAAAATAGAAGATGACCATTGGGATGCTACAGCAATTTCAAATACTAAATTCCAGTATCCTACGGTTGATCATTCTGGATTTATGGGGAAAATTTAAAAAAAAGTCTTAAGTAAAGTGCACTTCTGGCTTAGCCGATTGCAATAATTATGCAAGATGTACAATAAGATGTTGTAGAAGTTCTTTATACGAAATTCCAATGTGCTATGGCGGATCATTCTATATTTATACAAAAAGTTTAAAAAAAGTTTCAAGTAAAGTGCACTTCTGGCCTGGCCGATTCTTACAAAAATAGCAGATAAGCATTCTGATATAACATCAAGTTCAAATACTGAATTTCGACATCCTACGGTTGATCATTCTGGATTTATTAGAGAAATTCGAAAAAAGTTTCAAGTAAAGTGCACTTCCGGTACAGGCGATTGCAACCATATTGCAAATACAAAATTTCAACATTATACGTTCAACCAGCTTTGAGATTTGCGAGGAGTTACGCACGCACGTACGAACGCACGCACGCACGAACATACGTACCGACTCAAAACGGATATTTCCATCAAAATCTCGGTAGGTGAGTTTTGTCGGTTTCACAATACTGACTTGTTACTTTGTACAAGTAAATGATAATAGAAATAAAAAATGCTGTTCTGCAAAATTTTTTTGTTCGTTGAACATTAACAAAAAATTCAACAAAAACATAATATACATTAGTGTTGCCACAAGACAAGACAAGAAAAGACTTGAGTTGAGTCTTGTCTTGGTCTTGAGTAAGTCTTGCAGGACATAGTCTTGTCTTGGTCTTGACAAGACAAGACTTGAAGCGAGTCTTGTCTTGGTCGGGAGTCTTGACAAGAGTCTTGTCTTTGAATTTTTTAAAATAATTTTCTCTAATTGATATAGTGCATTGAAAACTGATGGCATCAATTAAATCGAAATTCGAGATCATATTATCAGGAATGGCCATTTACGCGTAAAATTTTGGTTTTGATTTTGATATATGTCCAAAGAATAAATTTTTTCCAACACTGTTTTGGAATTTGCATATTCCATAACAAAAAATTATGTTGGAACGAATGACATTGCAAAAAATCGTTTAGAATGATTCCGTATGCCGTTTAGGCCCAGTTGTATAGTCTAAGCTTATCTAGAGTTTAGTAAAGCCAAGTTTAATTTCTGTGGTTACAATTGCATAGAAATTAAACTTGGTTTTACTAAACTTTGGATAAACTTAGGCCCAGTATTTCAGTCCTCGGTTTAGCTCAAGCGGAGCTTAATTACCTTGGTAACAATTGTTCTAACAGTCATTACTATGGCAATTAAGCTACGTTTAAGGTAAACCATGGACTGAAATACTGGACCTTAGACTGTACAACTGGGCCTCAGAATGATTCTGTAAGCCTTTCGACGAATCAGAAGCTGTTAGTTTGGCTACTGCCATGGTTACTTCCAAACAATTCAAGTATTCATATCTGGATTTGATGTTTGACAATTAATAATTTTTTAAGTTTCCTCTGAGATATTGGTGAGTTTCCAAAACCTTGTTAGAGAAAGTATAGTCTACAATATGTTTGGAATGGCGTATTCTACACTCGCGAACCGTAATCCTCGCCTTCGGTTCGGTTTACAAACTTTTCGCTCGTTCAGAATATAAGCCATTCCAATACTTATTGTAGAATATACTATTTTCTACGATCACTATAGAAAACAACATATTTCTCACACAAAACACAACTAGAAAACTTATAATATCACACAACTGTGCGAAAAGTCGTGAGAAATTATTTCTCACACCAGTTTGACCAACTTATATATTAATAATCCATTCTGAATATTCTTTAGGTGATATATTTAGCAAGATTATTGATAAATATCACGGACTTGATATAAATCTCTGTTTGCTCTTTTATAAGCCACATTTAAATAACAAAATTGCATTAAGTTCTGTTGGAATTATTTTCTTATTCTTGTAATATATATTCCGAAGGTTGGCAACACTACGAATCACAACTGTCAAATTGAAGCAGACAAAACACGTTCCATCACATTCTGTTGAAATCGAGAAATTATGTATGTAATTATTGTATCATAACCAAAATTAGATATTCACAAATATCATTACTGCAGTTTGAAAATGGTTAGTGACGAAAATTTAGAAAACACGCTACCCCAGATCACAGAAAACTGACTAATGAACCAATCAGAAGGTCGCCTGATTAGAGTGAGCCAATCAGATATAATCTTTCCGTAGTTTGCAACAATTACATTACACATCAATGAAATGTCAATCAACTGATAGAAAATATATCAATAATGTTCCAAATCATAACTAAAATTAATATCACAATAAATAATCAGAGCAAACAATTAAAATGCCTGAATTACTTTATATTTGTGAAAATAGATTTAAAATCTCAGTTATACGAATGATTTACCTACATGTTTCATTAAAAATTGTGATCGTAGAAAAAGTATTGTGTACAACACGTATAGAATCACCTATTTCACACTTGTGTGATTCCAGCACTCGACTCTGTCTCGTGCTGAAAATTACACACCTCGTGTGAAATAGGTAATTTTCTATACTTGTTGTACAATATACTATTCCATATCTGGATTCAAAAAGATTGTGAAAACATCATAGAATAGTATATTCTACAACAAGTATTGGAATGGCCTTAATTCCATACAAGCGAAAGGTTTGTAGTCTAAGCCAAAGGCGAGGATTACGATTCGCGAGTGTGGAATACGCCATTCCAATACATGTTGTAGACTATACTTTCTTTAACAAGGTTTTGAAAACTCACCAATATTTCAGAAGAAAGTTTGAAAATTATGAAATGTCAAATGTAAAGCCAGATAAGAGTAATTGAATTGTTGACACGTAACCATAGTCACCAAAACTAACAGCTTCTGATTCGTCGAAATGATTCTACACGGTAACAGAATAAATATTCTTACACAAGTGTGGATTGTGCCCTATTCCAACATAATTTCTGGTTATGGAGTATGCAAATTCTAAAATAGTGTTGAAAAAAAAGTTTTCTCTGGCTTTTGTTTGAACATCTTACATATTCCACGTTAAAATTATATTATTATATAATGTGAAAAGTTGGCCAAGTGCGAGTCGAACTAGCACGCGAAAGGTTCTGTACCACCGAGCAATACTTATATTACTCATTTTTTTGAAAATCATCTAGTTAATAAAAAAAAGAAAAGTACTGAAGTAATATGTTGTTATTCGTAAAGATCTGTTTGGTGATCCCTTATATTTACCTCATTTTTATTATTTGTTGCCACAGTGATCATAGTAATACATATTCTGTAAAAAATCTCAAGAGTCTACCTATTACTGTACGGATAGACGGACGGGCAGACAGCGGAGCTCCAGTAATAGGATCAGTTTGACACCCTTTGGATACGGAGTCCTAAAAAAGGGTTCTTCACGTGACATATTTTAGATGCCCATGTCTGGATATTATGATAAAAGAGTTATCAATCATAGGGTTTCCTCAACAAATTACCTAGCATCATATTCATAATCATAGTTAGGATATTGAATCAACTTTTATAAGAATTGCAACGCAGAGGCGTCTCAAGCGGGGATGCAAGGGGTGCACAGCACCCCGGCGCCATGTCCTTGAAGGCGGCAGTTGGGCCCCGAACATAATTCTTAAAGAAATAAGGCCAATTTTTTCAACAAAATATTTTATTACAATCAACAATCCATAATTCGCCGTTCTATTTTGGATTGGGATTAAAATTGTGGATTTTGGATTGGGATTGGGATTGGGCTTCTGGATTTTGGATTGGGATTGGGATTGGGATTTCGAATTGAGATTGGGATTGTGGATTTTGGATTGGGATTGGATTTCTGGATTTTGAACTGGGATTGGGATTGGGATTTCGGATTGGGATTGGGATTGTGGATTTTGGATTGGGATTGGATTTCTGGATTTTGGATTAGGATTGGGATTGGGATTTTGGATTGGGATTGGGATTGTAATTGTGGATTTTCGATTGGGATTGGGTTACTGGACTTTGGATTTTGGATTGGGATTGGGATTGAGTTTTTGAATTTTGGATAGGGATTGGGATTAGAATTGTGGATTTTGGATTGAGATTTGGTTTCTGGATTTTGGATTTGGATTGGGACTGGGATTGGGATTGTGGATTTTTGATTGCGGGATTGAGATTGTGGATTTTCAACTGGGATTGGGATTGTTGATTTGGGATTGAGATTGTGAATTGTGGATTTTGGATTTTGGATTTTGGGTTGGGATTCAAATTGTGTATTGGAATTAAAATTGTGAATTATGGGTTGGGATTGAAATTGTGTATTGGGATTGAATTTGTGGATTGTGGATTGGGATTCAAATTGTAGATTTTAGATTGGGATTGAAATCTATAAAAAAGAAAAGTACGATGAAGAGAGGCAGGTAGGGGGGACGCAATTTATATATCTTTGGATACCGGCGATAAATATGCTAGAGCCGCATCTGGATATGAATAAATAAATATTAAAATATAATTAGTGGATCATTTTTTACAATACGTTGTGTTTTTGGAATATAATTTTAAAATTTTGTATTTTTATTTAAAAGCAGTACCAAACTTAATCAAGAGATAATTGTTTCGATTGTTTCAGCTTGTCTGGTGTGTGACGTAGAAGAAATATTTCTATCTCTTTTTAACTCAATGTAACTTTACTGTATTAATATTTAAATTTGTTATTTGAATAATAACAATTTATATTTGTTTATAATAATATTGATACAATATTTAATGAATATTTTGCAATATTTTTGCACTAAAAAAACTATTTAAATATTTTTTTTTCAAATTCTACTTCATTATATTTTATAATGTTTAAACAATTATTATTAATAATAATTTATTATATTTACAATACTTTTAAAATATTTCAAATAATTTTATTTCAATATTTTTAAATTTTTATTTTAAAGATTCTTTTTCAATTACTTCGCCGAAGCAAGTTAATTCAATCAAGTACTAATTGATGGTTGCAACACGTTAGAACTTCGGTTCGATTTCTGATAATACTAGTTCCTTTCAGCATATCTATCTCTTTTTAACACATTGGGAAACGCAGTATACTTCTTAACTCGTATAATTTATTTCTGAAGCTTGCTGTTTCGTTTCGTGTCGTTCACTGCTGTCGCAGCCTTCGTAGAAGCTGCATTTGCGTCGTCTTTGCTCTCGTAAACTGCGTTTAAAAACTATTTTAACAGTGCTTTGTGGTATATTTGGGGTTGTGAATTTTGCTTATTAACGTAGAGATCAAAATTTTGTAAATTTAAATATGTAAATTGGGGTGAATTTGTTCCGCATTGCGTGTACGTTAGGTGCAGGCATTTGCGATGTTAGTCTTTGCTTTTATTATGTAATAAATAAATAAAATGTCTTGGTTTTTTTGCAAAGGCCTGTAATAAAAGGTCCAACGTGGGAATCGGTGCACACGTAGGTACCGCTACGAGAGGCACCCCCCCTGGTGAACACCACCGCGTGAGTTTGCAATGAGTTCTAGGGCGAACGAGCGAACTAACTAGGGAGTAACGGCATACTCTCGATATGTACCTATCGGAAGTCGGAAAATATGGTAGCTGGCGGGGATCCTTGATTAAGTTCAAGAAACAACATTAGCTGAGACCGATACTTAAGGTTACCATATCGCGTAATTAGGCGGAATCGCGGGCATCGGAATATGCATTGGCCACGTATTCAAACAACGTATTTTTTTTTTGCAAACGACGGGCACACCGGTGCTATGGGTGTCTGAGCGCTCAGGTACTCATTGGGGTAGTAAAGTAGAGTCAAACAGTAGCATAATATATCTGAGCACTTTTAAAATTAAATCGCGAAGTAGTATGGCAGCAGTCACTCATCGCGTAGCTAGCTCTTCAAACAAAAAATTAGATCCGTTAAATAAGCGCGCAACAAACAAACCAACACACAAAACACGTTTGAATGTTGAACGAATGTTGAATGTATGCAACTAATCAAAAAAAGTTCCCTTTCAGCTTCTTCATTTCATCATTACCACCTCCAACAAATCAAGAAAAGGACGTAAGTTGACTAATAAACTTTGCTTTTCAGGTTCTAATCTATTTTTCTTTCAGCTATTTTGTATTGCTTTTTCGCAGATTCCTAATTAATTTGTATTTTTTCAGATCATTTGCTGAGGATGAGCCCAGCTGATGAGGTGGACATCGAGGGATTGAACATCGAGGGAATGGACATCGTGGGAGGAGCTGAGGATGAGCCCAGCAGCCAAAATCAACTCTCAATATTTGTTTTGTTGAATGTGGTACACCAAAATTTGTTTTAAGTTTCTGTTTCAGGTCGCCGGCTGTAGATCTTTATAACATCATCGCATCATCAGCTAGGTAATATAATATTACTCATTATGTAACTGTTTTGAACCACTGTAAACACGTAAATAATGATCTTCAATTTATTAATTTATTTGTATTTTTTATGTTTTTAGATCATCCAGCAGCGGAACCAGAGCCCAGCAGCAAAATTAGACCGCAGAAGTAGAATGAGAGCCCAGCAGCAGAACCAGAGCCCAGCAGTAAGATCAGAGCCCAGCAGTAAAATTAGAGCCCAGTAGCAGAATCAGAACCCAGCAGCAAATCAGAGCCCAGAAACAGAATCAGAGCCCAGCAGCCATCCAAGAAGTCTTCCAGCAGCAGCAGAACCAAATCCCAACAGCCGTCAAAGAAATCTTTCAACAGCAGCAGAACCAGAGCCCAATGATCTTCCAAGAAGTCCTCCAGCAGCAGCAGAACCAGAGCCCAGCAGCCGTCCAAGAAGTCCTCCAGTAACTGCAGCAGATCAACACATCAGTAGCAACTGTTCCAGGCCCCAGATTCAACTCAACTTCAAAGAAGTCAACTGATTAATTTAGCCCGTCGCTTGCAAAGTTCAAGTGAGTTCAATTTCTTTTTAAATTTTCCGACTTGTAATAATTATTTTGTTGTTTCAGTTGCAGTGAGCGAAGAAGCCACTTCTCTGGTCTAGGTTTCGCTGGGGTTTTCCTAGGCCCAAAGGGAGAATTCCCGGAGAAGAGTTCGTCTCTTTCCCCTTAGTCATTGCCTGGGGGCGAACAAGGCTTACAACAACGCAACAGCATCGCGGACAAGACTTCCAACAAGACAACAGCATCGAGTTATCAACAATTAATCTTCGAACCTTTGTACCCTTTCCTAATTCCAAAATAAAATCATTTCCACAAAATTTACAGTTGTATTTATTTCTTAAACCTATTTTAATTGTTTTCAGGGGTAGTTAGGCTTAAAATGGTCCTTGTTCTGTAACTCATTTTAAAATTACCCAAATAAAACCTTTCCTACAAAATTAAATGTATTTTATTTATTTTAAAAACCTGTATTTTTTTTTCAGTCAGAAATAAATAATATTTAATTATTTCATTTGTCAATTCAAATTTAAATATAAGTAAATAGGTGGGCAACCCGCAATGCAAGTTTTTGAAAAATTGAAAACCCTCTTTTCGTTTGTTCAAAGGATACTAGTCATTATAAAAATCATTTTTGTATAAATAATAAAATAAATCCTTCAATAAAACATCAATTTTGTTTTATTTATTTTCAAAATAAATCATGAATGTAGTACAGCCAAAAAATAAAATGCTAATCTGGTAGACATTAAAAAATAAAATTAAAAGTACTCCACAAATCAGCCGTTTGGCCAAAAAAATATATTTAGTTTTCATTATTCATAATGAGCTACGTAATGCCCTCTGTGTAGTAAAATGTAAACTAATAACTGGACAACTATAATAGTTCACTCAAAAATGAGAACGACAACCAGAAAAAAGTTTCAGTTAAACTCACATTATTTTCGAAAAATAAATGGGGCGCTTTTATTTCCTATTTTTTGATTAGTACTCTCGTTACGTCAAAAATCATCTTTTCACAAATTAATAATTCCAAGTGAACGCGGGCACTAATCAAAAAAAGATACATGAAGTACCCTAACTAATTTTCAAAAATAGTATGACTTAACTTGAAACTATTTCATAGATTATGAACCAATTACTCGAAAATTAGTGCAGAAAACGAAAAGTCATAATATTTTTAAAGCCCTTATTGGGCTGGTACTAAATACAAAATTTATTTTATGCTCAATCGATACACAATTATAATTAAGTATTTCCAAAATAAATTGCCTTTTAGTCACAAGAAAATAAAATTACTCTAGAATTTCTCAAAACGAGGTACATGCTGCCATCTCTTTGATCTTCGTAAACTAACAAGTAATGAGGTCAATTTCTACTATTGGCAAATAAATTTAAGATCGCAGCGCTGCAGCGGATATTTTTGAACTAACTAAGCTAGGATAAACTTGAAGTTTACATGTATTTAAATGGGCTTGTGACGATTTTTAAAGATAATAATCGTGGATATGAAATAAAGATTTGCTTTTTCATGGATATTTTTTAAAAGTATATTGTTTGTAAGTACCATGCAAGTGAATTATTCCATCTGTTTATTTATATTTAATTCATATTTTTAAATTGAACTTAACCTCTAATTTCTAGATAATGATATTGAAACTTAAGGAATATTTTGATGCAAATGTCCTGTCACGCTGTGTAAATGGGGGTGAAGAGCTAGTAAATGCTTGACATATTTTATTCTGTCGAAAATTAAATGATGATAGTGACAAGAGAGTATTTTTGCATGCTCTTTGCATACAAACATCAAAAGTGCTTGAGAATCCATATGAAATTAAAAAAGAATTGGATTGTAATGAATATGATGCCTTGAAGATTGAGAATATGATTTGTTCTTGCAAAGCAAAAAACATCGACAGTTGCAAGCATAGATCTGCAGCATTTTATTGTGTACCAAGTGTTGAAAAGTTGAAGTGGCGCGAGAATGCCTTTTAATTTTGTTAAATAAACATTAGATTAGTACTTATTAGTTGGACTGTTTACTGTTTCGAAAAATCTTTCAATGATTTGAAGATAATTTGTATTTGTAAAGTATACCTGGATAAATAGAAAACAATCCAGAAAAAAATATTCATCAGTTGCAATATCTGAAATGTCCTGCATGAAAGAAAAGATTTTGAAAAACTCTAAAACTTTTGATTCTATCTTCTTTTTCAATTTAAAAGTAAAAAGTACAACAGAAAGAAATAGCAACCTTAACATAATTATCAACTGTCAGACAGCAAATGCGTAGGCTATGGCTTTATCAGTCATTACTAGTACACTTAATCCTCCATGGTAAATTTTTGTATTTGAAATTTCAATCAATAAACACAATGGCTGGTACCACGAGCTCTGTTTTTGGCACTACTAAGAGCGTTATGTCAAGATGTGTTTTAACGCAATTAGAATTTTTCCAAATACTTTAGAAAATAATCTTCAGATACAAATTACGGAAAACACATATGTCTACAAAATTTGTTCGAATATTTTCCTTTAAAATAGCTTGAAATATTTATATTGCCTTAAAACGCTTCTTAAAATAACACTGCTAGTATAGCCAAAAACAGAGCTTGTGGTACCAGCCATTATTTTTTCATGAATTTTTGCTAAAATCATTCAGATTCTTAAATAAATGGTTTTAGATTTATGATTTGATTTTTAATAGAAAGTTTATATAATGTTATTTGTTTTAAAATTGCATCCAGTCCTCTATCGATCAAACCCACAAAGAGTAGAGGGTAAAATAATGCAACAAGAATTCGGTCATACTTTTACCTGCTCAACAGATAGCCGCAAATTTGTAAATTAATTTCTAATAAAAGGCTTATTTTTGGAAAACTGTTGACAAATTTGAATTCATTTTTGCATATTTTGATTTTATAGATCAAAATTTATATTAAAATATATTTGGTAGCAAGTCAATAACAGTTATTTTATTTCATATCTCTTTACCGGGAGCTGTCAGGGCTGTTAGATTTAATCGGCAATCGACGCGTCGCTTGCCGGCATTGTGTTTATCTGAATAAATCTTGAGTCATTACGTAAATAATAATTTTAAACTAATATTTATACTTGTTTTAATTTAATAAAGAGTATATTTCGACCAAAAATAATGTATAAAGGCTAATACGTCAGCAATCAACACATTTTTGAATAGGCAATAGTTTATTTAGTTAGTATGAGATGGCAGCACCTAGCACGTTTTTGAACTAAAATTTTTAAATAAAAAAAATAGGGACATTTGGCATGTTTGTTTATTGCAGAGACTTTTAAATACCTTATTTTGATATTTTTGAATGATTGAAATAGTAAAAATGAGTTTCTGAACTTTGTATTTACTTTAAAAATAAAACATACAAGTTATTAATGAATTTAATTTATTCTAGAAACTATTTAACAATTCATTTATTAACTACTCCTGAAAACAATAAAAATAGGTTTTAGAAATAAAACGACTATAAATTTTGTGGGAATGATTTTATTTTGGGAAAAAGGAAAGGGTACAAAGATTAATTGTTGAATACTCGATGCTGTTCTGATGTTGGAAGTCTTGTTCGCGATGCTGTTGCGATGTTGTAAGCCTTGTTCGCCCCCAGGCAGTGACTAAGGGGAAAGAGACGAACTCTTCTCCGGAAATTCTCCCTTTAGGCCTAGGAAAACCCCAGCGAAACCTAGACCAGAAAAGTGGCTTCTTCGCTCACTGCAACTGAAACAAGAAAATAATCATTACAAGTTAGAAAATTTAAAGAGAAATTAACTTACTTAAATTTTGCAAGCGGCGGACAAATTTAATCTGTTGACTTCTTTAAAGTTGAGTTGAATTGGGGCCTGGAACAATTGCTACTGATGTGTAGCTGCTGCAGTTACTGGACGGCTGCTGGACTCTGGTTCTGCTGCTGCTGGAGGACTTCTTGGATGGTTATTGGGCTTTGGTTCTGCTGCTACTGGAGGACTTCTTGGACAGTTGTGTGGCTCTGGTTCTGCTGCTGCTGTAGAACTTCTTGGAAGGTTATTGGGCTCTGGCTCTGCTGCTACTGAAAGACTTCTTGAACGGCTGTTGAACTTTGGTTCTGCTGCTGTTGGAAGACTTCTTGGATTGCTGCTGGGCTTTGGTTCTGATACTACTGGAGGACTTCTTGGACGGCTGCTGGGCTTTGGTTTTGCTGCTGGGCTGTTTTTATTGTTGGGCTCTGGTTCTACTGTTGGGCTGTTTCTGCTGCTGTGCTCTGGTTCTGCTGCTGGGCTCTGGTTCTGCTGCTGGGCTCTGGTTCTGCTGCTGGACGGCCTAAAAACGTAAAAATACAAATATATCAATAAATTGAAGATTAGTAAAGTCTGTCATCATTATTTTGAATAAATCTTACGTGTTGATGTAGTAGCAAAGGAAGGTTATAATTAGTTCGGCGGGGCGCTCCCACGGTGGTTGATTGTTTGCAGCTGGACTTAAAGATGAAAGCAGCTGGGCCACTTCCAACGACGGTGGACTGCTAATTGAAGCTTGAAGTTCTGATGTGAAGATGATGATGCTGAGCTGAAAGGGAATGGTTTGATTAGTTCGGCGGGGTGCTCCCTCGGTGGACTATTGCAAGCTGCTGGGCTTAAAGATGAAGATGCTGGGCCACGTTCAACGACGGAAGACTACTACTTGAAGTTTGAAGTCCTGCAATCATAAAATACACACAAAAATTAATTAAAATATCAGAATTCCAAACTGTTAAACAAAAATATTACCTTTTCAGCGATCTGTGAAATAATAAAAAAAAACATAACAGATTAGAGACCTATAAGAAATATTTTATCAATTAACTTATCTCGGATCTGAAAATTAATAAAAAAAAAAATAAATTAGAAACCTGAAACAGACATTTTGTTTTAATTAACTTACGTTGATGATGATGATGATGATGTACTGAAAGGGAATTTTGATCAAGCATTTATTCAACATTTATCAGACCCCCAATTCGCAATTCGCAGTGCACGAGCTAATAAAAAAAGAACTAACACCGCCGCGTGTTTGTTCAGAGGTTACGTGGGTCCCTGCCGAACCCCGGAGTTTAACGCCTAAAACGCGACCTATACCTGCCACGTAGAGCTACTTCTCATTTTCCCCCTGGCTATAGATCTATCACATGATTGCATGCTTCAGGCACTTCCACACCCATCCTTCGGCCAGGAGTCACCAGGAGTACTACCTCTAGAGTAAAGGCCTACGGATGGCAGCGACCGAGTATAGGATTCCCGGCAAAAAAACCGTCGCCAAGTTTTAAAATTGCAAATTCGTCATCATACTTAATCCACCCCTATAAAATAGTGATTTTATTCATAAATAACCACCCATTTTAGCAAGATCCATAATAAAAACTATTAAGATAAATAAAAAGTGTGCCTGTACCGCAATTGAAGACGTGTAAGGGTTGGGGCTGAAAAATGAAGGGTTGAACTGGTTGTATACTAAATCGTAATAAATGAGCTTTCTATTAACGTTTATTTCATCATTATACGATTATTAGTTCAGAAGATATTAGCTTTCAAAGTTATTGCTAAATTTAACCCCCTTTATTGACAGGGGTTGAGATATTAGCATGACACATTACATTCAAATCAACGTTTATTTCATTATTCTTTGTTTTTTATTTCAGGAGATTCAAGCTTTCAAAGTCGTTGCATCATTCAACCCCTTATACAACTTACCCCCTGTACTATCAGGGTTGAAAGATCAAGGGTTTAAATAAGCTTCCTATCAATCTTTGGTTCATTACTATACGGTCAGAGGCGTCTCAAGCAGGGGGTGCAAGGGGTGCACGGCACCCCTGCGCCATGTCCTTGAAGGCAGGAGTTGGACCCCGAACATAAAACAACAGATTCGACCAAAAAAGATAACCTTTACGGCCTTGATACACAAATAACTATTATTAGAGGTAATCTACAATCAACAATCTGTAATCCACCATTCTATTTTGAATTGGGATTAAAATTGTGGATTTTGGATCAGGAGTTGTGGATTTTGGATTGGGGTTAGGATTTTGGGTTGGGATTGGGTTTCTGGATTTTGGATTAGGATTGGGATTGTGGATTTTGGATTGGGATTGGGTTTCTGGATTTTGGATTGGGATTGGGATTGTGGATTTTTGATTGGGATTGGGATTGTGGATTTTCGATTGGGATTGGGGTTGTGGATTTTGGATTGAGATTGGGTTTCTGGATTTTGAATTGGGATTGGGATTGTGGATTTTTGATTGAGAGTGTGGATTTTTGATTGGGATTGGGGCTGTGGATTTTGGATTGGGATTGAAATTGTGGGCTGTGAATTGGGATTGGGATTAAAATTGTGTATGTTGGATTGGGATAGTGATTGTGGATTTTTGATTGGGATTGGGGCTGTGGATTTTGGATTGGGATTGAAATTGTGGGCTGTGAATTGGGATTGGGAATAAAATTGTGTATGTTGGATTGGGATAGTGATTGTGGATTTTTGATTGGGATTGGGATTAAAATTGTGGTTTGTGGGTTGGGATTGAAATTGTGTATTGGGATCCAAATTGTAGATCAGGACTAAAATTGTGAATTGTGGTTTGAGACTGAAATTATTGATTGTGGATTGGAATTAAAATTTTGGATTGTTGATTGGGATCAAAATTGTGGATTACGGATTGTGGATTGCGGATTGAGATTGATATTGTGGATTGTGGATTGTGAATTGGGATTAAATTTGTGGATTGTGAATTGGGATTGAAATTATGGATTGGGATTAAAATTGTGGATTGAGAATCAATTATTTCATGAATACTCAACTGAATCTGAAGAAATGTTACTGAAATGAAGAATAGATGATTTTGAAACATTGAAGAAATAATGCAATGTATGTGAGAGATAGTTACAACTGTTTAAAAAATTCTTTAAAAAAAACACCCCTGACCACGCCGTAGGAGATCTGAAGAAATGGAAGGACGTAATTTCAAACAAATTCATAAAGAAGCAAACGTTTGAAATATATAGACAAACATTTGCTGTCCCATGGTTAAGGTCACATATTTCTTATACCCTTTTTGCGATGGTCAATAGGGACGAGAACTAATGTATTGCAGATGTCTTAACTTTCACAGCATACAAAAATGTGTAAAACCTAAATTTATATACACATATAAAGAAACATCTATTTATAAATAAGAAAAGTTCAATAATAGATTGACTAGTTGAGTGGATGTCTACATTCTTTTATTTGTTGTGATTGAAGTTTGACTTTGTGTTTCGAGATTATACTCAATGTAGACAGTACAAAGATTGGTGTGATTTTAGTGTTTAAAGACATGAGACTGAATATTGCTATATGATCTCGTTTTAGGGTAGTTGAAGTTTTTCCGAGAACCTTCTCAAGTAGGTGTTTTGAGACCTACCAAGACGCTAATAAATTTCAAGAAAACACGAAAAATATTTTAAAAGCTGAAGTTAATGTGTATTGTCTTCAACGGTAACAGGAAATAAAACCCCCGGGGAATAAAATCCCGGAAAAAAAGCCCCGGAAAAAAAACCCCCGGAAAAAAACCCCCAGGAAAAAAAAGCCCCCTGTGATAAAAACCGAAGAAAGTTTATATAACGAATATTGTAAATTAGGTATATAAGGGTGTTTTCAGTACGTTTGATTATAAAACCTAGAGTTATAAACAACAATTCCAAATAACGCGTAATGTATAATGTAATACAGACATAAATACAGTGTATTCTGATTTATTTATCTGTTAGCGTCAATTATTATATAATGGAGTAAAACATTCACATACATTTATTATTTTGAATTGTTTCATATTATTCAAAAATATAGAGGCTAGGTATTAGCCTAAGTTGAGGCATTAAATATAAATAAACATGAAATACAGAAATTGTAAAATTTCTCACGTTGTAACAACACAAAGAAAATAAATTTTATCATTAAAATTAAAAAAAAAAAGTAATATTCTGCTGTTATTTTAATGTATTAGTTCTATTTGAAAAATTATAACTTTGTGTCGTGTTTAAAAAATATGCCTTACAATAAAAATATTCACGTATCTCAACTGCCTGGGTAATAATAATATTCAACTTTTCTACTTGAAACCTTTTTCCCAATTTGTAAAAGTTTTAGGAATTATTTACAGAATAAGCAATCGACCAAAATCAGTTTCTCGTCATTATCTAGTGACTTCTAGAAACTTTTCAAAAGACAAAAATATTCTTGAGATCGTCTCTTAAACATGCACGAAAATTAAATGTGTGTAAATGTTTTACTCCACTATATTATTATTGACAGTAATAGGTAAATAAAACTGAAGACACTATATTTATGTCAGTATTACATTATACATCACGCGTTATATAGAATTGTTGTTTATAACTCTTGGTTTTATTATCAAACATAGTGAAAACTTTCTTCAGTTTTTATCACAGTAGGCTTTTTTTCCGGGGTTTTTTTTTCCTGGGGGCTTTTTTCCGGAGGTTTTTATTCTGGGGCTTTTTTTCGGGGGTTTTATTTCCCGGGGGTTTTATTTCCTAGATTCCTGTGTCGCACGGGCTTAAGGTTATCCTGCTCACATTTAATAAAATTCTTACTTGTAATCTGCCGAGATGTTTGAGTCCCAACTTTTGTCTAACTTTTGATGAATGCTCAAATGTACTCAAATTTCAGCTGTTGGAATAACCGAAATTAAGCTTTTTTATGCAACTTGTCGATTGCCCACGAGAGCGAAGTTGAGACCACTCACATTAGCTCAAGTGGGCAATTGACAACACCGCACGAGTAGCATATACTATTTTTTATTACGAATGCGGGATAAGTACTATTTTGTGCTTCTTCTTCCGAGCGGTAAATGGCTCTTTGGCTTTTTAGTGCGCCAAGTATAATTTGAGTACGACAAGTAAACTTCGCTCTCGTGGGCAATCGACAAATTATCGCACTTGTTGCACAATATACTATTGTCGCACGCAAATTATACTTGGCGCACGCAAAACACAACGAGCCATTTATCGCCCGGAAAAAAGTGCGCAAAGTAGTACTGAGTAATAAAAAAAAATTAAAATAAATGCAAAGCTTTTCTTATCATTTTTCTATGTATGATTTCCTATTAATTATTATATTATATATTAGTTTCTTATCACTGTCCACGATTGCATCATTTGCCTTATGATCGAGCAACAAGACATAATTTTATCACCCCAATCAAATTTTTCGACTCGTCAAATTTAATTTAATTTAAAGGTTTAAATTATTGAATTTTCCTCAAAATCCGGATGAGAGTCTTATTATACTTCGTATGGTAAAGCAAAAAAATATTCAATTAATTTATTTTTGAAAATATGTTTTCAGCCAGGAGCCAGCTAAGATTTACGTAGATATTGTTAGCATACTTCTGCTGGATTTAATAGAAGCGTAGGCAAATTACATTACACTAATTTTCGGTGAATACTAAATACACTGAAACAATTCACTTCAATCAGTGAGCATTTAGTAGTTTCTACTCGTGCAATGTAAATTCGAATCCCAATATTATGAACATGATTATAGGATGTTCAATTGTTGGCCAAAATATTTTATGGCTAGTACTAAATAAACAATACTGTATCAAAAATAAAAACAGATTGTATACATTGCTGCCATTATTTCAATTCTACATTTTTTGCTAGCTGATCTTTGCTTGGTAAAAAAACTATTGATTAGTGAAACAAAAAATCAAATATTCAACTGTTAAGACAAATAACAAATGATATTCAATAAATAACTGGATAAAATAATTTATTACTATTCAAGTCAACCACAATATACATACTTTATTATACAAATACGCTTTATCTCTCGCATACAATTTAACAACTCAGTATCTATTCATTTCACTCTCGCTGTATGAATAAAAAAACAAATCACGATCACCCTTCTATCGTATATGTTATTGTCAGCGGCACCTGACTATCTTAAATGTCTTCATTATCGCTAAAATATGCAGTGTATAAAGATAGGGCACTTCAAAACCCACAAAATCACATTATTTAATAATATAGGTATATATGTAGTTAGCTACGTTACTCTATTGTTTTGGACTCCCAGGAATTCAATATTTAAAATTTATTTGTACAATATTGACTTATAGCAATTTATGTAATAGCGACAAAAACTGATATTTTCTTACACGAAAATCAAGCTAAAATTATTATAGCAGTGCAAGGACGAAAGAAATAAAAACAAAACATAATGTTAGGAACTTATTTTTTCCTGCTTATTTTTTTTTTTATGTAATTTACTGCAATAACGTTTTTAATCTTGACGAATTTGAAATGATTGAATTTTAAGCCAATTTTAATTTTTCAATTACTTTTATAATTTCGTTATATTTTATTAAAGAATAAAACTAGCCGCAGATATAGTTCGAATATTTATTATGAAAATGTTTCAGTTTGATTATTTGTTTTCAGTGGTGTAAAAATGAAATATTTCGATACAATGTAAGCTCGAATTATCGCACACAATATTATTTTTTATTCTTACAGGTGGCTTGAGGTCTCCATATTTTCAATTGTCTCTTTATATTTTTCAATCTAAATGAATTTTAATTATTCATGAACAGTATTGAGATGAATGAAATCTTTTAATAATAAAATATTGGGCGTCCAAAAGTTCAGAGGTCTTTTATACCTCAATGTATTCATCATCCTTGATGATATTTTCTAAAATCTCTTAATATACATCCTAAAATTATTCAATTCTCTAGATAAAATAATTATATTAATTTATACCTATATTATTTATAAAATATGTAGGAGAAATTATACATTTATCTCTTTTATTGAGAGTGGCAGCTCATTTCAAAATGATTTTTTACAAAATTATGATAAATCATAACGATAATTATTACAATAGACAAACAATTTATATATCGAGTGGCAGTTATCAATAAAATTATTAGTATAGTTGCAAATTTTGATATATCGCAAGTTTTCATAATATTTTCTCAGAAATTTCACACCACATATTGGCTGATAGAGATACAGTCACAGATGGATGAAATAGTATATTGTGTGGCTAGGGACAAAACAAGACGATTTCAGCTGAGGGTGAGCCACACACTGTATTTTTCATAATACCTGCATTGAAACTTTCCACATTACAAATTTGTCATAACAAGGTAAATATTTTTCTTTTGATTTTGCAGGTGACAAGTCGAGAGTAGCTGCTTGTGCTTTATCAATAAGATGTTGTGGTGTACTTAAAATTGTCGTATTAATACTTTTTTTCTTGAAACTAATCGTCTTTTTAATTTAATTTGCAGTTCCGAGTACAACAACTGTCAAATTAACTAAGGTTATATGAGTTTCATTTGGAGATTGACAATGAACAAATGCGACTCTGCCAGGGATAAAACGATGTAAAAAATTAATTCAGCGGACAGAAACAAGCTTGTTTCTCCCCTCGGGCAGAAACAAGCCTGTTCCTGCCCGGCTACACTCGCATTTGTCTGCAATTGTCTTGTTTCGACTGTCAAAACAGGCGTTGAAACGCGTTGTTTCAATGCAGGTATTATGAAAAATTTATTTTTTTTTATATCAATTTAATTTGTTTTAGATATTTCGGTAACAAAAATTTAATAATTGTTTTCATCTTGCAAAATCGATTTATTATTGAAGCAAGTTATAAATAGCTTTTGTATACTTTTTAAATATAGTACCCTTATGAAATGAGTGAAACATCTATTGGACCCTTCATTAATTGTTATTAATTATATAATTTTTTTAAAAAGTTCTTAGCAGTTTATTTGAGTCTATCGCAATGTTGAATTTCAAATATATCATACTCAATATTTGTGAATCATTGCATCAAAGTTTGTTTTTAATCAGAATAGCTATTATTTCTTTGAGAAACATCATTTTTGTGGCAACAGTAATTCCTTTTTTACTTCATTTCACAAATTAGTTTTAATATTGAAAAATAATTAAAATATAGTGGTTTGAAGTATTTAGAGCATAATCTGCAACTGGCATAGGCATATTGAAGAGGGCTAAGTATAGTTTCATGTATTTTTGTATTCATATGAAATATGAATAATATTTGAATTCGGTCCAAGATTTTTTGTTATATGGAAAAACTTTTTTGCTACAGGCGATAGAAGAGAAAAATAGCTTGTCTTGTAGGGCTTGTCATTAGCTTGGTTATTTTTTTATTGTCTTTTGGATTCGGCATCCCCCTCTTCATCCGTTACTTAAAAAACAAACGGTCTTTGACAGTGTACTCTTGTATCCACGATTTTATTTTTGTGCTACACTAAAACCAGAAACAGAAACAGGGCCCTTAAAAATAAAGTAACAGGCCTGCAAAGTTGGGTATTTTCAAAAATTCCTCTTATTGAGTTTTATTTTCCAACAAGGGTCCACGTGGGAACCTTGAGGGCTCATTAACGGTCAACTGTATTCATATGAAATATGAATAATACCTGGATTCAGTCCAAGATATTTTGTCTATTTTGTAAGGCCAAGAAATAGATTTTGACAGTGTACCCTTGTACGCACGATTTTTTTTTGTCTGAAACAAAGGAACGGTTATGATCGTGGCATATTTATATGTTCCGTTAAATTTTAACAGAGTGATATGAAAATGCAAAAAAAATTATATGCAATATTTTAGAAGAAGAATTATACTAGAAATTATAAAAGCAAATTTGTTTATGTGATAGGTTCTCTTAAAATTTATGATCTATTGTAACGAATAGAGCCCCTACAGGATAGACTTCCAATCAACACGCCGAATAAATTGGTGGCAAACGTAACTGAGTCATAAAGCGCCAAGGACGTGGTGACATCTGGTGGAATTTTTGGAAACCACTAGAACCTTCTGGAAATTTCAAGAAACCCGTGATTAAGTCAAGCCGATTATTACGAATATTGCCCATCGAGTGTAAAGAGCCAATGAGGCTTTAGTATTTTACCACGTTGTCGTGGAAATGAAGAAATAAATGAATGACAATTTGAATTACTATGACTATTCCATTCTTAGTATTTATAACAAGATTAACAATTCTAAATCGCCATAGAAACAGTGCATTTAAGTGGGTATTTGGACGCATAGAAATACCATGGGGTATTACACTAATGGTCAAAGTGAGTATTTTATTCAAAGATGTGGATGCCTCCAATTTATAATCTTGTGCTTTCTTCGTATTTAATGTAATATTTTTCTGAATATTTTCATCAATTTCATCTTCTGATTTATCACCAAACCTTTTGGACTAGTTTCCATATCAGAGCGCAATTAATTTCGCTATTATTTGTCAAAGAGAATGCAAGAAATTCTAATTTTTCAATTTGACAGAAGTTTGTTTACTCGTTCCTATGAGAATTACGTGACTTGTTACTTGATTCATAGAAAACTGATTTGAAAAAATGGTTTGACTCCTGTAATAGTCCTCCATATACCATTTGTAGTTAAAGTATTATAGACTATTTTTGTGCTGCAATCACCACGAGTGGTATTCGAGCTCATGAATGAATGCATTTGTTGCCCTTAGGAAATACACACTCGTCTGCGACTCGTGCATATTTCCATTGCAACAAAAGCGTTTGTGAGCTCGAAAAAATTATCATATATTACACCATAAGTAGTTTAAGTATTATCGATTATTTTTGTGGTGCTATCACGAATGTTTATTGTGCTTGCGTTGGTATTCACAAGCACAATAAACATGAGTGATTGCACCATAAAAATAGTCTATAATACTTTAACTACAAATGGTATATGGAGGACTATTCCAGGAGTCAAACCATTTTTTCAAATTAGTTTTCTATGAATCAAGTAACAAGTCACGTAATTTTCATATGAACGAGTAAACAAACTTCTGTCAAATTGAAAAATTAGAATTTCTTGCATTTTCTTTGACGAATAATAGAGAAATGAGTTGCGTTTTGATATGGAAACTAGTTCAAAAAGGTTTGGTGATAGATCAAAAGATGAAATTGATGAAGATATTCAGAAAAATATATCATTAAATACGAAGAAAGCACTAATTGGAAGTATCCACATCTTTGAGTGAAATACTCACTTTGACCACTAGTGTAATACCCGATGATATTTCTACACGTCCAAATACTCACTGATATGCACCCTTTCTATGGCGATTTAGCATTGTTGACCTTGTTATAAATACTACGAATGGAATAGTCGGTAATATTCAATGCACTTGTGATATTATAAGTGATTATTGTTGTAGATCAGATACGGAGCGCGTAAGATTGAAAATAAATGAGTTGGTGGAAATGAATAGTAAGCAGTGGAGATGAATAGCAGACATAGTGTTGGCCTTCCTAGGGCTGTCGTGCCACAGAAAATGAAGAAGAATTTACATTTATGAAAAAGTATTGTATGTGACTAATTTTGTAAACACTCTAGATAGGTACTTCTTTCTCTGAGTACTCGTAACTAGAGCAATGTTCATAAGTCTTGACATAAAATTCTGAAAAAACACAATCAATAACAATTTTTCTTCCAATCTTGCAAGGTTTCTCATGTCATAAAAGTACAATATGCAATAAAAAAGTATAGATGAATTCAACAAATTCTTAAATAAACTTGATTTACAGATTTAACGACACTAAAACATTTCTCTTATATATTAATCCTTTTCTTATATAAAATATATAAAACCACATAATTGATCTGACCTAAAACTACATAATACATTAGAGCAAAATGTGCGCACGCACATGCACAATATTATATCTCTTATTTCTTAATTTTTCGGAATATTGCTGCTTCTTGTCCAGCTGCCAGTTTAAAGAACAAGTTTTTAAATTTATCGACTGATCTTTTATACAATACAGGCTACTAAGATGATTTTATATATTTAACGGAATTTAGAGTTTTTTGACAAATTCCTTTGCTCACTAATTAAAAAATAGAATCCTGTTATTTTTTAATCTTGGCCATAATTTTTTCTCGCATGTGAATATTGAAATGATTTTGTGATGAATATTTTTCCCAAATCCAATTGGATTTCTGTTTCTATCTGACCAAGATTTATCAATTATTTGAAAAAAAGTGCTTGATCATAAATTTCATAGATTATTCAATAAATTTATAAACTTGCTTTTAAATGTATATGTTTGTATGTACAGCAGAGCTGGAACACGAAAAAAATGGCAGTTCATCAGAGCTTGGCATTGCCGGGTATCACACATCATTTAATTAATAAACTTAATTTATTTTAAGTATACAGAGATCAACTGATTCAAGTTAATGAAATTCGGACATGTAAAATAATATCGCTATATTCTCAAATACTTGAATCGTTTATTTGAAAGACAAAAAAAAAATTTGAGTAAAAGTGCTTATGAAAATTTTCCTCATTGAAACACGATAATTTTCAAATAATGATGAAGATGCAAGAGTAATTTGAAATAATTTTTGTGCTCGATAATTTTCTTCGCAATCTTATTTCAACTGCAAAATTATCTCAAAATCATATAATCTAATAGATAAGCGATATTTCGTTGTTCAAGTAGCTATGTTCTTTCCGGGAAGTAATCAATTTATGACAATTTAAGAAATTGAAGTTTTTCCATAATCTGGTTGAATTAAATATAATATTATCTCAAATGACCGATGAAAATTATTTATAAGTGATCAAAGAACGTTAATTGCTCACGATTTTAAATTTTGGTCATAATTATATGAACATACAGGATGTTTCATCAAAGTGAATTTCATACAAATAAATCGATAAATATTAAAGATATGAAAAATAGGAGATAAAGCGTTCAGAAGTAAGATAAGATTCCGGTGAGTGATTCTATTTTAAATTCAGTGGTTCTCAAGTGGCATTATAAATATTTTTCAGGTAGTCGTAGTCTATTTTTTTTTGCATGATCATTTTCCTGTTCAAAATGCGACTGAAATTTAATTTTTCAGGTACAATTCTTCAATGTTTTTTTTTTGCTTTGAATCACCATTTGTTTTTTGAAAAATTACCATGTATCTCTTATTTTTCATGACAATTGGAATTACCGTTGGCGGCAGCACTATGCTTACAAAATGATAGATCAAAAGTGGCTTACGGCAAGTTTGTAATCTGTTTGCAATGTAAATACGTTGATATTCAGCAAAGAAATATTCATATTTCGTTGAATCATTCAATTCAATTTCAATTGTGCGAGAAAGTATTGGCTTTCTTCTTTTATAAAATTAGGTTTTTTCTTTTAAATTTTTTTTATTTATATATGAATTTTAGTTGTAACTGGAAGACTGAATGAGGTTATGAAATTCATAGCTTCAAAGAAAATAATATTACAGAGCAGTATTTATGACATTTTTGTATTGTACATTTCAGCTTTCCCTGTACTACCAAGAAGTCTAGAATACAGGAGGCTCAGCGCCCTATGCTGCATTGCATCGTGTATCGAGTTGAGGCAAAATATGATTGCACGAGCGCCTGTATTCTAGACTTCTTGGGAAGAACACTGTCGCTCTTGTAGTGTCGATCCTTACGTATTGGTAGAAGATAGAAAGTAGAAATTTTATGGAGCAGTACTCCACTAATTTTAGCTTCGATCTGCCATCTGGGCTCAGAATAAAATAATTTTCTTCAACGGCCAATAATTTCATATTATATAACGAAGGACTTAAGTGATTGAAATAATCCTGAGGATGATGTTTCTTGCACGGATCGAAGTCGAGAGCAATGATCACTTGAGGGATAAAAGGCAATTCAATCCTGTGTTATTTACGCTATTTTTCGCACTATGTACCGTATCATCATTATTATTGAATTACGATAGTCTGAAAGCAGATTATTTAATCTTACAATTTTGACAACAATAAATTTGATATAGGAATGTTGAGTCAATTCACCATAGTAACAAGGCTGGCTACAGCAGTTGTTGAATGAATAGCTCGCAATACGGTGCATTTGCAAAATTATTAAAATTACAATAACGCTAATATAAATCTTAATAGAAGTAGTGGATAATGCTGACTGTTAGATGATATGAAGAAAACGAAATGTGGGAATTCAGTCAAGAGTTTTATTCTTATTCTACTCTACAGTTTCGGTCCCACCTGGACCATCTTCAGGAGTGAATAAAATTAATGTGTGTATGTGTTGACATATGTGTATAATAATAAGTTAAATGAAAGTCGGAGTAATATAACTTATTATTATACACAGATGTCAACACATACACACATTAATTTTATTCACTCCTGAAGATGGTCTAGGTGGGACCGAAACTGTAGAGTCGAATAAAAATAAAACTCTTGACTGAATTCCCAGATTTCGTTTTCTTCACAAATCTTAATACAAATGATCAATAATTTAAGTCTAAATTTTAGTAAAAAAATTCAATTTGTAATTTAGGTACTTTGATTATTCAAATGTCATTATTTTAGATCCCTGTAGCACTGAACTTGAACTTGAGTTCCTTAAATAAGGGATTGAATTCGTCTTTTACTCCCGGGAGTGCGAAAAATATATTTGATGTTATTTGAAGAAGAAAAGTAGCTTTTTACCACAGTTTGAGAGCGACTAATTCAAAAGAATAATTTGTCTCAAGAATTGATGCTCCACTTATGCATTAAGTCTTTTCCTTTAAGTCCTTTCGGCTTTAATATCGTGAGTATTAAAATAGATATCGTGTGACATTCACTTCGTTGAAGCATCCTTTAGGTACATCATAATTTTCTATCCACAATTCAGAGCTAATTTTCTGAATGACTTATAAGATCTTTTCGTTCAGGAGTGGGTAATTCTTGAATAATTCCTGTGTCTGGTTGCACATTCATGCGATAAAACGATTTGGGAGGTATGGGAGACAATTGCATTGATATTATTTTACATATAAAGGTGGAAAACTCTTATTATTCTTAGAGTTAGTCCTATTTTTATGTGATCAAAAGCAGAATCAGTTGATAAGAAATAATCAATAACTTTAGATGAATCATAGAGAGAAAGGACAACAAATTAAAATCTCTGGCTTAGATTTTACAGATGACTAAAATTTCATTGCTTATTCTAAATTAAATCTTACAATTAAGAGAAAGTTCGAATACAGAAGATCTCTTAGAAATTTCGTACGATTTTTGTATTGTAACTCAATTTTGTTGTTCATACAATTTATTAATAAATAGACCAATTAGAAAGCTCAATGCTTCCGCTGTATTACATCGGATATTATTGCGTTACTAAGTAATGTTTCGCTGACAAACGAATGTATTGTAGCCATGAATATCGATAAATGAACAAGATTTTTTTGACATTTCGAGAAAATTTCATGAGAATAAAATGAAGAAACAATTGATTTCTTATACAGTCTGATATATACAACTTGAGCTTCGGAAATTACCTAAATATACAATCTATGAACTCGACGTGTTACTTAACAACAAAATTTCACATACGCGTCGTGTTTCCTAACACATCTCGTTTTCTCGACTGTATTTTCGCATAGTTTTGAAGCTCTTATGTGTATAATTCGACGACATTCAGAGATTCTTGATTATTCTCATAATTTCCATAATGTTTAGAGTAGTACCATCATTGAATAATTTTCATTATTAATAAAACTTGTAATTTAGCCTTGAACATTACAGAAGATAAAATTTTTAAAAATAGAAATTGAAAAGTTTGAATATTAAAAACGGTCACATTGTTGAAAACAGAGATCTATATTGGAAAAAGAAAATTCTTGTATTCACTTATTTATGCAATTTCATCAACTTTCAAAAATTAGTAATAAGAATAATGAATAATCTATGCATTTTTCAGAATTTTATTGAATAAAAAACTACTTTTGATTTCAAATTCTGTATATTTTATTTGAAACTTTGATGTTTCGATCCTTTGACCAAGGATCTTCCTCAGAGAATAATGATACAAAATGAAACAAGGCAAGCAATTTGCCTTGTTCTATTTTGTATCCAAATAAAATATACAGAATTTAAAATCAAAAGTAGTTTTTTAAGAATAATGAATATTATTCAATGTAATTTTCGTTTATTAATTATTATGGTACATACAGCTAAAATCATCTTTTGAAGTGACAATATTGGCATATAAGAGGAAGAAATAATTATTATCAAATACAAGTTCTTCCAAAAATGTTCCATCAAATGATCATACGTACATATTTCAACGATTTGAACCTGCATAGAAATAGAGGCTATTTCTAGCGAAAGAATATCAAGGAAAAAATTGAGACTCATTTTTAAATATCATTTGATTCTACCGACAGAAATTTAAAAGCTTTGTTTGATTAAAAAGAAGGATTTTCAATTGGTTCATTGTGAATGTTTGAAATAATCAATATATAGATTAAAAAATTTAATAATTAATACTTTTGAATCACCTGAACAAAATTTGGAAAAAATTTATAAGCAAAAATACCTACAATAAAAAATAAAAATTAATATCAAATTGAAGTGATGTAGAAGATGGAATTTTTTTGTTATTTTATAGGAAAAAGGGCCAAAACGTGATGAAAACAAAAGCAAAAATTCTGTAAAGTCACAATGTGCTTCTTGATATAACAATATCAAGATTAATTAGTAATTCAATTCAATTAAATATCTCTATGAGCTCAAAGATAGCATTCTGGAAGAACAACTTAAATAAGACAAATTATGTGATGTGTGTGTGTGTGTGAAAGTGCCATATATGAAGCGTACAGATTTCATTTTTGTTATTATGAACACCGTAAATAATCGGCATGGCAGTATAAATATTATTACATATCTGTGTTGCCGGCATTTGATATGTAACGATTGTAACGAACAATAATTTTCCGTTTCGTGCAACCACGCAATTTCAATTTATTTTCACGTGAACACAGAATAGTTGGGCAGCCGGCACTGGACGACATGGATTTCACGAATAATGCAAAAAAAAATGAATGAACATCATTTTCACCTTTCTCCACAAATTTACAGTAATTGATCCCCAAAGTTGGGTGTTTCTTCAAAACATTTTGTATTCTTATTTTCAACCAATAAATCTATGGAAGACCCATCGGGGACCTACTTATGAACTCCGGTAGATTTTATTTTGAATTTCATATGAATATACTGAATTAGTTCCGCCCGCGCAAATGCAGACCTTTTTTATTTAATTTTGCTAGCTCTTTCAATGTTTGAGAGTTCAATATGTTGTGAAATTTGACAAAAGTGTTGAAAAACAAGCTATTTTATTGTTGGGAGCCTGTAGAATTTACCGTAAACTATTGAGAAGCAGGCAAATTTATGACAATTGTACAACGCCAATTATCCTGAATTTTTTATATTTTAACGTTGATATTCAAAGTATATTATGTAAGATAATACTGTATTTTTTGTTCAATATTATCTATAATGATTTTGATTCAAATTTGATTCCCGTTCATGTAAAACAAATATTTTTTGTTATTCGTTGTGCTGCAATCTGCGAATCTATAAAATCCATGTCGCCAAAATAACAATTCTCAAGGAACCGTAAGGATTCCCATACCATCTAAATTATTATTTATATACAGTAGTCACCGACCATTCTCTACTTCAATTTTCGTTAGTAGCTAGCGAAAGTCGGTGCTCAAATTTATTAATTTATATCCCTATGAATAAGATTTGCGCTAGATTGATTTTTCATATCGAATAGTTACGCTTAATAGGAAAATTTTATGTACAAAATCAGGCTAAGTTCGTTCCTGTTTTATCTAGGAGAATTTTTGATATACGGCTGCTAAAACAGGTACCTAACCAAACTGGAAACGGGGAAAATGACAATTCGCAACAAAAATACTCACAATTAGTTTGCAGAGCTATTTTAGCATAGAAAAATTTGAATCAATGTTGCAGGAAACGTAATTTTTCGATTGAATGAATAAATCATTTTCGAAGAGCTTTCTCAAACAATTTGAATGAATAATTATCATTTATTCACATAGATCGAGAAAAATTCAATAATTAGCCTTCGTTTTTTGGGACAAACAGCTCAAAGTCGTGAGAATCAGTCTTCAACGCGTAATGGTCATGCGTAGGGCAATGGCGGCTTGTATATAGAGACTGTGAAACTGCAGCACCTCTAATTTCTACTTGATATTATCGGGGGTAATACCACGAGTGCTTAGAGATTAGCGATAATTTTCATGAAAGCTTGTTGTTTATTATTTCACGAGTT
Source organism: Dromius quadrimaculatus (assembly GCA_963989225.1). Taxonomy (NCBI): domain Eukaryota; kingdom Metazoa; phylum Arthropoda; class Insecta; order Coleoptera; family Carabidae; genus Dromius; species Dromius quadrimaculatus. The sequence continues at coordinate 40,338,442 of OZ022331.1, read as the reverse complement.
CGAAGAACAAAGTTACTACTGCATGATTAACACTGTTCCTCCAAAGTTGTTTACTCTATGTTTGAAGTTATAGCACTAGACAAAGCACAGCTGACTCGTCCGCCATTTTGGAGCCCACTGTCAGTTGTTTGCCGTTTACCGACGTGTGAATTTAATAGAATAATTGCAAATGACGGACTGTTCTGGGCCCAGTTGTATTATTCATTTAAGACACGAGTTCTGATTCTACGGATGAGTAATTTTTATTTCTCAATACATCGTTTGAATGTGGAGAAATATATACCGAGCTACTTGACCTCAATTTAAATTTCGAGTTGTAAGAGGCTGAGTGCATTATTCAGAGTAAATGTCAGCATTATTGCAAAAATCTTTGTCCTTCAGTAATATTCTTAATGATTTGTTACTGAATTATCATAATTTCCTGAAGTTTTGCAGTATTGCAAATTATTTGTTAGAGCACTACACTGTTGTAAGAGGTTTTGAAATGGAATTTTGAAATTTCAAACAAAAATGAAACCACCAGCTACAATTCCAAATGAGCTAACAAAAAAATACCTGCTTTGACCAAAGCAAATATTTAGATACTTACCTAAGTACACCTATTTGTTTTAATCCCAATACTACCTACTTTAACTTCATAATTTGAATACTAAACATTTACAGATTTTGTGTAGAAAATTAATGCAAGCAGATAAATTTCTTAAAGAACAAGATGCACAACTGCCTGCTATTTTAATCTTGTTATTATTCATCTAGAAACCATCATAATTTACACAAAATCATAAAAATAAGGATATTAAACGTTTCACAGAGTTGTCAGTGGGCTCCAAGATGGCGGACGAGTCAGCTATACTTATCTAGTGCTGTATTTGAAGTGAAGACGTCACAAGAGTCCCAAAGATTCAGGATAAGCATGCGCATTTGTAAAATGTATACATAGTGCAAGAGAGACAGAGATACTGTTTGGTTTCAAACTCTCCTGTTTTAAAACAGAGAATCAGCAGATATCTGACGATAGATCCAAATTTGTGTTTCTGTGATACATGAAATATATAAATTTTTGGTGACGAACTGATTATGTCATGAGCTATTATTCTTATGGATTCATGTAAGGCCATCATTAATTTCTAAACTTCAAACAGTTTATCCCAAAATTCAAGAGGATTTTCGATATAATTCAATGTACGAATAAAATCACTGATACCTTTTATCCAGGAGTAAATGTAATGATTTTGAACAATGGATTGCTATTATGAGTACAGTGATTATTTTTGAATATTTACGTGGACTTTTGGAAGAAAAATGTATGTACCCAGATTTTTTTGGAAGACTAGAGGAACTATCAATTTTTTAATAAATTAATGCATGGACTAAGGTATTATTCACGTTGGAAAAAAAATGCTAACAACTCTCAAAAGATATATCATGAATTTGTAATAATAGAGGTTATGAGGTCTTCAAAAGAGATTTTGTTATTCTCGACTTGAGTACAATTTGGTTGCGAATTATCAGTCCCCCTAATACATACTTCCTTAATTATTATTGGTCCTTCTAACAAACACAACTCATTCTCACACATTTTCTCAAATTCTGCGCGCTATGTCGAGTTGGACGTCACACCGTCGTGACTCTATCCACTTCGACGTAGCGCACAGAATTGTCGCTTTGTCAGCAAATTATTCCTTTTTCATCAACAATCGCCGTATCGCTCGATGAAAGACTCTTCAGTCTCGTTTGTAATACGCTTCGCGGCCGTCGACGACAGCGCCGGTAAGCTAATGCGCACACGATTCCTGCGCATGTAAGAAGGATTAATGCGCCAGTAAAGAGGTAGAGTGGAGGTAAGGAAAGGATGAATGAACAGTGGGAGAGGGATTCGTCGTAGCCAGAAGGACAGTTGGAGATGCCGTCACACCAGACAGAGGAATTCACGCAGGCGTTTAGTTCTGGGCAGCGGTGCAGGCAATCTTCTGGGCGAACCATGCCCATTGCTGTTAAAATCAAACGCCTGCAACAAAAAAATGAGCTTTTTACTTCTTACTTGAGCATATAAATTTCAGTGCTTCTTTTGAGTATTCATTCTTAGGCTCTAATATACAAAGAACTAGATAGAATGAAAGAAAAGTGTTCTTACCTTCTGGACAACTCCAGCCAATGTACAATATGACTTCCTTTCTCAGACCCAATAAACTCTATCACAACACTCTTACTCGGATCTCCTCCAAGTTTATCAACGCCTCCTCCTACAACAACGGGTGTAGTCCACCCTTCCGAAAACACTTCTACTACTCTGTTGTGGTGATAGGGATCTGGGTCCTTAATAGGACATACAACGTATGAACGTTTACCGGCGTGTACAAGAACCCTGTTGTGACTATAACATTCTCGAGGCATCATTTGGTGAGGCTGTTTGTGTACAGGAAGAGAGTCATTAAGTGGGACGATAACGCCTAGAACTTTTATGTAGAGGTAGCGAGGAGGAGAGGGTGTTATGACTAGAGGAACGGTGTCACATGGCCCCTGAAATAGAAAAAAATAGTTATATAGTGAATTTTCTCTATATTTTAAAATAAATCTCATTTGTGTTCTCTACAAGGCTTCATTATTCAATATTGCTTCTTCATTACTTTTAAATAAATTTCAAAGTATAACTGGAGCTCCCAAGCAAATATTTTTGGCCACAATTCTGACTTGGGAAGATGGAAACGGTTTCTAAAAAATTAAAAAGTAACTCATGCTGTTCTATATCTTGTGCCAATGATACCGATGTATCGGTGCCGAAATATGGTAATTTTCTCCGCGAGGCCTCTTGATGCGCGAGAGTGTGTTGAAGTCCATGTTTTACATCGCTACTGTAGATAATTTTACTTCCTTCATAACATTTAAGCATTTATGATTGCGTTCTCTCATCTGTAAGAACTAGTTGTTCAATCCAGGTTCAATACAACTACAAGTTCATTAACAGTTCAGTTGCAATGAGTCTAATTACTAAATAACAACTGTCGACGAAATTGTTACCATAGTAAATAAACTGAACAAACAATAAAAAAAACTAGTACTGAGCATGAGCAGTCTTTGGTTCATGTTGTAGAGCTCTCTCTAAATATAAAGCTCAAATTATCTTTTCATTATTTTAATAATGATGATTTACTCTCAATGTGAATGACGGCCACATGTTTCTTGTAAAATAATATGTATACAGTTATTACCTGATCCTGTTTCCCAGGATTCTTGAAGACAACTTCTCCACTCGCACCCATCCTTCTGGTATTTTTCGCACATAATGGCATCTTCACAAATCTAACACTCCCTTCAAAGAAAAGTGTATCAAAGTCATCTGTCGCGTTCATATTTTTAGCTTCAAATCTTATTTCCACAACTTGACTAGTACTTGTATAGGTATAGTGAGGTATAATGTGCGTAGCTTCAGTAGTAAGGAAGCTAGCTGGCGTATTCATGGGAGAACTGGGAGTGGTCTCTGTGGAACAAAGGCAGTCGCGTGGAACTGGAGGGACATCTGCCCAAGGGACTTCGTAGATTCGTAAGGTAGCGGATGTGTTACCGACACAGCGAAGACGGCCTGTATCGGCGCTGGGGGTTGTGTGGCATGAACGAGAGGTGATGACCTTTGTTATGGTTAGTTTGATGCGTTCGTCTCTGGAGGCTTCGAAACGATAGACACAACTGAAACAAAAAAATAGAAAATTTATTGATGAGAATTTTCAAGAACAAAATCGTTGTGCAAAGTGTAGCAAATACGATAGATACGAAGATTATGTTCATATTTGAAACAGTATTTAGCATATTTGTGGTAAAGATGTAAATGATTAAGATGGTGAATTCCATATGACTGACAATGAAGCAATGTGAGTAGGCCTTAGAGAGTTTGCTGCACAATAGGCTACTGCGCGTCTATCTATCTCTTTTCTACTATTTCATTCTATTCGTGCAAGAGTGAAATGTGATCTGATTATCTCACTATTGCATAAATAGTAAGAAATGGTAAGAAAAAGACAGATGAATAGATGCCAAGTGAGCCCAATGCACAATTTATCTAAGGTCCTCCTAAATTGCTCTCATTATCACGCATTTTTCTCGTCGTGACCGCGAAGGATAAGATTACACGTTCCTTATAGTTTTAATATACGAAGTCTGTTAGAAAAGTATCCGACCTTTAGTCGGTAAAAAAAAAAATGCCCAACTGGAGTATTGGTAACCTAATCACTCTCAAAGTAGTCTCTTTGAGACTCCACACATATCTCCCAAAGGTGCCGCCCTTGTCGGAAGCATTCCAAAAAAGCCACTTGCGGAATGGACTTTAGCTCAGTGGTTGTTTGCCGTCATATTGTCCTCTCTTGTCTGAAATCGCGTTCCTTTCAATGGCCTTTTGGCTTTGGGAAACAGCCAAAAGTCGCAAAAGGCCATATCAGGAGAGTAAGAAGCCTGTAGAGTCAGAGGAGTCCGATTTTTTGCCAAAAAATTTTGGAGTAAGTGCGAGGAATGTGCTGAAACATTGTTGTGATGGAGTCGCCAATTTCCTGATGACCACAACTTCGGTCGCTTGCGCCGCCCAGCATTACATAGGTGACGTAGAACATTCCTATAGTTCTCTCTGGTGATTGTTTGACCCTGTGGTGCGTGATCGTGGTGTACCATTCCGCGGGAATCAAAGAAAGCAGTCACCATCACTCTGAAGTTGCTGCGTACTTGGCGGGCCTTCTTTGGTCTTGAGGTCGTGGAATGCTTCTACTGTGACGACTGGGAAATTTAATGCAGTAGCGCTGCTCCAGTCGTTCCGTTATTTTACTTGTATTGAAAAACAGACGAAAGCACTACACACTATGTTACTTGAATACTGATTGACAGCAACCGATGCAAATTCCAGGCGGGAAAGAACTCACGCATGCGCACGAAGATTTAAGGTTGGCTTATGCTAGCTCGCTTGATTTAAATCCGTCAGGTTTTGGAAATGAAAAATAGAGTCGAATACTTTCCTAACAGACCTCGTACCTATTCTTTTCGAGAGCACCTGTTGATTTTTGGTCACAGTCTCATTATGCTTACGGGTTTGATCCTCATAAATATTTGATCTTCCTTCAAGATGAAAACTGTCAAAATTATTTCTGTGTTGGCACTATTTTCGTGTTTCTTAATTATTATAGCAAGGTCTTTTAGATACTTATGAAAATTGCAAATGTTCCACTACTAATGATTTACAAGGGCGGATTGGGCAGAGCCAACCTGCGAGAATATCACAGGCGCTAGCATATGAACTAGAGCGGTGGCTGTCTTGATTCATTCAAGCGCTAATTTTATGTCATGCAATTCACATGTTGAATTAGACTAATCGCAACGCAAGTTTTCTATTATTTTTTCGAAAAGATATTTTGTGAAGCTAGATAATCGAAGTTGACATCTTTAAAATTTTACAGGGAGGGCGGTGCTCAAAAGCCTTTTCGCATCGGCCGCCACTGAATAGACTTGACATTTACATGACGCATGTGCCAATGAGCTTGCGCGCACCCTGCACATTTGTTGAGGTAAGCAGTAGCTCTCAAACAGAGGATCTTCTATTTAAATTCATACAAGTGTGTCATGAAACGGGAAAATATTGCATCTAGCTTGGTTAGAACAAGCGAGTCCCGCCCGATAGCTGGGTGCGAAGCACTGCCGTTGAGAAAATTAAGGAAAAATTGTCGATTTTCCCCAAGAAAAAAACGCCATTTGGTATCACTGAGAAAGCTTCATGCCACTAGAGAATTGCTAGTATAGCCATCTCTTGGAATGGTTCGAATTACTTGTATATGCTCATTGTAAATATGTACCGGGGATGAAATTTCATATTGGACTCTATAACCGGATCTCCTCGAAGGGTTTGGCTTCCCTTAGAGACCAATCACGTGTTGAAGAATTCCAGTGTTTCCTATCTATACTTCTTCAATTGAAAGGTTTGTGGGGTCAATCTTTTTCTAAAAAAAATAAACCACTAGAAATATGTAAGTATTTTTGAATCTGCTATGATTGTTGTCACCTTGAAGTCGACTCAAATGTAATAACTAAAGAAGATAGTGTATCTCTCTTATGTTCTCATGAGCCGACTACAAGGTATTGAAAATCATAAGAGATTCAAAAATAATCATCATTTCATGAATAATAATATTACATCGTTCAACTCTTTTATTCATGAAATTCATTTATTTTACCGTCAAATTAATTCTATTAAAATCCATCAATCCAGTCCAAGAAATTCATACGACTCTAGTAATGAGAATCTTTTAAATGTGAGCAAAATGAATTTCATCAAAGTGTAAACGTTTGCCTAGTGAATAGATTCTGATAAATCTAGCAAATGAAAATCAAATCGCTGCAAATTCCGCACTACCCCTACCAAGACGAGAAACATGCTATATTATTGAGTTCTGAACACGCGATTGTGAAGTCAACTGAAAGCGACAGACTGGCTATTCATGAAAGCTGTGTTTATAAATGAATGAAGAGTTTTGTAGATTAATTTCGCGATAAGAGTCATTTATATAGTGTGCTTTAATTTATATTGATTATTTTTGGTAAGGTGTTAGACTACAAAATCGTGTTACAGTTATTTTACACCCCGTCCATGAACGTGACGAATGAAATAAAATAGTTCTCTTGGACTCGATATAATAGAAATTTTTCAATTACAAATTTTCACAGCAAATCGCTAGATGAATTGGATCATGGATTTAATTATGATTTACTGTGGTTTGTTGAAGATTTTGTTTGCCATGATTCCGTATTTTCACAATATTATTATAATACCTTATCCTCATAGCACGGATAATCTTCTTGTAGATAGAAAATGAATTGCAGGATAATTATTGTGTTTGACTGTAACAAGTAATTGCAATTTTGTGCTTGTATCGCTGGAATGATTGAGTTGGAATCATGGTTAACGCATTGAACAACCGGATACAAGTAAACTTGAGCGATAATTGATTGATACCATTGAGCGGTAAGGTTGCAGAGGATCTGTTAGTACAGTTCAATTGATAGTGGATATTAGAATATTCACTTTATCTAAACGATGACGTAAATACACTGCGGATTCAGTTATCCTCAACAATCAATGAAGTTCGAACATAACCACTTCAACCTGACCAATTAACGGTCAATTTGCTTCGAGTCCTCTTCCCATTCCATTCAAAAGGTGACTCAACATGATGTAAGAAATTCATCACTGTGGTATCCAGATTATATGTCGATAAAAAAATTATACTTTGCGTGGAAATATATTTGAAATATCAAACCAGGGAGATCAGGGGCTGCAGTTTTACATTACAACTATCAGTAAGAAACTTGGCACGTAGTAAATATAAATCCATAGCATGCTTTCAAGAAGTGATATCTAGCTAGCACCACAGTTGTGGGGAGTTACTTGCCAATTGAAAATAACTTCTAGATTTTAGCTTTCTGCACTCATTTTAGATAGGATTCTACCGGGAATGGCAGGAATAGGAAAGACACTTGCAGTGGACATTCCATTATATATGAGGTGAAAGCAATCGGCGACCGCCGAAACTAAGGTGTGGGTGTATTGTTATTATGTACCAATAAGTTTAATTTTGCTAGGTCAGAATTATATGGAGCTAGTTTCAAGGTCAACTTTTATCTAGTGGACTATACTAACGCAGTGATTTTAGCCGAAAGATTATTGAATAAAGCAAATTTATGGCGTTATGTAAATTTTCTACTACCCTCATCAAATTAGAAAGTTTCCCGCTCTGATCCAAGTCTGGATAAGTCCTGAGGAGAAAGCATTGACAGCCAGACATAGTGCCTGTGTCGATAGTGATTGACTTATCAACCCCTGACTAAATACAGGTGCTTCCTGTATTGCAGGAATACAGAACGGGTGTTACTGTTTATTGTTGTTGTTATCCTCGTCAAACGGGGATGAATGGACAAAAGGTCGTTCAAGGAGTTGAACTTGGCGCCTACGCTCCGAGACCATCGTGTAGCAAAAAACACCACGTTTAACCATAAACCTGTGGATCTTGCTACTCAATTCCTCATTCTGATAGTAACAGGCGCAAACTGCAATGTGGTAGAGTAATACTTGTAATTACTCGCTGATTACTCGTCAAATGGTCACAGAAGGAGATAGAGGCAGATATGGCGTCTCTGTCCAATTGAAATTGCGGATATACGATCACTCACTTGGTTGATGTAGCTGGTTTCGCCTATTATCCGAGGCTAGTTTTGTTGCAGATCTCACGCCGTCTATCCCTAGAGTTGTGTATTTTGCCACCTAATCCCTCAGCCGAAGACATCGACCGTACATCCATGACATTAGATGTGTAGTAGAGTATTGTGAGCTGTGTTACAGAAGTATATGGCGGGTAGATGGTCAATCGCTTGGGATGTCTGGCTTTTGCCTAGTATTCGAAATTCACTCTGTGGCATGGCTATAGACCCCTAGAGCTGTAAATTTTGCTCCCCAATCCCTCAGCCAAAAGCAACGGGCATAATATTCATTCTGAATATGAAAATGGCGAATAGTGCAGTTTGTGGTGTGGGTGCTCAGTTGGTGCTCAGTGCAATTTTGATAAAAGTGCTTCAAAGGACAACACTATAATAAGTTGTTCTGGTATCAGCAACCTCAACTTCCATCTGGGATGTGTGAAGTTCAGTAGACGTGAATACACTTTATTCACTTCAATTAAAGCCTTAAGTGGATCTGTGAAAGTAGCGAGTGTGTTCTATATAATACTGATGGCGCCTTAAACTCCCTGACTTCTGAGGACACCAAATCGCAAGCATCTTTTATTGCAAATCTATTTAGAAAAATGGATAAACTCACTTCAATCATTATTTCACGATTTTGAAACATTTAAACTGTTTCTAAGTCAGCTGATGAACTTCATTCTATCCTTATATCACCATCACCCACTATCACTGCCATTTTCTGCGATTCGCCGTTGGCATCTCTTTCAATACACGAGAATAGCTTAAAACCGAACCATCCTGATGAGAATGAATCTGCAATAGATGGCATTATTATCAAACAAACTTATGCAGAACGTGTTAAAACAACGACGAAGGTCACTAAGATAAACTCTGGCAGCGCAAAACAACAGCGTTCAACCATCAGCTCTCGTCCGAAGCAGATGAGATCTGCTCCCATAGTTGGAACATTTGAATCAGGATATCAATTCGACTAATTTTGATGCCTATAACCTTGTTTCCTCCTATTGTCATTTTGGTTGTAGGGGCGTCGCAATTTATGTTTTAAACTCAATTTGCCTCCGTTTTTTACACTTGATAGCATCCATACCTGTGATAAGCTATTTGAATAATCTTGTAAAGAAATTTTTCTATATAATTTTGTTTGATACTACTTGTTCTTCACAGGTCACCAAATAGTGATGTTGTCTACTTTTTTGATGAATTAAATTATCTACTTATGACATTCTCATCATATCAATCGTCAATTTTTGTGTGCAGTGACTTTAATCTTCATTTTAGTAGTGAGAATGATTCGGGTGATATAAGCGGTCTTTTTTCATCCTTCTGGCTTAACACCTCCAGTTTCCGATTTCTCGTTATTGAATAGTTCTTCTGGAAGAGGTATAGATAATTTATTCACAAATATTTTCCATGATAGGGCTTCACACCAGATTCTAAATCCCTCTTTGTCGGATCATTCTTTTCAATTATGGAGTATCGATTTGATGGACTTGAATATTACTTTGGAACGTAATATCTATACCACCAGAATTTACAAAAGTATCAATAAAAATTATTTTTGCCATCTTTTAAGCAATGAGAAATGGCCTAGTAGTATTTCAATATTGGGTTTCCTGCTGTGAAACGTTCCTTCAAATCAACTCTAAAAACTCTAAGCTGGCTATTTCCTGATATTTTGCAGCTGCCTAACGACATTGATATACTTTTCAATTTATGTTCAATGACCCAAAATCCAAATGTATTAGATCTATATAAAAGTAAGAAAAAAGAGTACAATCGTAAAACTCATGTTCCAAAGCAAAACTATTTCGATATTTTCTTAGCATCATCTGCCAATATTTCGAAAGTTGCCAAGGTTATACCAGTCTACAAAAAAAGAGATAAACATCTTGTAGAGAACTACAGACCAGTCTCACTTATATCCGTTTTTTCTAAAATTTTTGAGAAATTGATGTATCGTCGGTTAATTGACTTCATTAATGTTGATAATTTATTGAGTCTATTTCAATTTCGTTTCACTACAGACAAGTCCACCTCTGATGTCCTGTATTTCAGCTTATGCTGCATATTTGATCACTTGGACAAATTAAATACTGCCGGTGTCTTTTTGACTTTTCCAAAGCATTTGATATTATCAACCATGATATTCTATTTGAAAAATTAATAGCGTGAATGGTACACGTGGCAACATCCTCGAGTGGATCCAATGTTTTTTTAAAAATAGATCTCAAGTTGTGTGCATCAGATCAAACGAACAATGTTATCTAACAAATCCCTTGAATATTTCTTTTGGTGTCCCTCAAGGATATATCCTTGATCTCCTACTTTTTCTCCTATATATTAACGACTTGCCTTCTTTCTTTCCGAATACTGATGTATGCCTTTTTGCTGATGACACTACAGTTATAGTTGCTACATCGTCTATTGGTGGGTTAAATTGTCTTTTGCAGAAAACAGTCAATACAATGAAGACCTGGTGCTCCTTAAAAGCGGTCATTCTCAATACCGAAAAAACTAACCTCATTCAGTTTCTGTTGAATTTAAAATATTTATCGTCTTAGGTGATGCGTGTATTATACTCACCTAGGACTCGTCAAACGATGGTACGAGTACTGAGAAAAGAAGGAGCCCTCATCTGTAAAGTAAGTTCCTTTGAGTGCAGTTTGATCCTCAAGGATAGTGGTTTTAAATGGCCAAGGCAGCTTGGAGGTGCTTTGCCACCTCTGCAGGTGAGCTGCCTAACTCCATTAACCTGGAAAGTCAGTAGTGTATGCGAAGTGTCTTGCCCTTACCAGTGGATCCAAGGTAAAGAAAAGACGTTGGCAGCGTACTAGTAAGCACCTAGGCACAATGTCTGTGGGGAAAGTGATTGATTTATCGATCTCTGCCTACATGCAGATATCTTTTCGTAATGCTGGAAAGTGGAACGGGTGTTATTTTTGGTACCCTACGTTCCAGGTTTTGACGGATATGTGGTCGTTTGAGTGGTCGGACTTAGTGCTTACGCTCCGAGATCAGTCCTGTGGAAAATCATACATCGTTCTCCCCTAAAGCACAGCACTAGATGTTTAGTGGAGTATCCCTTGAAGTACTCACTGACAGCTTGTTGAATGATTACACGCGAATATCTCTTCTCTGTCCTTATCGGACTGCAGGTAGACGGTCAGGCAGTCGTATAGGAAGTCGGGCTTTAGCCTAATATCCAAGACTAGTCTTGTTGCACTTCATATACCGTATACTCCTGAAGCTGTGAATTTTGCCACCCAATCCCTAAGCCGAGAGTAATGCGCTCAAGATGGTAGCTCTAGATGTATTACAGGCTTTGTGAAACTCACCAGCGAGTTATCAGACGGTAACGCGAGTATCTGGAAGGAAAACGAGCGTTCCATTGTGAAGGTGCTCCCCTCGAGTGAAGTTGGACTCCCAACAGTAAGGTTTCAACAAGAAAATTCTGCCTAAAGGTACTATGTCACCTCGGCGGGTGAGCTGCGTATCAACTCATCACCGGTACTGACCTGAAGAGCCAGTAGAGTATGGATAGTATCCCACCACCAATAGTTTCAAATTAGTGAGTCGTGAGGAGGAGATGTATGGTAGCGTACTGGTAGCCAGTTAGGCATTGTTTTCTGTGGCAAGATTGATTGATTCATTCAATTTCTGATAATGTGCATGTGCCGCCTGTAGTGCCGAAAGGCGCAACAGGTAAAATATATATAGGTTATTATACTCTCATTGAACATCATAATAGAATTTATATAAGAATTGGAGAAATATTTGTATTTTCACAATATTTTGGTTTAACTATCTCCATTTAGTCGGAGTACTGATAAGATTCGAAAACGGTACATATAGTAAATGTTTCCTGCATTTTATTCATTTTATGCAGGGTTACTACTATCAATATATGCGCAGCTGATGGATTGCGTAGGCTGTTTTTCTGTGAATTGATGTTAGTGAGGAAGAAGAAAATAATAAAGAAATTGGGAACGCAACACTCTGTGTACATCTGTCATCGATTCATTGTTTAGCTCATTCGAAGCTTACTATTTAGGGCTGTAGATGAAGCCTTGCATGAAATATGAGTATAAGCAAGCATTATGATTCTGCCAACAATTTTAGAGATTCGACAAGCCTTGTCCTCAAATACTTGAGCTCATATCATAATGCTTAACTTTACACACTTATTGCATAAATTACTATTATGACATTGGAAAAATAGAGCTATGACTTTTCAGTGAGTGAAACATTCATATATACAGTCCCTCACCACCACAGTGCGAAGCTATTACTACTACTATGTTTTTGGGGCAGCGATGGGGATTCTCAGTTAGGTTGAACTGCTTCGTGCTACGATTAAGTTAGCTAATAATTGAACTTAAGGTACAAAGAAATAAAATTGGGTCTTTGTCCTTATCAGGATCATAAGAAATATATTGGAAGAAATCTGATGAAAATTGGATCAGCGGAATATGAGATTCCTGAGCACATAAAATCCTCACAGCTTCATATATTATATAAAGATTAACTGTAGACCGTAGTTCATCACAACTGGGAGTGGCAAACTACCCGTCGTCTTCGGACATCGTGAAATTGGATTCCGGTTGTCCCTTTGCGGGAAATGAAACATTACTACCGTACCATGCTACACATTTGTACCTTTCTCGCAAATAACCGATCAATAATTCTGCCCAAGAGTGTTGTAAATAGATCCGTTCGATTATCCAGAGGATAAATTCGGAAAGGGTTCTGGCACGGATTATGTAATGTAATAGAAAATACGTATTTGATATTCTGAGGGCATCGTTTGATGGGATGTGAGGGAATCATTGAGGAGGGAAGAAATGATTAGTAAAGTGAATATAGCAACGAACTTCTTGAAATAAGTTCCAAAATATAACTGCAAATGCTTTTCGAATTTCTGGGATTGAAAAAAGTCATTTTCGTATCCTATCTTCTGCATGAATTGAATTGGATTTTAAGCGAAAAACAATTCCACGATTAATTATAGGTTTGAAGATTTTTTAATTATCTAATATGATTTCACAGTATTAATACTCGCTTTTTATGTACAGGATATGTGTATACAAATATTTTCGCTAATCACTTTTAGTCGCATTAGATGAGGTTGATTTAAGTTATATATAATCCACAAGTTCATCCTAAACTTCGAAACTAGGATGAATCTTATAGTTTCAAACTAGATCAAACAAGTTCATTATTTCCTTGTTCTTCAAACAAAAACTGAAACTTCGATTACCGCTATACTGAACACTAGTAACGCTAACCGCACGGATATTCGAATATCCATTGAAACTTTAGACAAGTGAATCTATCTATGGCAGTGAGATGCTGACTTTGAACTAAAGAGAAAATAAAAAAGATGGATTAGAAGTCCTGGGAATTGAATCAGAATCATGACGGTCTTTTTTCAATTGATAATGAAGTCTTTTCAAAGTGTCAAATGTGATTACTAGCTCAATAGAAATCTATAAGCAACATGTTCGTTTATTTCTATAGAAATGTAATTTCAGTAATGTTATTTCCGGAAATATTATTGGAAAACGATGGTAAGGTATGAGTAGAGTGGAAAAATCGCGCTACTACGTTTTATTTACGTCGTGTGATTTCATTGCCAATCGTTAGTTGACATTATTATTATGTATATTCCAAAAGATCATCGGATGATGGATAAAAATGAAGGATAAAAAATTATTGAATTTTGGAGATGATATACATTCATCTAGATCATAATTCGATTAATTTCAGAACTGATACTAAATATTTTAGTAAAACGTATCAAAATATCTTGGATTTGTCATTTTGTAAAAGATAGCACTTGTTATCATGATTATTTGTGGTTTCATATTTGCCGGTGAATTTTGGCGCACGTCTTTTTGCTAGTTTCAGTAACAAGTGATTTCTTGTTGACATTTTCGTTTGTAATTCAGTTGCTTCTGTATTGTAGAAGTGTAAAGATGTTTTCGCACAATATTGTAAATTTTTGGTTATGTTCTACTTTTCTCTAAGGTAATTATTTTTTGATTATTTTATTGTTCATTGTGTAAATATTTGCACGCTGTTTAATAGTGTATATTCTATTGTTCCCTTTATTGCCCTATAGGCACTGATGAAGGTTTAATAAAAACCGAAACGTTTGCAACGTGAAGAGATGATTCAATGATTCTTTATCCTTCATTTTTATCCATCATCCGATGATCATTTGAAATATACAATTTTTACTTGATATGACTATTTTCTAAAATTATTATTATGGTTATAAAATGTTTCAACAAAAGTTCCTGAGCATGTGATTGTTTGGATTAAGTTGAATGAAGATTGAAAAACCTACTTAGATCAGGATGTACTACATTTTTTATTAAATGTGGCTCTAACTATATATAATTCGACGTAGAGCTATGCCTTTTGCTCTCTTTAGATATGGGATTTGAACTAGGTTTAGTAATTAGAACGAGAGGCTGAATATTGAATTCATACATACATATATACACACATATAAATCAGTTCTTCAGGTTGGCACGAACCTTATTTAACATCTGCCCAGCAATCATTCTTCGTCAAATACTTCTGTCGAAACACATTTCTTTCGCTTCATCCACATTAATATTATTCATACCAGATCTTTTATGCTCTCTCTCTCTCTTTATCACATTTTTTTCCAATATTACATTCTTCATACACCAATTTATTCTGCATTCGATCTATTCTAGTATACCCATAGACACTACGCAAAAATCTTATTTCCACTCTTTGTTTATGCTTCTGCAGCCACGCAGAGTAATCACTACCATACAACTCAATCTTGCATGTCTTGGAACATTCACATTCCGTACAAACGTTCCTAAAGCATCTAAAATCTTACAACCAGCCGATGCTCTTTTTTCAATCTCTTTATTAATTCTTCTATCATTCAACATCATACTAACCAGATATATAACACATACCTTTGTGGCAATTTCACGTCATTTGCCAAAAAGGAATTCACTAGGTAAATTATATTTTCCGTGATTATTGCAAAATAAAAAATGAGATTAGAATACCAGAGTTATCTTTTTAAAATTGAATAACATCATTATGTTATTCAATATTCAACTCCACGATGCATAGTGACGAGAGTACTATTCATATTACTATTTGATCGAAGTTACTTCTTTTAAAGAATCTCAACTTCTTAATAATTAATCGAAAAGACAAGTACTTGAAGGACTCGGAATATGCATTACATCCTGGTCTCAGTTGTTGCTGTATGCTTTTGTAGATTATATCTAATATATTGTCAAACAACATTCTACTATAATTATTATCAACGATAAATTCAAAGATTCTTTGTTGGAAAAGCTACTGTATGATCTCAATTGAAGAAAGCAGTGACACTTCCATCAGGCGAAGTACTTAACAAAATAGTCACATTATAAAAGTTTAATTCATTATCGTACTGATAGATTCTATAGATGCGATATTTTTTTTTCTGTCATATTTTGCTTTTGATTTAAGAATATATTGTCACAAAAGTGAAATATTTCGAGTAATTAGTTCACATAAATATTTATTTGAATTCGCTATAACTGTAATCCTATAGTTAGTATTGACCAAGTCGATGTTCAATTGTCAGATGTGATTGACAATATTATTATATTTTAAACATGTTTTTAGACACGAGTACTCCAATCACAAGCGAAGCAAATGTTCAGAGTAATTAGAGTTTAGAGAGTTTATAAAAATAGTTACATGTTATACTTTTTCTAGAGACATTTTAGTTGAAAAACTGATCTTCTTCTTATGGATAATATTTGTTGAAAAAAAATTTATATCGGTGAAATAGAGCAACTGTTACGTAAACGGCCGTATGCTTATAAATATCATGCAGCAAGGCTGAATGACTGTCATGATGCTTCAACAGTAGAGACAAGTCATATTTTTGATTTTGACAATACCGAAATGATCAATAAAATAAGTAAAAAACGACATTGCCTATTGTATGAGACATTATATACCTACATTAAAATACAAATTTTAAAGCTCAAACTGATTACAAAGAAAGGACGAAGTTTGCTGATGTTCTTTAAATTTCAGAATACAAATTTTTATTTACTTTCACTTATCAGTTGTTCACTATCCAAGGGGTAACCTTGTTTTTAGCTGAAGTTCCTATTTATGGATACTGGAATTTATAGGACTATTGATGTTCACATATTGCTGTGCACTATCATAATGTATTTGATTAGCAATTTTTTCAATTGTCAACTTACATCACATTTTGTCATAGAGGCTCGACGTATGTCAAATACTGTTATTTGTTCAATTTTCTGAGCTATTTGCAATTACCATCAAATTTTAGCTGATGATGAGAGCTGTGTGGTATATTGAAACGTATTTCCCGTTTAAATCTGGATTTCTTAAGGCCCCCTTTTACTCGTTTCACTACTTATTGATAATAGTAGATTAAGAATTGTTAGAAGAATTGGAAGAAAATCACAGTTGATTATTTTTGAGACTAAATGACAAGGTTATTGTTGATGATGATTGCATAGATAACTTGAACAATCATAAATAATTACTCATTTAGAAATAAAACACGAAACTAGTTGTGATTTAATTCTGATCTCTCAGAGCATTCTGGATGAACTGCAAAAGAGAAACTATCCTGAAAAAGAAAGGCAATGTCAAAAATAAGCCCGTACTCAGTAGGCCTTTGCCAATTTCAAGTGTTCAAAATAACCAACGCCAAGCTTTATTGCACACTTTTAATGCATGATTTCCGTGGAAAAATCTACCAGTTCCAATTATCAATATTTTAAACATCTAGGAGATATTTTGAAACTTATCTAGAACATTGACATTACTTTTGGACATTAAAAACTTGATTTTTGAATTAAAGTTTTCAAGAATAACTCCGATAGTCCAAGATCCCAGACCCGCCAGACCTTACTTATTTTCTGAGAAATAAAATTTGTGAATTAGAATAGTTTCAGTCGGTACTTTGATCATACTCATATTTACTAGTTTGTGCCGACGGCCAATTTATAGATACGAGGTGTTATAGGTACATTAAGACAATACTCACTTTTCTTGTAGTCTGAGTGCTGATTTTTATGTATGTTCTGGAGAATATTGTTGAAAATTGATAATTAACACTGCCAGACACTTCTCATCGGCAGTAATTCCTGCTTAACGCTTTAAAGCTCGCAAAAAAATGTCGTTATCTCACTTATAGTCTGAGTCCTAATTTTCATATATAATACTCAGAGAGCAATTTCAAGACTTTTTATGAATAGCCAGACCAAGGAAGAGTTGGATGCCTATAGATACTTCACTTACTATCAAGCCTACAAATAGTGACCTCGCGCTTTTACTCACAGCGATATTTTACATGTGTCTGGGGGAGGTTTAGCCCTACGATTAATCTAGCTGTTAACAAAAAGTATTGAAATTGTACTCTGAGTGTCATATATAAAAATTAGCACTCAAACTATAAGCAAGATCACATTACTCTTCGTGAGCTTTAAAGAGTCTAGCAGAAATTACCACCGATGGAAAGTGTCTAGCAGTGTTGATTATCAATTTTTAATAATATTCTTCTAAACATACCTCAAAATCAGCACTCAAGACCTCAAGAAAAGTGAGTTATGTCTTAAACCGCTAGCACCTCGTATCTGTAAATTGGCCGTCGCCACAAACTAGCTAGTATGCGTATGATCAAAGTACATACTAACACTACACTATTCCACACATTTTGTTTCTCAGAAAATAAGTAAGGTCTGGCGGGCCTGGGATCTTACTCTACGATGGAAGCTGTTCAATTCATGATATCGTTTCATCAGTTGCTGATATAGTAGCCATCAAAAAGACATTTACAAAAGCAAAACTGTTCACATATAATTAACTGTTTTACGAAAATTAGGTTGATCGAAGATAAAACATTGTGAGACACAAGTTTAGAATGTCTCTCCTTTGCTCGTATGTTAAACCAAGTCGCTCGTGCAATGAAGAATAGCTTCTTATACTAATCACGGTCTTATACACAAGTCTTAACACTAGTATCCAGTATCATTGTTGCGGGTTGACTCTTATTGAAGCTGTATTTAGTTATTATTTTCTCCAAAAGAGGTGCTCGATCGAGAGAAGTATGCGAAGGATAAAGATGAAGAGCGTGTATTGAAGAAAGACAGAAGTTATAAAACCTAACCTAGCTAACGTTATCGTGTTTATTTTGAGGAATTAACTGTCAATTGATAAATATTTGAGAGTACAACCCATTAAATATGCCTAATTATTGCCTTGTACCACGATGTAAAACGGGGCGAAAACACCTTGGACTAAAACGTTCAGCTTTTGAAGTCTCCAATAATATAGTGTTACTAAAAAGGTGAGAAGCTGTAATATATTGTGGTTTATAATTATAAATTCACTTATAATAATATTTTAATGAGAATTTAGCAAAATATCTATTTATTACAAGCTCAAATTTCCATTTTTGTGTAAGAATTTCAACACAAAGCAAGAGTTAAATTTAATATGAAATATAAGATGACCTATTGTTATTTTAATGTCAGTATTTTGAATATTGAATGAAATTTATTATTGGATTTTATGATATTTAATTGAATATTCAATTCAGATTTGAATGATTCGCTGTTTGTTTCTTTCTAATGCATCAGTAATGCACATCCTCTGTTTCTCTCGCCCAATTATTTTCCCAATCGTAACGCCGTTTGTAGTAGTTTTAATAACTAGTAAACTGTTTCAATAAGAGATACCTCCACTACTGATGAGTGTCAAAACCTGTGTATATGACCGTGATACTAATATCTTGAATATCTATCAGTGTCGTGAAAACCAGCACATTAAATGCATTTTTTCTATTTTTCTATTTTATTATTTCTATTTTCGTAAAGTGCCTCTTTATGGAATTAATTTTCATAAGGTTGGTAGCTACGTTGCTAGATAACCTAAATGTCAATTTGATGTCAAAATACAATGGTCCATATGATCACCTCTTAGAATAGCGCTACTTCCTAAAAATTGATGCACGTTCTCTTACCATCTCATGTTGCATCATATAGCGCTATCTTCTTTTAATATTTTTTTTGCTGAAATAGTGTGATTTTAAGAGGTGGGAATACGGACCAATATATTTTGGAGAAAACTTTCTAATTGTTCAGGTTTATATTTATTTATTTCTAAAAAGTAACAGCATTCAAATTAACAAATTACTTATATGCCAAGTTTCAGTGTTACCAGGGATCAAATGAAAAATTAACACGTTGACTGCGTTATCGGTTCCTGGGGATCATTATTCTATTTACCAACTGTGCGTACAAATTTTTACCAAACTTTCTCTCTGTGCGGAAGTCATATCTTACTTATTTTTTGACCAATTTCGATGTCGCAGGTACTGTTCTTTTCAAAAGAGTCTGGACTTATCGAAAATCACACTAAATTAATAACATTATTCGTCCTGTGCGGCTTCGGTCCCCAGGGACCGGTACGCGATTCATGCATTTTGCGAATGAATTTTAGTTTCTATATAGTTTGTTTCTTCCGTTTGACTTTATTAGTCGAATGTTTTCATTCGTGCGTTCGCATGTCTTCTTGCGCTAAATAGAGAATGCAATTGGTTGCAGATGTTCAAGTTGATGATCAAAATAAAGAAGTGAAAAGTCCCCAAAACTCCAAATTCTCACATCATATACAGTGGAGTGATATGTTTATATCTTTTTAATAATATTTATCATTGAGGGGACTGGGTACATCATTATTTTTGTATTCGAATGATATTTTTTCACTCCGCAAATTTATTATTGGACAAAATAGATTTACCATTTTAGTTATTCTACTCACACCTATCAATTTATTTGTAGAGTTATAAGATAAGATATTATAATATAATTGTATAATGTATTTTCAGTAATTTTTCTACTCAAATGATATATTTATCTTATTTCCTAAACACCTGTGTGTTTAACGGTCTCCGAGGATATATACGTATTTCTTATGTAATAATACCTTTATTCTTTACTGCATGTCTATGCGTTTCCACTCACCGGAGACCAGTGCGTTTCAAAATATAACATTATGGATATCTTGAGCAATGATTTCTGCAACATCAAGTTGATTTTACTTAGCATTCGCAGACAGAGATGGCAATGACTGCACCGAGCAGCGTCGGTCCTCGGGGACCGGAACCGCATACAGAAAAAGTTTGAAATCGATCCTCGGCGACCGGAACCGTACTATTGGCCAGATCTCTGTTCTTGCCGCTGCAGTCAACGTGATTAATAATTTTTATCGATGTTTTCAAAATAGAAAATTTTATTATTTTTTGACATATATGAACCCAAATAGAAACAAACTGTGTGTAAGATACACGTTTCATGAGACAATTTAGGTCACTTGTTCATTATAAAACTTGCCGCGAGCGTCTCGTTGTCCAACAAGAACGCGTGCCTTAAAATCATGTCCTATGAAACTTACATCTTATATACTGTTTTTTCTATTTGGATTTTTTAATGTGCTAAGAACGAAAACCTAATGTTCGTAACTAGCAAATTCTTATCTGTCAAAATTAAATTTATTTTGAAATGAGATTTTTTTAATTGCAAGCCAAATCTCGGTGTAATCAACAGTTAATGAAGAAAAAAAACATTCCTTATCAATGTTTGAAGAACAGAAACTGAAATATTTCATATTTCCAGACATGTAAGAACTCGAATAGTAAAAATAGTATAAGATGCACTTTCTATAAGCAATTTGCGGCACTTATTTATAATTAAAATAGAATGCGTGCCCAGAAGTCATGTCTTCTGAGACATGTATCTTGACATACTATTCTAGTTACAGTTGTATAAAAATAAATGTTTTACGGTCAAACTTTAAGGGTCACTTTACAGTGTCCTGCATTTCTTCTATAAATATATCAGTGACATTTGGAAAAAAAATCTCGTCCGACGCGTGTTCTCCATCATATTGAATTTTTAGTAATACCAAGTATCATATTCATACAATTTTCTCACGTCATTTGCCCAATACTGATGTTTCAAGATGTAGAACATTTTATTCAATCATATATATGAATTAAAGCAACAAGATAACTCTTCTTGGAGTGTAGTAAAAATGAATAATTTATTTAAGTTATAACATTTCGTCATGGTATCAATTTTTTATTTATTGCAAATCTCGGACTACATTCAATTTGAGCCGTTTTCTGAATTCTGTCATCAAATTATTTATAGATATTCAATTCTTAGATAAGCACCCTCGACCGATAAGGAAAAATCTTTATTTCTTTATTTTGATTATGATTACATCTACTTTCCTATTTAGTAAGATGAAGGTATAAAAATAAATTGCAAATTATTTGTTTTTGACGAAATTCAACTAAATATTATTAAAAATTCAATAATGGCATAGAAAGTAAGATCTCCTTTTCCTTACCTCAAATTTCGAGCGCCACCTCTTCCGTACAGGAAGACATTTCTTGGTGCTTGAAAACGGAAATGTGGGGATGGATTGTCCTGTGGGTTTCCGGATCCTGTTCCGCCGCTTCCGGAGCTAGTGAATCTTCTGGAACATGGTCCAGTTCCGTACGCTTCGCCATCTTCGTGGAGATCCACGAATTCATATAGAGCTTTGAATGTTACGGGCCTAAGAAAAGAGATATATCAAAAGTTTATGAAAGTTTTGTACAAATTGAAACACTTTAAACTTTCTATGTGACACACTTCATGCGCATGTCAAAAAAGGAAAAAAAAAGAGTAAGATTACAAATTGATACCAGCAGAATTTCAACTTCAGTAGTACAGTTCAAAAACATAATCGAAGACACCAAGTTACTTCAGCTTAGCACTCGTTTTCGTCTAAAGATTTCTATTCTTTATACTACTTTCTCGATAGCATAATCATATTCGGCACCTAAATTGAAGGATAATTGATTACAGGATGACCAGCAATACTCCAATGGTTATAATTGCCTTTACATAAATTTTATTTTTTTTTGTTAAAAGTCTAATCAATATTATTTTTTGAGAAATCAGACAGTATAATATCAAAGCTTTTTTCCGATTCATATTATAATCATTTTGCTGCTAAAACGATGCCGCATACAATGTATATATGTGATAATCTGGTACGAAAATATGGCATTAAAAACAATTGCAATAGTAATTATTGTAAAACTGAATGTGACTGTGAATCTTTCACTTATTGTGAATTCGAAAGCAAATATTCATAATTGTTGTACCTAATTTGAGATCTAAAATCTGACAGTTGGAAAGTAGAGCTCTTCAATCCTAATTCCTAATTTCTTAGTGAATTTTCTTTTATTATCGAAATCAAATATAACTTCTATGATAACGATGTAGTAATAAAAGGTTACAAAAGTTACACTATAGACTAGAATCCACTTTTCGATTAAAAAAAAGTAGAGGTCCCAAAATTTGTATGAGTGGATATCATAATAATAATGAATAATGGAAATAACAATGCGAAAGCGCCACACAGGATTCTGTTTGACAAAAAGCCTAACAAAAGCTGGACATATCAACTTTTAGTCGGATTAAGCAGCAAAAAGCCAAACATGTCCGAGTATAAAGCCAGAGGTCTGAAAAGCTTGGATGGGATGGGGGTGACCGTCTGAAACCTGTACAAATGAACAATTTCCTTGCGGGTATATGTACCCGGCATCCTTACAATGAATGGTAGGAAAGGATTGAAGATTATGTATGTATATATCAAGAAACAATTTGTATGCGACTTGAACATCGCACTGCTCATTTTTCATTTTACACTGTGACAGATTATCACACTGTTCATTTCTAGATCGTATGTTTTGTGAGAATAACTCTTTATGAACATAGAAATGAGTATTTTTTGTTGTAGCCCTATATACACTTCTATGTATTTCTTTGTACATCTGCACAACATGATGTCTTGTACAAATCTGTACAAATTTCGGCATCAGAATGAACATAAGTTATTCCGTTGTACACATTCTGTCAACAATCTAAAAGTCTCCTATGAGTTTCAATGTGTACAATAGTACCTTTGAGTTATGGTCCTCAATTCGAGAAACACAATATCGCCTTCCAGATTTCTTCTCTTCGTCAATCTGTTCAGCACCCTTGAAACATAATCTACAACAGCATCATCGATATGTTTTTTCCAG
Organism: Dromius quadrimaculatus; assembly: GCA_963989225.1. NCBI lineage: Eukaryota > Metazoa > Arthropoda > Insecta > Coleoptera > Carabidae > Dromius > Dromius quadrimaculatus. The sequence continues at coordinate 40,315,035 of OZ022331.1, read as the reverse complement.
AAGATTTCCGAATTAAAGAAATAATAAGACTAATATTTACTCCTTGTTTGCAATGAATTTCGACAGCTTATGGGCTGATCAACGAAATTAGCAAAAATGAAAACAAAAGATCGATAGTTTGAGAATGTCCAGAAAACCAAAACTATTGTAACATTCATTGTATTTCTTGATCAGCTCTCGTTTGTTCAAGATATTGATAATAGTATATTATACTACAAGGACTGAACGACCATCATTATTTTGTAGGATGAAGTTGGCTGTATTCGACTATGGCGAAGACAAAACCCAAGGCGTAGGTTCATGCAGACATGCTAACTTGGAACAATACTTTTTGTAACAAGTGCACCAAAGTACCCCATTACTAAACTTTCCAAAATTTGAATATTTGTACTATTTTATTGATTTCACGAACAAATCTCTGCAATCGCAATCATATTTCCGCAATCTAATACGAGACATAACTTACATGACTTATTTTATTGATTTATATTACATTCTGTTTTTCACATTTTCGGCGCTACCCCGTTTACAACAGATACAAACACTTTTCCTTAACGAACATATCTCATAATACAATTTTTACTTACTTGTACAAAGTACAAGTATTATGAAACCAACACAATTCATATCTCGAGATTTAGATGGAAATATCCGTTTTGAGCATTCGTGAGTATGTGAGTGTATGTATGTTCATAATTCGCAAATCACGAAACTCGTCGAACGAACAATGTTAAAATTTTGTATTTGAGCCTGATCTAGGATCTAGTTGTGCACCTCGCATTATGGTTGCAATAATCTGTGCCAGAAGTGCACCTTACTTGAAACTTTTTTCGAAATTACCGCATAAATCCAGAATTATCAGCCGTAGGATACTGAAATTCAGTAATTGAGATTGCTATAACAGCTGAATAGTTATCTCGTATTTTTGTACCAATCGGCTGAGCTGGAAGTGCACTTTAATAGCAGACTTTTCGAATTTCCCGCCTGAATTCGAAGTAATCAGTTATAGAATATTGAAATTTAGTATTAAACACTTCTATGAGATCTAGTTGTACACCTCTGATTATGATTGCAATAGTCTGTACCGGAAATGTACTTTACTCGAAATATTTTTTGAATTTTTCGCATAAATCCATAACTATTGAACATGGAATGTTAGAATCTAGTATTTAAGACAAAAGTATAGTCTAGACGCTTATATCATATTTTCATTGATATCGACTGAGCCGGAAGTGCACTTTACTTGACAGTCTTTTAGATTTTTCGCATAAATTCGAAACGATTGGCTGTAAAGTATTGAAATTCAGTATTTCAGTCTGCTGTAGCATCTGAATGATTGTCTAATATTCTCATAGCAATAGACTGAACCAGAAGTGCACTTCAGTTAATTTTTTTTTCAAAATCTTGTGGATAAATTTAGAACTGTTAACCGTATAATCTTGGAAATCAGTATTTAGGAATGTTGTAGCATGAGAATGATGACCTACTGTTTCCAAAGCAACTGATTGGGCCGAAAGCGCACTCCATTTGACAGATTTTTAGAATTTTTTGGATAAATCCAAAACGATTAGCCGTGGAACGATGGAGTTTTGTGTTTGATTATCGTATTATTATATGCAAAAAAAATATTCAATGATGTGCAAACGAGTCACGTGATATCCATGTCGGATTTTTTTTCCAAATATTGACTTAACGAATAACAATAAAATAAAAAAATTCCAACGGCATCCATGATCCTTTTCAGTAGGGCAAAACTTGTAATAAACTCCTTGTCAAAAGGGAATGAATGATAATTCTTTGTATGGTTTGAAATTGAGAGCTTTCGAAGCAGAGTTCAGTTCAGTAATAAAGTACTTTCGATGCACATGTTACAAAAAATATATAAAAAATGTTCCTTAACTATTTGTGATCTCATTTTCATTTATTTTAAATGCAGTATTCTTAAATCATTTCTAAGTAATAAATTTTCAGACTTGATGTAGTATGCCTCGAATTTGCTACACAAATGAAAACTTATCCTCGGCATACACTCACACACAAACACACTCTCTGATTCGTGGTTTGGTTGAGAGATCGTAAAATACAGTTATCGTTATATGGTTGCAAGGTTTATGGTTTGCAGTTCGCCCGTTGCGGTTTATGCGCTTCGGCAAAAGGGGATTGGCACGTCAGAAATATTTTTCTAATTTAGATTAATGGCTGGATTTCAAAGGATATTTGCCAAGGCGATATCCGAAAGATTTGTGAATCAGTAATAATTTAAGCCCGTTGCTGCTATTTATGTTTTTCTCTGCAGACGACTTCTTTTTCAAGATTTCGCTAGATTCGAAATACTCGTGGATAGTTTTATGGCAAGTAGCAAACACATGACGTCTTATACGTCATATGATATATTCAATTCTATTGATATTTACCTCAAAAGATAGAAAAGTGATAAATAAATAACTGTGTAATGATATATTACATTACAAGAGTTGTTATGGGTTTAATGAGTACGATTGAGAGAAGTTACATATGACTTATTTTCTGAAGAAAGATTGACAAGAAACATATTGTAATCTCAATATGTGTTGTGAACTTTGTTTCATCTTTAATTTCAAATTGGATGCATAATTGTTATGTGAAGTGATTAAGTTTTTGGAATAATCAAGCTGCTCAGACTATTTTTGTTAGTTTCAAGTTTCAACTTTCTGCTGTTATAAACTTTTTGCCTCTTTTTCTGCATTTTAATTATTTATGATATCAAATTAAGTAGTTTTTGGAGTATTTTCCATTCCTATCACTTATCTATGGTAAAACTATTACAGGAGAAAATAATTTTACTTACCTTAAAGCGGTGCTTTCAGCCAACCGTAATTCCAAGGTCAAACTGTCTCCAGAAGATAAAAAACTCTCCGTTCCCGGTCGACATGGTCTAGGAAGTCGAGTTCCGTTAGCCAAGAACGAATGCTCACAAGATTTAGGAACATAGTTCTGACAATAACGTGCCAAAAGTTGAGTTGAAGGTTGCATACCAGATCCAGAACGGGATTTTTGTTTGTCTTTCGTGTTCATACTGTAACCAAAAAGACTAATATAATATACTTTATGAAAGAGAATTTGAAACATATACGATCATTCAAAAGGTCTTCAAGGTCTTGAGCTGTCAAGATACTGTTTTGTTTTGTCCATTTCCAGAAGAATGACAATAATTCAATGTGCCCTGCCCTGGTACCACATTTATGCCCAGTTGCAACGCTATCACTTGACCTTAAGTACGGAATAACCACCATGGGATCAATTGTCTATACAATGGTAACCATAGATATTGTTCTTCCCTTAAAGTTAAGTGACGGCGGTGCAACTGGCCATTAGTCGACATTGACATATTCTCGTTTCGTCTTGAGCTTCCAATCCTTATTATCATCATCTAGATCTTGTTTTTTATAGAATTATAACCTGATCTAGTCTCTGTCATGTATCTCTAGTAAATACAAATCGGAACCATGCTCAGCTCACAAGGTAAATTTGACAATAATTATCAAGTCAATGTCAATGTCAAGTCGTTGTAGTTCCACTACAATTGATTTTTGTTCATTATTATTCTGTAACAAATCACCGGACTCTTATAATCTATTTGATTCAGGAAAGTGAGACTTTAATTCTGGTCTAAGCATATATTAGAATAGTAAACTGTATAATCAGGCTATTTCATACCTTAGTCAATGAACGAATCCGAATTCGAATATTGATTGTAATAGGTGCATCCACTAACCAGAACCGATACTTATAGTTATCGATACTTGCACTCGGATAAAAAAAAATCAATTATGAGCAGACAATGACTATAGTTTTGCAGGATTATTTTATAGTAAATATGTACAGAAAATGAGTGGGTGATACCTTCAAATATTCCATTTTCGGCTCTCAGCACCATTAGAAGTAGTACTAAGTAAACTTACTTTCTAAATTACGAGTTTTGGAATGTCCCATTAATTTTCTGATGAGCATATTAATTGCAAGTTTGAAAAGTGTGCTCTAGGTCTTAAAGATCTATCGGTTTGCCCATTCACATTTCTCATTGATTGAATCATTCCTAGTTGTAAGAACGTCTGTTAGCTATACAGTGAAAATGGACAATATCTGAGCCTCATGTTGGAAAGCAAATTCCAAAACGATTTATTGCAAATAATTTAACATAAATTCTTTTAAATTGGTTTGTATGACGAAACATGGGAATTAAATTTTAAGCTTTATATTCGCAGGGAAGTGACGATCATATTGTCAGGATTAGTGTTGTCGTAATGCATGTTATAAAAGTGTAAGTTGAGCATTATTATAAGAAGCCAAGTACAGAGTGATCAAAAATGATTGTCCGTGCCGCCTTGTTCTGATTTTTTCTTTGCCGCCTGCTTGAGATAGTGAGCTTCAAGTGACAGATGACAGTTTCTCTGAAAACATTATTCTAACCTGATAATTTGATAGAATAATAATAGATTTTCAATAATCATCCAATAATACAGCTATTTACTTACTTCCTTGTTTTTTGAATCAGATTATGGATAAATCCGTCATAAAATATGCAAAGTATACGCCACTGTGTTCTTGAAATGTGGGTAACGTAGTTATCAAAATAAATAAATTTATACTAACCATAATAACTTTATTCCATGAAGATAGTTTTGATCATAATGCGAACTTTTGCCAGTCAAGTGACAGACAATCATTATTGAACACTCTGTATTTGATGATGAGGCTTGGTGAGCCACAAAATTTTTTGGTTTAATGTCATACTTGTCTATACTCGTGTTGCCTATAAGATTTTTTCTACGGCCCTCAAATTCCATATTTTGACAATTATTGAGTACACAGTGAGGTATTCTTGGCCTGTCTGTTTACAAAAAGCATTTAAATTGCTCCCTGAGTATCATATATAAAAATTAGGACTCAGACTATAAGTGAGATTATGATATTTTTTTGCCAGGTTCAAAGCACGTAGAAGGAATTATTGCCGATGGGAAGTGTCTGATAGTGTTGATTATCAATTTTCAACAATATTCTCCAAAATATACATGAAAATCAGCACTCAGACTTTAAGAAAAGTGCATAATGTCTTAACGTATTTCTAGCACCTCGTATCTATAAATTGACCGCTAGCACAAACCAGCAAGTATGCGTATGATCAAAGTACTGACTAACGCTACTCTAATCCACACATTTTGTTTCTCAGAAAATAAGTAACGTCTGGCGGGTCTGGGATCTTGGACTAATATGAATCAAATAGTTTAATAACATTTACAGATGTTGCTTACATCATGTTAAAGTGATGAAATTTCCATTGATAAGGCACCAAAAAAAAACTCATTATTTTCTTTTTCATTTAAAAGGTCAAAGTATGGTGAAAGTTGAATATGTCTAATTAAATATTATGGCTTTTGGAATTTTTCTCCAACATTTATAAGAGAAGAAAATAATTTCTAAAGTCTACTCATTATTATTAACATGAAGTGGTGTCTCATAGTTCCCTGTACTGCGGTCTTTTGGCCTATTGTACCCTCTGTGTTTTACTCCTCCGATAGGAGTCCCGTCTGTCTAACGAAGTCCAGGATTTTCTTCAGATTTAACTTTTTTAAGTTCTTCGAGGGCAGTTTTCCGCTCCTAGAAGACTATGTCTGCTGGCAATGAACGCCTCGCAGTGTTCAGGAATTTCCTCCTCTTCTCCACATCCTCTGCATATTGGTTCTTGTTTCAATCTCAAAGTATGTAGGTGTTTATTCATTGCATAGTGTCCCGTTATTAATCCTGTTATTTGCCTGACATTATTCCTACTCATGGTGAGTAGACTGTCTATCCTTTTCTTGGATGGTTCATCCAGGAAGAGCCTTGCTTGTCTCTGTCCTGGTGATTGTATCATGTAGATTTTATGCCATTGCTGGAGCATCGTTTTCATTTTCTGTTTGACTCTTTCCGTAGAAATTCTGCAAGCAGGTTCTGGCCCGATGAAGGGCAGATTTGTTTGTCCTTGGCTAGGCGGTCGGCTACCTGGTTTCCTTCAACTTCGAATGCCCTGGTACCCATATTAACTTTAATTTATTCCTCGCTTCAAGAGTATTGAGTCTATGCATACAATCTAGGACAAGTCCAGATCTTATTTCTGAAGCCTCTAATGCTTTTAAAACGGCTTGACTATCTGTAACTATGGAGATTCTCCTACTGTTATAGTTCCTCTCCAATAGTAGCTGTACACTGATCGCGATCGCGTACAGTTCGCCTTGAAATACTGTCGCATTTGTTCCGAGTCCAACCGACTGGTTGTGTCTCAGTTCTTTTGCTCCATGTATTCCTGCTCTGGATCCATTGATGGTCTTAGAACCGTCTGTGTAGATGACGATGTCATTTTTGTCTACCGGTTTGTTTTTTTGCTCCCAATCATCCCTTGCAGGAATTTCTATCCTGTAGGTTTTGATAATGGTATGCTTAATACTAATTCGGTCTGGCACCATCTGTAGAATGGGATGCTTGTCCATCCCGCAAAAATTTTGGAGTGTTTTTCTCTGCATTTTCCTTCCTTTGAGTGAACTTTCGTTCTATATGCGCTGCCAAGTGCTCTCGCTTTTACAGCTAAGTGTAATGGAGGAAGACTTAACAGGGTTTCCATCGCCGCCGTTGGTGTTGTTGACATAGCTGCCGTAATTCCTAGGCAGGCTAGTCTTTGGACCCTGCTTAGTGTATTCTGACAGTGCTTCGTCAATGTTCTCTGCCACCAGGCAATGCTGGCGTATTCTATAACTGGTTTAACCATAACAGAGTTAATCCAGTGGGTCATTGCTGTTGATAGACCCCAGTTTTTTCCAAACATTCGCCTGAAGGTCCATAAGGCTCTTATGGCTTTATTTGCTACTTTCTCCACGTGTGATTTTAATGTAAGCCTTTTATCCAGGGTTACTCCCAGATATTTGACTTCTTCTGCCAACGTGATTTCTTTGTTGAGTCCGGTTGGATTCCGTTTTCTTGTGAATGGTATGACTGTGGTCTTTGTAGGATCAACTGACAATTCCTCCTTGTCACACCATTTTTCAACAAAATTTAAGGCTCCCTGCATCATTTCCGACACGGTTTCCTGAAATTTCCCTGTTACCAGTATAGTCATATCGTCCGCGTAGCCGATGGTTGTGTAACCTGCCTCGTTCAGTCCTTGTAGGAGTTCATCCACCACTAGGCACCACATGAGTGGAGAAAGAACTCCTCCCTGTGGACATCCCCGTGAGGCCTGCACCCCCACAGTCCGAGTAGTGGAAGAGGCGTAGATTTCTCTTTGTTTCAGCATGTTAGAGATCCTCCTACATTCTGTTGGATGTATCCCTCTCTTAACTACTGCTTTGTCTATGGACTTGAAGAAAGTGTTATCAAATGCTCCCTCTATATCTAGAAATGCTCCAAGAGCAACTTCTTTTTGTTTGATACTGTTTTCAGCTCGGCGAACCACCTCATAGATGGCCATTTCGCATGATTTTCCTGCTTGATAGGCATATTGGTGTACATGGAGCGGTGAATTGCTCAATACTGTATCCCGAATATGCCTCTCGATTATTCTCTCCAGCAATTTGAGGAGGAATTATGTCAGGCTAATTGGCCTGAAAGATTTCGCCTCGGCGTATGTCTCCCTCCCTGGTTTAGGTATGAAGACTACTTTGACTTGTCTCCACATTCTTGGTATATATGTCAAGGCCAATCTGGACCTGAGCATGCCACATAGAATAGGTGCCAATTGTTCTATTCCCTGCTGTAACATAGCTGGTATAATTCCATCCTTTCCTGGAGATTTTAATGGTTGACATTTATTTACTGCCCATTTAATTCTTGTTTGGTTGACCACTTGATTGACAAGTGTCCAGTCATCCTTTGTAGCCTTTGAATAAGTATCTACCAAGTTCCAGAATAACTGATTCAGGAAAGTGAGTTTGGAGCAAAAGCTCCATTGTCTCCCTCTCCCACTCAGTGTATTCTCCTGTAGGTAAAGTCTACTCATACTAAGCACTTTCAAAAATGGGTGAGTTTTATAATGCTGGTTCTCGTGTTTCCGTTGAAAAAAAGTTTTATCATGAGAAACAAAACTAACTTTCTCTGCAATCATAGATAATTTATTACTGAGCGAATGCAGTATTAATTTCATGATACTCAGAAGGGTGATATAAATGAGTTATACCATTATGCAAATTGGACAAAGAAAACTTGCCCTTCCTTTTTTATCTCAATTACCAATTTCTTACTGAAAACACGCTCAGCCCTCAAAGTTCCTCACATCTGTGATGTCGCTGAACGTGCTTCAATTCTTCGCGACCTAGTTTTTGTTTTTGTAACTAGGGTAACGATATTATGATTTACTGCTCCTGATTCGACCACTGAAAGGAGATAACGAGAAAGGAACAGCAGGCCAAAGGAGCGACAAAGATAGATGAGCCAAAAGGAAGGTAGAATTAAGCGGTAGTCCCTACGGTTGTAAATGCTGTGGGCTAGTGATTTAAGAGGGTTTTGTTTGTCCTGTGCTGACTTGTGAGGGGATGGAATCGTAAAGAATACATTTTTCTTGTTTTTACAAATATCATTTGGAAGCAGAACTAGAAAACGAAGCTTTTGAATTTTCTTATTGATTTAGACGTTCATATTCAGCGACACTTGAACTAATTCTTTATAACTAGTATATTTTCGGAAGGATATTATTATAATTTGAGTATTTTATTGTATTTTGAGTAAAACAAATTTAAATAAAGAATATTTGCTACTCAACCGTTACCTACTCTTTAGAGCACATATTTTGGAATAAATTTCTCGGCAAGTTGTACTATACTTCAAATTCTAGTCTCTGGTTACATACTCTAAATTACGGATATAGTTTATGATACTGCCTGTTACTAGGAAATAATTTCTGTCACAGAGATTCAATTTCGGTCCCACCAGGGCCATCCTCGAAAGTGGGAAGAATTTCAGTTTATGTAATTGAACATATGGAAAAACAAAAGTTGAACTCTGTGACTGTATTTTTGTATTTCAATACCTACAATCAAATTTATATCTCTTTAGATTAAAGTTCAATCCTCAATTTCGGCAAAGTCAATTATTATTATCAAATGATAAGAGAACAGAATTGTTGGGCAATGTCACTGTTTCATATATCGCTTCATATTTTTTTTTGACGACTTTGGTAAGAAAAATTATAACCACATCAAACCACTTTAGCCTAAATTGGATGCTTCAGCGGAAGTATAGGATGAGATCTTCGAGATCTAGGGTATGCAAAAACGAAGACATATTGATAAGTTTTTGGACTAACTTAGATAAAACAAACGGATCTCTCGAACAAAGATTGTTCAATTTACGTAATTTCCTCTCAATTCCATGCACTTATACATCAATAAATTATAGAGTAACCCTAGACCTTTAAAAAAATAACACATTCTTCCAAATTGTCTTTTAGGTCTTGGATCTCTATAACCGGGTAAGCGCATTCAACAAAATTTGAAGAAAATATCAATGCAAAGATTTTTCACAACAAATGTGTTCCATACGAATATTATGGTCTTGTTAATAATTTCTTTTGTAAAACAGAAAAATCTTCCAAAATACTTATTGAATGGAATGTTTCATTTGATAAATTCAATGTTTCGAAAGACTGGTGCTACTCTTCCAATGCCCGAATTTATAAAGGGCAGAGTCGTTTACTTCTAGAGTAAATAAAATTTACTCTGTTGAATGACAGTCGATTTTTTGACAGCAATGATTCTGTTGTCATAAAGAAATTCAAAACGATTAGAATTTGTTAAGAAAAATTAATTTATTTTGAAAGTACATTTACTTGGTGTTTTATAAAACCGGCCATTAGAAAATGATAATCAATAAATAAATCGATAAGATGAAGAATTATTCATAGATTTTTGTGATGTAGATAGAGATATCAGCAAAGAACGACAACAAATGAAATTCTCACACTTGTCTGTCATTCAAGGAACTAGGAAGAGAAAAAAGGGAAAATCTTGAACAGAAATTCAGATATCTCATAAAAAAATGAAGTACATGTAATTAAAATCAAAACTTGAAGGCTTGAAGAATGCAAACTTTCCCACTGCTCATTGCTCTTTTACTCGAGTAGATATAAACTGGATATTGAAAAATCAGTCACCTATACAAGTTTATCACTCAGGAGTTGTATGTCTCAAGTCCTTTTATTATGTATTCAATTTTATTTGAAGTTCAAATCGATCATCATAATTTGACAGATTTATGTATTGTATTATATTTTGATTGATACAGTCTGGTTCCTACAACTGATGCGATGTAAATGTGAGTCTAAAGGGTGAGGATTTTGAATGAACAATTTACACGAGTCTTGCTTAAACAGTTTTGATGCAGAGTTCTATTTGATTTAAATTTATGAGAGGGTTGAAACGTTTGCAAAGGATGAATTGAATTTGTGGGTAAAGGAATTCATGAAATTGAGATAAATGAGGGAGAGAAGATAAATATAGGATATTTCTTTTGGTCGTGAAATAATTGATGAATTGCTTCGATGAGTAAAATCTTACTGCGTGTGAATACAAAAAAATATGATGAGCTTGCAATATCATATACAAAAAAGATTTTCATTGATAAAATGAGCGTCTCAGCAAAATAGAGCCCACAAAGCGTCCAACATAATGATATAATTTTCTTGATTCTCTGAAATTGGAAGATATTCTTATTGATGTATCGGAATGAGTTTGAATGTTCATTCAAAAGTTTGAATTCTTACTACAGATAAGTCTCCGTTATAAACCGTACAAATTCTATGCGGTTTTAGTAAAATTTTCAAATAATTGTGATATATCTTCCGAAAAAATGATCGAAAAGAAGACAGCTCATGCTAAACATCTGTTGTACTTAAAAGACAGAGGCAAGACTAATGCCGGTTTCAGAATTGTGAATGAAAATTATCCAGGTTGAATAGATCGTTTCCCTGATAGGATTATTATTATTTCAACATTTTCTGTCATTGTAGGCCAATTAAGTTGATTGAATAGATCAAAGCATAGGTTATTGGTCAATTCCTTATTATTTTGACTCAGTTATTTTGAACTAGGTGTGAGTGACTATACTTTTATATATTGATTCAAAAAGCTGCTATGATTCTGTAAGCGAGGATACTCAAAGGAAGTGAGCATATAGAATTTTTGTTTTTTTGTGGATACTATTGGTTTTGTGATATTTGAAATCTAACTTTGATGTTGGTGTCCATTTTCATTGACACACTGAGAAAACTGAATTGCACCATTCTAATGGTTAAAAGTGTAAGTGGCGAAGTCTTAAAACTCAAGTAGTAAGACTTGAGTGGTTTGTAAAATCAATAAAATGTTTTCAGAATTATATTATAATAAATAGATTTTTTTGGTTTTAATTCTGTATATATATTTTGATTTTTTCTATCCGAAAGTGCTCTTAAAAAAACATGATACTAAAATGAACAAGGTGAGTAAGATTATTTAAAAGTTTAATAATAGAGTATTTCAGTGTACATAAAGTATAGTTAGCAACACGGACACTGAACGACAGTCATTATTGTCACGGATGAAGTTCGTTGCACGAATCTACGCTTTGAGTTCTGCTTTATCCTTCGTCAAGTGCAGCCAACTTCACCCTGGACAATAATGATGATTGTTCGGTGTTTGTAGCATAAAGTTCTATTAAATGTGCAATTGCTGTAGTTTTTGTAGAACATCTATATAAATATTTGAGGTGAAGTTTCTACATTTTCATCGATCCGAAGGGATAAAAAGGAAGTTCAAGCGTCCTATCGATTGGGTGTATTAGATAGGTCTTTTGAAAACAGATTAAGCATGTTTCATTTGGTGGTTTTTATTTTGTCAACTCAAAAATAACATTTTATGGATCCAGTTCAGCGCTAAGTCGTAAATACTGTGTGTGTCCTTCACTCCAATTTTTTAGACCAAGTGAATAAAAATTCTGTCAAAACATATGAAAGAAGTTAAAGTTAAGTGCTGGGTACTTTCAAGGAAATAAATACTTACCTCATTTCATATTATTTTATCTTTCTACTTTCTGATAAAGTTAGTACCTGGACGTGTTCGAAGTTATATTCCAGAGCCAATATACTAGCAGACGACTGACGGGTGTATAGAAATAAATTTCATATCCTCAACTTTCTTGTCATAATTGAGAATAAAAACTGTTCGAGAACCTAAAAGTTATTACTTTCAACAACTAAATATAGAATTTTGATGTATTCTTTCTTCCTCATAATATGTTTAAATGACAGCTACCTGAGAGTTTTCAGGTACGATATTTATTGAATTATCTTGGAATTATTCAAACTCTGGAATTTTGTGATGATCGCAACTGTACGTTAATACCAAAACATTTTTTATTTGCCATTTTGGTGAGGGAATGGAGGATTCATAATTATTATTTTCCAAGAAACAGAAAATGACTTTGAAATACAGAAGTTATCGTCATACTAGAAAATATTATACCTCAGCTTGTTCCGAAATCATCATGAAACGTTAGTTGCTGGAGTAAATCTATTTGCCTGTAAGGGTATGTTAAGAGTATCGTGTATGTCAGCCCAGTTGGCAACAGAGCGGAGCTGATTGGCCGAATAACTGCTGTTTTTTAACAAATCCGAAATAACCGTCGACAGAGTAATGGGGTACAGGGCAGGTAATTTGAACAGCTATTATTATAAATTATCAGAAAATACAAAGGAAAAATAATTTTACTTGTTAAATTTTTTTACCGGAGATCTGATATTGCGCGCTAACGGCCATATTTTCCTTTCAAAAAATGATCCTCTCTGTGTGACTTATCATTTCTCGAAGTTTGTCGGTGAGGTCTTATTACAACCTGCATAATTACTATCAAATTCCAAATACCAGAAGACGAATGTAATTTCTGTCTCGTGTCTATTCGAATAGAAACAATAAGAACATTGTACAAATCTTGTTCCTTATCAGCAAACAATTTTATTTCTATTAAAATACATTACACTCATTCAGAATAACTCCCAAGAAGCTGACAGAATAGTACAAACTAACTTTTATGATCTTACATTCTCATCTAGGATAAAAGTATCTGATACGAGCGTTCACGAGCTGGTGCGCGTACGTGATCATGGTCGTGAACATGAACGTGAATCGAGATCGTGAGCTTTGTAGTAACAAGGATATTCAGTTCGTTCGTACTGAATTGATGGGAATCTACCGATTTTCGTCTAGCTTCTTTATAATATTTATCTACTTTAATAAGGAAGAAATTGTTCGATAAATTGCTTGGAACAAACGAACAGGTGAAGTCACTTTTTTGTATAAAAAAAATTCGAAGAGTTTATTGAGGAGGTACATTCTGCAAAAAATCTTTTGCTTCTAATTGCAAAGCAAAAAGAGTAAAAGTATATGAATCGTAAATATATTGCTAGTCTATTAACCATTGTTTATCTTTCCACTCTGGTCTCCTATTAAAGAAAGAGTAAGAATTGTGTTGATTTTTTTTTGTAGAATCCACGGATTTCCGTGACGATGCTCAAAATAAAGTCGGTCTTTAATTTGATGTGTGTGCGTAATCTTCCATCATAGCTGCTACGAGCATAACTGATCGAGCTGAAATTTGGAATATGAGCACAATTTCATTTTGATTCAATCGTACCAGACTGCACTTGGAGCTGTTTAGATACCACACTGATTTTTTAATTTCCGGCATAGCTTTTATGATATTGAAATATTGACTTGGAATTGGATATTTGACGGAAGCTCCGTTAGTCCCTTCGAACCACTCTTTTTGGAGTTTAAGATTCTGCAAGATCCTGCAGTTTCTTAAGATTCCTTGAACTACGGTTTTATCTGCTTTTTCAACGTTTTTTGTAAGCGTAATCTACCTCAGAAGGATACGACAGTAACAGATATAGTCCGTGAGACAGGGCATAAATTTTTCATTGATTACCGCTCACTTGAAACTTCGTGAGTGACTTCATTGTGATGATTCCCACAGTTTTCACATTTGACGAAATTCTTGATTTGGGGGCGTTTTTAAGCGAGAGCTAATTGAACATATCAATTTCATGAAGCCTTGAAAATGTATTACCGTCATATTGATCCAAAGATTTTCTGATTATAAAATGAAAATAGTATATTCCGATACAAGTGCGGAATGATCGATTCGCACGAGTGACAGATGTTATTTTTTCTACAGTCATAGGTGTCCGCGTGAATATCTATAATCAAAATATACCGTTTTCTGAGAAAGTATTTGCTTCATTGATCTCATTCCAATTCGTCAAATATTGATAAAATTACTCATATTAACTTCATTTTGAAGAGGAATGAAAAGAAAATCAAGAAAAATAAAAATTATGACAGTAATAAAACAGTTTTTTCGCGTCGTCACGCGGCTTTCTTAGGAATCCCTGAGCGTGCGGAATGACCCCTATTCCGCACGCTACAGCGTGTGGAATGGGTATCATTCTATAGTGACTGTAGGAAAATAATATTGTACGACATGGATATTGGGGGCCAGTGGTGAGTCCGACAAGCCGCACTTGTCAAAAGTACGTTAGTATGAAAACGGATTACCGCTAGCCTGAGACTTTGAGGACGTGTTAAATTTTTTTTTTCTAAGATTTGTTCATTTTGTCTAACAAATTTTCGGGGGCGTTTTCTCAGTTCGACACTGAAAACGTGTCAGGATTATAACAATTCCTTTATCAATGACAACTTGTCGGGCCAAAACAGTCATAATTTGAAAAGATATTATGTGTCCAAAAAACATATTGTCCGACAGAAATATTGGTTCTTATCGTCAGTCCGACAAGAAAACGCTCGCACATATATAACTCAGTTTTTGACGTATTTAATATCAAAGAGATAAGTAATGGACGTTGTTTATAAGCTAGTAATGAATAATTCATTAACAGAATGATTGAAAAAAAGTAAAGTACAAAATAGAAAAAGAACTATATATGTCGCTAAATTGGAACGTAGCCCACTTTATTCTTCCATCTTCGGGGGTTCCTAGTAAAATTAAATTGGTATTCGATGCTCAATTCGAATCTAAAATTAGGATTAGTGATTCTCATTCAAGATTTCAAAGTTACTTTCTCCCCCGACTATAGGAAAGGAAGAGAAATCTTTGAAATTTTCCTTCAACCATTCTCCAATTCGGTGCATATTTCTCCAGATATACTTCAAATATGCTATATCTCACATTCTCCACACAGACTTCAACTAAGCCAAGTCTCAAATCACCTCGTGTGCGCTGTACAATGTTTTCTCTTCACGTTGTAAAATTAAAAAGGGACACCTGTATGTATTTTCAGCTTCCTGTATTTGATCATATGAACTTCAAGTATGCCAAATATTAAATTTTTTCGTGCGTGCAATATGCTTGAAAAGGGATACAAAGCTTCCTCTTCACGTATTAATATATAGATTAAAATGGAACACCTATATATAATTTTCGCTTTCTGCACATCTTCTCCATATAAATTTTGAGTATGCCAAATCTCACACTCCTCCGTGCATGCAATATGCTTAAAAAGAGGTCGAAAGTTTGCTCTTGACGTATTAATATATATAGATATCACAGTTGAAGGTAAATTTGAATGATATTTGAGGTGATTATCACGGTATACTGACTTCATATCACACATTTGATTCCAAAATAATATTAATATATTGGTGGACAAGCCTTTTTTTCATTATTTATGATCAATAATCATACTGACTTGATTTGCATTTTATATATGTATATGTCTATGAACGCAGCCGCATTCATGCAACATATTTTTGATTTTCTGAAGTATTGCCCCACTTAAATTGTCGGACATGTATACAGTAATGTTCTAGACATTATTTGAATGGAGAATAAAAAACATAGAGATGAGCGGTCATCGATGAAGGAACTGTTATAATCCTGTCACGTTTTTAGTGTCGGACTGAGAAAACGCCCCCGAAAATTTGTCGGACAAAATGACCTAATCTTAGAGAAAAAATAATACAACACGTCCTCAAAGTCTCAAACTAGCGGTAATCCGTTTTCATACCAATGTACTCTTGACAATTGCGGCTTGTCGGACTCACCACTGGCCCCCAATATCCATGTCGGACAATATTATTTTTCATTTTATAATCAAACAATTTTTCGATTAGTGTAAAAATCAATATGACGATAATACATTTTCAAAGCTTCATGAAATTGACATGTTCAATTAGCTCTCGCTTAAAAACGCCCCCAAATCAAGAATTTCGTCAAATGTGAAAGCTGTCGGACTCATCACAATGAAGTCACTGACGAAGTTTCAAGTGAGCGGTAATCAACAAAAAATTTATGCCCCGTCTCACGGACTAATACAGTGTAAACTCTTTATAACATTATTCTTCAAAGGATAAACTCCCTATATCGTAGAAGTGAGCACATTTTGGTTGAATTAACTTAAAACTCACACATTGATAAACTTTTTATAGCGCAACAGTCATTCTCTATTATGGAGGAAATATTTATATATATATACTTGGTGGAAAACATCAGGTCATATGTAGAACTCAGTAAAGAAAAGTGCCGGTCTTCCAATTAGCAACACTTTTCTAATTAGCAACAAAAAGTAACAAACGAAAAACGCACTATGACACGCGCCCAAATGACAGCTTTGACTTAATTGAGAAAAAAATACACGTTGATCATATAAGAAAACAAAAATTCTCCCGATTTCACCGAAAACAAATGTGAAGTCGTTTCTTCAGCTGCATCCAGAATTTCGCAAGAATCTTTAGCTTCTGTCATTTCTGACAAATTAATTTTCAATATTGTTTATTTGTTACTATACTCAGGACTATGCTTTCGCTTGGCAATTGTCAAAACAGTTACTACGTTTTTGCAAAAACACAGCCTTGATTAGTATTTCTGTAGAAAATTATTTCTATTCTTGTTGTCTTCCACTCAAGCACTCAAGTTTTTCCATTAGGTATACAGAAAAATAGCAAGTTCAACACGTAAGAGAAGCGATATTACTTTGCTCGTGTGAATTTAATTAACTCGCTCGTGAGTTGAAACATTTACACTCGCTAGTAAACTCTTACTCTTCTCTATCTGTCAAATAATCTACTATTATCGGTATGATTGTTTATGTTATTTTTCAGGTTACAAAAGACGCCGACTAAATCTTTGAGACCCCGAAACTTCTGAGATGAGCAGTTGTCTTGCTTTTGTTATTGATAATTGCCTTGAACTCGTGCATCAATACGCTTGGTTTGCTTGGAAATGACGGTCTCGAGCTAAGCACACTAGAATAATTTAATTACCTGTTCTGATCAAATACATAATTGTGTATTTGGTTGTTTTTATTTATAACAAAATACTCAACCATTAATAAGCTGAATAGGGTGTAAATGTAAATATTGTCACAAATTTTATTGTGATTGATTTATTTACACAGGTTACAGTACTAATCTTTATTTAACAAACTCAAATGATCACAACATCGCTCACAGTTACTCTAACTGAATCACTGAATGACTGAATAAATCACTGACTGACTGACTCCTTCTCCTAGCTTACGCTCTTATATACCCAAGCCGACAATGGGCCAACATTCAATTGTCTAACAGTTGTTGCCTGGTAACTAGTGACACTAGCCTGTCAATCATGTCCGACAATTGAACATCGACTTTGTCAATACCAACTAGGATTACAGTTACAGCGAATTCAAATAGATAATTATGTGACCTAATTACTACAAATATTTCATATTTGTGATAATATGAATCCTTATTCATTTAACATTAATATTTCCTCGGCGATTACTTTTAACTTGTTTCCACCTGCTTTAGTGCAATCAATTCTTTCTGTCGTCTCATCACTTCAGATGGCAAAAGGATTAATTACATGATTAACGATTCCAGTTTTTCGAATGTTTCAACTTTAAATGATAGCTTATTTGCTTATTAACAAATAGCATTCCAACGAAACAGCAACGTCAAGTCTATAACACCAGAGACCGAAAAGATAGGTTACAACATAAACCGTACTTTGAATAGAGTTATTCAATATCTTCATGATATTTATTTTAGCATGAAAAATTGATTACCATTATGTCAAATGATTTGATTGATGACAAAGATTCAATTCACTTTAAACTCTCGTCTCATTCTTATTTCAAGCGACAAAATATACAAAATGATTTATGAATACATGTAAAAGGAAATTTCGTAAAACGTAAATCTTATTTAATATGGGGTTACAATCGATTGGAATTGGAATTTAATAATGCAGAAAATGAGGATTTGGAGGGAAACAGACTTGTTTGATTAATAGTTGGTTTGTTTTGCCATGTTATCAGAGAACTGACTGATAAATTCGAGAATTTAAATATATAAATACGACCATTAAGAGATTCGGTGTTTTTTGATTAACTAAGTTTCGCGGTATTCACAGAGTGAGAGTATACATTTCTTGGATTCACATTTGTTCTTTTTTCATGTTAGTGTCAATACGGAGTTATAAAATTAATGTATATCGTATCCAGAATCATCAGCTTGATGCTACAGAATGTTTATAATGATCTATTTATTCATTATCGATTGATTGAATAGAAATTAGAGGGAAGCGTGGCATCGTGATGTAAGAGTATTTTCCAATATCGTACTGAATGATAATACTGTCAATATGATTATTGTAATATGCAATTTGATTGGAGTCCTACATGGTGTTACAGACAATATGGTGAGTGTTTCAAAGGATAAATAGCATTGGCGATTTTTGAAAAGCAATTGAAGATCATCTTCTAGCTCTCAATTCCTGCAGGAATTCAACTGTTTGAATATGAAAAGCCTCGCCGAGATTGAAGAACGTCATACCTCCAAATCTCAATTTTTTTTATATTGACTTTTAATTATATCTGTTTGATTTTCATCGCAATTCAATTTACATAAGAAATTCTGCAATTCATTCTTGAATTTGCTTGAAAATGATAATATACATTTACAAGGGCGTTTTGAAAATAATATTCAATGAGGCCTGTAACGAAATGTATTTTTCATTGTAATCGAAAGATGAAATTAGAATAATAGTATTTTTATTTGATCTTTCAATGTTTATTAGAAGATATCAAATAGAATGAGTTCACTACGAGTATGGTTTAGTTTACAGTGACCTCCACGTATCTTGAATTCTGACTGATAATTTGAATATCCTTGAAATTACAGAAAACTCTTTTGGGCACAAGCTCTCCATTTTCATTAGTGCTATTTTACCATGATTTCTCTTCACAAGATAATAGTACAGTACCTATTTTGGATATTCATGATTAATTTGTTAAATTTTTCATTATTTCTATAACTATGAATATCATAAATATTCAAGATACAGGTGCAAGTAGTTATTTTGTAGTCCTCGAGCGAGTTTGTTGAAAATATGAGCAAAGTAAGTATTCTAGAAAGCTCTGTGAGTGCATTAGAGACTTTTTACACGTGTGTCTTACAATTTTCATCCTCCATCGTCCAAATTTCTGTGAAACAGTCAATTATATCAATTTTTTCTCTTTTGTAGGTGAATCTTAAATATCTATCAGTGATATATATTAGTTTAAAAATATTTCCTAGATGTTCAAAATACTAATAATTGGAACTAAAGAAACTCTCTAACTGCAATGGGCATTAAAAGTGTGCAATAATATCTTTATTGCAGTTTTCTATGAAAGCTATCTTTTTACATTAACAATGTCATTTTCTATACGATTATAGATAAAAGCTATAGATATGCAATATGACTTGAAATCAAGAAAATCTTGTGAAGAATATAATTTGTAAGCATTGTGACGTAGTATGATGAAACTGAAAGCTTTTTTTATAAAAAAAAAAATTATTTCCAATGCCAATGAATTTTGAGTTATGAATAGTCATTGAGATGATTGATCTCCAATTCTTAATACTCAATTAGATAGCCGATTTGAGTTTTGTGAAAGTTGTCTTGACAATTTTGTTTATTTTTTTCATATTTCTTTACACTTGGAAAAGGCAGCACTTTGCTGTCGAAACGTTGTGTTTCTAATCATTTTTATATACAGAACTTTTCCAAATAAAACATATTTATTAAACCTATGCTACTTCGTCAAACAAATTTGTAGCTTTTATATTCCGTGCACTGTTATGCCAATGGCGAAGCAAGATTCTCAAATTAGTTAACCTTTCATATAATGTTGTACTCTGTACTTATTTTGTAAGTATGATTATGAGAAATTTTTCACATTTGTTTCTGATGACGATAAGCTATTTACATATCAGAACATCGATTGATTATCAATAAGAGGAATACAGAAATAAGTCGAAAATCCTGTGTTTTGCATTCGAGATGAATGCAAGAAGCTATTTCAAAAAATAAAAAATCTGCTGTGGCCATCACTGTCCTTCCCGAGCATAAATTTAATGGCCAATTTCATCGCTGCTTCAGAAATTTAGAGTGTCGCATCAATTAATTGCATATTTCAAAGTTACAGCTGTCATTGACGAAGAGATAGCTGTTATTATCAAAGTGACAGCTGTTATTGTCAAAGTGACAGCTGTTATTGTCATAGTGACAACTGTCATTGTCAAAATGACACTTGTTAAAGTGGCAGATGGCGGTTTATTCATTCATTATATTCTAGTCCTCAGTATTCAAGAAAATGAAGAGTTCTTTTCTAGATATTCAGGGTCTTCGATTCATTTAAACATACAGTCTCAGAATTTGATTGCCGGAAGTGTAATTTCAAGATGGTAACGTAAATTCACAAAGAAATATCACAAATGTGATATTCTGTTATGCTAGGAACATAAAATTAGAGTTCAAGTATTATAAATAATATAAATGTTCCATGAAAATGACAAATTTAAGAGTCGGACATATAGAGGTAGAAACTATATGCAACGCCATCTATCCTGTCTACCATTCTTCCTTGTGAGATTATACACTTGAAGCTCCAAACCCTGACTACCTTGGGCTTTGGCTATACTGCACTGATGAGTCCTAATAAGGACAAAACACGTGTATACAGTTGCTCCCCTATCTAAGATGATGGACTGTGGCCGACTCTTGAATTGGTAGTTTTCATGGAACATTTATATTATTTATAATATTTGAACTCTAATTTTATTAGATTGTTCCCAGCATAACAGAATGTCACATTTGTGATATTTCTTTGTGAATTTATTCTTGAGTTAGATAGACTTTATACTCTGCTTTATGCACTAGATGGTGTTGTACGTAGATTCTACCTGTGCAGGATACATGGCGTTGCATATAGTTTCTACCTCTGCCTACCATTCCTCCTTGTGAGATTATACATTTGACGCTCCAAAGCCTGACTACCTTGGGCTTTGGCTATACTGTACTGATGAGTCCTAATAAGGACGAAACACGTGTATACAGTTGCTTCCCTATCTAAGATGATGGACTGTGTCCGACTCTCAAATCTGTAGTTTTCATGGAACATTTGTATTATTTATAGTATTTGAACTCTAATAGTAACGTGAATTTCACTGATTATTTATTTTTGATGTCTACTAAGCTTCTGTTCCCAAGAGCTTTAGATTGATACCAAATTGGACATATTGCAAATAATTTGTGAAAGAAACAATTGACAATCATCAACTAAAAAGTTCCGTCAATAAAGTTTAGGTATCACTGGTAAAAAAAAGCCCATCTATGTAATGGACCCTAGCTTTTTGATAAAAAACTTCAGTACAAAATATCAGGCAAAAGTACGTACACGTTCTCAAGTTATCGTGTTTTCAGACAAACCGACAGACCGTCAGACCGACAAATAGTCAAACCGACTTTTTCTATAAAATCATATTTTTTGAGGGTTCAGTAAGATCTAAAACGTGAAGATCCATCATAATCTTGAACTGTCAAAAATCACGATTACAATACTTCCGCTATTATATAACTCGGGGGAAGTGAAAACAACAATTAAGATAAATCTTCATGAAATAAAAAAATACATTTTCGTGTTGTTCAAAGTCTCTTTACCGTGGTCTCTGCTCCAACGTATACTCGTACCAAACACTCCTAAATACGCCTTTGTGGTTTTTTTTTTCACGTAGAGTGTTTATCGAAATTGATATAATAGAATAACTCATTTATTGAACATATGAAAAATTGAATGAAGCATAAAGTCCTGAAAAGCTGCATATTCTTCCGGAGAAATATTTGTTGTGCCAGAGGCTCTTAAAGTATAATATGAAATATAGTACAAAAATTTTGTCGTCATAGTTGAATATTATCCTTTGAGCTTTCTTATGCATAATTTTATATCAGTGAATTGAATTTCTAGATTGAAACACAACTAAAAATAAGTCATGTTGTATTTGATTTGGATATTTTTGGCAGATATTCAAGAGAAAAAAAAACCAGGTGACGAATTTCATCAGAACAAATGAATTATAAATAAACATTTTTTCTACAGTCACCGTGTGGAATAGGGGTCATTCCGCACGCTTAGGAGTTTGCACTGTTCCATTACTGTCATAATTTCATTTCTCTTTGATTTTCTTATCATTCCTCTCCAAAATATCAATATGAGTAATTTTATCAAAGTTTGATGAATTGGAATGAGAACAATAAAGCAAATTCTTTCTCGAAAAACTGCATACTTTGGTTATAAATATTTCCGCGGACACCTTTGACTGTAGAAAAAATAATATCCGTCACTCGTGCGAATCGATCATTCCATGCTCATGTGAATTCTGCCACTCGACTTCGTCTCGTGGCTGATTCGCATGGAATGATCTCTATTCCGCATTTGTATCGGAATATACTATTTCATGTGGTATTTCACTTGTACCTGTGATCTTCCTTTTGTTTCCCAGATAACCATAAATCTCCCGTTTCTTTATCATATCACATTGAAGTAAATTTACATGTCAAAATTACAGTCAACTTGAAAATTTAAATAATGATGAGTCCGGAAATGCGAAACACAAACTATCAATATATCTTTAGAATTGAGGTTTTATTTAGATCATGATAGAAAATAATAGATATATAATCGTTTTTTTGAGAAACAAAAGAAAGCTTATAAGCGAAAAAAGGCCGTAATTGAAGATTAAACGATTGCTCTTGTTTCCAAATGCCTGATGATAATATCTCAATCAGATTAATATATACCTATGATTCAAAAGATTTATTTGGAAAAATTGTGTAGATAGAATTTAAAATTTCCTAACACAATTGAAAACTTGAAAATGGAAAAGCGAGTCTATGTAATTTCACACGATAACGGCCGGCGGCAGTGTTTGATCAATTGATTTGAAATTTTGTATACAAATTGAGGCCAAATTTGTGTCGTGTGGTTATTCTATTTAGATTGGAAATGAACAAACAATGTATCTTTTAGGTAACATCAACATTGAATTTATCATTTAATTAATTAATGACCTTAGGAATCAAGCAATCAGTTCCGTTTATCTATCTGACAGTGCAAATTAATTTGTCAATTTGATAAAACAATATTCTATACCTTGTCGACTCAAAAAAAATAATAAAGGCTAAGCCAGAGGCTAGGATATACCAAGGTAGTCAATGCTTATGTTTGGTAACATAAGTTTGTTGTTTTTTTCTTACGTATGGATACTGCGGATAAAGAACTGAGACGAAACACTATTGATCTCTTAATGATTTTTTTCTCTTTTCTATAATACAGAATGCGATACTAAAGTCAAAGATAATTACGTCTATTAAGAATTCAAAGAACTCACCAAAATACATCGTTACAATTTGAAGGCCCCTTCAGCTGTCCATCCCAAACTTTTAAATTTGTTAAACAGGGATTTTTATCTGGTAAAATTGGTGTTGATCCGGGAGCTGAAGTCATGTGAAATTTGAGCACTGACAACCATACTCGATACCTGGGAGGAGGGAATCCACCACCACGACGCCACTGTCCTGAAGAATCATATCTTGGCCCCAAAGGGCGGAAGGGAACTGGAGATGGGGAAACGCTCATATCCACACCCTGAAAGAGATGAGTGATTTGATTAATATTATTTTTGTGTGAATAATAGTAGCAGAAGAATGTACAGACGTTTCAGCTGGATGAAAATCTTTGAACAGTTTCTTCATTATGATTTTAAATAATGTAAGAAAGAAAAATGTGAATAAATTGTAGTATAATATTATTTTGAACCAATGGACTCCCGTACAAATAGAAAACGTTACATTTTCAAATATGTATCTTTCAGGTTCAAGTCAGGTATTTTATATTATATTGCTAGCATGCAATTTACGGAATTAGAATGAGGATTTCCAAATGCTAAGTTTTGAGAGAATATATCCCTGTTTTAGAAAAGTGCAAGAAAGTGCAGGTCATACTACAGATTCTATAAATGAGCTAATTTTGAGTTGTATAGTTATTATTATAGAAAATGGAGAAAAAATTACGGGGTAGCAAACATATTTCATTATTATAGGAAATTTGGAGGAGCATTTTTTGCACCTATGAAGCCGAAGCTGCAATTTCCACTGGAACTATTCAAATTAGAACAACACAGCTTAATGATTGATTTTATTTTGGTCATCAAATGATTTATTTTTCTTTTCTTAGCTCGACAGTTTCGTCAACATCTTGGACATCTTCAAGAGAGGTACAATTTGAAATACAGCCTAATTCTATGTGCCTATTGCAATAAAAATCTTGTAACAAATATTACAACCTCATCCTACCACATCGAATTTCTACTGACACTGTGCACATTTTTTGTTTGATTTTTAAATTGATATATCCGTGATAGTGCCAAGAAATAGAGGTACAAAAATTTATAATTTACTTAGTGCTGGTCAATAATAATAGCACCTAAAAACATACTCTATTTCATTCAATGTTATCATTCAAATCTTCTTAACAATTTATAAATTGAAGGACGAATAATTCTTGTATGAATTGCTCGTGTTTAGTTCATCAATCCTAAGAAATTAATTGTATTTATCATGAATCTTTATTTCTCTGTCCTTATTTCTTATTATTTTAGGTATATAATTACGATAAACTTTTTTGTATGAATGTGCATAGAAGCATGCTTTACATGCATAATTCCAGAATACAAAATTCTACTTCACGTGCTAAAGATACATTGGAGCATGTTAATAAGAACATGCGACGAAGTACTTTGTCTTGTCACATGAAAAATAACCAGATATGTTGGTGAAACAAATTTGTTTGCAAAAGACTACAATAAGATAGAGATAAATTGATAAAATTATCTTGGCTCCCAATATGAGTAATGAAGGAAATATTTCCTACCTTCAAAAAAATTATTGCTTGAATAAAAAAAATTGTGTTATTTTCAAATAGAACAGGAGATAGTGACGTATTCGTTAGAAAAGTTATTACATTTTCTTAAAAAATTTTTTGTTAGAGGTTTGCTAGATTATAAAAGGGTAAGGTGTTAATTGAGATCTTGATTTCTTACAGTTTGAGCCACAAATGTTTAAACGAGAGAAATAAAAATCTGATGTGATCACCACATGACTTGTACACCTTTGGACTAATTAATTGATAGTTGACACTGACATTGACATAAAGCTGAACTGATTGCAACTAAAATTTGGGGTGATCATTTGAATGTTACAAGTCATTGAAACGCTAGCTGTTCTCAATACTTAATTTTATCATTCTACGGCCAATAGTTTCGAATTTATTCAAATAATTGAAAAAGATATAAAATTATCATTTTAATGCTACACTAGATTCTACAGCTGATCGTTCTGGATTTATGCAAAAAATTCAATAAACTGTTTTGTGAACAGCATTTCCGGTTCTGCCGATCTAAATCATAATGCGAATGCGAGATGTACAACCAAATGTTGTAGAAGCGCCTAATACTAAATTTCGATATTCTTCGGCTGTTTATTTTGAATTCAAGCGGAAAATTCGAAAAAATTTATATAAAGTGCATTTCTGGTTCAGCCAATTATAAACTGACCATTTAATTACAACAGCAATTATTTCAGATACTGAATTTCAACATCCTACAGTTGACCATTTTTGATTTATGTGAAAAATTCGAAAGAAGTTTTATGTAAAGTGCACTTTCGGTTCAGACGATTACAACTATAATGCGAGGTGCACAATTAGATTTTAAACCAGTCTTCAATACAAAGTTTCCAAAGTATAGGTTTGACGGGTTTTGAACTTCACAAACGTACGTATCGACGTCAAGTCGAAAATAGTCAAAATGGATTCAGGGATGCTTAAAAGGGATATTTGCATCAAAATCTCAAAATGTAAATTTTGCTGGTTTCACAACACGTAAACCCGTCTCAAACGACGCTTATTTCGTTGCAGGTTTTCCTGCATGAAGTTATGCTGACTACTATGCTTGTTTCTATGATAGAAAATGACAGTCGCTGTTGGTTTTGGTGCATGGCTGCTAGCTGGATTCCGTAATAGGCTATGTGCAAGGGGGCGGAGTTTAAACAAATATCGATGCGAGCGCTCATGGTGAGCACAATTGTAAACATCGAGCTCCATTTTTCAGAATACGTCATTGAGTTGTCATTGAGCATTGTAGTTTAAAAGTGAAAATAATTGCATATAAAACATGGGAAAACATAAATATGTTTTATTGGGTATAAGTTCTGTAATTTATTAGAAACACGACGTTTCAACAGCAAAGTGCTGCCTTTTTCAAGTGAAAATAAATATTTATGATATTTATTTTCACTTGAAAAAGGCAGCACTTTGCTGTTGAAACGTTGTGTTTCTAATAAATTACAGAACTTATACCCAATAAAACATATTTATTTATAAAATGAGTTCTAAAAAGTTTTTTCCTTCATGGGAAAACATGTTTCAAGATGTTGTGTAAAGGATGATTCAAGTAAAATATAGTTCCATAGATTTCACGTATCCAGTTATAACATAAAGAAACGAGTGAAGCTAATCAAAGCGGTAAATAGAGTATTGTCTGTCTTCCATTATTAATCTATATAACAAATATGTTTGTAATTTAATTGTGAAATTAGAAATATTCATCATCGATTTGGGATTCATGAATTTACCTATATCTCTAATTTGTAAGATGTTTCAGTGATAGAAGTTTGTCAGATGAACTTCGCAATGATTTTGTTGTTAATATTGTCAGCAACATATTCTTCAACATGTTTAATATGGCAAAACTAGTTTCACGCTTTTCTTCAATGCTTCCTCGGTAAAAGGGATACAGTGTTTGATGAATACAAACCCGATCTGCAGGATCATCGGCGTCATAATTTGAGGATATCCTGTCAATTTGGACGAATTAAGACGTTTTCTCTATAATAGGTACGTTATAATTGAAGAAAAAAATACTCAAAATAAATAATTTCTACGTACCTTTTATACTATGCAAGTTATATTATACGCAGCTGAATTAAATATTATTAGTACATTTGAAAAATTATAGGCATGAAACAATGATAAAATGGAGTTCAATCGTTCTCTATTGCCCGCTAGAGGCGCTAGTAGACTTCATGCACGTAGCCTATAGAACGTGTGCTATTTTTCATGCTTGCTTGCCTGATGGATTCAAACGGTGACCAATAGAGAGCTAGCTCCCAGTCACGTGAGTATAAAAAGTGACGTTGACATTTGATTTTGAAAAAACTCCACATTTGCTCTTCGTTATTACAAAAGATTTCTGGAATCATGTAGAAAAGAGATCCTATACGAAATATCAAAATTTAGCTGCTACATTTGATTCTAAATAATTTCACCACATTTTGTGTGTTACAATGATTTGAAAAATGAAAGCATATGGATTGGGTCAACTTGAAGAGCAATTAGAGGACTTTGGATCCAGGATAGTGAATTTCAGAATTATGATATGAATATTATAATTAGGAGATGAAGATATCAAAAAATATGGCAATTTTCTCGGGTTGTGTGTTATATCCCACATTTTGTATATTTATTATTTATAAATGCTCTTTATTTCTGTGCCAAAACTACAACTTCTGCTAGTCCAACTTAGCATCGTGTGAAGCCAACATCGCATAGTCTCTATCACAACGTCCAGCGGCGTAGCTAGGAACCTATCAGCGTAGCCAAGCAAGCAATCCAGCAACGAATAAAGCGTCGTGTGTCGCGGAGTGTACTTTAACTTTTTACAAGTAAATATGCTTTTTTCGAATGCAATAATTTTTTTCTATGATGTGTAGCGCTTTTTTCCGTAGAAATGTATTGAGATATGATATTTTCAATAATGAGAAAGTACCTATGTTTTGACAAGTTTACATTCAAACTTAGCAGATAACAATAACCTAACAAACTGATAGGTGGTATGTGTTGCGTACAATGCTAGCAATATAAATTCACAAAAAAGTTGAACTTGGGTTACATTAGTAAGTTAGCTGCCACGCCTGTTTTGCTGATGGTAGGGCTGAGATCGGCATAACACCTACCCATCATATAGGTAATATATTGTTTACATTGTGTGAAGTGATAGCAAGGGTGCGTTCGGATTTTAAACGTTTCGCTCAGAGCAAGGCGATGTCAAATATGATGACGTCATCGGTGCTTAGCTAATTTAGCCGAAAGACTTGAACCAACTTTTTTTCATTTTAACTAATCTTAAATTTAAAATAATGGCGGAGTTGCCTCTTTGTACTTTAAAGGCCTCCAAACTTTTACTCTATAGTATTATTTATAATTATTATAAATGACGACATCGACGAAGAATTATTACTAGAAGTTCATTTGAATGAACTAAAAAATAATTTTCAACATTAAGAAAAGCCTTCTCGCTGCATTTTTTTAAATGGAAATCACAATTCAAAATTCTTCGGCTAAAAAGTTCCAAAATCATTTTCGAATTTTAATAGAGTTTCTTGAAAAACTTAATGAATTGATGATCTGACCTTATGACGTGAATTTGTGGTTTATGATTTCAATGATCAATTTGCTTTTCACAGATAAGATGTAATAGTTTTACTGCGCAGGTCGGGTAAACTTTATTCATAACTCACCCATGTAAAAAGCAGGGCGAAATAATTTTGTCTAGGCGTTCACCCAAATTGATTCCGAACGTTCAAGTCGTTTTATCTAGACAAATTGTCCACTAAAAACGAACGCATTGGGCGAAAAATTGTTGTCTGGGCGAGGTTTTCGAACATACCTCAGTGACTTCTATTTATTTGAGAATGCGTTAATTTACTCTGCTTTTGAAAATTTCAAACTGATGGTAAGATTCAAATTAAGATTGAAACTGAGAAATGAAAGCAATAATAAATTAAGTGAATAGGTAACAGTAAACAAACAGATCATTCAAGCGGCTGCCATGTTTTCGCAGCTATAGTAGCACTGCTAATGTTAATTTATCATGTCAATAGTCCCTGTCATTTTATTGTCAAACAAGTGACCTATAATACCTGGATCATGTGAAAATGAAAACATAACTATTTTGTAATCTGAAGACCATCAGCTGAAAATTATATTACCATAGATGGATACATTGTTTAGCCTTGTACAATCCTATTGTTCCTTTTTCATCCGTAATTTAGTAATGAAGAAATTGTTCAAAAATCTTATTGTTTAGAAATATTCTGTACATTTATCTTTCAATTCTTATTGGGCTATATGGTTATGGGTATTAATATTCTTCCAGCGTTGAATATTTTGAGCTATCATTGAAGTATGCTATCAAAAATCGACACTGAAATTTATTCTTGAATTATTCAGAAGAAGATGTTATTTGACCCCCTCAACAACTATGAATCGCATGTTATAATAATTCATACTAGAATATTATCTGGGTTTTGAAAAGTATGATCAAGATGCCTAGTAAAATCGAAATATATCCGAAAAATGAATCAAATATGAAATACAGATTCCATAGTCCAGGAACTGAGCATATTTAATTATGTATAGTAATATTTATCCGAAGAATTATCTATTACAGCTGAACTACTGTTTAAAAGTATGACGAAAAGTCGACGTACGCTTAGGTTTTTCAAAATCTAGTTTTTCTGCTTGTTTCGTATCTTTTGCAAAAAACAAATTATTTCAAGATTTCCATTACATCCAGAAAATCTGTAATTCAATATATGTGATGCTACAAATTCCACAGCAAAAAAAAATTTGTTGGAACAAATGAAATTCCGATATATCGTTTAAAATTATACCATCACCATCACGTATCAGAAGCTACTAGTTTGGTTACTATATTTATGTTGATTGATTTCTTGTTTTGCGTTTGATGTTAGCTTTCTTCTAAATTCTTTATGAATTTACAAGATCATATTGAAGAAAGTATAGTCCACAACATGAAATATGTATTCCACAGATGATCGACGAAGAAATTTAACTGACCAAAGTGAAAGTTTACTCACGAATGTTCTTACTTTCTGCAAATTATTCACGATCACGGTTGAGCAGTTTTCTTTAGTCTTTTATGATCTCGTCGGTACTACTCTGGAATCGAAGACTTTTGAGTTTTCATCATGAAAATAATCTATTTTCCTCAGGAGTACATAGCTTACTCATGAAGAGTTTGACAAGCTTCAATTTTTATGGCAATCATTTTTCTCGAAGAAGCAATATATATATATCATATAATGAAAAGGAACTAAAACTCATTCTCTAAAAAATTAAAATTCACTGTTCAAATGAAGATAATCTTCAGGATTTTATTGAATCATGAAAATAAAGTTGAAAAGAAGTAACACCGACTTGTTGAAAGATAAAACAATAATTTAACGGAAATTACGGTGGTTGTAGGGCAGAAACACTTCAGCAGAATAGTTTCATTTAGGTGTTATTTTTATTTAAAGTCCAATATTTCGTAACAATTTTGTTACTTCATCAGGGTTACTGAAAACGTACATACATTTCTTTTAATATTTATCCGAAAATAAATTTTGAAAACCTACTTACAAATAGTTATAACTTGGAATAAAATTGTAAATTTTTTTGAAACAGTTGAAAATTTTCCATTGTTAATAGTCTTCGTAACACACATTTATTACGTGACTAACTATTTTCACACAAACTCAATTTTTTGTCAAACAATACAGCCATATTTATGATAAAAATTATTAAAAAATTCACAGCCAACGTGGTGACGCCATGTTTTTGACTGCCAGCTACACGTAAACGACGAAAACTAACTCAACAAGAAGAGGGGACGGAAATCCTGTCATCAGAAATAAGCGCGCAAAATTTAAATTATTAATACTTTTAAAAAGACCCCAGAAGATGAGCGTACATTACACTCAGGTTCGGAGTGTCAGTTTTATAGTTAACTGTGATATTTTTATTTAATTTAATATGACACATTTCAAGAAACAATCTTTTTCTATAGTTATTTTCAAATTCTAAAATGACTGTTTGGTCATAGTCCACAAAATGCTGCGTTTCTTGGACATGTATAGCCATAGCACATTTATTACTGATGTCAAGCTTTCCCTCACCTCGTCTATGTTGAGACATTCTTTGGGACATGGATTAGGTCCTTGATCAATGCATTCCTCAATTACCGTTTGGTTTTCCGTTTATTTTCAAATACGTTGATGATTTGATTTGTGCAGTTCCGGCGGATAAGATTGAAGAAACCCTGAATATATTTAACATCGTGAACAGTAACATACAATTTACTGTCGAGACGGAAGTGGACAGGAGCGTTCCGTTCCTGGATACTAAAGTTATCCGTACATCAAACCAAACAGTTATACTTGACTGGCATCAGAAACCAACATCATCTGGGAAGTACATCAACTATCACTCCGGGCACACAAATCAAACAAAAATTAACCTAATACTAGGTTTAAAAAATAGGATAGAAAAAATTTGTCAACCTACTTTAAAAATACCATCGTTACAACGGTTGGAGAATATATTGATCGAGAACTCCTATCCAAGGCGTTTCATTAATAGTATATTGTGTTACAAGTGCGATAAGTTGTCGATTGCCCACGAGAGCGAAGTTGGGCGCACGAACGAAGTGAGTGCGCTCATTTGCTCAAGTGGGCAATCGACACCATCGCACGAGTTGCAGATACTATTTTTTATTACGAATGCAGATATAATCTTAGTACAAAGTTTGGGTCCATAGGTGAAGCCCCGGTAGGGTTCACGAGCAAACTGGGGGTGGGGTCAAGCAGTGAAGCCTTGTTGAGGTCCAGGGGCGAAGCCCCGTTTGGGGTCGAGGGGTGAAGCCCCCACCAGACAAAAACATGAATGAAAAGTTAAAACATCAATAGCGGTAGAAATAACTTTATTTTAAATGATAAATATGGAATTACAATGAAGAGTAACTAATTATTTTTATTTTCATTCAAATATATAGAAAGATTTGTGCAATTCGTAAAAGTTACATTTATATTTTTGGAGTTTTTTGATGGAATCGAATCTAAAACTTCGAAGTCAATATTCTCTTTGTCTTTCACTCTGATGTTCATGGGTACTTCAGTCGAACTTTCAAAATTTTGATCATATAGATTTGAATCTTCTCGTGAAGTAGATGGCCTGGCCGAAATAGCACAAGCAATTTGTTGACCGATTCGTTTCTTATTGCCTACAGAATCTTCAACATATCCTTCAGCTACTGAATTGGATTTCCATCCTCCGTGTCTTTTGATGGTAAGTAGATCGGCACCAGAATCAGCTAACAGAGTAGCTGACGTTCTTCTGAACGTATGTCCAGTATAAGATTCTGGATTCTCTAATTTTAGATACTTTGCTACGATTTTAGGCATGCTGCCAAATGTGTTGATACCAATATTTTGAGCCTTACATTTGCCGTTCCGATAATTCACGAAAAATCTTTTTGTGGCCAAGTTGGTAGGACGTAAAAGGGCATACTTTTTATAAATATCATAAAATTCATCTGTTACTACAAACGATCTTGGATTGCGAGTTTTAGTATCAGGAATTTTCACCAACAGCATATTACCTTTATCTTGTATATCATACACAGTTAAGGTAGTTCCCCTGCGGCAGCCCCATCCAAAAGTTTCATACCGTCTGCATTTTAAAATGGTTGATAATTCGTTCAAATGATAATCAATAATTTCGTAAAACCCATATATACTTCCTCGGTGCCAGTAAGATATACGATAGATATCATTTGCTCTCATAAAATTTATTCTAAACATCCTTTCGATCTAACATTGCGAGTAAACTTTTTGACGGAACTATCCCGGCTATGCCTCAACACACAGAAAAGGTTGCCTATACAGACGAAGCATTCGTATGTGTGCGTGCTAGAACGAAGATCGTGGCAACGTTGCGCGTCAGCTGTTGTATACACCTACGGATATTCACGTGCCGAAGTTGAATTTATCGAGAGAATTATTTGTGAGAAACGAGGAATTTGTCAGGAAAATGTCAGATCGGACGCGAAAAAAGGGGAGGTTTATTAAAAAAAAAGTGCTGGCGAAAAAAATGAAAGCCCTAGCGGCTTCGTTACAAGCGCGAACACCACAAGCACAAACCGATCGGAAAAATTTAGAGATTATTCCGTGTCATGGGAGACGTATTGTCGAACTGACAGAACTCGGCAAGAATCTTCGGTGCTGCAATTGTTTTAAAGTTCTTTCATTGGAAAATATAGTGAAAGAAACACGTTTCGGGCTCAACTCTTGTTTGATGGTCTCTTGCGAAAGTTGTAGTTTGAATACATCCGTTTTAACCGGAAAAATGCACACATCAAAAAATGATACCAAATTGTCAGACGTGAACACGAAAATTGTCCTTGGTAAGTGTTCTTATTTCATAATTGAATGCTATATACATTTCTTCAGATTTTTAATTTACAATGAAAACTTTTTTATTGTCATAAACAGGAGCTGTTCACGCAGGCATTGGTTCCACCGCTTTGACCAACCTTTTAGCTTGCTTGAACATACCTCCCATAACAGATAGTTTGTTCAAGCGTTACGAGCGAGAACTGGGACCAGCGATTGAGGAATGTGCGAAGGAAAGTTGTCAGAGAGCTGCCGAGGAAGAGCGCAAACTAGTAATTGAAAATGTCGAGAAGTTATGTGAGGAAATGTGAGTTTACGGCCTGATTGGTCAGGGTTTTTTTCATAATTGTATTATATTGAGAGAATCGATAATTTTTTTAACATAAAATATTAATAAAACTGTCAATTTCTTCAAATATCCTATGTGTTTGATTATTTTATTCTCTATGACTATATGTTTGTATTAGGCCGTCTGAAATAGTCGAGGCGATCTATCCCCATCTACATGATCTTGAGCCTGCAACGAGCTCCGACAACCATGAAATTCTCAACGAAGACTCTACTATGCTGAAAGCGACGGAAAAATTCGATGCAGCATTGGGTAACATCGTTAATATTATCGTTTCTTACGATATGGGATGGAGTAAGCGAGGCAACGGAAGGAGTTACGACAGCCTCAATGGTTACGGCGCGATAATAGGATTTTTCAGTAGTAAGGTTCTCGATTTTGCGACTCGAAATAGGAAATGTAGATGCTGTGATGCGGGCAGATCTAAAGAAGATCACGATTGTCGGATGAACTTCCAAGGAAGCGCTAAAGGCATGGAGCCTGCTGTTGGGGCTGAGTTGGTGAATCGAAGCACTGTTCTGAAAGTGGCAGGACTCAATGTTCGAGTTTTAATCGGAGACGAAGACAGTTCTACTATTGCGGCAGTACGTCGAGGAAATCCGCAACAAATTTTTAAGTTAGCCGACACGAATCACCTCCGAAAACATTTCGTCAGTGAGTTGTATGAACTACAAAAAATTTACAAAGAGATGAAAAAAAAAGAAGCTATCCCTCATCTCAAAAAGTGCTTCGGATACGCAGTAGCCCAAAATAAAGGCAAATCTGTGGAACTAGCTAACTGCCTTCGTAGCACACCCGACCATTTCTTTGATCGACACGAAAACTGTGGACATTGGTGTCTCCGTCGCTGTGATAGATCAGGTGTTCAGAAAATTGTATTTGAAGATCCAGGGCTGTATGAGAAACTCAATGAAATTTTCACAAAATACGCCAATAACGCTGCGAAATTCTCGGTTGCAGCGTCAAGCCAAGGCAACGAAAGCCTGAACAATATAATGTCTCATAAAGCTCCGAAAAATCGTTGCTATAGCCTTAGCGAATCGGCTGATTTCCGTTTTTCAAGCGCTGTGTGCACTAAAAATGAGGGTGAAAGTTATCTACTGGCTGTTTCAGAAAAGATAAGAATTTCACCCGGAAAGAATACTGCAACATTTATAGCGAAAAAACAATTGAAACGTTCAGAAAGAGCGTTAAAAGCAAAGTTGCCCAGCACAAAAAGCCGCAGAAATATATTGGCTGATAAAAGACAGGCTTTGCGGAAGAAAGCAGAACAGGCAGAAGGAATTCAGTATCAATCAAACTGTGGCTTTGACATGGAAATCGACGATTTGGGAAATAATTTTGCTGAAGACATGAATAACAACAATATGGAGAACCCATTACCAGTTGATTCAAGCTTCATATTCTTCGATCTGGAAACTTCGGGCCTTCATAAATCAGCGGACATACTCCAAATTGCTGCTAAGTGCGGCGAGTCCACTTTTTCCGAATATGCCAATCCTTCTCAACCAATTACACCTAGCGCAACGGCAATTACGGGCTTGAGAAATGTCGCTGGAGAGCTACTCCTGTATGATACAAGAATAAAGTCGATTCCCATTTACGAAGTGCTACGCAAATTCAAAGAATGGTTACTTCCTTTCAAACCGTGCATTCTTGTGGCGCATAATGCCAAATTTGATACTCCGCGGTTACTGCAGGCTCTCAAAAAAAATTCAATGATAGAAGACCTAAAAAATGTCATCGTTGCATTCGCCGATACTCTCGTCATTCTAAGGAAGCTTCATCCTCAAAGGAAAGGTCCCGGCATGTTCAAACTTTCCCGGCTCGCTGAAGATCTACTTCACATTGAACCAACTACAAAATTTCACGAAGCATCATACGACGTCGATATTCTTGAAAAAATCGCTTCCACTATTCCGAAAGACAAATTAATTGCGAATAGCAAATCTTTCACGGAATGTTTCGTTCACGAAGCTCGTTTACAAAAGGCAGCGGTACTTGAACGATCTTTGAATGTTTTCAAGGGTGTTATTTCTGCAGGAATGATTAGAAAAATAGCAAGTGCGGGGATTGATAATACTAAAATACAAAAAGTATATGCCGAAAGTGGAAGAGACGGTATAATAGAATTATTGTCAACCAACCAATCAGACAAAAAACCTCGTGTCACAAAAGACAAGAAAATCTTGGGTAAGATTCTTGTATTTTTAGAAACCAACCAAAGCTTAGCAATCGTCTAGTAAAAAAATATGTTGTCAAAAAAAAACAGTATTATTAACATAAATTACATTATTACGTTATGTTTTATGGATTTTTTAAATGTATGTTGTTATTTTGAAGCTAACCTCTAAGAAAAGAAAAATGTTTAAAAAAATGTTTTATCATTAATAGATATAACATTGTTACATTATGTTTATACGAAAGAAAAAAAGATCATTTTAAAAAAACTAACTTCGAATAGATATATGCTTGAATAAAAAACATTGTTAATATTAAAAGATAAAGTATGCTTCGAAGTATTTCGCCAATTCTTGCAAATACTATTTCATTTCCTACTCGGCCGATATGTGAGCTGTTCAAACGCGCCTGGCCGTGCGTACACTGTTGCCGTCTCCGCGTTCCGTTCCCCACCATCCGCTCGTTCGTTTGCAAAATATATCGTAACCTCAGTACTTCTCGAGATTATATCTGTCAAACTAGATGGTCAGTCAACTTTATTTTTTTTTACAATATCCGTGATATCCTGTTCTTGCTCCTCCTAGTTTTTCATAAACTTCTTAATTTTAGTTCTAACGGTAAAATTAATAATGTGCTGTTTGCCTATGCATGGTCCATATGCTATGTGTTAATTGAGTCAAATTCAATTATATATTTCTCGGGTTCGGGATGGTGAAATTCATTTAAATTTTCTAGATGTGTTGTTCACGTGTTAAACAATATGTATGGCAAATTTGAACAATTTCCTAATTAAACCATCTCGTGATGGAACTACCTTAAATCACATAGCTCATGCCGCCTACATGCACCTTGAACCCCAAAAATTAAAGCTACCTGAAATTAAAAATAACTCTATGTACTTATTTGTTGTATTGAAATATTCAGTGAATTGGATTACCTTTATTGCCAAGAATTGATTGTCCGGGGTCTCATGTAAAAATTGATTAATTTGTTCAGCACTCAATGTTTGAGCTTTTTTACTTTTAAAACCTTTGTTTCTTTGTTTTAAAAAAGCAATCAAACTGGAGTAATTACTAATGTTAAGTTTGTGTTTTATGTCAATCATACTCCGTTACATTGAATAAGTTGCCCACAAACTTGACGGCTTGAGATTTTCGGCCAGCTCACTAAAGTAGGTTAAAAAAATCGGTTCCGAAAAACTTTTAATATTATTCTTTGATCGCCAATCCATGAATTTTTTATATGCAGCTTCATATTTCAGTCTTGATTTTTGGGGAGCTAAATTATTGATTACTTCATTTGCTTTTTCAAGAATCTCAGATGGTGTAAATTCATCGTCAGCATCATGATACGTATCTAGTATTACTTCAGGATAACAGCTCATTTTTTAATTTCCCTTTAAATGTTTATTTTAATCTTTGAACATGAATAAATTGTTTAGCTGTCATATTTATTCTGGAAGTGACACTTCGATTGTATTTTTTTTCAGTTATATTTTAGCAATCGGCGTGTGCCTAGTATAATTTGCGTGCGACAAGTAAAATTTGCGTGTGCCAAGTATACTTGTCGCACCCAAATAACCGTTTGATTTACGCAAAACTCACGTTGTTATTGTAAAATGAGAAATCAGCTACTTACTGCCCGAAAAAATATGCGCAAAGTAGTACTTATCCTGCATGAGTAATAAAAACGTCTTTTGTTTAACACCAGTTCAGCTGTTGCTGTACGAGAAAGTGTCACTGACAGCGAAACAAAAAAAAGTTATATCTCTTTTCCAAATGTTCCAGGCCTCACATCTGATCTTATTGATTTATTTAAAGATGAAAAACATATTATTTTCGCCAAGCAAAATTTGAAAACCGTCAATCAATTGTATTCAAAATTAAAAGATAAAACATCTGATTTTAACCAATCCAACTTAATTTACAAAATTCCATGCGGTGGTTGTAGCAAGTGTTACATCGGCCAAACTTCTCAGAAATTAAGTGCTAGAATGTCTCAACATAGACGAGGTGAGGGAAAGCTTGACATCAGTAATAAATGTGCTATGGCTATACATGTCCAAGAAACGCAGCATTTTGTGGACTATGACCAAACAGTCATTTTAGAATTTGAAAATAACTATAGAAAAAGATTGTTTCTTGAAATGTGTCATATTAAATTTAATAAAATATCACAGTTAACTATAAAACTGACACTCAGAACCTGAGTGTAATGTACGCTCATCTTCTGGGGTCTTTTTAAAAGTATTAATAATTTAAATTTTGCGCGCTTATTTCTGATGACAGGATTTCCGTCCCCTCTTCTTGTTGAGTTCGATTTCGTCGTTTACGTGTAGCCGGCAGTCAAAAACATGGCGTCACCACGTTGGCTGTGAATTTTTTAATAATTTTTATCATAAATATGGCTGTATTGTTTGACAAAAAATTGAGTTTGTGTTAACATAGTTAGTCACGTAATAAATGTGTGTTACGAAGACTATTAACAATGGAAAATTTTCAACTGTTTCAAAAAATTTTACAATTTTATTCCAAGTTATAACTATTTGTAAGTTGTTTTCAAAATTTATTCTTGGATAAATATTAAAAGAAATGTATGTACGTTTTCAGTATCCCTGATGCAGTAACAAAATTGTAATTTCCGTTAAATTATTGTTTTATCATAAAAATAAAAGTTTCCAGAAAAACTCACTTCGGTCGGACTTATTTTGAAATGGAAATCTGATTGTCGACACAAACATTTTTCTACAAAAAACAACATTGGCATTACTACTTACAAAATAAATCAATTACTTAAGGCATGAGTATTAGTACAATTACTGATTTGAGATTTGATTCAATTTAGATTCTGTTCTCCACCTCATCAAAAGATATAATATTTCAGACATTTCAAAATTATTTTCCCGATTTTTCAACAGGCCAGCATTCAAACTTCTAGTGTAACGTGGATAGTGCTTTTTCAAAAGTAATAAAATATAGTTTTTCTGCTACTGTATGAATAAGTGAGCTTTGTAGCCCTGGCAACTCGAACGATAACGAAAGCAAACCTTCGTGTTACCTCGTTGCTATGCGTTGCTAGCTACGAAAGTAATACTTTCGGGGCCAGGACAAAAAAGTAAAAGTTTGAAAAAATGCAAGTATATTGGAAATTTCGTAATTTATTCAAATAAATAAGTAGTTTATAACAATAATATGATTTTATCCAATCTATTTAATTTAATTTTATCTATTTATTGGTTTTAAGTAATTATGCAATTTGAACAATTGGAAAAAGTCATGGTAGGAATATTATTTGAATTATTAACTTCTTCACTTTGTACTAGGAGATTTTTATCATTTTGAATTACGTCAAAATTCATATTTGTCACTGTTTCTTTATTGGAGGAAATATTAATGTAAATTTCATGTAATACCTTTGTAGAAATTTCAATTTCATTACTTTACGAAGAAGACTTCCATCGACTCTTTAAATCCAAAATATCGGCACCCGAAGCATTACATTTTCGTCAATTCGAGCAACTTTTTATCAGCAAGCCATTTAGAAAACATGCGGTATGTTTGATTGTACCTTTCTTTGGATTTATCCGCAAGAAGTGAGGCACATGCATTGTTAGCTGCCTTTTGAATACCATTTTCATTTTCTGTTAACATTTTAAATCGGCCAAATGCAATGTTTCACTAAATTATTGAAATTCAAAATCTGTGACAGGTGCTGATGACAGATAACATTGTAAATAAACCGTTGCTATGGATAATTTTATACAGGTAAAACAGCCTCCATAACATTATTTCAAATATAATTATCATTATTAAATATTAATATTTATATAGAACAGTAGCAGAAAAAATTTAATAAATCACACGATGCGAAAGCCCTTTCAGGTGTTCGGAGGTTTTGAAGGGCCTCGGCTTCACCTCGGCCATTCAAATACCACCTCACACAAAAAAGTATACCTTCGCATCTTGTAATGTAAATAACTATTTACATTCACTTATATTAGTAAGTTTTTAAATGAAAATGACGTTAAATCAAATTAGTCTCTGCATCGAAATAGATATTTACAACCGCCTGTGTTAAAGCATCATTTTACAGTATAATAGTTTTTCATCCACTAGACTCACTAGAGCGATGTAAAACACAAAGAGCATGAAATTTTCTTTCCAATTTGATTATTTTGAATATAACGGAAGTATTTTCCAAGCAATTGAGTACTCAAATTTTTTCCGTAGAAGATTTTTTACAGGCTGCTCCATTTTCGCGCAATGATATGCAATTTTATAATTTTGAATGGAACATTTGTTGCATATTCTTGAATATATTTTATTTCTTTTCGAGAAAGTTCTGATTTGTTATAGTCTTAGAATGATTAGTAGAGGAATTATTCATGTGAAATAAATATGAAAAGGCATATAATTTCGCGAAAATTTAGCAATTTTATATTAATTTTGCATGAATAAATCCTGTACTAATCATTTTTAAACTATGAGGAATCATAACTCTCTTACAGAGAAATGGAAGATCTTTGAAAATATGCAACAATATATAGGTGTCTCATTGGAAATTATAAAATTGCGTATCATTGCGCAAAAATAGAGCACCCTGTAAAAAATCTTATACATCAAATTGGACTTATTTCATAGAACATGTGGATATTAATCAACTTTATTATAAGCTGAAGACGGGTGGTATTGTTTTACTGGAAATGTTTTATTGAATGTCATTTAATCAACGTAATTAACTGAATCACTGAGTTTTTTATCAGCGTCCCTTCAACAATTATTGTTAGGGTCCTTTCAAATCATATCTCAAGTTTATGTTATGTTATTAGCTTTCATTTGAGTATAATATAGCTATTATAGATAAGTATGACAAATACTGTAATTTAGGTTATTCTATGTTCAAAATGTATGGGGAGGTTATTTAAGTGTGATAAAATGAGAAGATATTCTATTGACTATACAATTTGCTGAAGATCAGACCAATCATGTAGCTCGCTACAAACTCAATGATATTTCACGGAATATCAGTAGTTGTATTTCTATGGAAGTATCAGATGATGCTGACTGTAACGTGAAATGAAGAAAACGATTAATGGGAATTCAGTCACAAGTTCATTATTCCTATCTTACTCTAAGTTATAGTGAATAAAGAATCTAAGAAGCCACAAGAATGTTTTTACTGGCCAAGAATTCGTTTATTGAAATTTTAGTGTGAGCGCCTAGTTGTTTTTGAAGTTTGGAGATTGGAGAGTAGGATAGGAATAATAAACTTGTGACTGAATTTCCATACATCGTTTTCTTCAGTTGTATTTCTATCAAAAGCAACTAGATTGTATTAATAGTATATCAATAAACAAACCAATAGTTTTCCAATCTTTGATGACAATACCAGATTTCAATTCAATGTAGCTGATGGATCTACTGTATGATGTTGATATATGCAACTTGTGCTTCAAATACCTAAATACATATAATGAATTCGATGTATCACTCAGAAATATGATTCTAGCTCCGGTGTCGTTTTCTGGTAATACATCTTGTCGTCCTAATAAATATCCCATGCCTTGTATAACAGTTGGAAATAACAAGATGCATTCTTATCAACGTAAGTTTCTAAAATGTAATAGAATTGAATCTACTGGTGAAAATACAGACCATAGATGTTATTGTTGCTAAGAACAAGAGGTAGACGAAGTTAAAAATTTGATTCAAATAAAAAACGATACCTATTGAATGTACTTGAAGATGGAGATCAGTGATAATGAGGTCTGCTAATCAAATAATGTTTCATTTTTCTAACGAGTTGAAATATATTAGATGCCTTTCATTTGTATTTAATCAGTTGCATGCAGAAATAACGTGTTATCTTATTTATACCATATTTCTTTCTATATTACCTCTGACAAATTCCAGTTGCATTAGCCATAATAGTTGAAATAATATGAAATTATTTAATGTATGAAAAAGTATGTGTGAGCCGATATTTTATACTTCTAGATAGGTATTGCTCATAAACTATTGGTGAGGAGAAATTGTGTTCTCGACTCATATCTTTCAAATCGTGTCTTGTATTCATAAGGCTTTAGATGGACATTTAACAGAGGCTAGTGGATTGAATCTCGCAACAAGCCATTTTTTCATATAACAAATTTGTATCTCTTAAGATTTTGCAGATTCTAAACATGAAGTTGAGAACTGTTTATCCTTTGATCGGTCAAAGTCAGTTCGCTCAATTAAAAAAAATAAATCAGAATGCCTGGTAATACAGTTTATTCTAATAATAAATTTTGACCTACGACTTTATTCCCGCTACCAAAGAAAATGTAACATACTTCTTATCAAAAAAACTCCTTAGTTGTTGGTCAACATAATTTAAGTTGGATTCAGTAATTCAATTTATGGTAATAGCTGCTAAAATTATACTACATTTCAAATTCAGCAATAGGAAAATCATTATCTTATTGCTTCTGGGTTTTGGCCTATTTTCTGAGTTAAAAATTCAAGAATAAATTGCAGTTTAACATTTTAGTGAATCAGTTTGGATATTTTTATTCCAGATGAATTTTCTAAAAGCAGCCATGATATGAATTGGTTGAAACTTTGAACATGTATTGCGACTGTATAAATATATGAAAATTTTTATATAGTACGCTTTTATTTCAAAAATTGACTTGAACACAGCAATTTGGTATCGAAGAAATAGAGAAATCATTCTATAGGTAGAGCTGCCTATCTAACAGTTTTATGTTAGGATAGAATATCAATATTTAATCGATTTTTATGAAATGCTTTTTTATTAGTGTGGTTAATTTGCAATCGATTTTTCCACACTTTCGATATATTTTTTTTGGAATTCCACATTAGTATGTTCAAACAGAGGTTTTTAGTTGTACTGCAGATTACCTTCTACAAGCAAATGCGATATTGTTTTTTTATTGCCGATCCAGGTATTTTCAGTGTATTTTTTGCTGATCATGGATCATTTTATTGCTAGAAAAGATCTTGTCGCACAGTCCTTGGTTTAATCTAAGAGAAGTTTTATTACTTTAGTAAGAATCATTTGGGGCTATTCAGTAACTCAATCGATCTATTGATCATTATCTATTCCAGCCAATGAACGTAGGTCAATCTTATCGGTCGATTATAAGTCAATGATTGTGTTACAGAATACGGTCAATTATCTACGTGATTAATTAAGCTTGTGCAACAGGGCCCAAATCTCATATGAAAGGCCACTGATATCAAATTCCGACTGAGTAATGAATAGTTTTACACACTCACCTCAATAAATATGTATCTTCAGCATCATATAACATGGTTTATTGACATATGTTGGTGCGAGTGACAGCAATGAAAAAACTCAAGTATCCATCAATTCTGAGTTTATTCATCTACATGATAACAAAAGTAGGAGTTTATGGACAGTTCTGCT
The DNA here is from genome assembly GCA_963989225.1 of Dromius quadrimaculatus. Taxonomy (NCBI): domain Eukaryota; kingdom Metazoa; phylum Arthropoda; class Insecta; order Coleoptera; family Carabidae; genus Dromius; species Dromius quadrimaculatus. The sequence goes on along the minus strand of OZ022331.1, from coordinate 40,271,366 downwards.
CTTGAATGAGCTTTCGAGCTCTAATACGTATTTTGCTTGAGATTCGAGTCAAGTCCATTCGTAAAAGTCGCGAGATTTTAATTCTTATGTGAGTATTTAATTTTGAAGATTTTATTGTCGATGTATGTAGTAAAAGCTCTATATTTTTGATAACAAATAGCTGTTTCAGAAGGCAATTTCTTGTGTAAAAACGTATTACGACAAAATCATGAGAACCATGCCATTAACAATTTTTACCTTAATTTTGAAACTTGGGTACGTCGTATCATACATCTGAAAACGAATATTATAGTGTAAACAGAGTTATTTGAGAAAAGAAAAAACATTGTAATATTGAAGATATGATCGTGGAGTTATTTAAAATTTCATTTAAATACATTTCAACTTTGTAATATGATCAATTCAAAAATATGAATATTTCCACATTCTTAATTCTCAAATGTGCCCATCTTCCTCTTTAATTTATTGACTCATTTTGATGTCTGATGTGGCTTTTCTCATATGAAAAATGAACTGCATCGATCGGTCGTGGAATAAAACTTCAATTTGACCTTTCCCTTGAATACATCACTTCAAGCTCTAATTATTGCTCGATTGCAGTGAATCTTGAATAATGTATAAATATTCTGAAATATTTCTCATACTTGGTTTTTGTTACTAACTTTTGATAGTTTTCGAAATAATTTCACTGAAAAATTTGTTCTGTTGAATTTTTTGAGAGTTGCTGAGCTTATCCATCATAAGGAGCTATTTCAAACAATTTGTGATCAAGTTTTTATCAATGTATATATAAGTGAGTAATTTCAAGCTTGAACAAAGGCAATTTAAACTATCTGCCTGCTATGTTGAACAAATCTCAAACATCAACAAGATTTCTAATATCTAGAGTTAAGGAAGAAAATAACTTATTTAGGTACTATATTCACACAAATCCACAGATCGTTTCAGTAAGTCGGTGCTAAAGCTATTCAACACACGAAGTATAATTCACAACAAAACATAAACAAAGTTGCGAAACAAAGACGTAACAACAACAAACATGAGCTGTGCTGGAAAATGATAGCACTTCATTAAATGTTCACGTTGAAGGAAACCAAGTAGAAAGGCTGAAGATGTGAAGTGAGAAATCTAGAAGGAAAACAAGTTGGAGAGAACTAAATAAAGACGATAAAGAAAAACCAATTTCACTGTCTTCAGATAATTCTTGTAAAAATAAGGTCAAGTTTTATGTCCGCCCACCAATAAAACATCATGAGATATCATAGTACCAAATCCAATCAATTGTCAGTATTCATACGACTTCCAGCATCAATACAATATCATCGATTTGAACCTGATGTTAGTGCACGACTTGAGATAGGCCTACGCCCTGCAGTGAAATAGGAAATGAGTAATACAATATTACTTAATATTTTACTGCTAGGGGCTTTTCCCAGATCGCGCTTCGACGTCAGGATGTCCAAAAACCACACCGATACTCAGGAAAAACGTTTTCTCTCAGAAAGCGCTGAAGATATCTCAAATTGATGAAAACTGGCTTCATTAAATTTCAAAACGATCCACTGATACCTTATCGCAAAATTTGGCCTTATTTTTAGTAGAACTGCTTTTTTTTTGTGGGATTACAATTCTTTCTGCAGGATGTTCTCGTTTCCTTTTTTCTTGATGCTTCTTTATAAGCATATCTTTTGTTTCACTTATGGCCAGTTGCACCGCTTTAGCTCAAATTTTGAACTTTACTTAAAGGAAAAATATCTATTCGGAATAATGACAGCAATGTTTATGTCACATTCGAATTATAAATTTTTATACGATATTGTTCAGCGAAGCCACACCTAAAATTTGAGGGACAGTGGTGCAACTAGCCATTACAGATTGTATTTATCATACTCATAAAAATTGGCATCTCTCCCTACTTTCCGATGTTGAAGGCTGAAAATCAGAGATTTTCTAGCTTACTCATACCCAATTTTAGCTTACTAGAACTAGGGAAAGGATCCTACAAGTTTTGATGGTCATCAGACGATAAGTGACAGAGTTAATTATCCTCAAACTTGAACAAATTTCAGAGTAACAGAACTATAGAAATAAAATTACATGAGCTTGATAATTTTATTATATTATATTGTATGGCGGTGTATATTCCCTTGGGAAACCCCTTTTTTTGTGAAATTTTTGATAAATGTGAAACGATATTTTATATTTTATACGGGAAAGCATGAATATAAAAATTGTATGTGATTTCAGAAGATATAAGACTGCTATGTTCATCATAGTTCTCAAACAATGTCAGCAATTGGAAAAATACCTGTAGTACAACTAAGGAATGTTTGTATATCAGAGTATGGAAGAAGAAAAAATGCTCAAGAGCGACGTACAGATTTAAGAGAGAAGAATCTTAACGTGTGCTAATATGAGTATTAACTTGAAGCATCTATGAGTGCAATTATATATGCGTTTATTGAAGCCTTTACTACTCTCGTGACTCTTTTTCTTACAAGCTCGGTTCGAATAATCCCTGTCATCCTCAAAAATAAATCGGAACCTAATCTGATAGGCATTGTGTTCACATAAATTATTGTGAATATGAAGTTCTCAATTCAAATCAAACTAATACCAACATGCAGAAAAGACCATTTTGAAGTTCAGCTTAGATATTAAAAAATAAAGATTTTTTACCTGGAGATGATACAGGCACGTAGTGTTAGGTGTGAGTGAATGTTGGGGACTCTCCAGAATTCCTCTTTTCGTTCCTCTCAGCCAGAATTCACAATTGCGTTTATTTTTTATGTATGTAGGTGAGTCTTTATCGACGAATTTCACCTGCAAAAAACATCAAATAGAAGAAACACGAAAACTATTCCTTTAACATTGTACAGATAACACTGCATGTCTTTACACAGGTCTATTTCTAGGCGAATAAAAAATTATTATTCATGTTATAACAATAAGTACAAGATATTTTTTTAAGGCAACAGAAATGGAAATCGATCTATTGTACATATGCGCTAATTCAAAAAAATATTATCAAAGAGAAGGCGCTATTTTGGAAACAATGAAATAAATCAAGACAGCGCATCAAATTTTGTCAATGAGCGCTTATTTGAGATGAGATTTTGCACGGTAACATTATTTGCGGTACGTCTGTTTGCCAAGTAAATTTGATGGAAAGCAGTTTCCTGACCTCAAGAGAATACAAGACATTTATATTGACAAAACATTTAGTAATAATCCAGGATCATTAGTTAGCTATTTCTGCAAATTATTGATTAATTCCGTTCACAAATAAATCAAGAAGTTCCATCAATTTGTCATCTACTCTGTGAATAAGTCTTACTGATATAATATATAGGAGAATATTGGTATAGCTCAATTCTAGTTCTCTCTTTTGACAACTTATCAATAAAATTAATGTGACCATACGTTCCGCTTTCAAGCTGTCCAGCCCGCTGTCTTCAGCGAAGGTATGAAAGTCTCGCTTTCGCAAACAGACTAAACGATAATTTCAGGATAATTTCATTTTCAATTATTTTCTACACTCGCAGACCTGATTTTTTCAGTCAAAAATACAAAAATTCTGCCTGGAAATCACGTCAACACATGCAATTTACTTATTATTGATGCTTTGATTATTTTGTATTAGTGTTCTTATTTCTTCTTCAATAAATAACTTGTGGAATACTATGAAGTTTTTTTCACATGATTTGGCAGGGGCATACCGCTTCGACAAAAAGAATAAATGGTCACGTTATATTAAATCAATCTGAAAATATCAGTCAATGGATCACACGAGAGTAAATGTGATGTGGCTTTAGTATTTTCACTATCTTGCCGCATATGTGCGGAGAAATAATTCGACAAAAATTGTGATACATCGCACGCACGGTCGTACATAATAATTTATTAACCTCTTTTTTTTAAAGTAATGACTTTATTGGGACGGAATAGATTCAATTTTGGAAGAATATTTTGAGGTAATTGCTTTTGCCAAAACCATGGTTCAATACTATGTCATGAATTCGTAATTTAGCATGCATTCAATAAGAGATTAATCATCATACAGAAGAACGACTAACAGGTTAATCAATGAAATTTAGTTTTTCAATTGTAGCTCAAATCAATTATTTTGGTTACTCAAAGTAAAATGATTAGACAGCGGGGAAAGCACTATTTCCAATAAAAATCTTGATTCAATTACTGGTGATTAGATAAAACTTTGTTAGGCCATAAGAGATCCAGATTGTTTCAAATGGTCATTTATTTTAACATTTGAATAAGGACGTTTCGAGAGGCAATACTGCTCTCATCATCAGCTAAGTGAAGATACGATATAATTGCTGAAATTTTTAAGGCTAAGTGTACATGGTAATTGATTTTAAATTTGTTTTAATTTTAACTTTGCCAAACTTTACCCAAAGAAATGTCACAGTTTTATAGTATTTTCATTTAGCTGATGATAAGAGCTGTTTTTCTTCACAAAACGTTCTGGTTGGTTGAATCTGGATCTCTTTAGGCCTAACCAAATTATAACCAATCACTACGTCGGATCCTCCAACATCTTTAGAAATTTGGATTTTGAGCTTCTAATGAGTCATAGTTTGGATTACCCTAGTCTAGTCAATTTAGGTTTTATCTACCGAGTAATTAGTACTGGTTTGTTGTGGCATGTACAATGAGTACGCAAGAATCATATTGTCAAATCATGATGCTTCAGGTAATATCGACAGCCAAAGATCAAAAATCTTGCTTTTGACCAATTTTATGCAAATATCTCATTTTCTGACGGTCGTTGAGCATTTGAGGTTATAAGTACAAATGAAGTTTTCATTTTTCTCTACAAGAAAGAGTATATATCCTATTTGCGTATCTATAACCATAAATGAAATACTGCGCGTACAACGTGCACCGACGCGCGACCATGCATTCTTTTCTGCACTACTACCGATGTAGAATGCAGGACTGAAAAATGTAAGTTTATCCTTTGGATGCTACAATTGTTCTAAATACTGAATTTCATGATTCTACAGCTGATCGTTCTGGATTCATGCTGTCTCGTATGCACTTCCGCTTAAGCCTATCGCAAGCATAATGCAAGGTGTACAACCAGATTTGATAGAAGTCCTCAATATAAAATCTCAATATTCCACGGTTGACTATTTTGAATTTATGAAAAATGCAAAAAGTCTGTTATACAAAGTGCACATTCGGTTTGACACAAAAATAGAAAATAACCATCAAGATGCTATAGCAATTCCAAATACTGTATTTCAACAACCCATGGCCAGCCATTTTTGATTTATGCGAAAAATTCGAAAAAAAATTAAAGTAAAGTGCACTTCTGATACAGACATTTACAATAATTATGCGAGATGCATAACTACATCTTAGATCAGTCTCAAATACAAAATTTCAACATTATACGTTCGACAGATATCGAGATTTGTGAGTTACATATGTAAATACGTAAGAAATTGATATTCTTACCAAAATAGGTATATAAATGTATCACAACTTTGCAATCAAGTGAAATATTCAAGATAATATTTTATATCGTCGATAAATTAGCTATAGTTTCCATTAAAAACATTAAGTCGCACTTTTTATGCGTGATATCTCGTTAACGGCTATCCTGATCTCTAATATAACACTGGATTGGCTTTAGACCGTATTCTGGCATCTGAAAGCGGCCCCGGTTGAACGGCGGCCTTGACAGTAAAACTGAGGTTTTGTGTCACTATTCGGCGGCCAATTCAAAACACTTATAGAAGACACTCGATGAAATTCAAAGTATAATTTAAGTTAGATGATGAAATTATTCTCAATATATGTCAATATGCACACATTAATAATCAATAATAGTTAAAAGTATTTAAAAATTGTTATAATAGTTAAAATATTTAAAAATATTCATTAATAACTCAAAATATTTTTTGCATTATACATAGCAGATCTCGAAGAACACCTAAGATCAAGAGGACTAGAAGGACTGTACATCAATCACACTACAGACATCCTATCTCTACAATATGCAGACGATATTGTTATCTTTGCCAAAACACCTATAGACCTGACGAAGAAACTGAAAGCTTTAGAAGACTATAGTAATCAAATTAAACTGAAAATAAACGCTGGTAAAACAAAAATTATACATTTCCATCTAGGAAGACCACCTGCTAGTAGGCGACGCTTTTATTGCCAGGACGAAGAGATAACTCAAGTTAAGAAATACACATATTTGGGAGTAACAGTCACAACATCTGGGTCATATAATGCCAACCTAGAGGAGGTTCTAAATAAAACAAACAGAGCTTCTGGAGCTGTTGAAAATACACTCAAAAAGTCAGGCGTTTTCAGCTACAACGCTCTAAATCAACTATATAAAACTGTAATCACACCTTCCTTATTGTATGGCGCCGAAGTCTGGGCATTAAACCTATTTGATGCGCTCGAAAAAGGTCAATTGCACTTCTTTAAGTCCTTCTGGGGCTGGGGCAAAAAAACAGCCAATTACATAGTAAGACATGAGTCAAACCAACAAAAACTAGAAATAGAAGTGATCAAAAAAATCCTCAATCTATGGTACAAAATATTAACGATGCAAGATAACAGATATGTCAAAATAGGGTATTTAAAATTACTAAATGTACACACGATTGAAACTATTGATATTAAGAGGAAAAGAAAATATAACTGGTGCACCAGACTTACCGAGATACTACATAAGATCGACTACGACTGGCTTTGGGATAGCCAAGATCCCATAGCAGTGAAGCAAGAGATAAATAATATAATAAACGAGTATACTGACCTCTATTCCCGTGAAGATGCACTATAGTCCAGTCAAAATAGACATTCACGCTTGCATAAATTCCCAAGAAGCTGAAAATTGACATGAATGTTAGGAATACCATTATAATGAAGCTGTAAAAAGTCCCCAACGATCCCATGTGTGCAAAAAATTTTATGCGAGGTCAAAGTTCGCAGAAATGGGTTTCTTGAATTTTTTAGCGGAACGATCAGTTTTATGATATAAATAGTTCAGGTACAAATTGTAGATCTTTCAATTCTCTACAAAAATAGTCTTCACCTCTTTATTCCTAAGATTCACTATTTCTGAGAAAAAGCCATTCCAAAGATATATTCTCCATTTATGCACACGTTGCCACGCCACCTATGAGGTAGTGTACTTAGCGCGTCTTTTTCAATGTGGTTTGCCCGGTAGGCCTACTCTATGGTCTTCTTATTCAAGTTCAATATAATATTAGGTCTTCTTATTCAACTTCTTCTTCATTTTCATCTCAGAATAATTGCTCAAATAACGATACAACAGTTGTTTCATCGTTGATATGAGGATTATCTTCTGTTGAAGACTTAGTATTTGAACACAACTAACTTTGACAGCTGATGCAGTGGTGCATGCTTGTGAACAAAGTCATCTTACTTTCTTGCAGCCGCATTCCAAATTACACTCCTTTCTGTAGCTATAAAAAAAAGTATTAAGGACCTTTTCTAGTGCAGGTGGAAGTAGAGTGTGGATTGATTCCAATACATTATTAATTAGCTTCCAATCCTATTCTTCTGGGTTCACTTGAACCTGCTAATATACTTGATAAAAATGTTGATGAGCAGAATCTGAGGTTGGAAGAAGGCAAGCTAGTTGAACACGTTTTTTATTAGGTGTATGTTTTTCAAAAGATACGAAACGTAACTTATCTATGCAAGTAATTCAAATTAAGTGAAAGACGGACACTGCTACGTTGACAATTGAACATTAGACAGATTTTGCTCAAGGCCGCATGGTCACCTAAAATGAGGGACTGGGTTTCTTTTCATTTCATATTCTCAGAATTATCATTCAATATTAATGTACGAGTACTAGTTACGCAGACTTATAGTTGTACCTATATTATACGTCCATAATGAACATAGGTAGCGTATTCATGCATATTATTGAGAAAATATTTCTAGAATGGTCTTTTCTCAGAAATGGTGAGTCTTAGGGAAAAAGGGGCTAGGACCATTCTTATAGAAAATTAAAGGATCTACAATTTTTGTCAGAACTATTTTAATCATTTAATCAGCCGATCCGCTTAAAAATCCAGAAGACCCATTGCTGCAAACTTTGACCTCGAATAAAGTTTTTTGCACACATGGGATCGATAGGGACTTTCGACAACTTTATTATAATGGTATCCCTAACGTTCATGTCAATTTTCAGCTTCTTGGGAATTTATGCAAGGGTACCCCTATTTTTAAGGCTAACTTGACTGGACTACTAAGAATTGAAGGTTCTACATACAACCTAATCTACAAACAATACCGGCATGAAAGAACATATATGAAGATAGAGGCACCATATGCAATAATAAAAACAATTTCTCAGCTTCATACTTCAAGCAGCAAGATAACAAGGATATTTTCTGATGGGGTGCTCCACATTTTTGACGCAAACGAAATTTGCTCGATCTGCAACTTGCTAGAAGCTGATAATTTGTATCATTTATTTTACAGATGCCCAATTATCGCCCCCATAAGAGCTCAGTACCTTCCTACCGCTGATATAGACATGGGAAACCCACTGGCAACACTCCTTTCTCGCCTTGACAATGTAACTACCATGTACAAAATATATTATTTCACTAAAACAGCACTTAGATTAAGAGCATTTGCTATGAATATTTAAATACAATTATAAATAATATGTCATCATCAAAGCCAATCACTTTGTAATAAGTGTATAACACTTTAAATACAAATATATTATTATTATTATTATTATTATTATTATTATTATTATTATTATTATAGTTGAAAGTATTTAAAAATTGTTATAATAGTTAAAATATTTAAAAATATTCATTAATAGCTCAAAATATTTGTTAACTTTTTAGTATCAGTATTTTAACTATTTTTTAAACATTTTAGCTCTGAATTATCAAATTCATTGAATAATTTTACGATTTTTGTTATAAATCTAAACAATAAATAAATCGTATTGAGAATTGTGTGACTATTTGAACATTTTTTTTTTGGTTTTGCAGTTAACGCTATAGTTTTTGTATGGCTCGTTGAAAATAGTCGGAGCAACATCATTTTCTAGAGTCGTGTATCTTTTCGCGGACGCAACAAAATTTTGAGAACATAACCTCATGTTTTTCGCTATTTCTAAGTTTGACAAACCTATTTGTTCAAGCCATTTTTAGAACGATTGTTCATCGGATGGAAATCTTGAAAATATTCACATCATAGCATAGCAATAAAAATAAGTATTGTTTACTTATTTCAGTCATAACGACAGTTACTTCAGGTTCATTTGTTGTACTTACTTGTGCAGTGTCAAATTTCTCGATGAATCGGGTTTCTTTCCGCAAAACATGCACTTGATCATCATGTTTGATAAATAAAATACCGGCAAACCAAACAGCTAAATTTTAAATATCGCGGCACAACGCGGTATTGATCTGACACAAAACCTCAGTTTTTGCCAAGATGGCGACGCTCAATTGGGGCCGCATTCCAGCGGCCTAAATCCAATCCAGTGTTTTATTAGAGATCAGTGACGGCTATAGATACGCAAATGAGCCGAGGAATCTTTTCTGTAGGGCAAAGTGTGTTCTTTATTTTCACTCATGACCTTAATACAACCGTTAGAAAATGAGATATTTGTGAAAAACTGATCGGAAACGAGGTTTTTGATCTTTGCCCTTCGATATCTCCCGAAAAACCATGATTTGACAATATGATACTCATTATACATGCCAAAACAAAGATATTTCCGTAAAAAAACCAGTACCATTTATTCGATAGATTGAGTACTTTTTTGTCTTAATTGACTGGACTATCAGGAAATATCAATTTCAGGATACTTTGCATCACTGTTTATCTTCACGGAATGTTGCTATAAGAATTAAGATCAAAGTGAGACATGGTAGAATGTTTGTTTTCATTCCTATTACAATTTTAAATTCATGCTGATTGGAAGCCATACCTAAATAAAAGTGGTAACCATTATTCTTGCAAAAAAAGCAGAGTATTTACCGCGAATAGAAATCTTTTGGCCAGTGGTTCTGATTTAGAAGAGACTGCTTATATTGTATTTTATTGAAGTTTCATGGGCTCTTTATCTATGAAGTGTTTAATGAGCATCTCTAAACTTCCGTGACAACAGAGTTGATAAACTCAATTGATGTGTCGAAAAGACATTTGATTGAATTCAGCTTGTGTCTAGTTAATAATATAAGGTTTTCTGTGGAATACTCGAAACCACGGATCAAAATGAAGGGAATCAGTGCGGTAAACGACAGTTTGATCACTACTGTACAACAAAAAGTACTTCAAATCACTGAAACATGAATGGAGAACAAAAATTTGATTTGTTAGTAATAGAGAGTTTCCGCAAATTTCCGCTTATGATACGATAACGATAATTCCGATGTAATTACTAAGAACTTCATTGAGTATTTGACATCAATAAATTCGCGATCAAATCCATCAGTTTCTGCGCATGCGCATGGAAACTTGTTTCTTTTGCGTTGACATTTTATTTGTGGAGGTGCGAAAAAAACTAATATATAGATTGATACCGATGCAGATCAAATACCAGATTTTGCATGTATAAGTCTGATTTTATGAACGTTCTTTTAGATGGAGGCTTCATTAGCCTTAGGTATGTAATCTTTTCATTCTGATATTAACCTAAATGAAGAGCAGCAATAATTTATAGTGCTTATGTAAGATAGATCATTATTCCAAATCTAGAAAGGTCCAAATATATAGATTTTACATGAATCTATCAGCTTGACATTTCTTAAGGCTGCTCTAGCTCAAAAGCTTCTGAAAACTTCCATAAATACGGACCTCAAGTTTATTTTGTATAATCTGATAATAAAATTTGATTTGGAGGCTTTGGTATCAGAGAACTATCCCACATTTTCAAATAACATGCTTATAAACAACCTAAAAACTCGGAATTCACCAACTTGCACTTCCAGTTGAAAGCCATGCAAACTCTGCACGGGAGTCGGATGTAAGAAAGTTCCATACGGCGAAGTAGTAAATTCCACTAGAAGTTCGTGTCCACTGGACACGGCTTCGGGAACAGCTTCACCACCTCCGCAGAATTTTAGGATCACTGGATCTCGAGTCGTGTAGCCATCATAGACAGTGACATAATCCTGGACCTCATCGCAGTCAGACCATACCTTCAAGGAGCGAGAGGTAGAGGTGCCGTAGAGAGCACTTTGGGAGCGAATGGAAATCAACTGGCCTGAAAAAGTCTTATGTTAGTCATTACACTGATTTAGTACTTTGTATAAAAAAGTTGTGAGTCCGTCAGAATAAATTATAGTAGGGCGTTAAAATCGAGCTGAGACTTGAATTTGCATGTGAGGGAGGTTGATAACTGGAGTAGAAAAATTCAAAAATGGAACCAAATTGAATTCAATCATTTGTTTTACTCAGTCTTTTGTAATGTTTTCATCAAAAGCGTATAAAATAATTGTCAATGATATATTGATTGTTATATTGTCGTAATTGATTTAATTGTATTACAGTAATCAGAAATGAAGAAGGATTCCGGTGGAATGAAAGTTGAATAAATTACGACCCAAATAATAGGTACTGTGAGCATTATTTCTAGAGTAATTTCCTTTTTCAGTTTTAAATAAGAATAAACAAATCCTTTACATGCGAAAACAGATTTAACTTGCTTTTTTTGATGTAACAAAAATCTGATAGTAATTTTAATTACATTTTCGTTTTACCGTGTACAATACTTATTAAATTTCAATACATTATCACCAAAAATTAATTAGACAGGCCAAGTGCTCATACGTTGAATTGAAAAATGACGTCGATTTTGATATATGAACATTTTGAAGTGTTCTCTCAAATTGAAAATGGATCCAGGTACTTTAATTGAATCAAAGTGATTGTATGACGTTTCTTGAGCCACTTCTTGCACCGATATTTTTGTTATATCTAGATTGGCATGAGGAACATTCAAGTAAATGTAACTGTCAGTTGTTAGACATTTCAATAGTAACTCACTGTTGCAAATGCAATTGTTACGTAGTATCCGATTGGTTCGCTTCCTACATACCTGGCGACTTTCTGATAATGTTCTGGAGCATCAAACGATGGCTTAAACTCACGTGAAGAAATAGAAAAAGGTATAGTAGTAGTAGTTTAATGCGCTTGATCTTGGAGCGAAAATAGATTGTGTGACAATTTTTGAGGTTAAAATTGTACTGCAATCTATGTATAACTTATTCGATCACAATGTATCAGTATGAGTATGAATTCATTTTGTTAAACTGAAAATGAACTGTGCGCAAGCATTATTACTTCACGGAGTATATTCATTCTGTAATAAAAGTAAAGTAAAAATAGAATACTGATGAAATGAAAAGTAAATGAATTCAACCTTAGAAACATATTGTATTATCAGGACTACGAAGTTATTTTTAATAATCCGTTTCTAATAAGGAAATATCTCCGGAATTTCTCCAGCAGTAATTCAGAACACGAAATTATCTTTGAATCTGCTGCCACGATTCCTGGGTGAAGGAAAGGGTGACAGCACATATTTGATCAATACTCTTTACCGATTGGCACAAATTTCAACTTATGTAGATTAACGGATTTCCGACAATATCGGCAATAGCCTGTTTCCTAATATTTCGGAAAGTTTCAGCAAAAAGTGTACTCTGTCATTTTTTTATGATACATAATACTGATTAAACATCGAGAGGATTATTATTTGGGTCTTCCATGAACTTGAGATACTATTTTGATGAAATGGAGACTTGATGGGCACAAAGGCAACTAACGACGTTATTTTGATGTAACAAAGTAATCTTTGAATACAGAAAGAAGACAGAACATTTATTCGGAGAGAAACGGAAAGATTACACTAAAAATGTGGTACACTACTAGATGAAATCATATTCTCGAAAATTCCATTGTTCGCATGCTTTTCTACTTTACGAATTCTACTTATGAAGAAAGTTCAGGATTAATCCGGTGGCGAGGATGAATCTAACTACTATTTAAAAATTAGAAGATGTTTACTTCAAACAACCACTTTTTGTCATGAACGATCATACAGGATACCGTTCACATAATCTTTCCATCCATCTAATATCACATTCACATGAACAGCTGAAATTGAAAATTCCAGTTCCTAAAAACATCTATCGATAGATTCTTGGAAAGCAAGTATTCACTGGAAATCCATACATATTACATTTTCTTGATAGAACCCATTCGAGACAATTTCAAAGCGTTTATCTAGAAACAATGTCTGTTTTATTCGTGATGTAGCACATTCAATAAATTTATCAGCATGTTCACGTACCAAACTATCAGAAGACATTTGCTTGAAAATTGATTGCTACGATGTTCAACCTATTCATGATCAATGCATGATTTCTATAATTTCATAATAGATATTCAAGACATAAGAGCAAAATAGTTATTTTTGTATTAAGTGTGCGAAGTGATTGTTTTTTTTTGTTGCACGTGAGAATGTCAATTTTAGCCGAGACCGTAAGGTCGAGGTAATAAATTCATTCGAAAGCGCAACAAAATACAATCACTTCGCACACGAAATACAAACAATATTTTTTTGCCAAATGTCAAAAAATAATAGATCAACAATAATTATTGTTTTATTCAGTAAAATGTAGGAAAAAAGTACAAACTATGATTAATTTGCAGTCACCTGGGTATTAAACCAAAAGTATGCGCAATCGTTGTTTGATAAATGAAAAACTGTCAACAATTAATTTTTATATTCAAAAATAAGTAGTTTTGTGTACAAATTCATATTTCTTTTTTGTAAAATATCTGTTTGTTTCTATCCTTGTAGCAGTACTAAACTGATTTATATTAGATTGGGTGTGCAAAAATATTTTTCATTTTTTTACTAGTGAAAAAATCTCGAACTTTGCGTATCCATAACAATACAAAAATATCATGTTTTTTTGACAGTTGGCCAAAAAAGTTATTTTTCAATGTACGAGCGGCTTAGTTGAAGATACGAACAAAGGGAGTGTTTTTGAAAGCTCCGTGAGTGCATTAGAGACTTTTTTCACGTGTGTTACAATGTTTTATCTTCGATCGTCCTAATTTTCGTAAAATGTAATTATGAATATTATTGGTAGCTCAGGAAACAATATCATCAATTGATCTGTTTAAGTAAAAGTTGACATGAGATATAAACTAGAATATCATGCTAAAAATGATCAAAAGTGATTGTGTTGAAAATGAGTTTATTGATAATATAGCCCCTGATAATAGGAATCGATGGCCTCTCTTACTGCATTAAATGAGTGCAACGAAACTATGATCTCATAAAAGTCTATTTTTTACATTAAAAATGGTATGAAAAACTTTCACTTCCTATACTATCATAGATAAATAATATCCAATGACTTGAAATACATTCTAGTATATAATATCACAAGGGACTGTAATTTTATCAATGAATTTTTCTTGAAACATCATTTACCTAGCAACATCGTGGCAGTCATCTGTCCGAATTAATCACGAGAGCGTAGCTCAAGGGATTTCATCTTAGCAGATGACCCGAAGGATGCTGTTCAAAGTTAACGATGCTTAAAAGAAAAAATTATGATTAAATTAAAGTCGCGAGTAATATTTGCGGAGGATATTTTTCGAATGAAATTGCTATAATAAGTGCCTATTGAATGATATTGGTTGCAACTACTGACATTTTTACTTACTTGTACAAAGTACAAGTAGGTATTGTGAAACCGACAAAATTCACATATCAAGATTTTGATGGATATATTCGTTTTGAGCATCCCTGAATCCATTTTAACTAGTTTTGGTTTGATGTCGGTACGTATGTTCGTGCGTGCGTGCGTGATTCGCAAATCTCAAAACTGGTTGAACGAATAATGTTGAAATTTTGTATTTAGGACTGGTATTAGGTCTAGTTGTGCACCTCGCATTATGGTTCCAATCGTCTGTACCGGAAGTGCACTTGACTTGAAACTTTTTTCGAATTTTTCCAATAAATCCAGAATGATCAAACGTAGGATGTTGAAATTCAGTATTTGAACTTGATGTTGTTTTAGAATGGTTATCTGCTATTTTCGTGAGAATCAGCCAGGCCAAAAGTTCACTTAACTTGAAACTTTTTTTGAAATTTTTGCATCAATATAGAATGATCCGCCATAGCAAATTGAAATTTTGTATAAAGAACTTCTATAACATCTTATTGTACATCTTGCATTTTGATTGCGATCGGCTGAACCGGAAGTGCACTTTACTTGAAACTATTTTTTAATTTTCCGCATGAATTCAGAATGATCAGCCATAGGATACTGGAATTCAGCATTTGAAATTGCTGTAGCATCTACATGGTTATCTTCTATTTTGGTAACAATCGGCTGAGCCGGAAGTGCACTTTATATGACAGACTTTTTGATTTTCCCGCATAAATTTTAAGCAATCAGTCATATAATATTCAAATTTTGTATAGGGCACTTTTATAATATCTTGTTGTATACCTTGCATTATGATTGCTATCGACCAAGCCGGAAAAGCACTTTACTCGAAACATTTCTTGAATTTTCCGCATAAATCCAAAACGATTTAACGTAGATTGTTAGAATTCGGTATTTAGAACGACTATATCGTCTAGATGCTCATATCTTATTTTTATTGAGATCCACCAAGCCGGAAGTATACTTTACTTGACAGTCTTTTGGAATTTTTCGCATTAATTTGAAACGATCAGGTGTAGAATATTGAAATTTGGTTTGTCAGTCTGCTGTAGCATCTGAATAATTGCCTACTATTTTCATAACAATAGACTACCCGAAGTGCACTTCAGTAGGAATTTATTTTTCAATTTTGCGCATAAATTCAGTTCTGTTGGTGGTCGTAGAATTTTGGAAATCATTATTTAGGAATGTTGTAGTATAAGAATAATGGACTACTGTTTCCATAGCAACCGACTTGGCTGAAAGCGCATTTTACCTGACAGATTCTAAGAATCTCTTGGGTAAATCCAAAACGATTAACTGTGGAACGATGAGATTTTGTGTTTGATTATACATATCCAATGACATATACGATCAAACATAAAATCACATCATATTAAATATATATCCAATGATGTACAAGTAAGTCACGTGATGTTCACGTCAGATTTTTTTATTAAAAAATGCACGAAATTGACTCCATATACTTTTTTGACATATATATCTATTTTTTTTTTGTATTTTCAGGCTTCTTGTTTTCAATTTTATTTATTTTCGCGAGAAATGCATTTTCGAAACTAATAAATTTTGTAATTTCGGAAACCGATTGTTTGTTTATATTTGAACTGTATTTTTCTCCACGGCGAAGGCAATTCATCGCGATAACGCGCCAATGGGATTTTTACTATGAATGTCATTGTAACTATGCAAAATTTGTCAGCATAATTGACATGAGTGGAATAATCATTAGTTAAAATGCATCACAAATTACTTACTCACGGATATCGTCCACTAAACTATAGTTGAAATTCAAGTAGATATAACACATTTGATGAAATAAACAAAGATGTTCCAGAAACTGAGCTGTCTAGAGTGACGATTCTCAAAAATATTTCGATGGAAAATTAGAATGAAAGATTATAACCTGCTATAAGAAATTGACAATTATTGTCTATTCTTGGGCTTCTTGAAAACGGTCATTATAATAATATGTTTGGTTGTATTATTTGTAGATAATTGAATATTTCATCTCAAAGTATTTTTACAAGCTCAGCTGTGATGTGGTGAACAAAATAGGGAAGGTGTGAAAGGTTTTAAATTGAGTAAAGATGTTATTACAACCCGAGATCAGCTGGTTGTGAAACTACATCTCAAAATATTGGAAATTATAGTATATGGCTGGGGTTAATATATCATGAGAAAATAAGATGGTGATAAATATCAAATATCCTTAGTATGTACCTAGCAATATGTGGCAGACATTGATTATGATTAATAAATGAGATTTCTTGGAGCTATATCTATCCGAAACCAATAACAGCCAGAGTCAAATAGCGAAAATTAGTAAACTTTTGACAGCGACTAAGGTATTTTTCAAGCATCATTATCTACTCATATTACAACGTACCTAAGCCACCTTCAGGAGCGGGAAGAATTATTTGGTTTGGTCATGAAATAGATATGTTTTAGAATCATTTTTATCCTGTTTTGAATTATGTTAAAAAATTTTGAAATACATGTGTTTCATATACAAACAAAATAATTCTTCTCATTCCAGAAGATGGCTAGGTATAGCCGAAACTGTAGAGTAGAAAAGAAGAGATTGAATAATTTGACTGAATTCCCTCATTATAATATTCATATAATTATTGTAGTCGAACCAAAAGAGGAGGAAAGGTGAATTTTAAATTCGTGTCCCAGTCAACAGAGAATTAATGAAAATTGTTACCATGGTTTGGAATTGAGAACTTTCGAAGCAGAAGTCAGCTCAGTAATACGGTACTTTCGGTGTACGTGTTACAAAAAAGAAATTTTTGTGCGGAGAGTTTGTACGATAAATCAAAATGTGCGAAACTACGTCAGCTAGAACTTTAACAAGTTATTTGCAGAAAAACTGATTTTCAAAGTTAATTTGCCTTTCTTCAAGTTTTCCCAGCAATGTGACAGCAACTTTGATATGTCTACAGTTACATCCCCGATCTAAGATGATGGTGGCTTCAGCCCTGACTTTTAGGTCTGAAATTTTCATGGAAAACAATTTTTTTTTTAGAATTATTCATTTTTTGAATGTTCCATAGCACAACACTTCACATATTTCACAGTTTTTGTGTGAAATTTTTATTTATGGGACTTCTTCTTTACCTTGATAATATTATTGTATATTCTATCAACTACCCATACTCAAATTTTCAACAAATCAGAAAATTTTGGAGGTCAGTGGAGACTACTGCTTGTACTAGATCTTTTGTTCCAGTTTTACCCTTGATTTCACTATAGAAAGATTTAGTAGAAGTTATATTATTGGTAGTAATTGAAATATTAATATTGCTTTCCACATCAGTATCATCATTATAATTGAGAATATTTTCAACAAAATTTTGTATTTTAAAGGATATTTCATTACCTATATACGTAGGTATTCATATGAACCCCAATATATTGCAGAGAATATGTTTATCTGTAGACATGAGCGTAGCTCAATTTTATTTTTAATACAAGAAAAAAATACCGATAGTGGAATAAAGACTTCACTTAATTATCGTGTTTGATAGAAGGCTTGTTAATTTCCATCGGGCCCCCAAATTGTTCGCGTTAATTACATATTTAGCTATACTCGTATATTCTCATCTTTCACAAGTTCACCTATTTGAAGTATGGCTCACTAAATTCCCAAAATACCTATTGCCTCTCAAAGCAGAATTTGAAACATTATTTTGTAATTAAAATTTCAATTCCGGCTATGAACGCCGGCGCTAATGGGTTTGAAATTTACGTTGGGGCTTTGTTTCAGATTCAATGAGCCCTCAGGTATTATCGCGATAAATACAGGTCTCCTCGAGAGATCAGTAATTTCAACGTGAAAAAGTTGGAGTTAGCACGATGGGCGTTCAATAAATTTATCTACCCCAATCGGAAAAAGCACTATGAGTGCTTTGAACAAGTCTGAGCATGTTAGAGCATGTCATTAAGTGTTCCAAGCCAGTTCAAGTTTACTAACATTTGAAGCTTGTAATGCCAAATTCATTGGGTCAACCAGACTTTATTGTGTCTGGTGAAATCATGAACTTTCTTATCAAGGGAGGAAAGAATCTAGAAAGGATTTATGATGTCTGTATCAGTATAAGGAAATATATCGCCAAGTAGATACCCAGTATGGGATATTGTTGATGTGGAAGGAGAGGTTATATCAGCAATTGGTCAAAAGAAATATCTTTGATCTCAGTGAGGAGTCTTCTTACCTTTTGGTTGTCTAACTGTGATCAAAGCATGTTTTCCTGGAGGTACATCATGCTGCCGGACCGCGTAGTAACATGTAAGATTCCTTGGGTATACTCCTGGAAAGTTAGGAGACTGCAAACGACAAGCACGTCGGTCGCAATCACTGAAGATACGTGAACAATACGTTCCACTGATTAGATCCCCCAGGTGATAATCGGGTGATGTTGAGAGAATTGGAACATCGGTAGCGTTTGGAGGAAACGATCCTATAATAAGACATTAGATTATCAAAATGTTCCAACTTTGAAGTCTGAACTAGTAATATTTCATAAAATTGAAAATTATAGAGGCACGGAACTCAAGCTTTGTTCCGTAGCCATAAAAAAGATCAGAACTTGCTGATTTATTCATATTTAACATAGGCACTAGCTTGCAAGTGAAATTACATCAAAATTCATCCGTCAGTTATCGAATGAATACTGTCATATCAAAATATCTTCAAGAATCTGTAAATAATTAGTCTTTTGAACTATCGAAAATTCATTTTTGGAGATCAGATTATCAGCAGAAGCTGAAGTTTTCGGTCGAAGCTTGAATCGAAGATGCAATTAGACAGAATTATTATTGCAAATATTACACCTTGGCAATTGAGTATCATTGGAAGAGCATATTATGGTAGATACGGTTATTGTCTGGCAGAAAATGGTTCACATTTCGATCATTTACTGTAACTCTCTTAATTTATTATCTATTTAACTCATTGCTCTATTTTGTTCTTCTTTTTTCAATGGAATCTTATTTTATTCAATCAAAAAATATCAATCTAATCTATATCTCACTGCCAATCAGATTGATTTCTATTTGGGGCTTCAATATATTTTTTCGGATGGTTATAGTACATTCCTTACAAATAAGTTTGTCTGCACAAGTTCATTGCACGTTCAGACATAACAGCTGAGAAGAACAGTCTAAAAATTGTTATAATTTAAGCTGCCCGCTATTAGCGGCGATGAACTTACTGTTATTTTCAAACATTAAAAGAAAATCATTCCAGGATTCATCCCAATAAAACGATGGAATATTGAATGGAATCAACTCTAAAATAATGAATTTAGTGAATCTAATTGATAATATTGCGACAATTCTAGAACCTTCTATCTAATAGAACCAAAAACACATAGCCTAAAAATGTAATAAACTAAATTTGGAATGTGAATTGAATTTTTTGTAGATGCACTATTACGTACGTTTTATTTGCTTAGCAGAGCAATTCACGGGGCATACATTATTGAAACGATTCGAGTGTAAAGTTTGTAATAATATGGGGAAAAACGTGTACCTACACATTCACTTTCCTATCAGGTGCTTGATTAATGAATTTATTGGGGTGAAACTTCTTACGGGACACTACAAGTCTTGCAATATTTTAATACCGTTTGCTCGAACATTTCGAGAGAGAGAGAGAAAAAAAGTATCTTCTCAATGGTGATGAGATATTATTTCATTCTTTTTTTTTTTCAAAGAGAAATTTTTGGAAAATGTCGCTTATTGACGGTACATTTTCTGAAACATCTTACATACATACATATAAATCACACCTTCTCCTCAAAATGAGGTTGGCATAAACCTCATTTAACATTCAACCAGCAATCATTCTTCGCCAAATGCCTCTGTCCAAACACACTTTTTCCGCTTCATCTACATTTATTATTCCATTCATACAGGCTCGTTTATTTTTCTCACTCGGAAACTTCCTCTCACGCAACAAACCTACAACCATCTATCCATCTACAAACTGGTCGTCCAGACAATTTTTTCCCTTCAATTTCATCGAAATGAATCTTTTTCAAAAATCTTTCATTCGACATTTGTTTCACATGCCCAAGCCAACGTAACTGACTCATGCCTACTTTTTCCGTTGAATGTATTACATCTACGTGAATTTTACTAATAGTTTAATGTATTATATTAGTGAGCAAGTTAATTGTGATGCACATACTCACAAATTTTATTCAATCTGCTTTATTTACGTGAATAAAAAAAAAAAATCCAATGACATTTGTCCGTCAAGATTCTGGTCTATCTGATAGAGATCAACGCCTAATCATCAGAAATCGCGTTAAAGATACATCTGAAATTTTGGAAATCCTGTGGGAAGTGTCTGTGACAAAAATGTAATGTTGAAGTTGCAAACCACATTCTTTTACGTATGGCTAGTTTTATAAGAAACCAAGTAAATTTATTCCCAGAATAGATTCATTTTATGTAACAAATTCTAATCAGTTCGAGTTTCTTTATGTAAACAGAATCATTGCTGTCGGAAAATCGATTGTCATCTAGTAGAGTAAATTTTATTTAGTCGGAAGTAAATTACTTTGCCCTTTGTTAGTGATTAAAATATAATGTGTTAGTGGAAAACTAACGGCGCTAGGAGTGAATCTTTCTATGAAGTGTAAAAACTATCAAAAAGAAAACAAACAATAAATACATTGAAGTTGAAAAAAGGTCACTCAAAACTATAACAGGAATTATTTGTAAAATAAATTAGCTAGTTACAATGTGCAGATGCAGACACACTCCATGAACAGATCCACTCCTGACGCCGTTAGTTTTTGGCTGACGCATTTTTATTTCATTCATTTTATATTCCTAATTGCATTAATTTATTGCTAGAATATTAATTATATGAAAATATAGTATCCATTTCATTAGGAAAGTTTACTGTAATACTGTAGACAACAGGAGAATCGACAGATTGGAAATTAATTTCAGTTTGAGACCCCAATCTAAGATTAATTATCTTTGAATATATCTCACTTGATACTGTATTATCTTTAATTTACTGACTTTCGTGACAAAGATCCAACGGCAAGAATTTTTGTTGGTCTAGCAGAGAGAAAGAAAAAAGCGAAATCAATCAAACAAATAGAATCCTCTTATATCATGTTACAAATACGAGCCACCGACAATAATTTTTCTTTTGAAATACTAAAGAGTTCGGTTTCTCTTTCAAGCTAAAGTATTTGTGATTCCGGTTGCAGTGACGTAACAAGAATAAAGTCAGGCGTCATTTTAAGCTTCAAGTTTATTATTTGTGGATGAAATTGTTGATTTTGTTCTTTGTCACATATAAAAACTTTACTTTAAATTAAAGTCCGATACAAAGGATCTGATCTAACATACCCATGTTTTCTTATATAGAAACCGTTGATTTATAATAAATATTCATCAGCATATTGCATTTGAATCAAAGGTCTACAATTCTTTTTTTCCATAAAGGTTTTATTCCAATAGCCATACTTTGGGCTGGAATAACTGAAATCTCATTACGAAATCGGAGAACACTAAGACATTGCTTAATATTTTGGAATATTGGGAAATCATTTACACTATTTTCTGGTCATAATCAGGAAGGCAGCGTTGCAAATGAAAAACTAACTCATAAAATTCGATCTATACTTTGAATTATTCTTCACAAACAGTCATTTGATGATATAGGTGTCGGCTGCACCGGAAGCGGTGAAGTAAACTGTAAGAATATCCGAAACATGTGAGAAAAAAAGGGGTGATGAATCATTTCATAAAACTTCAAAAATTGCGAAAATAATCGTTAGCTGAATTGAAATTGGAGAATTTTGATGAATTGAGTTTTTATGATGATAATTCAGCATGGAGATTATCTAGCAAAATTATATGGAACCGTTTAATTTTCATGTTCGAGCTAAAATTATATACATAATAGCAGTACAAAATTTTTATTATCTTGCAAGATAATATTGAATTTTTATGATTCAATTGAAATTATGTACATAATGATAATTCAGAATTATTATCATCTTGCAAGATAATTCCAATTCTTCGAATTTCTATGATTGAATCGGAATTATGTATATAATAAAACTTATAGTCAATAATCTATACATTTTTCAGAATCTTATTGAATAAAAACGACTTATGATTTTAAATTCTGTATATTTATTTGGAACTTTAACGTTCCGATCCTTTGACTAGAGATATTTTTCAGAAACAATGATACAAAATAAAACAAGGCAAGTAACTAGATACTAAAAATATACAGAATACTAGATGTGATAACGTGGATATCACATCTAAACAAAAATAATAAAATCCTCTGGTATCCACCCAAGGCTTGAAGAGAACCACGTGAAAACCCCAAACAGAGGAATATATCCTACTTGGTACAGCTCCGCACACATCCCAAATCACAAAATACACGACATTTCAACAAGACAGCGTAGCGCTACTCTTTGCTATTGGTTTGGCTCACAACTGCAGTGTCAAATAGTCTTTAGTATACTTTATAATCCAAAATATACACAGAACTACACCAACTGAAACCTAGTCATAATATATGTGTGTTATTGATTATAGAAAGCCAAACATTTGATAATTCAAAACCATCAGTATGATTGAAGTTATTTGGATGTCCAAGTATCTCAATTGCTTCTCTGACCAATCGATTAGCATTCTGCGACTATTCTTGTTTTTTCAAACTTGATGTCCTGCAAAAATACGATGGCATGATCAGCTACACCATCATATATGAAACTGAAGAACATATGAATATTTTATCTGCTTCTCAAAAAAATAAATTCATGAAACTTAATAATGAACAACATCCTGTCCAGAATACATTTACACATGACGTTAATAAACTAGTGGTTAATCTCAGTTCTACCCAGCTTTCGGATTCTGCTGTTTCTGTTTTGTCTAAGGGTTTAAACTTTGTTTCCGCTCCTCGCCGTGTTCCTGTAGAATAGATAATTACGGTTGTTGAAACAGCTGTTAAAAAACTGTCAGAAAATTAAGCTTCAGAGATCCGTCTTGAAACAGCGAAAGTTCTGAAGAACGCGAAGCCACCCAAATCAAATTTGAGTAATGAAGAATTTGAAGCATTAAGAGATTTACGTCGTAATGAAGATCTTGTTATCTTGCAAGCTGCCAAAGATAAAGCTATTGTCATTCTCAATAAAGAAGATTATATTAACATTGCTGAAGATTTGCTTGATGATCCAGCATATGAGAAAGTCAGCAGGAACCCTTTAAGTTCGGTCAAGTATCAAACCACTTAACTTCTCAAAGAATCTTCTTCAGATAAGGATGTTATCAAATATTCAACTCCTAGTGACCCACATGTACCTAGATTTTATGGTTTACCCTAGATTCATGAACAAAGTGTCCCTCTTAGACCAATAGTCAATTGCATCAGTTCGCCAACTTATCTATTATCAAAATACCTTGACAGTTCACTGAGACCATTTATTAATGATTCTCCTTCGTATATTAAAAATTCTGAACATTTTATTGAAATGGTTAATAATATACGGTTGTGTTATAATGACATCTTTGTTAATTTTGATGTTTCTTCTTTATTTACGAAGGTTCCAATAAAAGATACCCTAGAACTTTTGGGGAGGAGTTTCTCTTCAGATATTATTAAATTATTCCACCATTGTTTGACATACAGTTATTATAAACAAATTGATGGCGTTGCAATGAAGAACCCTATTTCTCTATTAATTGCGAATTATTACGTGGAATTTTTTGAAGAGAAGACCTAAGAAACTAGTAATCATAAACCATCCTTATGGCTTTGTTACGTGGATGATGTTTTTGTAATTCAACCCCATGATCGTGATAGTTTGAATGGCTTTTTGAACCATCAGAAATCGAAGATAATGGCTCTTTACCATTTCTTGATGTGAATTTGAAACGAACCAATGATGGTACACTCTTGCATACTGTTTATAGAAAGCCTACACATACGAATCAATATATTTATGCTGATTCATCATCCTTCACAAAAGTACGGAACAATTAAATGCTTATTCCGAAGGGCTAATGATATTTGTCATCCTGATGAGCTTGATAATGAAATTAATAATCTAGAAGTGATTTTCCAGAAAAGTGGCTTTAGTTATCACTCCATTGGAAAGGCTCTTCGATCCAATACTACTGTTGAGGATTCTAGCGTAAGTAAAAATTATGTTTCTTCACCTTATGTTTGCAATGTTCCAGAGAAGATCGGAAGGAACTTGTCAAGATATAATTTCAAAGTTTCTTTTGCTCCGGTAATAAAAATCGAACAGTTCATGAAACCTGTAAAGGACGTGATTCTCCTACAATCTTCGGGCATTTATAAGATCCCTTGTGCCTGTGGTAAAGTTTACGTTGGATAGAAGATGCACAAGAGTAAACCATCCAAATAAATCTTCTGTAGATGATCATGCTATCAAGTTTTTGCATGACATCAAGTTTGAAGAGAAAAGAATAGTCGCAAGATGCTCATCGAATCATGATAGATTGGTCAGAGAAGCAATTGAGATACTTAAACATCCAAATAACTTCAACCATGCTGATGGTTTTGAATTATCAAATGTTTGGCTTTTTGTAATGAACAACACACATATATAATGACTATGTTTTAGTCGGTGTAGTTCTGTGTATATTTTGGATTATGAAGTACATTGCAGACTATTTGACACTGCAGTTGTGAGACAAACCAATAGCAAAGAGTAGCGCTACGCTATCATGTTGAAATGTAGTGTATTTTGTGATTTGGGATGTGTGCGAAGCTGTACCAAGTAAGACATATTCCTCTGTTTGGGGTTTTCACGTGGTTTTCCTCAAGCCTTTGGTGAATGCTAGAGGACTTTATTCTTTTCATTTAGATGTGATATCCACGTTATATTCTTAGTATCTATTTACTTGCCTTGTTTTATTCTGTATCATTGTTTTCTGAAGAAGATCCTTGGTCAAGAGATCGAAACGTCAACGTTTCAAATAAATATACAGAATTTAAAATCGGAAGTCGTTTTTAAAATTAAAGTAATTATTATCTTGCAAGATGATTTGAATGGTTTCAGTATCCATTCTTTGGATATAAATTGAATTTAAATTATGTATATATTTTTAATAATCTATACATTTTTCGGAGTTCTAATTATCCTGCAAGATAATTATGATTCTGAATTTCCAATATGTACATAATTTCAATTCAATCATAAAAACTCTATGAATTGAAATTATCTTGCAAGATAATAATATTTCTGAACTATCATCATGTAAATAGTTCAAATTCAATCATTAAAACTCAAAGCAATAAAATTATTTTGTAAGATAATAAATTCTGAATTGCCATTATGTACATAATTCCAATTCGAACATGAGAATTCAACGGTTTCAGAAATTTCTGCTAGATAATCTCAATGCTGAATTATCATTACGTACATAATTTTAATTAAAAAGTTACGTCCAAAGTTGCTGCTCAAATCACTCAAATTGCAAGACTGTACAACAACCTTAACCTTACTACTTAATAGAAATATCACTCAAATTTCGACCCTAACCACATAGTTCCCCAACTGTAGTGTTACCGGCAAGTTGTAGAAGCCTTTTGGAGGATTCAAATATTTTTACATTCTATTGGAGGATGATACATATTCTTGTAATCTAAATTTTTAAATTTGCATAGTAGGCTCTCCATTCATTATCAAACAGGTTGTGTCTGTCTAACTTTTTTTCATGTGCTTATTCTTCTTTGTTTCTGCCATATTGAATTAAGCATGACATTATATATTTCATGATATGCGCTCGCTGGGGCAAATTGAATTTGTCAACCTTTCATTTGCCGAAATCCAAGACAAGGAAGGAACAAAGGTATACTTACTAGCATACAAAGAATGTACATGAAAATGAAAACATCTTCTTTGGCTCTGCCACAGACAAACGAAAATTGAACATATTAGGCGTTTGCAAGTCATGCTCTTGAAGATACAGTGATGCTATTTTGTTGAAAAAATTCTTCATGATGGTATGGATTCAATTTTGAAAGAACATACGATTTTATTATACATATTATGCGGCGATCAATTTCGGTCATTTTTGAAAAATAAAGTTCAACACATGAAAGTATGTTTGTCAGGCTCATCTATACATTTCTTTGTGATTTTTACGAGCTCAGCTAAATTTTTCAAGCTCTTTATATGATATGTTTTTTTGCCGCTTTCTAAGCTTTCAAACTACAGAATCTCCCAATAACAATGTAGCGCAGTTATTTAGATAATATAAGCTTGTATTTATATACTGAATTGAATAGATTCCATAATAAATTCCTACATTCTCCACTCTCCGACTACCACTCAATGTGAAAACCACCTCAAGAATGTTCAGCTTCAGTTATTCAGTATTTCTATTTCCCCTGAATCCTATAGAATTTCATGCTTTTACGTCCGTTTGGTAATCCGTAAATCATAAAATGTGCGTAGCAGCTTACGTCGAAAGGATAAGGCTTAACTGAAAACGAGCATCAAGGGATTTGCCGAATGAAATGTACGCTTCCTATTAAATATGAAAATATGAGGGTTTCGTTGAAATATTTGCGGTGTGCTGAAATTTAGGATGAAATTACCCGGATGAGAATGAAAAAATTAGTTATTCATGATTTCAAAGCGTTAAGTAGTAGTTCAAAATGTGGCTACAATTATATGCAGAACTGAAACATATATCCTCAGCTAAATATTTTTTTTTGTATAATTGGAGTTTCATCACATTACAGCGCTTACACCGTCATTAAAAATTCACAAGAAATGTCCTTGGATAATCAGTTACTGATTGTGACTATAAAATATCGATATTAACAGTACAGGAGACAATACATAGCAGCATACGGAGCATCCAAAAATACTCGATCGTGTGGGTCAATGACAGTATTGGATGAATTATTGATGGAATAATTTTGACAGTGCTGAAAGCATTATGCTTGATCGCGTGGAGATTGTTTTGATAATCTCCGGATACTCTTATTTTTTTACTCGTTCGAACTCGCACATAAATTCAAAATAGGAGTACTCTACACCGCTTATATATATTAAACAGCGCTCCAGGCCTATAGACCCATGGCTTCATTAACAGTCTTTCTCCACTTATTCCTGTCTTGCGTTAGAGTTCTCCAGTTTTTTATTTTAAATTCTATAATGTCCTTCTTAACCGCATTGAACCATTTTTCTTTTGGACGACCCCTTCTTTTTTTCTTTTGAATACCTTTCTCTAGTACCACTTTTGTAATTCTTTCATCCGACATTCTCATAACATGTCCCAGCCATCTCAACCTTTGAGCTTTCATCACATTGGATATTCCTGGATGCCCATACAGTTCCATTAGCTCCGTATTAGTTCTTCTTATCCACATATCACCTTCTTTTTTCCCTCCAAATATCAATCGCAAGATCTGTCGTTCCCAAATTTCAACTTTAACTTGATCAGTTTTATTTAAAACCCATAGCTCACATCCGTATAATACACATGGTCTTATCATGGTTTTGTATATTTTCACTTTCGTTGAAATTAACACTTTTTTTGATTTTAGAGTTTTTATTAGAGCTCCCGCACTTCTGCTTCCCCGTACCAATCGTCGTTTTATTTCTAGGTCTTCTCTGATATCATTAGTGATTTCTACCCCTAAATACACGAAACTCTGCACTTGTTCAAATTGGTATATCCTCCCATCGTCCTTTATTATTCTGAGACCTGTTCCTTCTGTACTTTGGAGTGTTTGTAATACCATGTATTTTGTTTTGGTTTCATTTATTTGTAGTCCTACTGAGCTTGCTATTTCTTCCAGACTTCTAAATCTTATCTCGAGTTCTTTCTTTGTTACACCGCTTACTTCATCAATATGCGAAGTTACAATTACTAGAGTTGTCAAGATTTTTCAACTTATTTATAAACTCAAATCACACGTAAATTACATAAAAACCGTATTTTTTGAAATATCCTATTTTTTTCACAAATAAATCCTACAATTTGAGTTAAAAAAAATAATTTTTAATTGATGGTTTGCATAACTTGCATTAGTTGCACATGTTGTTTTTTACTTGTACAAAGTAAGAGTATTGTGAACCCGACAAAATTCACATTTCGAAGTTTTGATTGAAATATTCGATTTGAGCAACCCTTAATCTATTATGACTATTTTCGTCGGTATATATGTATGTGTGTAAAACATATAATGTTGAAATTTTGTATTCAAGAGTGGTCTAAGGTCTAGTTGTGCACCTCGCATTATAGTTGCAATCGTCTGTGCCGGAAGTGCACTTTACTTGAATTTTTTTTTAATTTTCCGCATAAATTCAAAATGATCAGCCGAAGGATACTCAAATCCAGTATTTGAGATTGCTGTAGCACGTGAATGGTTATTAGTTATTTTTGATTCTAGATTGCGAAATATCACTTTTGCATACGCTCAAAATCAACGTTTTTTCGAAAAGCATGTCTCAAAACTGGAAATTTTGACATTTCGAATCAATCAATGTCACTTTTAATGTTGCTATGATACCAATACAGTTTATCTTAATATTTCGTATCCTGGCTGCGAAGTATTTAGCGTCCTGTGAACAGAACAATGATTTCGCATGTTTCTAGTTGCCTTGTGAATGTTCAATTTTGATGACAGTTTTCGAAAAATTATATTTTCGTACCAATCGGCCAAGCCGAAAGTGCATTTTACATAACAGATTCTTTGAATCTTCTGCATAAATTTGGAACAATCATTTGAAGAATATCTAAATTTTGAATTGAACACATCTATAACATCTAGTTTTCCACCTCGCATGATGATTGCAAGCGTCTGTACAGGAAGTGCACTTTACTCGACACATTTTTTGAATTTTTCGCATGAATCCAAAACTATTGAACGATGAATTTTAGAATTAAGTATTTAAGACGATAGTACCGTCTAAATGATCATATCCTATTCTCATTGAGATCGACTGAGCCGAAAGTGAATTATACTTGACAGTATTTTGAAATTTTTTTGTATAAATTCGGAAAGATCGGCTGTACAGTATTAGAATTCAGTATTTCACTCTGCTCTAGCATCAGATTGATTGCCTACCCTTCTCATAGCAATCGACTGAACCGGAGGTGCACTTCAGTTTGATTATTTATTCAAATTTTGGGCATATATTTAGAACTGTTAGCCGTAGAATCTTGTATTTAGGTATGTTGTGGTATAATAATGATGATCTACTGTTTCCATTCCAACCGACTAGGTCAAAAATGCACTTTATTTGACAGATTTCAATTTTTCTTTGCATGAATCCAAAAGAGAGATTGATTATCAATGTATGCATATTGACGTATATTAAGTAGTAGTGAGTAGTGAGAAAAAGTGAGAAAAAGTGTAATTACTGTGTAATTCAGTGAAAATTAACAGTTAAAGTGGATTGTTAGTGCAGCTAAGACAAAAGACTACAGATAGTGTCACTAGGTCTTCCGGTTAGAAGTGAAATAAACGTTAAAAAATAAATCGCAGCCGAGAAGGTTAATTCCAGTAAGGTCGAGAATCGCGCGCGATACAGTCACAAACGCACGTGTAGCTTAGCGGCGAGCCGGGCGAATCCAGTGTTGCAAACAATAGCAAAAATAAAAATAAATAGTTTTTTCTTTTAATCGTAAAACTTAGAACCGCAATTAAATAATAAAAGCATAGGCAGTATTTATTATAGAGTTAGAGCGGAAACAATCAAATGAATGGTAGAGAAAGAAGCAATAGTACCAGTTGCATTAGAAAGAGAGAAGAAGAGGAAGAAGAAAAACTAAGAGAATCTAAAAGGAGCGCGATAGAAAAAAGATTTACTGTTAAAAGAAGTACAACAGAAGAACAGAAGAAAACGACAAAAATGGAGGAAATGTTGAAGAGGATTTCGGAAGATCTGAAAAAGCTTACAAATAATTATGAGGAAATAAAGGGAGAAGTAACGAAAGGAAGGGAAGAAGTACGAAATGGGAACATAGCAATCAGAAAAGATATGGAAGAGTCGTATAAGAAAATTATAAGCAATATTGAGGGTATAAATAAAGAAATAGATCAAATAAAGGAAAAAGAGAAAATGTGGGTGAAAGAAAATAAGGAAATGGGCGAAAGAATAAAAAGACTTGAGAATAGAGAAGAACAAAGAGAAAAAGAAGCAAACAAAAACAAATTCATAATAACAGGACTAGAAATAAAAGAAAACTTGAAAGAAGAAATTGGAAAATTCATTAAAGATGAACTAAAGATCCATATAAAAATCGTGGAGGCGTACAAGGTTAAACAGATAACGGAAAGACAGAAAGTAGTGATAAAAGTAAACAACGAAGAAGATACACAAGAGATATTCAACGCGAAAAATAAATTGAAAGGACAAAAAATATATATAGACAAATTCCTAACAGTCAATGAAAGAAAAATACAAGGAGAGATAATAAAAAGAGCTAAACAGGAAAGAGAGGATGGAAAACAGGTAAAAATTTACACTAATAAACTGATGATAGATAACAGCATGTGGCTGTGGGACAAACAAAGAGAGAAATTAATCCCAAAAAACTAAGCCGCAAGAAAGGAGAGGAAAGAAGAGGTACGACGACCGAGCAAGAAAATGGATATGAGGATTTATTGAATAGAAACATAAAAGTGAAAAATAAAAACAAAAAAGAATCAAAAAAGAGGAACAGGCGCAATGAAATAAAAATCAGTACATGGAATGTCCGTACGATGCTACAACCAGGGAGGATGCAAGAAATAGTATCAGAAATAGCAAGATATAACATTGACATAGCGGCAATACAAGAGACTCGATGGAAAGGAAAAGGAGTAATAGAGAAGAAAGACTTCATATTACAATACTCAGGAGATGAAAAACAAGGGCAATACGGCGTGGCTTTTTTAATAACGGGTAAATTAAAAGAGAAAGTGATAGAGTTTGAAGCAATAAATGAAAGATTAGCCTATGTGAGAATAGAAACAACTCCTTTCAAGTTGTCAATAATAAACGTATACGCACCAACAGAAAACGCAAAGACAGAAATAAAAGAAAAATTCTATGAAAAATTAGAAGAGGAATTAGAAAAAGTACCAAAAGAAGACACCCTATTACTATTAGGAGATTTCAACGCTCAGATAGGAAAAGAAGATCATATAAAGCAGGTAGCAGGAAAATATACAATACATGAAAACACAAATGACAACGGTCAAAGACTATGTGATATAGCGGCAAGAAACAACATGATTATAAGTAGTACCAAACATAAACATCCAGAAATACATAAAATAACTTGGGTATCGCCAGACCAAGTAACCCAGACGCAAATAGACCACATACTAATCACAGGAAGAAAACAATCAGATATAACAGATGTAAGATCATACAGAGGAGCATGCGCGGATTCAGACCACTTTATGGTAATAGCAAATCTTAAACAGAAAGTAAGAAGGAATCAGAAGGACAGAAGCAAGAAAACTAAATGGGACATAGAAAAACTTAGCAATGAAGACACAAGGAAGAAGTACGAAGAAGAAATAGAGAAGCACATCAGAGAAAAATATGATGAAGAAGACAATGTAGAGAATAAGTGGCATAAGATACAAAACTGTATAAACCAAGCTGCAAAAAAATGGATAGGAGGAGAAAAACAAGAAAATAAAAAAACATGGTTCAACAAAGAGTGCCAAGAAATAGTATTAAAAAAGAAAAATGCAAGACTGAAGTGGATGAATACAAATAGGATAGAAGACAGAGAAGATTATAAAAAAATGAGGAAGAAATGTTGTAAAATTCTAAGAAAAAACAAGAGAGATTGGATAGACGATAAAATAACAGATATTGAAAAAGAAAGTATAAATAGAAACTCAAAACAATTCTATAAAAAAATAAATGAACAAAAAAGAACATACAAACCAAAAGTCTACTGTATAAAAGACGCAAAGGGCAACAAAACAGAAAACGATGAACAATATAAGAAAACATGGGTAGAATACTTCAAAACCCTGCTAACAGACCCGCAACAAAACGTGGATATTACAACACAAGATGAAATTGCGGACGAAGGAGTATCAGAAGAACCAACAGAAGAAGAAGTCAGAGAAATAATAAGAAGCAGGCGAAATGGGAAGACGCCAGGCAAAGATGGAATAAACACAGAACTAATAAAATATGGAGGAGATGAACTACACGAACATATATATAAACTTATAATGAAGGTGTGGAGAACAGAAAAAATGCCAAAGGATTGGGAAAGAGGACAAATAATCACAATTCACAAAAAAGGAGACCAACAAACATGCGAAAATTATAGAGGTATAACGCTACTGAACACGACATATAAAATAATGTCAACACTAATACAAAAGAGAGTCCAGAAAGAAACAGAAAACATAATAGGACAGCATCAGTGCGGATTCACGCAAGGCAGATCAACAACAGACGCTATACATACAGTTAAACAGATAATAGAAAAAGCACATGAATATAAAATGAACATAGACTTATTATTCATTGATTTCAAACAAGCGTTTGACTCGATCAAAAGAGAAAAACTTATGAAAGCCCTAGAAGAATTTGGGATAACAGCTAAACTAAGACGATTGATCTTGATGACATTAAGTGGAACAACAACCACAATTAAAACACAAAAAGGAGAAACTCAGGAATTCGAAATAAACAAAGGAGTAAGACAAGGAGATACACTATCAGCAACTCTGTTCAACATAGCGTTAGAATATGTGATGAGGAATTTGAACAAAGGAACACTCAGAACTAGAGGCGGACAAATAATAGCATACGCAGACGATATAGTATTGGCAACAAAAAATAGGAAAATATTGAAAGAAATGGTCGAAGAAATAGTAACAGAAGGAAACAAAATGGGTCTTAAAATCAATGAGAACAAAACTAAAATAATGAGGATAGGAAAAAAATCAGGAAGTAGAAATATAAAAATAGGTAGCCTGCAGTTTGAGGAGGTTAATAAATTCAAATACTTAGGCATCATGCTTTCAAATAATGGAGACAGGAAAACAGAAATCCAAGAGAAGATATTAACAGCGAACAGAGCCTTTTACGCAAATAAAAAATTACTCAAGGATAAAAACCTAACAAAGAAAACAAAATTGAAAGTTTATAGAACAATAATCAGACCAATAATAATGTACGCGGCAGAAACAATGACAATGACCAAAAAAGATGAAGAAGATTTACGAATAGTAGAAAGAAAAATAGTAAGAACTATTACAGGATTAGTAAAAACGACAGAAAACGAATATAGAATATTAATGAACCATGAAATAGAACAAGAGCTGCAAGGAGAAGATATAGTAAGGAAAATAAAACAACAGAGGACGAAATGGTTAGGACACATATGGAGAAAAAGGGAAGAAGACACCGTAAAGGCAATTTTACAATGGGAACCAGGCGGAAACAGAAGAAGAGGCAGACCCAGGTCGAAATGGCTACAAGAAGTAGAAGCAGATCTGGGTAAAGCAGGAATAAAGAAATGGAAGGAGAAAACAGAAAATAGGAAGACATGGAGAGAAATATGTCAGAATATTTAGAACAAGGCGATGAGGACTGATCCCCCTCAAATAAAGGATCTAGAGAGCTTCAGAAGAAGCGGCGCAACCCCACCTGGGGTGTCCAAGCCACTATATATATATGAATCCAAAACGATCAGCCGTGGAACGATGAAATTTTGTATTATCGTATTATTATACACAAAAAATATATCTAATGATGTACAAGTAAGTCAGTGATTATTAAAACTGAAACTCTTAATTGAATTTTCGTAATCTATTACTTACATTCAAACTACCAGTCACTTGCAATAACCATTTCCATATAATTATATACCGGGATCAATAAGATATATTTCGTCCAGCTTAATAATGTATATAAAAAATTGTATTCTGACGTTCTATTCGTTTTTTCCGACCTTATTCCCCAACTTAAAGCATTTGCATAGGTTGCATTTTTACTATGATAACTTACTATTTTGGATTAAATGGTTGACGCTGACTGGATATGTGACTGATGTGAGTAATAATATCTTTAGGAATTCAGTTATATAATTTAATTTCACTTCCTTTCTGCCTTACAGCTGAGGTGCAGCCGATTTCATCACTCACATTATAACTTACTTATAATCTATGTAATAATTCATGTATAGAATGAATTTCGGTTCATTCTGTTCATGGATAACATTCTCATATTTTACATTTCTACATTGAAATATTACAAATATTCTGTCTTTAGTGAAATTAAAACTTTTTACACAAGTAGTCAGCGCAGTTAAACTCACTAAATCTCGGGAGATGATTCTGTGTTGGTTTCTGGTAAGCGTTAGTACATCATAGCATATAAATCACATCATTGAAATAAATTGTAGTGAAGGGAATCTCTTCATAAATGACATGAATATGTGTGCAAGAGAGATGTAGTAGACGTGGATACAACATACCGTTTACCACAAAAAAATTTACTGCACAACTGCAGGCGTACGGGTGAAACTCGATTGCTGTGGCTGCAAATTCAATCACAGAAATAAATTGCTGACACAAAGAGCAGGCCCTTATTGGTGATGCAGTTAAACACTATCTACCAAGAATCCTATTCATCAATATTTATTTTAACTAGATCAATCTTCCCTCCTATGTCATTAACTCCAAATATCTCTGTCTACCAGACAAATCCTACAATTCAGACGCTTTCAACAAGAACTTTTGTGGAGGATACAAGACAAGGATGTGAT
Organism: Dromius quadrimaculatus; assembly: GCA_963989225.1. Lineage (NCBI taxonomy): Eukaryota > Metazoa > Arthropoda > Insecta > Coleoptera > Carabidae > Dromius > Dromius quadrimaculatus. Next base: position 40,235,829 of record OZ022331.1, on the reverse strand, counting down.
GATGTGATAGTGAGAAGAGAACGGCTCTGCAGGGCGGTCAGAGAGTGAGAGAGGAAGTTTAAGGGTGGTGATTTACGCGCGATGAAAGTGTGCCGGACAGTTGTGCCCTCCCTTAGAAAAATTGGGCAATTTGGGATGTAGGTCAGGGAACCGGGGCAAATTTAAAGAGGAACTGAGCTGAAAATTATTTCAGGAATTTTGTCTGAGCTTCTGTCATCGACAGGAGTTTATATAGAACTCGAATTAAGCAAAACATATATGATGCTCTACGGAAAAACTTTATAGAATTGAATATACTTCAGCTTGGAATAAAAAAAATTGACAAAAAAAATAAGGTTGAATATAAAAAAATGTCTTGCACTGATATAGAATAATCTCAGCATTTTGATGATGCATTTGAAAGACAACACTTAAATTCGATAGTTGACGAATGAAAAATAAATCTATTCAGCGTTGCAACAAGATATATGAATAATCTATACATTTTTCAGAGTTTTATTTAATAAAAACGACTTTTGACTTTAAATTCTGTGAATTTAATTGAAACTTTGGCGTTCCGATCCTTCGACCAAGGATCTTCTTCAGAAAACAATGATACGAAATAAAACAAGTCAAGAAACTAGATACTAAGAACATACAGAATACTAGATGTGATAACGTGGATATCACACCTAAACAAGAAGAATAAAATCCTCTGACATTCACCCAAGGTTTGAGGAAAACCACGCGAAACCCCCAAACAGAAAAATATGTCCTACTTGGTACAGCTCCGCACACATCCCAAATCACAATATACACGGCATTTCAACAAGACAGCGTAGCGCTACGCTTTGCTATTGGTTTGGCTCACAAATGAAGTGTCAAATAGTATTCAGTGTACTTTATAATCCAAAATATACACAGAACTACACCAACTGAAGCATAGTCATTATATATGTCTGTTATTGATTACAGAAAGTCAAACATTTGATAACTCAAAACCATCAGTATGGTTGAAGTTATTTGGATGTTTGACTATCCCATTTGCTTCTCTGACCAATCTACCATGAATCGAAGAGCATTTTGCGACTATTCTTGTTTCTTCAAACTTAATGTCATGCAAAAACTTGATGGCATGATCAGCTACAGAAGAGTTATTTGGATAGTTTAATCTTATGCATCTCCTATGTTCAGCAATGCGAGTGTTCACAGTTCGGCCACTCTGTCCTACGTAGACTTTCTCACAGGTACAAGGGATGTTATAAATGCCAGAAAATTGCAGGGGAATCACGTCTTTTACAGGTCTCGTGAACTGCTTGATTTTCATTACCGGAGCGAAGAAAACTTTGAAGTTATATCTTGACAACCCTGAAACATAATTTTTACTCACGGTTCAACAGTAGTATTGGTAAACTTGAGTCGAAGAGCCTTTTTGATGGAGTCATAACTGGAGTCATTTTTCTGAAAAATCAGTTCTAGATTATTAATTTAATTATCAAGCTCATCAGGATGACAAATATCATTAGCCCTCCGGAATGAGCATTTAATTGTTCCGTACTTTTGTTGAGGATGGTAATGTGAATCAGCATGAATATATTGATTCGTATGTGTAGGCTTTCTATAAACATTATGCAACAGTCTACCATCATTGGTTCGTTTTGAATTGACATCAAGAAATGGTAAAGAGCCATTATTCTGGATTTCTGATGTAGATTTGATATTTCCATGGGTATTATTCAAATGGTTCAAGAAACCATTCAAACTATCACGACCATAATGCCAAATGGCGAAAACGTCATCTACGTAACAAAACCATAAGGATGGTTTATGATCATTATTTTCTAATGCCTTCTCTTCAAAAAATTCCAGGTAATAATCCGCAATTGATGGAGAAATAGGGTTCCCCATTGCAACGCTATCAATTTGTTCATAATAATCATCATTAAAAATAAAGAAACTGGACCTCAAACAATGGTGAAGTAATTTAATAATATCTGGAGGAAAATTTCTCTCCAAAAGTTATAGAATATCTTTTATTGGAACCTTCGTAAATGAACAAGAAACATCAAAACTAACAAGGAGGGCATTATCACAAACAGCGGTTTGTTATTAATCATTTCAATAAGATATTTAGAATTTTTAACATACGAGGGAGAATTATTAATAGATGGTCTCGGTAAGGTATTTTGATAGTACATAAGTTGGCGAACTGATGCAATTGACTATTTGTCTGAGAGGGACATTTTGTTTATGAATCTTAGGTAGACCATAAAATCTAGGTACATGTGAGTCACTAGGAGTTAAATATTTGATAACATCCTTATCTAAAGAAGATTCTTTGAGACGTTTAGTGGTTCGATACTTGAACTAGATTTTATGGTTTACCTAAGATTCATAAACAAAATTACATTACGTAGATGATGTTCTTGCCATTTGACCCCATGATCGTGATAGTTTGAATGGTTTTTTGAACTATTTGAATAATATCCATGAAAATATCAAACTTACATCAGGAATCGAGAATAATGGCTCTTTACCATTTCTTGATGTGAATTTGAAACAAACCAATGATGGTAGACTTTTGCATACTGTTTATAGAAAGCCTACACATACGAATCAATATATTCATGCTGATTTACATCACCATCCAGAACAAAAGTACGGAACAATTGAATGCTTATTCCGAAGGGCTGATGATATTTGTCATCCTGATGAACTTGATGATGAAATTAATAATCTAGAAGTGATTTTCTAGAAAAATAGCTTCAATTATAACTTCATTGAAAAAGCTCTTCGACCCAAGTCTACCAATACTACTGTTGTAGCGTGAGTAAAAATTATGTTTCTTCACCTCAAGTGAGCAATGTTCCAGAGAAGATCGGAAGGATTTTGTCAAGATATAATTTCAAAGTTTCCTTCGCTCCGGTAATGAAAATCAATCAGTTCACGAGACCTGTGAGGGACATTGTTCCCCTGCAATTTTCTGGCATTTATAACATCTCTTGTACCTGTGGGAAAGTCTATGTTGGACAGAGAGGCCGAACTGTGAACACTCGCATTGCATAAGATTAAACCATCCAAATAAATCTTCTGTAGCTGTTCATGCCATCGAGTTTTATGCATGACATCAAGTTTGAAGAAACAAGAATAGTCGCAAGATGCTCATCGATTCATGGTAGATTGGTCAGAGAAGCAATTGAGATACTTAAACATCAAAATAACTTCAACCTTACTGATGGTTTTGAATTATCAGATGTTTGGCTTTCTGTAATCAATGACAGACATATATAATGACTATGTTCTAGTTGGTGTAGTTCTGTGTACATTTTGGATTATAAAGTACACTGAATACTATTTGACACTGCAGTTGTGAGCCAAACCAATAGCAAAGAGTAGCGCTACGCTGTCTTGTTGAAATACCGTGTATTTTGTGATTTGAGAAGTGTGCAAAGCTGAACCAGTAGGACATATTCCTCAGTTTGGGGTTTTCACGTGGTTTTCCTGGAGCATTGGGTGAATGCCAGAGAATTTTATTCTTTTTGTTTAGGTGTGATATTCACGTTATCACGTCGAGTATTCTGTATATTTTTAGTATCTAGTTACTTACTTTGTTTTATTTTGTATCTTAGTTTTCTGAAGAAGATACTAGGTCAATGGATCAAAACGTCAAAGTTTCAAATAAATATACCAAATTTAAAGTCAAAAGTTGTTTTTAAGATATACGAAATTCAATTTTGATGGAATGAGATTCGTGAGACAGCCAGTTATTACGTAGTTTGATTCTAAATAATTTCATCAATAGTTAACCATGATGAAGACAATGTTTATCCATGAGGTTTTCTATCATTGAATGCGTTGGGCAGTTCACACCTGAATAACGACACTATGAATCGCTTTTTCTGTAGGGGCATATTGCAAAATGTAATACTACCCAACGCAGATTGGAAAATATCACTGTGCTTAGTTTTCCAAAAGGGTAACTCCAAGTGCCATTAAGGAGTGGTTCCAGATAAATAATGTTTGGGTTTCGCATCGAACATTACTTTCATTGAAAATCTATAGGAATGAGTAGAGCATCGTATTTGTATACAAATATTCCTAAATAAACCATCGCTGGTGAATAAGATCAATAAAGTTTGGATACATTTTCTCATGAATATCTGTCAAGCGTTGATTGTCTCGTTGCCGCAACATTATCAGTAAGTGATAAATAATGATAAATACCTATTTTTATCGTTGGAGTAATTTGTCGATGAACATTTGTCAAACTCGTTTTCATCGACTTTAATGATTACAAATATTTGTTGACCTGAATTTTGTCCAAAGTCACCAAGATATTGTAAAATATTATCTTTATATGTTTGAAGTGGGTGTTGAATTTGAAAGATATCATTCAAATGTGTTTTATTAACAAAGTTGAATCTATCATTTGAAGGGTGCAGCTCTTGATATTTTTATCAAAGTTGCAGAATAATAATAACTTCTTCTCTCTTAATTGCTAGCAATGAAGCAGTTGATCTTTCCAGTGAAAATTTCATTAATAACTTCAACAATAATCAAAGCAGTGGCTTCGGCTTCACTAGAATGAAATATTAAAGAGTTTAATTGCAGCACCTGGGTTGACTGCAGACATCGCTTGCGATAGCCCTGTGCTTTCAATATTTTCTGTTATTTCATTTTGGGATAATTAATCCAATTAAACTTTTTCTTGGAAATATAATAATCAACCCTAAAAAACGCGGGCTCCACCCTAGATAATTTTTGAACTCAATGAAAAATGATGATAAAAACTGACTACAGCACTGGGGTACTTTGCGGGTCAACCGAAATAGATCTTCTCATAAAAACATAATAATAAACGCAGAGAATAAGATTTTCCACACTAACATATTGGAGTGTCCTTAAAGACGAAATTTGGAAAGAGCCTTTCTCAGTGATTCTCTATTAGAGTGAGAGCCAGCGCCTGCCAGACACACATTAAAGTATAAAAGCTGAAATTTTGTGTATGTATTCTCACTACTATATAAGTAAGAACGTTCAGGGATCACGAACTCTGACTAACGGTCACTTACAGGTATCTGGTAATAAAAGTATGCAATAACCTGACTTACTCACATCAAAGTATAAATCTGAGTGAGTAAAACAATATTGAGAATTCAGTCAATTTTTTGAAAATTAAATTGCTTTCCCACTTTACAGTTTCGGTTGTATCTTAGCCATCTTCAGAAGTGTTACAATTTCACTATTTTATTACTGATTATGTACCTAGGCTATGGTTGTCGGAAATACTTACAAGATAATTTATGTGTGATTTAAATGTGATAAGAAAATTGCACACTGAGCAGTAATTTCCGACAACCATAGCATAAGTACATAGTCAGTAATAGAATGATAAAACTGTAGCACTTCTGGAGATAGCTGAGGCACAGCCGAAACTGTAAAGTAGGAAAGAAATTAAATAAAAGAAGAATTGACTGAACTCTCAATATTGTTTTACTCATTTAAATTCAATTATCCAGTCAGCTTCAACAATTTTAGAGTATAAAGTCTGGGATTCATATCTTATGTTCAAATGATTATTTTAAATCAAGGTTAAAGAAGCCAGATCCATCCGAAGTGGGCAAATTTACATTTATATATACCGAGTGTTTCTTTCAACTTGAGACAACTAAATATCTCGAGAAATGTGATATTTTGGAAGGGCATATCTGCCTGTGCTGAAACTAGCCTCCTCCCCCTCTCTTCTCCAAATGGAAAGTGCGAGGAGGCAACTTTGAAATCTTAAATAGGAACCTCTGTTTTTTTATTGCAGATCCTGATTACTCGCCAAAACATGCCTACAGTTTGCTTGGAACATTTTTCACCTTCGTAATAGATGGCGCTTTTATCGCAAAAAAATATGATTATTCGTTATGGAAATCTCTAATGGGAGGCTCAAGATAGGAACCTTCTATTCTTATTGCAGAATCTGATTTATCATTGATGTGCTTCATTTTGGTACTTTTTCTTGCCTATCACCATCGGAGTGTTTGATTTCGCTGTATTCTTCCATCCAATCGCCGTACCTCGCGCGAAGGCCGAGTGATCTCTCTCTTTCTCTCAAAATGGAATAAATGTTTCAGGCAAATCATAGATATATTTTGGCAAGAAATCCAAATCCACGATAAAAAAACAGGGACTCTTATTTTAAGATCTCAAAGTTGCCCCTTGCGCAATCTGAGGATCCATTGGTGGTTAGTTTCAGTACAGACAGATGTACCTTTTCAAAATATTACATTTTATATTGAGTATTTTTGAGTATTTTATTCGTAGAATGCATATTAATCAATATATTCAATTGTCTCAAGTTGAGGAAAAACACTCGGTATATATAAAATAAATGTAAATTCCATTATTCTTCAGCTTGACTAATTCATCTTATACTCTGTTACATAATTTCATGTATATAGAAAACGCTTGCTCGGTGTATTTAACCTTATGCAGACTCTGTGGGGGTGTTAGACCCTTCAGATGGGTCTGACATCTTAAGCCTTGATTTGTAATAATCATTCGAACATAATATATTGATTCCAGACTTTCATGTGAGTGCGTTATTGAACATCTTTATTACCTGATACCTGAAGTCACCGTTAGTCAAGATTCGTAATCCTTGAACGTTCTTTCCTATTGTAGAGAGAATACGTAGGTACACAAAATTTCAAACAATGCAGAAAACGCGATGGTTCAGTCAAAAAAGTTAATCTTATGGGGAAAAACGTGATGAAATAATATCGGAGTCTATCAAACTAGTTATTTTTGGGATGATGTATTATTTATAATCAAATTACATGCTTTAATTAAGAATTTTCAGTTTTCAAATGTTGACTCAGATCATTCAGTCCCAGTCATATGTAATTTGAGTAATATTAAATATTCAGAATATCATTATGGAGTTTCAATTTATATTCTGTTATACAATTTTTGAAAACAAGTTGACAAATTTTTTGCCTTTCGGGATCTCTAATTATGTAAAACTCTATTGTTTATCTTGAAACTTTCTAATCTTCAACATTCCTAGATAAACTTTTATTAGATAAAATTGATGAAGCTGACTGGATGAGTGAATTTGAGTAAGTGAAAAATTTTGAATTCCCAAAATTTTTTACTTACTCAAATAAACTTTTATGTATACTTATTGGAAGATTTATTATTCTACTGCTTTCATCCAAGGGTTAAAAAACATGGAAGTTTATTATTTGCAATAATTTTTTGTATCGCATGTCTTGATAGAAAATTGTGAACTCATAATATTTCACTTATCAAAGAAATAATTGATTAATATATATCATTCATACATATAATATATTTATATATGTAAAAAAGATATATTTTATAATAATAGGTACATATGTATAATACATAAATATATTGATCAATTATTGCTTGAAATTGAGGTTAGACTCTATGATCGTGTCTGAAAATTTAGATAGAAATATATATCAAAATGAACTGAGATGACTGAATATATGTACTTTTATATGAAATACTTATAATTCGTCTGTGAATCTCACAGCCACAATTGCCGCTTATAATGATGATAAATCATTCGGCACATAATGAATCACTCCGATACTTTTTTCTTTAGTTTTTTAAGCCAGTATAACATTTTATCCTCGTCAAACAACGCATTTCCTGCAATGTTTACATTGGTTTACATATGCTTTCTTTAATTGACAGGACACAAAATGGCGGATGCTAATACCTATGGCTGGTACCACAAGCTCTGTTTTAAGTTATACTAACAGTGTCATTTTAAGAAGAGTTTTAAGGTAATATAAGTATTCAAAACTATTTTGATGGGAAACATTCAAATGAATTTTGTGGACATATGTATTATCTGTGATTTGTATGTGGAGATTGCTTTCCAAAGTATTTGGGAGAATTCTAATTGCGTTAAAACCTGTTAAAACTCAACGCTCATAGTACAGCCAAAAACAGAGCTCGTGGTACCAGCCTATGTTTTTAGTGCTCTACTTTAACGTATGTCTGGCAGGCGCTGGCTCTCAGTCTATATGTTCACACAGAAATACTGACAAAGACAAACAAACACATAGACAGACAGACAGAGAATGATTAAAAAAATGCGGATTTTAATCTCTTGCAAATAACCAGTTCAGATTAAGAAAAGTTCTTTGTTTCGAAGTTTCAGACAGACATTTTATTCATATGTATATAAATCAGAATTGAACCCTCACAAGCACTTTGAATTATAGGCCATTCGATAAAAGGTCAAGTTTGTTAGATGACATAATAGCCATAGTTTTTCTGAATCCTGATTCAAAAAGGAAAACCTCTTATTTATTATTTGCCCAATTACCCATTATTTAATAGTAAATAGTTATTTATATGATGTAGAAAGTACATATACTTTACAATAAGATTGTGACGGTCTCATAATTCTTCGAGAAAAGCAAGAGAAAAATTTCTCCTATAAGTACGTTTGAGATGAGATTCCGTTCTTCTGCATAATTTATATTATCCCATTTGTGCATTATTGAAGCGTGTAGCTGTGCTATTTTACTTCTAATGGACAGACAAGAGGAAATTTGCAGATTATTCATGAATTATTGATGAAACAGAATTGTAAGTCTCGGCAATAGTATTCTCATACTCTGTACTGATTTATATTATGGAGATAGCGCAAACGTCAATCTATGTTGTTTCTGGATAACTGTTTTCCACAGCAACATAAGGGAGAAACTTACCTCTATTTACTCCTCCGTATCTCACGGTAGCTGAATCTTTCCTTAACATCTTATACTCCATACGAAAATCGAAATTATATCCCTGTTCATCTTTATTGAGCCTCAGAAGAGAGACAGACACTGTAACTGTTCTTGTTTCGCTGTAGTAAATTGCAGGACCCCAAGAAGTACCACACCAGGAGCCACCAACACGTGGGCGACCCGCTTCGGTGAGTTGCAGCGCTCCATCGGGGCACCCGTCTCGTGTAAAGGATACGAAGCGGCCCACAGTGAAGCTGTCGAAGGTCAGCTGTGAAAAATATTTTGATTATTCCTCGAGTTTTAATGTTGATACAAATAGTCGAGCTTTTTTTGAATATTAATCAAACTAAAATGTGTTATCACATATTTTCTTGCTTCAAATTATGCTGAATTTTCACGTGAACAACGTGTCGCATAGTGATTGAACATACTTCAATAACAATTATAGAAAAACTGTTGGAATTTTCTGGTTTCCGCTTATCTACGAGTATTTTATCAATTTTCGAAATTATTAGCAAGTTTCGAAAAGGTTTTGGAGAAGCGATAATTATCTGATCAGCTATCTATTCCCTGTTAGCCTGAATCTTACAACTCATAATTTTGAATTGGTGAATTCTTCTCTTCTCTATTATTCAGAATTAACAAGTACAGATCGTAATATGTTTGGATTATTATAGATTATTTCACTCATGTCAATTATACTGATAAATTTTGCATAGTTACAATGACAATTATAATAATAGACTCCTTGCCAACGAGAATTTACAGAGGTAAATTCTCGTTGGCAAGCGATTTATCGCGATAAATTGCCTTTGCCATGGAGTGGCCATGGAGAAATAATAAACAGTTTTGATATAAACAAACAATCAATTCTGCGAAAATGTCAGAGCTGAATCGTTTCGGGAGTGCCTCTCTTGAGGAAATTTCTATTGAAATTGAAGACAAGCAATCAGAAAACACAAAAAAAGTCAAAAGAGCATATGGAAACAGTTTAATGCATTTTGTTATGAGAAAAGTTACGAGTTAAAATCAACATCTACTAAAGCAGAACTAGCCGATATAATGTGTGACTTTGGATTTAATGTGAAAAAGATAAGTGGAGAAAACTATAAAGACTATACTGTCAAAACTATTTGGAATGTAACAGCTAAATTGTTACAAACTACGTATTTTGAAGAATACGGAATTATATTCAACCCGTTTGAAGACATAGGCTGGTACCACGAGCTCTGTTTTTGGCGCTACTAAGAGCGTTGTGTCAAGATGCGTTTTAACGCAATTAGAATTTTCTCAAATACTTTAGAAAAGAATCTTCAGATACAAATTACAGAAAACTCATATGTCTACAAAATTTATTTAAATATTTTCCATTAAAGTAGCTTGAAATATTTGTATTGCCATAAACTCTTCTTAAAATAACACTGCTAGTATAGCCAAAAACAGAGCTTGTGGTACCAGCCATTGAATTTAAAAAGACACATGACGCAAAAAATACATTATGTAAAAAATTACAAGTAATCCCCGAAAAAAAAAAAGGAGTTCGGAGGCTTTAAAGGTGGAAGAAATTAATAAAATTATTGACATTTATGATGAAAATACGCCAGAGGGTCTTCAGAAGAGATTTTTTCATATCGCATCTTATGAACTAGCTTGGAGAGGTGGAGAAGGAATTAATTCAAAAATTTATTTGCTCAAAGAAGAACTTAATAATGAGGGAAATTTATCTAATCGAATAATTTATGTTCCTTTCTTCACAAAAACATGCCAAGGTGGTGATAAGAGATGTGCCGAAAATAAATGGCTTACAGAAAATATGGATGAACCCAGCAAATGTCCTGTAAGACTCCTCCGTAAATTATTAAATAAAAGATTGCCCAACATTACCTCCGAGAGATTATTTCTTACACCAAATTCATATTGGAATAAATCTGATAATTCAGCGTGGTATAAGAATTCTCCAGTAGGAAAAAATGAGTTTTCAAAATGGACAAAATATGCTGCCAAAAAAATTGGATTAGACATTACAAACCGAAAAATTACCAACCATTCCAAAAGGTATGTAAACTCTGTTCTAGTATTATGAAAATAAATATGTGATCATTTTTTGTCTTTGTTAGATCATCGGCTGTCTCGGAACCAGCAAGAAAAGGGATAGGTGAACAAGAATTAATAAAAATCACAGGACATTCCAGCATATCTTCAATAAAACCTTACTTACAATTAGATGCAGAACATCATTTAAATATAATACAAAATCTACGATCGACAAGCGTAGTGTCCTCAGTTGACTGCATTACTACAAATGAAGTAGCTCCTGCAGAATTGCCTAGCACAAATAGTGACGATATTATTCCCAAGAAATCGATCGTACCAAACATTGTGTTCAATAACTGTACAATAAACTGTAATAATATCAATACCCATTAAAATAACCATATTTAAAACAAATGCATTCATTCAATAGATATTTTTTATAGCAATTTCATTCGAGAAATACTCTTCACAAATACCACTCGCAGCTTTAATTTTATCATAAATTTTTCTTTCAAACATTGATTACCTTCAAGCAACATCCTTCGAGTCATCTGCTCAGATGAAATCCCTCGAGCTACGCTCTCGTGATTTAATCGGACAGATGACTCTCATGATGTTGCTAGGTAATCAATGTTTTCAAGAAAAATTTATTGATAAAATTACATTCCCTTGTGATATTATATACGATAAATTTAGAGCGAATCATTGTATCCAATAATCGGTTCATAAAGATGAAGTGAATTTATTTCCAGAGGCTTGGTTCTTCAATCTGACCAAACTATAGTTAAGCTTAGTTTGTACAACCGGGCCTTAGTTTCTTTATGACAACAGAATCATTGCTGTCAAATAATCAGAAGGGTAAATTCTATTTACTCGGGAAGCAAATCATATGAGGAGTTAAGGAGGGTTAAGTACGTGCCATCTTTCATGGTAACAACGAAGAAATATTAACGATATTCTGTTTTGTGAGTATCGATTGTTGAATGCAGTTGAATGCAATATTTTTCTACGAAAAATTTATTTCCGAATGCCCAATAACTGTGTTCTGCTAGCATTTGTGATCTTTTTACTCATTACCCATGGATGACATTCAACATTATCCTCAAAATATCATATTTGAATTTTCGTGAAATTTAAATTCTGATTTTCTACAAATTACATGTCCAGAAATAACTGCAAATGAAGAGAATATGTAAAGTGAATGCATCCACCAAATTTATTTGATTCCATTACAGTCTATTCACTTCAAGAGCGGTCCACGGCTCAGCATACAATGATTCAAGTCTTCTAATTGGCTTGAAGTTTTACAAGTATTGATTCCTCAAGCAAACGATGTATTACTTGCTTTTTGTAGCACAAGCATAAAGAGGAAGAAATCGTCTTATATTCAGTTCAGAAGTTGCACTCCAACCATGTGCCTTCACACATACAATTTTTTTCCACTAAATACTAGATAGTATGACGACAATAAAACGTGCAGATCAATACCAATAACTTTTTCAATGAAAGCAATTGGTGACCCTAATTCAGCACTCTAGGTGGGAGGGAGCACAAGTGTTATACTTTCTTAAATAGGTTCAATTGCCTTTTGTCTTCAATCAAGTAATTACCAAAAATACTGTCCTGAATACAAATTTGAAATAGAAACATAATTTTATAGATGATGAAATAAGATATCCAAAGAAAATTGAAAATGCGATTTCAAGAATGCAGCTTATCAGAGCATTTTTCCATAATAGGAAAGCCTGCTGCAAGAATTCAGCCCGATCGCCTACATCTATGGAAGTGCCCAAAACAAGCTATATCTTTCGAAGTAACACAACCTGTAGATGCGAAAATTGGACGAAAGTGCAAAGAAAAGATACGGCTGTGTGGGGGATGATAAGAGCTAAGAGAGAATATATGGTAGATTATTCGCACTGGACCATCTTGGTAAACGCGCATCAAGGAAGTATAGTTTTATTCTTTAAATATGTGCTTAAAGTTTAGATAAGGTGTCAATCAATAGTTTTTGATGCCTTCCTCAAGAATGTATTGAAGATACTGAATACTGCTGCTACAATCAGTAGACTCGTTACATATGCGAGTTGCGCGCACTACAGTCTCTGTGAGATATTGAGAACTTTTTTTTGTGCGTGCATAATTTTTCCTACTTTTTTATCTTCATCGTCTTTTTTATTTTAGAAAAAATAGTGTTTGATGAAAATAACACTTGATTATCCATAATTTTCAAACTTGATCCATGGATTCCGAAGCCTGTAGAATTTATAATTCTATCTAATATTATAAGATTGATGGAATCTGATGTTCGAACTTCGAAATGATTATTATGCTTTTGAAAAAGTGTGTTCACATGAAACTGACTTTGCCGTCGCTAGTATCCGTTGGGTACGAAGTCATGACAGAGGGAATAAAATCGATGTTAAATTGAGCTACATATAATTCAGGTACTGCGGATGTTTTGTACCATTGGTATATGGAATACACGTGCCGATTTAATTTTTTTTGAATAAAAACTGAATGAGCAACCTAAGTTGCTGTGTTGTGGATTGTGAACATCCTAGCAGAAAAAATTGATGTAAATTGTATAAACTCCCAGTTGCAAAATAGAAGTTGACAGACAAGAATCAATCAAAAGCTGCAGTGAGAAGGAAAAAGTGATTACTAACATAACTTCTATTTCTATGAATGAAAATAGAATTTTGAAGTTTGATCCTATCCTTGTGGCATTATTATTGTAAAGGATCGGAATGAATCATAGTCATTGTAGACACAGTTTATTTGGACGTTTCGGTTGTCGAAGCAAACATCGTCAGCAAATGGATGAAGAAAATTTCTATAAATGGATTCCTAAAGAAATCATTTATATCGTTTCCTTTCCAAACATTTTTAAATTGAGCGGAACAAAAATTGTTGTCACATGGTAGTGAAAAAAATTCAGTTGATAGTATATTGTGTGACTAGGGACGAAACAAAACGATTTCAGCTAAGGGTGAGTGTTGCTTGCTCGAGCAAGCGAGGGCTGGCATCATCCTCGGCTGAAATCGTGTTTTGTCCCGTGCTACACACTGTATTTTTCATAATACCTGCATTGAAACTTTCCATATTACAAATTTGTCTCAACAAAGTAAATATTTCTCTTTTGATTTTGCAAGTAACAAGTCGAGAGTAGCTGCTTGTGCTTTATCAATAAGATGTTGTGCTGTATTTGAAATTGTCGTATTAATACTTTTTTCCTTGAAACTAACCATCTTTTTACTTTAATTTGCAGTTACGAGTTACTGTCAAATTAACTGATATCATATGATTTCATTTGGAGATTGACAATGAACAAATGCGACTCTGCCAGAGATCAAACGATGTAAGAAATATATTCAGCAGGCAGAAACAAGTTTGTCTCGTCCATACGGCAGAAACAGACTTATTTCTGCCCGAATACACTCGCATTTGTCTGAAATTGTCTTGTTTCGACTGACGAAACAGGTATTATGGAAACAAACTATCACCTCGGGTGATTGGTCAAGAATCTCTTTCCATACATTTTTGAGGTTGTTAAGAAAAGGTGTGGGATCAAGCTATGGTGGCAACCCTGCTCTATGCTAAATACATAGGATAAACATTCATTGCCAACTTCAAATAAACAAAATTTCAATGATTAAAACTAATGGAAATGTTTGTTTTCGGTTGAAAATACATGATTTTGAGTAATTTGGTTCCTTATTCTATTCTTTTAAAGAGCTTCCATCCGTTGAAATATTCTTTTTTCATATTTTAACAAAGCTATAATATGGTATGTATAGCGCGCAACGCTGTAGACTTTTAGAAATATTTTTGACATCTGACGTTTATAGTGGTACTGCGTTTCATAACCAAACAAACTTATTGATGATAAATCTACATCAAAAAAATAATATCGATGGAAGAATAAATAGGTTACTCAATCAGTGTACCGTCAAGTCAGGGAAATGATAAAAAATCTTGTTTATTCTAATCACACACACTCTTCCCATTTCATCTCATGCGGCGACGTTGCCAAGCGTATGATAACTTGCTAAATTTTAGTAGCTTTTGTACAATTTTTTTGAGTAATAATTCAAATTTCTCTGAAACTATAAACAAGACTTTTTTGAAACTTGGTACGCATGTTTATAAGACTTTCGTAGATATTTTGACGATTTTTTGTAATTTTGTAATTTCAGGTAGTCGAGATAATGACGTATAAATCAATGTGAAACACGTCGCGTGCATTAATGTAATGTAATAACATGTCACTGAACAGCAACTTTGACATTTTTTATCTCGATAACTAGAAACAAGATTGAGTTCAAACTCTGCCAGAATATTCTTCACTAAACAAATAATATACTGCAAAAATTTTAATAAATTCTCATATACTTTGATTTCTTTCTCAACAACCTTAAATTGAGCGAAAAGCTCAGTTTTCAATCCAATGTGGCAAAACAAAAAGTTGTAGTCACATGGTAATGAAAAAAATTTCAGTAAAACAAACATCACCTCGAGTGTCTGGTCAAGAATCATATTGGAAAGGAAATGATATCAATGTTTTCCTTAGGAATCTATTTATAGATAATCTTTTTTTATCCATTTGCTGGAGATGGTTGCTGTGACAACCGAAATGTCTAAAAAATCTATGTCTACAATGACTATGATTAATCCAATAATTATGAATAAAACTAACATTGAGAATAGTAGAAATCAGAAAATTTTCAGGTTTTTATAGACATCTAACTATTACTCTTAAAACTAATAATGGAGAGTTGCATTGTATTTTATCCAGCTAATACCGATGGAATAATGACAGAGTTTTTCCAAAAGAGTCAAGTGAATTTTTATTCGAATTCTAATATAAATGATATTGTTACTGAACCATATCCTGGTTAATGGACTAAATTCTGCTTCGAACGCTCCTAATTCCAGAATTGTGAAATAGAGAGAGAATTTTTGAATAATAATTCCCTGCAAAAGAAAAAAATTTAAATTGTGAATCGTGGATGCCGTTGGTATTTTTTAATTCATTTATTATATGCTAAATTGACATTTGGAAAAAAATTGTATTATGGAATGCGCTCGTTATAGTCTTTGCTTTTGTTTCAAACGTGATAGCATAGAAAATGTGAAAAATATAATGTAATATCAATCAATATAATGAGTCATGTAAATTATGTTTCGTTATATTAGTTCACTATAAATTTGATCGCAATTGCAAAAATTCAGTCCTAAAATCGATGAGATGGTTTCAATTAATCCAAAATTCAAAAAGTTCAGTAATGGGATACTTCGGTGCACTTGTTACAAAAAGTATCGTATGCCACACGGACATTAAATGACTGTCATCATTGATACGGGCCTCGCGCTTCGCCCTCATCGAGTGCAGCCAGCTTCATCCTGGACAACAATAGCGATCGTTCGGTCCTTGTGGCATGATATACTATCTAGTTGAAAAATATCTGATACCAAACTATCGACTATTTTCTTATCGTACATAAATAGTGTGCACATTTTTACAAGCAGAAAATCTAAGAGCGCCTGGTATTATATCATTAATTGCGAGAATATCGTTTCTCCAACACTGTTTTGGAATTTGCATATTCCATAACCAAAAATTATGTTGGAACGAATGAAATTCCAATAAATCGGTTAGAATGATTCCGTATG
Organism: Dromius quadrimaculatus; assembly: GCA_963989225.1. Classification (NCBI taxonomy): domain Eukaryota; kingdom Metazoa; phylum Arthropoda; class Insecta; order Coleoptera; family Carabidae; genus Dromius; species Dromius quadrimaculatus. The sequence goes on along the minus strand of OZ022331.1, from coordinate 40,219,375 downwards.
CCGTTTAGAATAATTTCGATGAATCAGAAGCTGGTTACTACCATGGTTACTTCCTAACAATTCGAATATTCATAACAAAATACAAGTTAATACTAACAGTAAAAATGCATGTAAAAACGCTAATATTATCAACTTGTATTTTATTATGCAACAGGCTCCTGGTTTTACATTTGATATTTAATAATTTTTTAAATTTCTTGTGCTATATTGGTGAGTTTCCAAAACTTTGTTAGAAAAAGTATAGTCTACAGTATGTTTGGAATGGCGTATTCCACACTCGCGAACCGTAATCCTCGCCTTCGGCTCGGCTTACAAACTTTTTGTTCGTTTAGAATATAGGCCATTCCAATACTTATTGTAGAATATACTATTGAAGTTTTACAGCTCAAGTCAACGATGTTTTTCTCAGACAGTTCCATATAAAACAGATATTGGTGATCACAGTAACTTCTTGTATCAGGATTGACGACTATGAACTCGTTGCTTCAAACATTTCGGTAGTATTTTTCTAATGTTCCTCTCAAATTTTGTCTTGCTACACTGATAAAAATTGTTTAGCATTTTGTCAATTTAGCTATTCGCACTGCGGGAATATCTATATAACTGTGCATTTTGAAACAGTTACCAATCAATAACTTGTAGGATTATCAATAATCAACTATAGGTAATGAGATTTCCCATCGAAACTGCATGTTATTGACTCTTGAAGTTGTATCCATATCTTTCGATACATATAACCTCTATTTGAATTTGAAATATAAGACGATTCACACAAGAAAATATAATATGTTCAGAAATCTAATGTGGACCATTCGAGGTACGTATCTATAAAATAGATCTCCTAAAGCTACGACACATTTGAAACTGCCTACGGAAGTTTTATTGATGCATTCTCCAACCACTCAAGTCATCTCGAGGCACAAAATGTCGCCATATATCAAAATTCCTAAGAAAATGTCTTCCAAATTATTTCTGGCTGTCAGCTGCACCTGATGTTATGAACAGGGTCATATTCAGTATGAAAGTAAGGAAGGGCTGGAAGTGAAAGGAAAATGTGGTCGATTTATGGAGTTGCGGTTAAGGGGGATATAATTGTCAAAGTTTACCGAAGTAATGCTACAACTTTACTCATTTGTCAGTAGGATTACTTGAGCAGATGATCAAAGAGACATTACGAAGAATTATTAGAAGAGAAAGTTCACTATTACAAGAATTATTTGAGTGCGTGTCGAACAACGCATTATGTGTAGTTTGTATCAAGTTGAGTACATTCATATAGATACTCATATTCAAAAGTAATATCGAACTTTGCTACTTTGTATTTTATTACATGATTATTCCACTTCTGGATCAAGCATAGAATGGAGAAAAAATAGGTAAAAAAATTGATGCTTTTATGAGCGAACTCTTTATAATGAAACTCAAGAGACTGAGCATTTTTCATCGTTATAGAAAGTTACCGTTATATGGAATGTGAAAAGAAAATCAATCAAATTCACAATAGTTTTCAATATGTATTTGATAAAATAGGCAATTAAATCATTCTTAATGGTTAACGATTGATAAAACGATAGGTACCTAGTGTGTTTATTTCAAGACCATAATTTCTAAGCAAACCAAGCGAAATGATGCACGTGTTCAGGACAGTTAACAATAACAAAAGCAAGACGACTGTTTACGACTTCAGAAGTTTTGGGGCCTCAAAGATTCAGTCGGGGTCTTTTGCTATCTGATAAGATAACATAAACAATAATACCGATAATAAATATAGACTGTGTCTGAATATGAACACATTTCTTCAAAATAGAGAATGGCTGGTGCGCTATGAAGAGATATTCAATGTGTTGGTTTTAAGTTGGACTAACGAAATTGTGTCTACTTCTACGTTATAGTTTATCGTTATAAAGAAGGTATTGATGCAAACGAAATTACAGGATCACATCCGTTATCACTTCACCAAAGATATTGTCACAAATTTTAATGTGAATAATTTATTAAAACAGGTTACAGTATAAATATTTACTTCACAGACTTGTATGAACACAATATCGCTCACAGTTAGTCGTATCGAATCACGGACTCACTGACTTCCTCTTCTAGCTTACACTCTTATATACCTAAGCCGACAATAGGCCAACATTCAATTGTCTAACAGCTTTTGCCTGACAACTTCCGAACATCTAGAGATCATAGCCTATCAATCATTTCCGACAATATTGAACATCGACCCTGTCAATACTAATTAGGATTACAGTTACAGCGAAATAAAATGAGTGATTATGTGACCTATCTACTACAAATACTTCATATTTGTGACACTGCTTTCCCTTCATGGTTCGTCGTCCTCGGCAAACTCGGAATCTCGTCCTTGATACGGCCACAACCTGTTTCCTTGAACGACTTCTGGTTTGCCGTTTCTGCCCCTCCGTATCTGGAATACAACGTCATTTAGGCATTTTATGACCTCGTATGGTCCCTCCCAGTCTCTCTGCAATTTGAGACACTTTCCTCTTCCTCTCCTAGGACTGTAGAATCACACCCTATCGCCTTGATGGATCCTGGGACCATTGGCTCGCAGATTATATTGGGCCTTCATTCTGTCGCTGGCAGATTGTATGTTCTGCCGTGCAGTAATAGGCAAAGGTCGGAGAATGTTCACATAATCCTCTCAAACGGAGAGCTCACATTGTACTGCTACTTCTTAGCGCGCTGCTGAATGACGGGCCCCTTCCTCGAGTTACAGCGTTCACAAGTCTTGCAATATTTTTCTACATCTACGGTAGCCAACCCAGTAGAAACGTTCACGGACTTCATCAAGTGTCTTCTTGATGCCAAAATGTCCACCGCTGCTACCATCATGCTGCTGTTCTAAAATTCGATCCTTTAGACTCCTCGGAACTATCAATTTTCTTTTTATTTCCTTTCCATCGGAATTCTTCCATATTCTGTGAAGTAAGTCATTTCTGACTCTCAGAGAATTCCATTGTGCCAAATAGGCCTAGGTGATTGGATCCATTGCTGACGTTCCTGGAAACCAGGCTTCTGGTCAGTCTCCACCCACTCCATGATTATTTTCAGAACAGAATCATTCAGTTGAGCCTGTTGCACTTTGTGCATCAATAATACGGATCCATCTTGCTTGAGTTCTTTATTTCTAGCCGGATTTCCAAATTCTTCACTGAAGATTTTCTGCTCTCCAATTGAAGTCATCCCACCTGAGCTGAGGTTTCTTGAAGCATTAACATCAGTCACATCCGTTTTAATCTGTCGACAACAAAGAGGTTTCTTTCCTTCCTTGTCAACCCGCAGGACATCACTCTTCTAATCTAGGACACAACCAAAGTCTTGCAGGAACTCGATACCCAAAATGCATTCATCCATGGTCTTGAGCATTTACAACTTTTCCAATACAATTTTGAACACTGCAACCTATTCTACTCTTCGTCGTTCAGACCCAAAATTATTTCCACACAATTTCTCAGGATCCTACTTCTGACACCAACTTGCCACAAATTTGACCGTGAATAATTTATTAAAACAGGTTACAGTATAAATATTCACTTTGAAAACTCGTATGTACACAATATCGCTCACAGTTACTCGTACCAAATTACTGACTGACTGACTTCCTCTCCTCTCTTATATATCTATGCCAACAATGGGCCAACGTTCAATTGTCTGACAGTTGTTGCCTGGCAGCCACTGAACATCTAGTGACCATAGCTTGTCAATTATGTCCGACAATTGAACATCGACCTTGTCAATACTAACTAGCATTACAGTTACAGCGAATTCAAATAATTGATAATGTGACCTAATTACTACAAATATTTCATATTTGTGACACTATATTATTCATAATGTTATGAGAGAGATATTTTTCATAGTGCCATGAATTGCAATAGTGTTACATTTTGCATCACAATTTTACGAATGAGCTGAAATATTATTATTTTTGAGATTCGATTGTTCAGACTATTTTCTACTCATTTCATTAAAGATAAAAATAGTTTTTATCTCCAATCTTACCCATTCATCATTCACATAATACAAAAAGATATTTTTCATAAAATGGTTCGGAAAACGCGGTATTCATGATCATGAGAATTGAATATAATGTGAGTGATGTATTCTTGGGATTTCAGTCAATTTAATATTATTTCTTTTCTACTTTACAGTTTCGGCTGCACCTCAGCCATCCTCAAAAGCGCTACAATGTTATTTTATTACAAATTATGTGTAAATGAATGATAAAATACTTACAAGAGAATTATTGTTTAAAAAAATTGAAGTTATACATTTGTTTAAATTGATATTAATATTAAAAAGCGGAAAAAAGAGAAATTGTCTCTTGTCCTTTGCCACACCCGACATCTATGGAAGGCGTTGGCTAACTGCATGTTAAAAATCGTGCATGCACGCATTGTCAAAAAATTACATATTGACACTGGTAGAAGTTTGTCAATTGCGGTGTCAATCAAATATAAACAAAAATCAAAAAGTAACATTAGCCTAGATCTGAAGGATATTGTTGTAAATCGTGCTAAGCGCTATAGTATCTGTCTTTTCATTAATATTTCGTTTGTCCTGTTTTATATACTACATCTCTAATGTAAGTCTTTTATTTAAGTCTACTTCATCATGAATAACACTAGTTTCATCAAAATTGAATGTTTGACCTGATTCAATGCAATGTGTGACTAGCGCACATCTCGACGTATTTTTATTCAATTTTTTACCATTTCGTTTGTGTTCATCCAGCCTTGTATTTAAATATCTTTTAGTTTGTCCTGTTACACGGTATTTTGTAGATACTTTTTCGATTTTTCTTTAAATTTTTGACACCATGCGCGATGCACAATTTTAATTGATTGACACCACAATTGACAAACTTCTACCAGTGTCAATATGTAATTTTTTGACAATGCGTGCACGCACGATTTTCAACATGCTGTTAGACAACGCCTTTCATAGATGTCGGGTGTGGCAAAGGACAAGAGAAAATTTCTCTTTTTCCACTTTTTAATACTAATATCAATTTAAACAAAAATATAACTTCAATTTTTTGAAACAATAACTCCTTTGTAAGTATTTCAACATTCATTCACACATAATTAGTGATAAAATAAAATTGAAGCGCTTTTGAGGATGGCTGAGGTGCAGCCAAAACTGTAAAGCAGAAAAGAAATAAAATTAAATTGACTGAAATCCCAAGGATACATCACTTACATTATTTACAAATCCAGACAGCGTCAACCATTTTATCCAATAAGAATTGAAATTGATACAACTGATTGGCAGTAGAGTTTATTGAAAATGAATATAAAAATGATGAGGATGTATAAATGGAAAGATCCGGAGAATCCTTAAAGCTATCAACAAAAAGCAAAATGCGGAAACGTCTTGAATAAAATTCTCAATATAATTGATGAATAAATTGTTGATAAATCATCAATTCCCCATCAATAACACGAATTGAAATAAATGTTATTCCACAACAATTTAATTTTTATAATTTACATATTATCGAACAAAAAATCTGTGATGCGATAAATAAAAATTGACATGCAATATTGCCATCATGGATCGTAATAAATAGTAGATACGCAGCAAGATAATCGAAATTGGTTTGAGTAATACATTCAGTTGAGAATTTATGAATTTGTATGTTGAATTAGAGGAATATTGTTCGTATCAATAGGTTAAATGTGTTCTTAATAATAAATATCAACTTACTAACCGTGCTTTTTTCCAGCGTGATGCGACTTTAAATTGGAAGAAAGTAAATTCAGTTTGACCAAATGAACTTAATTTTGGCATTATTTGGTAGAGAATCTATTATCACTTAAAGCTGGTTTATGATGGCTCTAATTCTGGAATTTACAATCAGTAAATCAGACTTAGAAATATGAAATACATATAGACTGTGTGCTGGTTTATGATGGACTTAATTTACAAATCTATATTAGAAAAATTGATTTTCAAATTCCAGATCCAAACAATCACAAATAAATATCAACCGATATAGAGGGAATCGTGTCCTTGTAGTTATGATGTAATATGGAGTAGTCGGAATTAAGACAAACAATAGTTGGCATTTAATTGTTTTTTCAATTGTTTGTCCTAATTTCGACTACTCCATATTACATAAATATTAACCGTCACAGCGAAATTGTCAAACCCGTACGTGTCAGATATAATGAATGGATCACCAATCGTAATAGAATATTGTCACAAATTGAGAATATTTTGAGTAATTAGTCCATATAAATATTTATCTGCATTCGCCATAACTGTAATCCTAATTAGTATTGACCAAGTCGATGTTCAATTGTCAGACGTGATTGACAGCCTCCGGTTATTAGATATTCGGTGGTTACCAGGCATCAACTGTTAGACAATTGAATGTTGGCCCATTGTCGGCTCAGTTATATAAGAGCGTGAGCTAGGAGAAAAATTCATTCAATAGTAATCAAGCAAGTGTATAAAGTGAATATTAGCATTGTAACCTGTGTGAATAAATTATTCACAATGAAATTTGTGACAATATGATAGTAAGAAAAATTTCACTTATCTTATTTTCATTCTGAATTGGAAGAATACATTATGAAAAATATTTCCAGTGTGAATGATATTTAATTGCATACATTTAGAAAACTTGAATTCATTATAAACCCGATCAAGACACAGGAATTATAAATCTGAATTTCTAAATGTAAATTCTTAAATTGAATCCATCATAAACCAGCCTTTACTGTTTGGATATTATTGCAGCTGTATGACTCTTCTGACAAGTCTCGGTATAACGAATCCTTGAGATCAAATATCTATACACTTTTTGAAGTTCAATGTCACCAATATCACGCAGAATGTTACCCCGAAAGATTGAACTTCGCTGGTTTATCGTGGAGGCCATTCAATAAGTCCATTTCAGCAATCAATTTGAGCTGGTGGGATGCCATGCTCTAGGTTAGATGCCCTGTAGGCTGTTTGAGCTGGTGAGGTGCCATGCTCTGGGTGAGACGCCCTATGAACAGTCTGAGCTGGTGAAATATCATGCTCTGAATGAGATGCACTATATGAACTTTTTGAGCTGATGAGATGTCACGCTCTGGGTGAGATGCCTTATTAACTGCCTGAGCTGGTGAGATGCCATATTCTGAGTGAGATGCCCTATAAACTGTTTGCGCTGGTGAAATGCCATGGTCTGGGTGAGATGCCCTATAAACTGTCTGAGCTGGTGAGATGCCATGGTGTGGGTGAGATACTTTATGTGTATTGATTTAGATGCGATTTGATAAACCGATCTGTGTGTAAACACTGGTTTCAGCGACCTTTCATTTACAAGATGATAACGCACATTAAGGGAAGATACCGGAAATGACGATATTGCAATAATATCGAACTACGAAATTTGGGTGATATTTCTAATTAACAAACTGTGCATGATAATCAAAGTGGTGTGGTAAGACAAAGGCTGATATAAAATAATCGGTGTTGAATATTTCATTTTAGTTGTTTATTGTCTACTGCAAAGTGTGTGTCTAATTTATCTTTTGGGTACCTAATCTAACATTACAGGTTTAATCTCATAATATTATTATCATTTTAAGGACATACAAAAAAATGTCAAAAAACTGGCATCAAGCTAAAAAAACTGAATTGATCCTGGGTCCTATTCTTATTCATAGATGCAGCTTGGAGATAGGTCTTGCTCTCCAGGTCAATGACGTCAAGACATAATCACATTTATAGGGTTTTGAATATTGTATGTTGGTGCAAACAATATAATTTACAAGTTTATGTTGATAACAAGTGACGACGATGCTTAAATAGTTATTTTTGTATTAAGTGTGCGAAGTGATTGTTTTTTTTTGTTGCGCGTGAGAATGTTAATTTTAGCCGAGACCGTAAGGTTGAGGTAACAAATTCATTCAAAAGCGCAACAAAATAAAATCACTTCGCACACGAAATACAAACAATATTTTTTCGCCAAATATCAAAAAAAAAAGATCAACAATAATTATTGTTTTATTCAGTAAAATGTAGGAAAAAAGTACAAACTATAATCAATTTGCAGTCACCTGGCAATTGTAACCAAAAGAATGCGCAATTGTTGTTTGATAAATCAAGAACTGTCAACTATTAATTTTTATTTTCAAAACTGAGGGTTGGTAACACTGATGAAAAGTTCAGACGTATAAATATATTGTAGAGTAGATTATTCAGTTTTCTCGAAAAGGAGTTTCAATCAACTGTGTTATTCAGTGAAAATATAGCAATTTGAATAAGTTCAAGAGTTCACATTCCTAAAGACAAAAGTAAATACAAATAAGCAGGAATATAACCTCACTCTTACAACCGCATGGCAAGTATGGAGGAAAAATTAAACGAAATCCTATCAAAGCTATTAGTACTGGACAAAATAGAGGTAAAAGTGGATGAAACCAAAAGTGAAATAGCCAACTTTCGGGTCCAGGTTCAATCATTACAAGAAAAGTGCGGCGCTCTAGAGGATCAAATAAGTGATCAAAATAAAAAGATTAATCGTCTAGAAATAGAGTTGAAAAGAAGAAATCTAATATTTTATGGCGTTAAAGAAGATGAAACTAGTAGGCAAGAATTGGAAAATAAGATTTTATTGATTATTAATGATTTGCTTCGAGTTTCAATTCAACCAGCAGACATCGATAACTTAAGAAGAATTGGAAAAAAGGGTAATCATAATAGGCCTGTTCTGATCACATTTCAGTCAATTAAACTTAAATATGAAATAAGGTCAAAAAGGACTGAGCTGCGAGGTTCAAATATCTTCATAGATGACGATTTGAACGCAGAAGAATTAAAAAAGAAGAAGGAACTGATAAAGCTTAAAAATGAATATATTAGGAATGGAAAGAAGGTCAGATGGTTCAAAAATAAATTAATTATTGAAAATCAAAGCAAAGTTATTCCGAGAGACAAGAGGAAGAAGGAAGTAATAAGTACGTCATCCGAGGAAACACCCGAAAAACCGGCTACAAAATCTAACAAAACCGATGAAAATTCTGTCCCTGGTAAAGATTGACTAGTCCCGGAAGTACTAAGAGCAGCTCCATCTTCAAGAGAGCAGCCCGAACTTCAAAAATTTATCATTGGAAGTGTGGTTCAAATGGAAAGTAAGAATGAAGAGAATAGAACTCATACTAATTACTCAAACAATGTTAAAAATGCAGGTAATAAATTACACAATAATAATGTATTAAATAACTGTATCCGCCATATAGTATTCTGGAACATGAACGGTTTCAGTAATATTTTCAATTTAGATTTAGATACACAAGACAGAATCCTATGTGGCGACATCATTTGCTTATGTGAAACTTGGCTGAGTGGTTCAGTGATAAACTTGCCTTCATTCTTAAAAGCTAACTATACAAAAAATTTTATTAGCCAGGCAACTAAAGAAAAGGATAAAGGTCGCAGCAGCGGAGGTATAATGATCCTGATAAAAAACAATCTAACCCAGGTAAAAATAATTGAAATTACGAATTTATGGATTTTCGTAGAGGTATGTACTAATAACAAAAATTACGTTGTTGGCTGTATTTACTTGAAACCAGCACTAAGCGATGATTACTGTATAAATCTTTTAAATGATTCGATTAATCAAATAACAGATAGTTACAGTAACCATGGAATTGTTCTAACGGGGGATTATAATGCCCATATTGGGCAGCTGAATCAAATAGATGAGGGCACAATCTTTTCCCCGAAAGTATTTGACGAGAGAGTATCACTTCACTGTAAAGTTAATAATAGAGGGCAAAAGTTAACTTCTATCATGGAAAATCAGGGACTTTTTGTTTTAAACGGTAGGGTAGAAGGGGACATACCGGGAAAATTTACTTATCTTAATATTAATGGTAAGTCGACAATTGATTTGGTTTGGGTGAATGAGCTATTTTCAGAACGCGTAATAAATCTGGAATTTACTCCAACTCTATCATCTTCTGACCACAGTATTGGTGACCTAACATTTTATGTAAATTCTAATGGCAATAATATATAGCGTAACATATGCAAGGATACTCACACCCAGTACTTAGTTTCTTTTAAATTCAATAGAGATGCAAATATTAAATATCAGCAAACGCTAGCTGAATCAGGGCAAATATATTTTAATAGTGATAATAATGAAAAATTATACCAAAATTTACTTACGGCTATAAAAAACGCAGCTAGTGCCACAGGGCAATTAAAAATAACAAAGATAAATCCTAATCTCAAACAACACAAAACTAACCTTTGGTTTAATGATCACTGTAAAACTCTCAAACGGAAAGTTAAAAAGCATTTGAATGTATACCATAAGTCTTGGGCAGATTCTGATCTTCAAACATACTTAGAAAGCAAAAAAACATATCTACAAACAATTCGCTCTTACAAGAAACACCACACTCGTGAGGTCAAAGAAGCTCTCGCTAATGTAAAAAACTCCCAAGAATTCTGGAAGATTGTAAAGTCCCTAAAACCCCGTAAACAGTTTAATAATGATATAAATATACAGGAGTGGGAACAGTTTTATAGTACAAGGTATAACCAAATATCTTTGATGAAAACGGGATATCTAGATTGCCAGCATCCTTACCTGGACAAATCTTTAACCCTGGACGAACTCTCACAAAGCCTAATAAACAGTAAATTAAACAAATCTCCCGGCGCTGACGGAATTAGTAATGAATTTTTTAAGTACAGTACACCGGCGTGGGAGGCGTACATGTTAAATATGTTTAACCAAATCTTTGAAACGGAAGATATTCCAAAATCTTGGGCGGTTATACATAACTGCCATTTACATAAAAAAGGAGATGCAAAGAACCCTAGTAACTATAGAGGTATCTCTCTCGTTAATAGTATCTGCAAAATTTTTACCTTTATTTTAAATAAAAGGTTACAAATCTGGTCGGAGGAAAATAACATTTTAAATGAGAGCCAGATGGGGTTCCGCAAAGAAAGGGGCACAACGGACAGTATATTCTGTTTATCTTCTATCATAAATTTACATTTACGCTTGAAAAACAATAAAATATTTGCTATATTTGTAGACTTCAAAGCAGCATTTGATACAGTAAATCACGAGCTTTTGTGGTACAAACTCTATCGAAATGGGGTTTCTGCAAAACTTATTAGAATCATAAGCAACTTATATAATAACGCGGAAATGAGAATTAAAGTAGAGAATGACCTGTCAAAAGGAATTGAAATATCACAAGGAGTTTTGCAGGGCGAAATTTTGAGCCCATTTTTATTTTCTATATTTATTAATGACATTAATGATCATTTTAAAGAACAGGCAGTCCGTGGTCTTAATATAGATGGTATTAATGACGTAATATCGCTAGCTTATGCAGATGACCTGGTCATACTGTGTCACTCTTATATCGACGCTAAAAAGAAACTAGCTATACTAGAAAACTACTGCGAACAAAACCTACTTCAAGTGAACTGCGATAAAACAAAAATTTTAATATTTCATAAGGGTAGATTACAGAGAAATAAATTTTTCTTCAAGTACAGGGAGTCTGACCTCGAAATTGTTAATCAGTTTACCTATTTGGGAACTACTTTCTCTTCCTCCGGTAAATTTGGCAAAATGGCTGCGGAGGGCCTTAAAAAAGCTTCTATGGCCTCACAATCTACTAAAGCAATACTCGCAAAAGGCAAATCAGAGGGCTGGAGTGAAAAGAACACTTTGTTGAAAGCTATAACAAACGCATCTGCTCTCTATGCATGCGAAGTTTGGGGCTTAAATCATTTCGATACGCTCGAAAGGTGTCAAACCAATTTTATTAAAATAATGTTACAATGCCCAAAAACAACTCCGAATTTTGCCACTAGACTGGAAACGGGTACATCACAGATAGCTGTAGAAGTATGGAAAAGAACACTCAACTGGTGGGTAAAAATTTTAAATATGGAAGACACTCGTCTTCCTAAACTGCTCTACATGAAATTATATGCTTTAGACCAATCAGATATAAATAAGGTAGGGCACAATTGGTGCTCACAAATAAGATTATTCTTAGAAAGGCAGGGCTTCAAAGATATATGGGTCAATCAAAACGCTAATAAAGCAGCAATAAATGAAATTTGTGACAAATACAAAAAAGACTTGAGGGAAAAAGATTTGGCCAGTATGGCACGATCAAAATTTAACCCCTTTTACAAAAATTTCATGGTTGATAATCCGGAATCTAATTATTTGAATTTTTCTTTATCTTTTAACAAAAAAAGGATTATTTCCCAATTAAGATTGATTAATGCAAAATACCCCAGAATAATTTACAATAACATTAAATATACTCTAGAGGGAGAAAATGAGAATTGCACAATATGTAATTTACAGAGAATTGAAAACCTTTATCATTTTCTTATAGAGTGTCCTATGTACAAAGCTATTAGAAACGCTTATCTCGCCAAATATATTATAAATATACATGATGAATCAATGCTGAGTTCTGTATTAGAAACTGAAAACGAAAGTCAGGCAAATGCGATATTTTATTTTACAATAAATGCTCTGAAAATTAGAAGTTTTCTTCGCAATGAATAGTCATGCTGTGCTTGTTTATCATTTAACCAATCTATAATAAGAAAATAAATTATAAATTACCTTATAGCGACGATTGTAAATTTAAATTGATATAACGAATTTTTGCTGTGAGTTAAACAACAATTCTCTACTCTCTATGTACATGTAGACAAATATAAATTATACCTTAATATTTTTAAGCATAGATATAAAATCAGGCAAATAGTGAGGATACTTTTTACTTTGCATACCAATTTTCATTTTTTTTTTTTTTATTTTTTATTTTTACTTTACGAAAATGTGTAAACTTTATAACGCAATTCTATTCTACTTTTTTCAATTTTTATTGGTTCAAGGTGATAACTAAAATTAGGAAAATAAATATGATTTACGAATATAAATAAATTAATAGGTAGTGTAAGATTAATGTACTAAGAAAATATTGATGTGCTGTTTTATACCAATTCCTCTTTTGTAAAAAGTGTAATGCTTTGAAACAAAATATAATTCTATTCTATTCTATTCTATTCTAATTTTTATTTTCAAAACTAAGTAGTTTTGTGTACAAATTCATATTTCTTTTTTGTTAAATACCTGTTTGTTCCTATCCCTGTAGCATTAGTAAACTGAATTATATTAGATTAGGTGTGCAAAAATTGAGTTTATTTTTTCACTAGTGAAAAAATATGTTCATTTTTTCACTAGTGAAAAAATATGTTTCATTTTTCTACTAGTGAAAAAATCACGAGCTTTGCGTATCCATAACAATACAAAAATATCATGTTTATTTGACAATTGGCGAGAAATCAAATTTATTCAATGCTTATTCATTTTTTTCATTCATTATTATCAATCATAATGGCCAAATTTTCTTCTATTGTTGACTGATTCTTACTTCTAGAAGACTACCCTGAACGATGACGACATTCTTCAATCGCCCGCTAAATGGTGCATATGTGAAGAGTCTCCAAAATGACGTCAAAAGGCAGTCTGTATGAATTAGAATTCAACCCCTTGTCTTTCACTTTTTCAAGATTGCCTTCAACGTTGACGACAATAAATCACTCCTGCAATTGCCCACGGGCCATGGAATAAAATGGAGTCCCAAAATTTGAAGTATGAATAACCATTCTGCTAAAATATTTGACACGATTTGAGATATTGAATCTTTTGGATTCGTATCCATAATATCAGTTCTATTTTCATAGAATCATTCAGCAGTTTCCTGTGAAAGACCATGGATAATTGGCAATTTTGAAGATTGACAACATTCTCTAGAGTATGATATCAGTCATTCCGGTCAGTCAGAAAAATTTGTTCAATCATAAATGTGTGGTTTTTACTGGATGATAAGGTACAATATACTGCAGCTCTGACAAATGAATATACATATACAAATCACGACTTCTAGATAAGGAAATTGACATTCATCTTATTCAACACGTTACCAACTATAATTCTTACCAGGAAAACCCTAGTCAAACATATCATCTATTCCAAATCTTTCTCTTATGCATTCATATGCATCAATTAACAAACTTAGCTTTCATACCATCATTCATCTTCAGTTTCATTCATATACTTCTTTCTAGCAAGCTTATATCCAACATTCATTTCGCATGCTTATATCAACGTAACGAACTTATTCTCAATGATGCAACAATTTCTTTTCAATATCACATTTAGTGATGCTTCAGGAGATATCGAAAATCAGTTTTTCGGAATTATCTCATTTTCTAACGGTCGTAGAGCATTTGAGGCTAGGAGTAAAAACAAAGTATACATTTTTCTCTACATAAAAGATTGTATAACTTATTTGCGTATTTATAACCGTGAATGAGATACCGGGCGTACAATGTGCACTGACGAACAATTATGTATTCTTCTCCCCACTACCACTCTACCACTAGGGTAGAATTTAAGGATGAAAAGCTTATAAAGTTATCATTTGAAAGCTGCAATTGCTTTAAATTCTAAACAAGATTCTACAGCTGATCGTTCTAGATTGTTTGTGTTTGGTGGAATACACTTCCAGTCAAGCCGATCGCAGTCATAATGCAAGATGTACATGTACAATTTGATGTTATAGAAGTGCTTGATACAAAATTAGAATATTTCACGGCCGATTGTTTTGAAATTACGCGTGAAATTGTTATACGAATTGCACTTTCAGTTCATCCGATTGACACAAAAATATAAGATAATCATCAATATGCTACAGCAATTGCAAATACTGAGTTTTACCATTTTACGGCTAATCATTCTGGATTCATGCGAAAGATTCAATGAATGTCTCAAGTAAAGTGCACTTTCGGTGCAGACGATTGCATCCATAATGCGAGGTGCATAGCTAGATCTTAGACCAGTCCTAAATACAGAATTTTCAGCATTATACGTTCGACAGGCTCTGAGATTTGCGTGCTACATACATACATACGTACACACGTATCGATATCAAGCTGGAAATTGTAAAAATGGATTCAGGGATGTTAAAAACGGACATTCTTATCAAAATAAGTATATAAATATATCACAACTTCGTAACCAAGTAAAATATTCGAAATATCGTCGATATTGAATATTGATATTCTGTATTGAGCACTTCTGTAACACCTAGTAGTACATCTTGCATCATGATTGTGATAGGCTCTCTGTGAAGTGCAGTTTACCAAACAGTCTTCTAAGTTTTTCGCATCAATCCAGAACGATCAGCTGTAGAATTTTGAAATCTAGTATCTTTCCATCCTTACATTCTATTCCAGTGGTGGTGCGGAGAAGAATACATTATTGTGTGTCGCGGTCGGTGCACGTTTCACGCGTGATATCTTGTTAACAGTTATAGATACGCGAATGAGTCATGGGATCTTTTTTGTGGATAAAAGTGTAAACTCAATTCTTATTCATGGCCTTGAATGCTTCACTACCATTAAAAAATGAGATATTCGCGAAAAACTGGTCAAAGACGGAGTTTTTCATTTCTCCTGAAGCACCATGATTTGACAATATGTTCTCTGCACACTTATTGTACACGCCAAAACGAAGATATTCTCGCAAAAAAAAACAGTAGCATTTATTTGGTAGATTGAGTCATTTTTTGTTCAAATTGACAAGTACTCGGATTTCAATATTAGAGCTTGCATTCGTTGAGACAGACATAATTTCACAATCAATTCTCCTTTTCATTCACTTGTCATTTCTTCCATCACTTCATATTACCTAGATATAGAAAAATAATTCACTTGTATTCATACCTATTCAACAAGAACTTTTAACCAGTCACCGTTCTACTCTTCGCAATATGTCTAATTAATTGAACAGAGTTATTAATGCTGGTCGCACTCATGAAATCGCAGCATAAGCAAGTTTTAGGGAGCAATAGCGATTTTCTACTGTGTATAGTATAATTCAAATTGAAAATAAGTTATGTCTGGTGAGTCATTGTCTTTATGATCAAAATCAAACGAGCGATGAGTTTGTTATCCAAGCCGAAGGCAAGAACAACGGTTTACGAGTGTGGAATATGCCACTCCATACATGTTGCAGACTATACATCCTCCAATAAGATGAAAACTCACCAATATTTCACAAGAAATAGGTAACCATGGTAACAAAATTAACAGCTTCTGATTTGTCGAAAATAATGATTGATGATTGAATGGCATACAGAATTATTCCAAGATGCGAGTTGGAATGTCACTTGTTCCATCATAATTTTTAGCTATGGAATATACAAATACAAGAATATTGTTGGAGAGAAATGTTGCTCCATATGAACATTTTATCATCTGAATTAACGAATAATTAGAAGTGAAGATACGCACAAGAATAACTCAAATTAGCAGATATCAAACTCGATGAAATCGACTTCAAATTCATTTGGTTCATAAGATTTTGTTACTTTTCTGATATAGGGTATGAAGTTTATTTTACGTGAAAGCTATACCAGAAGGAAGTAATTCTAATCTATCTTGTCGACATCGACGAGAATCTTTGGATGATAACGCCTTACTTAAAACAGATGAATGTGTCTCATTAGATCCCATCACACAAACAAGCAAACCTCTTTCAACAAGGAAGTGGGAACAAAATAGTGAAGAGTTTAGATTCATTCATTGTAAACAAGTTATTTTATGATTAGAATGCGAATTGATCGTAAAATTTTGGATATGAGAATTGACTTTTCTTGATGGTGCTTCACATTTCAAGCCTGAAACTTGAGATAAGATTAAAAGTTTATTCCAGGTGAGCACTCGTTTCCTCTGTGTATTACCTATTTGACAGCACAGTCTATTCGGTGCCTAAATTGAAAAATAACATATCATACGGTGGTAGAAATTGCTTTACCAGTCATTATTGCTCGTCTCCAATACTGTATGAGGATGTTGAAATGATGTCAAATTATTATTAGTCGTTGAAATATCAGATATTTACTTGTATTCTGTAACTTCTTCTCCTATCCACCAGATGTGTAAACACATTTGGAAATAAATTTTTCTTTTGAACAAAAGGACTTGGCTAGAAAAATTACTGTTTGTTCTTGATAATTTGATCAAGGTTTTTTGTACGATTGATATTATAATCATTCTATAACCATATTTGATGCTAAATCAATGTTAAGCATGACTTATATATGTGATAAATTAGTAAGAAAACATTCGCTAAGAACATTCGCAACATTGATTGCGAAACCGCATGCGAATATGAATCGCGGAATCAAAAATTCGTTGCAACTTTATTCCAGACTTCATTATCATTCTTTTCAAATTATCTTCACTCTAACTTAAGTCAAATGTGACACGTGATTGAAATCCTGTATTAAATTCACAGAGTCGAAATAATCACATTAAAAACTGTCTATAAAGAAAGTTAATCGTACAAAATTCAATTTGCATTCAACCCTATACATTTTTGAGAATGTTTTTTTTTTTTAGTAGGTAATAATATATCAAAATTCACAAATAAGTTCTGCTGTCTTGAAAACACTCGCTTGGGAGCGGTGGATAGTTGCGGATGACTGAAACGATAGAGAAACATGAAAATGCAATTACAAAGTTTAATGTAGTTTCCGTTCGATAAATTTATTACCATGCCATTCGAAGCATTTCGTAGATTGAATATTATCCAAAGTTTGTGTGCTATATTTTGAAAAGCTAATAAAGAAAGAATTGATAGTAAGTGCTGAAGGGGAGCTCGATTAGAGGAGGGAGTTTTTCATAGTTTTGAATTTCTTTCCCACGGATTATTCCTACGTTGATAGTTGATATTGTACAATAAAGTGTCTACTAAGATTTCGTTACAAAATTATAAGGCTGACTATCGAAGCTTTCGTATTGAGAATTTTACTTAAGTTTTTTTTGGCAGGGATAGATGTTACTGAGTTAACATTATTAATAGACATTAGATTCAATTTGTTGAATCAGCCAGTAACTTCTGACTTTATCGTATTGAATTCTTTTATGAAAACTAGAAATGAATTAGATTTGATAATTCCATAACTTTTGGTTCTATGTAATTCGTTAATCGGCTTCGAATGTAAGACAATATGAAAAAGTTAGAAAAATATAGATGTTATAGAGAATTTAGTGGTTTGTTACAATCGATCTATCACAAACAAAAACATGCTGTAGGAGACTGGTATAGTTCACGAAATGGGTATGTGGAGTCTCGATCCAATTTTGCCTTATTTGACATTCGTATTTACTCACTAGATGTGTATGATTTTCAGATATTAATGGCTTAAACTGAGCAGTGGGCAACTTGACAAGCATTGAACTTTCTCAGCCTGATTTTAAGGCACATTGAGGTCTACAATCAATTGAGAAGCCATTTGTTCATCGTACATCAATTAATTTCTACTTTCTCAAGATTTTGGCATTCTATTTAGAGTTGAAAAAATAGTAAGGTTCTATGAATTTTAATGTATGTATGGAAACTTCAACGAAATCTTGACTGTTTATCGACTTTATAATGATCTTATTTGTCAGTTTCAGCAGGTATGCGCACGAAAATTAATTTTTCACTTTAACGTTAACGTATCATTAGCGGTGACTTGCAAAGCAAAAACTCTTTAACGATCTGCTAACTCCTGTGGTTTTATTCCACTGATATATTTTTAATTTGCACACTCAGTTAATTGAAGTTTGTTACCTCCAATCTGTGCTAATCTCCTCGTTTTGTTTGCGTTTCATGAGAGTAGAGAACGACTGCCAGAATGTTTCCGGTTCCAGGCTTTGAAGTACTAGCTTAGAGATCGGGGTTGGATAATGTAGAAGGTAAAATGTCTGTTTTACTTCTGTGGAGTGGCTTAAAAGGATAGGGGAAAAAGAAGTCTATATAACTAACCGAGAAAGTCGATACTGACGTTACTATAATATAAAGGTTTCCCAATAGATGTGATATGTTTGAAGCAGAACAAATATTTTTTCTGGACAGTTGTATTGGAAAAAGTCCAGTATTTCGTTAAGCCCGCCGCACACGAAACAATTTTCTATGCAATTTTGTTCACTTAATTTGCAGCAAGTTTTCTTGCGCACTGGGCCACTTTGAGGTACACTTGGTGTGACACTTATTCTCGCATCACACGATGCAAGCTGCGCCACTCATTCTAACACTAGAACGTAGACTTGGTAGATTTGCACATTACAAGTATGGATGTTGCCGAAAATAATCGTCGGAGGAGAGCAGGAGCATTTGCTGCAGTTATAGCTTGCGAATTACGAAACAGAAAGACGTGAAAAATCTGGAAATGTCAGGGAATTTAGATCAACTGGAAATGTCATGGAATCGTCAGGGAATTTCTGATATTTGTCTGGAAAAAATACATTATAGGATATTTATGCATTATTACTCATAAAAATATATTCTCACTCTTCAAGATATTAGGGCCATCTGTGCAAATCTATAAGTCTTCCAGATCTATAAATTCATGAAAAAAAAATGTATTAAAGTACATTTATTTTTGTCGATCAATGTAAATTCGTTCATAAGGATATCAAGTTCGTTGCGATTTTGTTTTTGATTTACCGATTTATAGGGCTCACACAGAATTGCAACATTAATCTGTGATTATATGTAAACTTGTATCAAACTTTTGTTTTTTACTGTCTAGAATTTCATTGAAAATAACCTGGAAAACCTGGAAGTCAGGGAATTTTGATTTAATTTTTTCGTATTCACTCTGAGCTACGGTACGTTAACATAATCTAATCTCCATTAGCCATCATTTTTACTTATTTGTATCTTAGAACACCACAAAACATAATGTACTAATGAGGCACAGCATTCTGATGCGACATACAACTCAGTGATGTAATCACGTGATTTCGTCATCTGCTTTGATTGGTTGTGGACAGCAGCCAGTGGCGCAGCAAGTGCGAAAAATAGCACCAAACCTATCTTGAAAAACAAGTCTCGTAGTAAGTCTAGTACCCCGCATCGCACTAAATTTCTTGCATCGGAGCAAGCGTGGCACCCAGCGCGGCGGCAAGTGAACAAAATTGCTTGAAAAATTGCATCGTGTACGGCGAGCTTTATTCACCAGGGCAAGTGGTGGTGGAAGATGAAAGTTGTCTACGACAAATCATATTTATATTTTAGAACTACTCAAAAGCTTAATAATATCATTAATACTCATTTCAAATTGTTTCCTATTCAGTATAAATAATTTTTTTCCCGTTTGCACTATTAATATTCAAATTTGACTTGTTATAGATAACATTAATTTTATACCAATATATTGGCGCTAGAATCAGTTCCAATGACGTTTCGAGAATATCTCTTTATTATTTAAAACTTTTATCAAAATAGAACATGTTTTGTCGATCGTTAATAAAAATTTTGGAAGAAATAATCTTCCTGTGGTGTTTGCAATGCGTCAAATTATGAAGAATTTTCGAATTTGAATTTTCTGTACACGATAAAAAAAGCCATTGCTGCAAAGAATATGAATGTGTTGGGGAATCGTCGTTCTGAAGAAGTTAGACTCTCAATTTTTAGAATATAAATGCGTGAAAGTAGGTCGTATTTAGCTTCTGTTTCCTATATTATGGACAGTGATTTATGAAGTGGGCGTTTTATTACGAAACCTCTATTCCATTTGAACAAACCATTATAGATTCCATAAGCTATTGTTAGTGATATGATAATGCTTGATTATTGGGCAAGGATTTCCAAATTCTCTAAATAATTGTTCATATGCTGCATGGATGAGAATTAGATCTTAGATTCAATTCATGGTTTATCTGATCAGTGTGAGAAAGGTTGGGTTTATAAATCGCAGGACTAACCTTATGTTGAAGATTTGAAGCCAATCTAACAAAACAAAAAACAGTCACGTTGAAAGAATGATCTTTCTCCAACACTGTTTTGAAACTTGCATATTCCATAACCAAAAATTAAGTTGGAACAGATGACATTTCAAAAAATCGTTTAAAATGATTCTGTATGTCGTTTAGAATGATTCTTCAAGCCTTTAGAATCATTTCGACGAATCAGAAGCTGTTAGTTTGGCTACTACCATGGTTACTTCCTAACAATTCAAGTATTCATACCTGGATTTGACGTTTGACATTAGATAATTTTTTAAGTATCCTCTGAAATATTGGTGAGTTTCCAAATCTTGTTAGGGATAGTATAGTCTACAACATGTTTGGAATGGCGTATTCCACACTTGCAAACCGTTTCCGTTTCCGTTTTCGCTCGTTTAGAATATACGCCATTCCAATACTTATTGTAGAATATACTATTTTTCTATAGTCACTATCACTGATCTCTATAATAACACTGGATTGAATTTAAGCCGCTGAGATGCGTCCCCAATTGAGCGCCGCCATCTTGGCAAAAATTGAGGTTTTGTGACAGATCAATACCGCGTTGGGCAGTGATATTAAAAAATTTAGCTGTTTGGTTTGACGGTATTTTATTTATCAAACATGATAATCGAGTGAATGTTTCGCGGAAAAATCCGATTCATCGAGAAATTTGACACTGCACAAGTAATTACAACGAAATAACCTGAGGTTACTGTCATTATGACTGAAATAAGTGAACATCACTTATTTTTATTGCTATGCTATGATGTGAATATTTTTGAGATTTCCATCCGATGGGCAATCGTTCTAAAAATGGCTCGAACAAATGAGTTTGCCATAGTTAGAAATAGTCAAAAACATGAGGTTATGTTCTCAAAATTTTGATGCGCTAAAACAAAATAAAAGATACACGACTCTGGAAAATGATGCTGTTCCGACTATTTTCAACAAACTATACAAAAACTATTGCGTTAACTCCAAAACCAAAAAAAAATGTTCAAATAGTCACACAATTCTCAATACGATTTATTTATTGTTTAGATTTATAACAAAAATCGTGAAACTATTCAATGAATCAATAATTCAGAGCTAAAATGTTTTAAAAATAGTTAAAATATTGATACCAAAGAGTTAACAAATATTATGGAATTTTAATGAATATTTTCAAATTTTTCAACTATTTTATCAATTTTTAAATACTTTTAACTACTATTGATTATTAATGTGTGCATATTGACGTATATTAAGAACAATTTCATCATCTAATTTGTATTATGCTTCGAATCTCATCGAGTATCTCCTTTAAGTATTTTGAATTTGCCACCGAATCGTGTCACGAAACCTCAATTTTACTGTCAAGGTCATCGTCCAACCGGGGCCGCTTTCAGATTCCAGAATACGGCCTAAGCCCAATCCAGTGTTATATTAGAGATCAGTGCCAAAGCCCGATCCGAGTCCCATCGGCTGATTCCTAGAATAAAGCTCTTCTCTCAATGAATTGTATACGATTAAATAGCTCTAAACCAGAAATCACTGATTCTCACTTTGAAGACTTTTGCTCAGCACATTAAAATCTATTAATTTCCAGGGTCGATTTTACTGCGGTTCAAAGTTATAAGGTTTCGTGCAGAGTCCTTTGTGATCAGCATTATATTTAAGAACAGGAATTGTGCTGTGTCTACAGACATCACAACATGCTTCAAATTTATATTTTATCTATGTCTGTTTGTGTGTATGAGAGAGAATAACAAAGTGCAACAAAGTCCTTTGAACAGTTTTTAGGCACGTTCTTATTCAGTAACGCAAATAATATAAGGATATTTCTCCACCTAGTGATAGTACAGCGAGATCAAATGCTTATCCCTGAGATTATATATGTATATTTGCAGGATTCTACATTTGCATGTATTTACGTAGGCATATGGGTACACATCAGCCATTGTCAAACAAAGTGTTTGTTCCCAAATTAGTCCCTAGTGAATACATAATATAATAACTAATCGCACAGCAGTGGCGTAATTTGAATTGATTGGATTTCCTGAATTCATCAGCTTTGATCGGCTCGGAAAATAATTATGGGCTTTATCATCCAATTGGAAATGTCAATTCCGAATGCAACTGGAATTAAGTAAGTCCCATTACATAGTCGTTTTATTCATTTGAATTCGAGCTTCGAATTGACATAGAATTAAGCCAACGAGTGTCCAAAAATCACAGTATATGCACGCACATTTGACAAGAAAATACTAGAGTACGCAGTCATTCCGATTATTGATTGGCCTCTGTCGGTGAAAACGTGTGCAAATTCTTTCAAAAAAGTCCACCCTCAATAAACTGTATCCTTCGATTTAACGTGTTTAACATATCGATGAAAATGAGATTCAGATTCAAATTATTCAGATTTCATATTATTCATGTTAAATTCTCATTCAATCACTTAGAAAAGCATATTTCGATACAAGTGCGGAATGGAGATAATTCCATGCCAATGCGAATAATTCAGCCACGAGACGAAGTCGAGTGGCAGAGTTCACATGAGCATGGAATGATCGATCCGCACGAGTAACGGATGTTATTTTTTCTACTGTCAAAGGTATTCCCGGAGATATTTATAACCAAAATATGCAGTTTTTTGAGAAAAAATTTGCTTCATTGATCTCATTCCAATTCATCAAACTTTGATAAAATTACTCATATTGATATTTTTTTGGAGAGGAATGATAAGAAAATCAAAGAGGAATGAAATTATGACAGCAATGGAACAGCTTTTTCGCGTAGCCACGCGGCTCTTCTACGAACTTCTAAGCATGCGGAATGACCCCTATTTCGCACGCTACAGCGTGTGTAATGGCTATCATTCTATAGAGACCACTGATCTCTATATTACACTGGATTGGGTTCAAGCCGTATTCTGGCATCTGAAAGCGGCTCCGGTTGAACGGCGACCTTGACTGTAAAATTGAGGTTTTGTGACACGATTCAGCGGCAAATTCAAAATACTTGAAGGAGATATTCGATGAGATTCGTAGCATATTACAAGTAAGATGATGAAATTGTTCTCAATATACGTCAATATGCACACATTAATAATCAATAATAGTTAAAAATATTTCAGAATTGTTATAATAGTTAAAATATTAAAAAAATATTCATTAATAGTTCGAAATATTTGTTAACTTTTTAGTATCAGTATTCTAACTATTTTCAAATATTTTAGCTCTAAATTAATTAAATAAAAATATCCACATCATAATAGCATAGCAATAAAAATGAATAATGTTTACTTATTTCAGTCATAACGACAGTGTTACTTCAGGTTATTTCGTTGTACTTATTTGTGCAGCGTCAAATCATCATGTTTAATAAATAAAATACCATCAAACCAAACATCTAAATTTCAAATATCACGGCCCAACGCTGTATTGATGTGTCACAAAACCTCAATTTTTGCCAAGATGGCGGCGCTCAATTGGGGATGCATCTTAGCGGCCTAAATCCAATCCAGTGTTATATAGAGATCAGTTGTATGAGGATTGCAGAATGTTTGCCATAGATGTGGAATAGTTGCAAAATAATTTTAGCAGGAGCGGAGCGGTTGCGAGATGTTTTCCGGACGTACAGAATGAATACGAAATATTTTCCGCAGACGCAGAATGTATTTCAATAATGAATCAATATATACCGGGACTATCAATCAGAAAACGTTTACCGATTCTGTGCCTCTGTTTTGGTTTTGATACTTAATTATTCGAGGTCCAAAGTCATAGGGTTTCGTGCGAAATCTTTTGAATACAAAAAATATTATTTTTCGCCAACTATCAAAAAAACATGATATTTTTGTATTGTTATGGATACGCAAAGTTCGTGATTTTTTCACTAGTAAGAAAATGAATCATATTTTTTAACTAGTGAAAAAATGAACATATTTTTTCACTAGTGAAAAAAAAAACTCTATTTTTGCCCACCTAATCTAATATAAATCAGTTTAGTAATGCTACAAGGATAGAAACAAACAGGTATTTAACAAAAAAGAAATATGAATTTGTACACCAAACTACTTATTTTTGAATATAAAAATTAATTGTTGACAGTTCTTTATTTATCAAACAACATTGCGCAATCTTCTGGTAACAATACCCAGGTGACTGCAAATTAATTATAGTTTGTACTTTTTTCCTACATTTTACTGAATAAAACAATAATTATTGTTGATCTATTATATTTTGACATTTGGCGAAAAAATATTGTTTGTATTTCGTGTGCGAAGTGATTGTATTTTGTTGCGCTTTCGAATGAATTTGTTACCTCGACCTTACGGTCTCGGTTAAAATTGACATTCTCACGCGCAACAAAAAAAACAATCACTTCGCACACTTAATACAAAAATAACTATTCTGTGAGTTTTTATGAGACATTATCATTCTGTAGGGGTGTTTTAGCTCCTTTTCAATTGAAGAATAGAACATCTTATTATTCAACCTGCATTTTTCGCATTATCGCTTTTAATGTTATCATAGTCTGTCTTATTATATTGAGACGGTTGGTCGAATCCTAGCTGGAACGATTCAAGAACTATTCATAGTCTTAATAACTATATCTATAGAAAAATCTTCCATATTCTAGCCATTATTTTGGATACCTTTATTCAAGATAAATTTGATGCTTGAACTCCATGAGATAAAAATGGAGTCAAGATTTGTAGAGGAAGAATAATATCCTCTTCCTTAGAATCAGATTCACTCATCGCAAACAATGCCTGAAGTGTAAACTCTACGCACGGCCGTAAAAAAAAAAATGTTTTTAGACATGTATCCATTCATGTTATTTAACGAAATCAGCTTATCCTAGAATGTATTAACAAGTAACTGTTACAGTTTTCTACCTGTTGAAAATAGTATATTGTACATCAAGTATAGAAAATCACCTATTTCACACGAGGTGTGTAATTTTCAGCACGAGACGGAGTCGAGTGCTGGAATCACACAAGTGTGAAATAGGTGATTCTATAGTTGAGTCTCAACAATTTAGATATTCTTTCCTGGGTTTGCGTTTGATGTTTCATAATTTTCAAAGTCTCTCCTGAAATATTGTTGAGTTTCCAAAACCTTGTTTGAGAAAGTATATTCCACAATATATATTGGAATGGCGTATTTCACACTCGCAAACCGTAATCCGAGCCAAAGGCGAAGATTACGATCCTTTCGCTAGTACTATTACAGTCCCTGTTTGAGATTTAATATTATTCTTATAAATTTCTCCTGATTTTCTTGTATTATTTGGAATTATAGTCAGCAAGGCAATATTCAATGAAAAGTTCTAATTTTGCATTGGAGAAAACATTCATAGTTAACTTTTTGCAAAAATGACAGAGTATTATTCTGTTGGCATTTGACTCTGAATAATATGTTCTATTACAAATATTAGAGTGACCCTCATTTCAAAGAGCGGAAAGTTCATGATCTGAGCCGGAGTCGAGGACTACGGTTCGTAAATATAAAATACACCATTTCAGACATGTAGTATACACTATACTTCCCCTTACAAGATTTTAAAGATTTATCAAGAATTCAGAAGTTTTCAAAAGCTTGAAACGTCAAACACAAAGCTAGAAATGAATACCCACC
This sequence comes from Dromius quadrimaculatus, assembly GCA_963989225.1. Classification (NCBI taxonomy): domain Eukaryota; kingdom Metazoa; phylum Arthropoda; class Insecta; order Coleoptera; family Carabidae; genus Dromius; species Dromius quadrimaculatus. Next base: position 40,192,868 of record OZ022331.1, on the reverse strand, counting down.
ACTGCTGAAATGTAGCCTCAATAACCAAACAAATAGCTTCTGATTCGTTAAAAATGATGATGGAGTGTTTCTTAACAAAACACAATATATTCTGTACAACGGTTTGAAATAACACTTATTGCAACATGATTTTTGGTTGTGGAATGTGGAGGTTTCAAATCAGTGCTGGAGATAAGTATATTTTATAGATATTGCTTATGATTTAACCGAAATTTTCAAGTTTGCTTAGAAATCAGTTATGTATGTATTTCACTAAAAAGTTTGTGAAGTTGGGAATTGTAGAGCCATATGGTCTCGTCTTTGCAACATTTTACTTGCGAATGTTTCTAGTGGGACTCCACTTTCTTTGTAAGTTTTCATTTTACTATTATTTATAATAAGTAGTCCCTATATCAATTTACAGACTTCTAGCATCAAAGTCTTTGGAAATCTCAAACAAACTTTCATCCCTAGTTTGAGGGGTTGGGAGGTAAAAGTTCCAAGTTTTAAAGTTTATCTGTTGTTTGTGTACTAATACTAGCTCACATACCAAATTAAAGCTTTCTAGGACTTCAGGAAGTAGCCTTAGAATTTTGATGATCATCAGTGAGTGAGCCAGTAACGAAATCGGGGTTTATTGGATATCAATAAAATCTAAAGTATAGGAGCTATGCAATTGCAACTCAATGGCTGGTACCACGAGCTTTGTTTTTGGCGGTACTAGGAGCGTTGTGTCAAGATGTGTTTCAACGCAATTAGAATTTTCTCAAATACTTTAGAGAATAATTTTCAGATACAAATTACAGGAAATAGATATGTCTAGAAAATTTATTAGACTATTCCATTCGTCGTATTTATAACAAGGTTAACAATGCTTAATTGCCATAGAAACGGTGCATATCAGTGAGTATTTGGACGTGTAGAAATACCATCGGGTATTACACTAGTGGTCAAAGTGAGTATTTCACTAAAAAAATATTTATTTTGAATAATCCATACATTTTTCAGAATTTTATTGAATAAAAACTACTTTTGGTTCTAAATTCTGTATATTTTAAAATCAAAAGTGGTCTTTATAATTTATTCTCATTTTCATATTATAATGAAACAATTTAATTAAGTCAATTCTTATATTTCACTTCAAAGAAGAAGTGAGTATCTTTCATATTCTTTATACTAAAACATTTTAATTCAGTCAATTTTTATATTTTACTTCAAAGAAAAATGACAATTGGAAAAGCTGATGTGATTGCAGTTATGCAGAAGGCTTCCTCCAGAAAGACTTTCGTTCACGATTTTTTCGGCAAGAGCAACAGAATTAGTACTGGTAGTAGAAGTAGAGGCTACAGTAATTTCAGTCTCCGTTAAATTTTTTCTTAATTGACTAACAATATGCTATGATGCTCGGTATCCAACTGTAGATAACTTTTAATAGAGTTTAGATTGCTGTGACCACTAATTTTCATTAGTTGGTGCTCCCCAACGCCAGCTTTCGCTAAAGTAGACACTGTAGATGATCTTATTGAGTGGTTAGATATTTTTCTTCTTTTTACATCCACGCCGACTTGTTCAGCTGAATGTTTCACCCATTTATTTATTTCATTAATTCCAACGGGACAATTTTTGAACCAATTACTTGATCCTGATTTAGTCCAAAAAGGATTTAGTGTTAGGAAGATTCGGTTGGTCTTAATATTCTCTCCTCTTTTAGACATTAGTTTGTGATACAACCTAAATGAGAATGGACATTGAAATAAGGCAATTTGACTATCAAAAATGACATGTACGTACCTTACAGGACATAATTCACGATTTTCTTTATTTTCAATTAGCCATTTGCTTGAACAAAGTGGTTTAGCTCCTCCTTGTGCAGATTTTGAAAATATGCTATTATATTCTATTCTACCAGTGGGCAAACCATCATTGCTTAATTCTTCCTTGAAATAACTTGTTAAGCATTGTGCCCCTTCTCCACCCCGCCATGCCAGTTCAAAGGAAACTATTAGAAAAAACTTCTTTTGGAGCCCTTCCGGGGTATTTTCATCGAAAGTAAGTAGAATATTCGCAATCTCTTCTTGTGTAATAGCTCCTGCACTTTTTGTTCGTTTTTCTGCGCACATTTGTAATTCTCTTCGCTTTGTATCCCTAGCTTCTCTTGCAGATTTAAAAACAACATCGCTGAACGGGTTGATCGTAATTTTCCAATTATTGAAATATAACTCTTGGACTAATTTAGCGGTAATGTTCCAATTATGTTTTACCACTGCTTCCTTATAATCTGTACCATCCTGTTTCTTCATATTACATGCCCAACTTTTTAATATAGTGTTAATTTCAGCAGAAGATGTAGATGCCTCCAATTTGTAATTTTTTTCTGTCAAGAAATCTGTAAATTGCCTCCACACGTAGTCTCGCGCTTTTTTTGTATTCAACGGAATATTTTTTTTTATATCTTCATCGATTTCACCTTCCGATTTATCACCAAATCTTTTTCGAGTAGTTTCCATATCCAAATGCAGTTTATTTCTCTATATTTGTCGAAGAAAATGCCAGAAACTCTAATTTTTCATTTTGACAAAAGTTTGTTTACTCGTTCCTATGAAAATTACATGCCTTGTCACTCGATAAATAGAAAACTAATTTGAAAAAATTGTTTGACTCCTGGAATAGTCCTCCATATACCATTTGTAGTTGAAGTATTATGGACTATTTTTGTGGTGCAATCACTTATGTTTATTGTGCTTGTAAATACCACTCGTGCTGCGCACTCGTGGTATTCAAACACAAGCACAATAAACATTCGTGATAGCACCACAAAAATAATCGATAATACTTCAACTACTTATGGCATAATAAATGATTATTTTTACCATCCAAATTTCGACCAATAGAATTGCACCATTCGACGTCACGTGGTACAACCAACACGGTTTTCAAGTGGAAATTTTTTGGAAATTTTGTCTGCTGGTTATATATACAAAACAAAGAATATTCAGCCGCGTTGATTCAGCATCTGTCAAACTGACAGACAGATTGAATGTGAAAATGAGCAGATTCAGAGTCGAGTCTCTGGAATATATTGATGAATTTGGATGGGAAAAATAATCTTCCGAATACCATTCGTGATTAAATTTAACCTGGCAAAATTTTTAGATTGTTACGAGAGCTTGCTACCAATTTATTTCGTGATATTGATCAAAAATCACTCGCTTGACAGCTCGTGATTTTTCTGTCAATATCACTCAATAAATTGCTAAGCAACAAGCTCTCGTAACAATCTGAAAATTTTTCCAGTAAAATTTAACCACTTATGATATTATATATGAATATTTTCCATTAGAATAGCTTGGAATATTTGTATTGCCTTAAAACTATACTTAAAATAACACAGTTAGTATAGCCTGAAACAGAGTTTGTGGTACCAGCCTATATGTTTGATGAATCTACTATTGACATCATATCCCAAGAACTTTTTTTATCTGGTATAATTCAAACTCAAGTTATGAGGGTTCAGAAAAATGACGAAGCTCTTAGAGAAAATCATAACAACTTTAATCTCCACAATTTTCACAGCAAACTGCACAGAAGAGCCGGGAATTGCATAAGATTAGTTTTGCCTGTAAAACTCCTATGTCATTACATTGGGTGGCTCCAGCAAAATTATTATATCGAGCTCAGTGCAAATATTGGCTTCATAATCAGCAGGTGAGGAGGCGAATTCCCCCGACGGTGACGGACAAGAAGTCAGTAAGATTTTCATTGAATTATAATAATACACTCTGTGGTGTACTCTTTACAAAAAACTAAAGAAACGTGTGACTTGTTGACTGGTAACCGTACCCCACAGTTGAAAAAATATCAATAAATCTACCAAGAGCACACTAATTATCTGCTGGATCGCGTAGAAGATGTAATCGCTATTCATATTATTTCATTTTTATTATAATTTTTGCACTGGAGGCTCATAAAATCAAAGTATTACACTAACTTAGTGTAATAAGTTATTTTTTGGCTTGAATAACAAAAATGATCATTTTATCTCAAACACATGATTTAAGAAGCTTTATATTCACTCTATATCTACAAAATTCTCGTCAGATATTCATGGTATTGATTCCACACTCAATTCTACCACTGTGCTCTCCAAATTGAAGATAAATTACCCAGGAAACAATTGCTCACACAATTGTAATTAATTGTGAATCATAGCATTCTTCAATTGAATTTACCCAATAAAAGTGTGATTTGATTTAAATGCGATAGCATAGACTTTCCAGAATTTTTCTAGTGTTCGACTCATCTTAGATTTCAGCAAATTCAACTTACTTGCACAATATCTCCAAGATTGCCGCCTGTGGCAGTAAATGTCAGGTAACAAATATAGGGCAGTTTGTCTTCTCGCGGCCTGTGCAAGTCCAAATCGTAGGTCTTGCCCACGTCCCCATAATACGTTCTGTTACAAGCTGAAACAAACAAAAAACATGGTATTATAGAAAGCTTGACATTTTCAATTTGAAGAATGAGAACAGAATGTAGACCGTATGGCAAGCCAGATAGGATGATCAGGAGTCAATTCATGATTTTGAAGTTCAGATCTTATTGAAAAATGGTTGAGGATTGCAAGAAGAAACTATTGATCCTTTAACTTAAGAGTTCAATTCAAGTATGCAATTATAGAAAACACGCCAAAATTGCTCAACAGACATATGTAGGTACTTGTTTAAGATAATTGATTTGGAAAGTTGGAAAAATCCGGGGGTTACAAAAGGAACCTTTGTTTTAAAGATCAAATTCTTAAAATTTTGATGTAACCAACCTCATATTCTTCTAGTCGAATAAATATTGAGTTGATTCTATTATGTGAGGTCTGATTTCTCAATTCACAAGTCTGTTGTGCGAACTATTTCTTTGATATTTGTATGTTTCTTGTGAAATTGGTAAATGTGTGCTCTATTACGGGAGACTTATTACGATCTAGTATTAATGGGTATATGACTCAATTCTAGCTTTGCAATGATTGCTGCCTGATCCACCTGAATAAATGCCGTACTAGAATTAGTGTGAATGACGACGACTTGCTCTTTGTTATTCATATTTTTGTATATGAACTCAGTAAATAGGACCAAATTTATTTTACATAACAAAATCAACTTTACTCTAGAATAATGATGCTTTTTAGGCTATATTCTAGAAGAACTACTACTAAGAGTGCTAAGAAAATCTCTACGTTGTTGGACAGAATAAGTACTGACTTCTAGTGACGATTATTGATATCTTGATTGATAAATTGGCGGAATACATAAAAGTCGCCATATATACGAAGAAAAAGTCGAATGGGAAGATTGATTATATTATACCAAAATAACAAGTTCAAATAACTTCAATTTCAAAATTATATTGCTTCTTCACGTGCTACGCTTGCAGAATATAACAATATATACGTTGATTCGCACAAATCAAAATTCGAGTATGCTTCATCAATCAAAGCTTGACAGGCGTGATAGCGTGATATTATTGATTGGATATAAATTTCTCCCCTGCGAAATACCTATTTTGCACGAGATTGTAAGAGTACATGCAACTAATTCGCTAGCTCCGTATACGGAGGTAAATAATTCATACCCATTCGTGTAGAAACTCTCCTTGTAGTAAAGAAACTCTACCAGTAAGATGCAAATTTATTGGAGTTTCAACTATTACTGTAAAGAAGAATACTCTGCACCAATCGATATAACAAGGTTCTACTGACAGTTCGCAGGCTGAAAAATGGTAATTCCACATTCTAGGCGGGAAATAATAATAACGACGTTTGCAAATAGTTTTATGACTTTCCTAAATGTTTTTGACTTATACGACAATAAAGACTCATAGGAATTAATGTGAACTTGAGGACTTCGATCGATTATTCATGAAGATATGAAATTCATTGCAATTTTGTTCATGACTACAAAATTATTGACCTAGAGGATTTGCTCAGATTACCGTTGGATCAATCTTGCTCTGCAGCTCCAATCATCCCAGTTGGGAAATAGTCACGGTATGCAAGCCGTTATATGAGTGTCCAATTTTTGACGGGATAAAATGACTAACTTCTAAATTACTACAATTCCAAGTTAATTGTTGAACTTGGTACACGCTTATCCTTTCCAATAACCCTACTGTCAAGCCGACCACGAGTCCTCCGATTGCCATTGAAGCTCACAATTGAGTCAGGCACATTTATCAGCATGCTTAAATATCGACTAAATTTCGATTTTTTTTTCCTCTAGATCTACGTGTGGAATGCTAATCATGATACTCTCGTCACATAAATCTACGCACACAAGCTATCCAGAACACAAAATCGCTGTAGAAATAGCTGAATGAAAAGCAACCATTCCAAATAGAAAACCTAGAATCAATAATATCGTACGGAGAATAACGAGCTCTCAAATTATTGGATGAATTGAATCAGAATTTAAATGGGAGGTACGGAAATATTAATAATGATTCTTCTGAACAATGTTTTGAGGAGTACCTTTTTTCAAGTAAATTTATTCTATCCAACAAGAAAATCTGTATGGACATGAAATTTGGTAGGTATGGAAACTGGATGATTTAAGTCGTAAAATGTGTCTAATTCGGTAGCGTCTAATTCCATTCAAACAGAAAATGTTGTGCTGATTCAGGAAGCAACTTCAGAGGTATTTTTATTTGTGTCATATTATAGTGGTTAAAAATTTGATTTCTGTCGATTTCTTCTTTCTCAAATGAATTCTAGATGATTGATGAAAATTTGTCGAATAGAAACGTCTGAAAGTTTTATTTATTAGTAACCACCGTGCATAAAGAAGGTTCTGAGGACATATATCCAAGATATGGATCAAAATTCAAGCTGTCAAAATGACGCCATACTTGGTTCTAGCACGCAAAAATGAGTCTAATATTTGTTCTTCCATTTTTTTTCAGTCTATTTCCATATTTTGTAAGATGTTGTTTTTTACGAGGGTAAGGTGGAAAGTCTCTGAGAAACGAGACAAGAAATAATTTAATAAAAACGACTTCTGATTTCAAATCCTGTATTCAAGACAAGTAACTAGATTCTGAAAATGTGCAGAATACTAGATGTTATGCCTGTATTACACGATACAATTTATTGACCAATAAATTGACCAAGTTTTCTGTCAAGTTTTCAACAATTTATTGTCGAGCTCAAAAATATTTTGTACCATATTACACGATTCAAGTTTTCGTCAAGATAAATCAGAGTTACCAACTTATAACTTTTGACGTAGCTTCAAAAAGTGTGGTTAGAGAAGAAGTGAGATAGTAGAGATGACAAAAAATTAATATACTGACGGTAACTGTATATAGAAATTATATTAATACTTTGTCAACACTAAGATTATCATTTGACGCGAAATAACTAATATGAGTAATGTTGGCAACGACAAAATCTTCCTAGAGTACCCCAGAATATTGGTGAAAAATAGAGCCAGTTCTATTTCAAGAATAACTTGGTCAATTATTAGTCAAGAAAAAATTGTGAAAATTTTGGACATATCACCCACAACAATAAATTGAAAGTCAACTTTTGAAAATGATTGACCAATAAATTGTATCGTGTAATACAGGCATTATAACGTGGATGTCACACCTAAACAAGAACAATAAAATCCTCTGGCATTCACCCAAGGCTTGAGAAAAACCACGTGCAAACTTCAAACAGAGGAATATGTCCTACTTGGTACAGCTCCGCACACATTCCAAATCCCAAAATACACGACATTTCAACAAGACAGAGTAGCGCTAATCTTTGCTATTGGTTTGGTTCACAACTGCAGTGCCAAATAGTCTTCAGTGTACTTTATAATCCAAAATATATACAGAACTACACCAACTTAATCATAGTCATTATATATGTGTGTTATTGATTACAGAAAGCCAAACATTTGATGATCCAAAACCATCAGTATGGTTAAAGTAATTTGGACGTTTAAGTATCTCAATTGCTTCTCTCTCTTGTTGAAATGTCGTGTATTTTGTGATTTGGGATGTGTGCGGAGCTGTACCAAGTAGGACATATTTCTCTGTTTGAGGTTTTCACGTGGTTTTCCTCAAGCCTTGGGAGAATGCCAAAGGATTCTCTTTTTCTTGTCTAGGTGTGATATCCACGTTATTACATCTAGTATTCTGTATATTTTTAGTATCTAGTTACTTGCCTTGTTTTATTTTGTATCATTTTTTTCTGTAGAAGATATTTTTTCAAAGGATCGAAATGTCAAAGTTTCAAATAATTATACAGAATTTGAAATCAAAAGTCGTTTTAATCAAATAAAATTCTGAAAAATGCATAGATTATTAGGAAATGATTCATTTGGTCAAAACTCATTTTATTTCTCATCATAATGTTCTTGTGAGTCGATAATCTTCATCCAACGTTCTTGTAATTTTCCGATCCTTTCTGAATAACAAAATTTCGGCAATCTTTCGAAATAGGCTGATTCAGCGATGACCTCATCGTTGGAGCCAAATCTCTCTTCGCCGAGCTATTTCTTCAAGTTTGGAAATGAATAAAAGTCGCAGGAAAGCAAATCTTGAGAACCGATTCGTTGCGCAATTCATGCAATTTTGCCATTGCGACTGCAAATCTGTGCGCCGGTGCGTTGTCCTGTTGGAAGGACACTTTTTTCTTCATTGAGTGGCTCTGCATCATATTAGCTGGGGATTGTGCGCGTCCTAAAAAACTGTCACCATGTCTTTGTAGGCCGACGAAGCCTTTTTCGACTTTGATTCGTCAGAACAAGTCCACTGTTTCGATTGTGTGTTTTGATAGTCACGAAACGACTCAAAAAAATCATTCGTATCGCACTTGAACATCATCAAACACTCTTTCGGAGTTCTTGCACGGTCATGTTTGTTGACAACAGAAAGCAAATGAGGCTGTCATCTGGCAGATAGCTATCCTCATATCCAATAATTTATGAGAGATATTCCACTCCCGTTCGGTTGAGGAGACCATAGCTTCAGCAATCTTGTGCACTTCTACCCGCAATCATCTAATATCATATCACAGATTTTATAAACGATTTCTGGCGTTGTAACCTCAATTGAACGTCCAGAACGACTACAACAAGAATCGATTCTCAATTCTGTCAAAGTTGTCATTTGGGCGCGTGTCATAGTGCGTTTTTTGTTTGTAATTCTTTGTTGCCAATTATGATAGGGTTGCTAATTAGAAAACTGACATTTTTACTTACTTGTACTAAATACCAGGAAATATTGTGAAACCGACAAAATTCACCTATCGAGATTTCAATGGAAATATCAGTTTGGATCATCCCTGAATCCATTTTGACTATTTTCGGCTTGATGGTACGTATGTGCGTTCGTACGTTCATGCGTTCGTGCGTACGTTCTTAGCTCGCAAATATCAAAACTGGTTGAACGTATGATGTTAAAATTTTGTATTGAGGACTGGTATAGGGTCTAGTTGTGCATCTTGTATTATGGTCCCAATCGTCTGTACCGGAAGTACACTTTACCTGAATCTTTTTTCGAATTTTTCCGATAGATCCAGAATAATCAATAGTAGGATGTTGAAATTTAGTATTTGAACTTGATGTTGTATTAAATTGGGTATCTGCTATTTTTGTAAGAATTGGCCAAGCCAGAAGAGCACTTTACTTGAAACGTTTTTGAATTTTTTGCATAAATATAGAATGATCCGCCATAGCATATTGAAATTTTGTATAAAGAACTTCTATAACATCTTATTGTACATCTTGCATTATGATTGCGATCGGCTAAACCGGAAGTGCACTTTGCTTGAAACTTTTATTCAATTTTCCGCATAAATTCAGAATGATCAGCCATAGGATACTGGAATTGAGCATTTGAAATTGCTGTAGCATCTTAATAGTCATCTTCTATTTTTGTAACAATAGGCTGAGGCGGAGGAGCACTTTATATGACAGACTTTTTGAATTTCCCGCATAAATTCTAAACAATCAGTCGTAGAATATTTAAATTTTGTATTAGGCATTCTTATAATATCTAGTTATACACCTTGCATTATGATTGCTATCGACTAAGCCGAAAGAGCACTTTATTCGAAACATTTTTTGAATTTTCCGCATAAATCCAAAATGATCTAAAGTAGATCGTTAGAGTTCAGTATTTAGGACGATTATACCGTCTAGATGCTCCTATCATATTTTTGAGGTGTTATCTTGAATGTTCACAAAAGTATTCAACTAAAATCGTAACTGTTAGCCATGACTTTGTGATTCCATTGACATTTGGATGGTCTTTAGGATATGAACATTCCAAATCAAAATGAATCTGATTCATGGTCTTCATACAAGCAGAATCAAACTGAATCAATGTAAACTGAATCCTCTCCCCTTTCTTCATCTTCTCTCATTAGATTTTGAGGTTCCAGCATGAATGCAGTTATGAAGTATCTCACGAAAGACTCAAATTTGGTATTCTCATCATCCACATCGGAAGGATACGAAGGGCTTTCGAAGCACTTCGAAGTTTTTCTATGTCTTCTACTTTCATAATTGAAAATTCCACGTTTTTCGTATTGATTCATGACTGATTTCAAGGCCATTTTTCACTGAACGAATGTGAATCAATTTTTAGTAGATGACTTTGTGAACAACCAACTTTTTTTACACTTTTGCCTCATGAGAAACACTATTGTGCCAATTATAATGGCATTTATGCCGGAAGTTCAAAATTAACTATAAGATAGTATGACAAAAGATAAATAATTGGTTTTGGATTACAAATCAGATTCACTTTTTTCTAGTTACATTCAGTGAGAAGAGAAGGCAAGAAATTCTGACCAGTCGAATCATATGGAAAATGGAATCAAGGCCATAACAGGGACTAGCCCAGAGTGGATTCAGATAGGATAGCTCAATACCTGACCACTAAACTTTGTGAATCCATTTACTAATCATCAAGCTGCCATACACGGCAACCGCATTTTTTTTTCAAGCTGTAAGTGATCTAAATCTGATATTAATCAATAAGGCTTCATTTGTGATATTTGTTAACGGTTGAACTAAATTATTTATTGACACAATATGTCAAGCTGAATTATATTCATTCACGTTATCTCTCCCATTCAACATAATAATAAATTCTAATATCACAGGAAATTATGTTTGTGTTTATGTTACACAATATTTTCAGAACAAACAGAAAAATATCGAATGTTTTTGAACAGGGTTAGAACTCCCCCAACAGCAAAGTTTGGAAAACAAATAAAATGAGCAAACGTAATGTTTGTTTGTTTGTTTATCATACAAGGCAACCAAAATATTATCTTTATATCGCTTTCTATTTGCTAATTTGATTATATGGTACAAACAAGCGTGTGGTGAACACAATTTTCCATTCACAATTTGATGAAATTTTGTTTCGCATATTTCAAAAAATGAATGCATTCAAATAAATAATATGCTCTTGAATTAAAAATTCTAATAAATTCCTCTATAAAATATGACATCAATATACATAGCCAAGAGCCAATTCAATTCATAATTTATCGTCATAAAACCTTCTCTTTATTATTATTCCATATATTCATGTCAATATTACATATTACCTGTTTTTGTAATAAATGCACAATCAGATGGCCAGTTGTATCGCTGTCCCTTGAATTTTAAGTGTCGCTTTATTAAACAATATCGTATCAAGACTCAAAAGTCAAATATGACATGAATATTGCTGTCATTATTCCGATTCGATATTTTTTGTTCAGGTGAAGCTTCAAATTTAAGCTAGAGCGGTGCAACTGGCCACAAATCTGTTACTAGAAAATTAATTCTGTTATACATTAAATTGTTCAGAATTCTTTGCATATTCTTATTAAAGGATAAATTGAACAAAGCATAATTTCATAAAACACTTGTATTAAATTCCAATTGAACATTACAATAAAACAATATTCATCTATAACTGATGTACAGTGGCCGCCGGTCTCAGAGTGTTGATCTCATGTATTCTGAAAGTGAAACATAACATAAGCAAACTACCTTGCTTAGTGAGGAATCACATCCACACACGGGGTATATAATTAACATCATCAACACACGATCACACCACTTAAGTTCAGGCAGGTAGACTAGGATAATAAGGTTAAAAGATCGGATTGAGCGTCCCAGACGCCATCGTGAATCCCAGATTCACGCGCAAACCCCAGGCTTGCAAGCGAATCCCAGACTCGCCTCAGGTCCCAGACCTGGTAGAAAGTGACTTAGCATCTGTTAACAGTGAGTTCATCAAGGCAAGAGGTATTCAGTGAAAGCCGAGAACAAACCGAAGCTCGACCTCCCCACTCAGATGTAAGCGAACGTTGAACAACTGTACTAAGCAGTGCATCGTTGGTACCAGGTCGGTAACTGGTACATCGTTGGGCGCCTCGGCTTCCACCATTACGGTGTTACGCGCCATTAGGATAAGGATTAGGAAATATATAAATCACATACCATACAACCACTACAATTCACACACCTCCAATATACAAACACTCTCCAATACACACACGTGACTCACTCACCCTAACTCTTCAAGATACACTAAGGACATTGTAACTTCACTCTCCTAAATAATAACACAAACTGAGGTAACAGATGGATGTCGGCCCGTTTAAATAACCTTCGTGTTGTGTAACTTGCTGAAATTGTTAAAAATGATATGATTATTAATCTTACGTAAAACCTATGAAAAATATCGCTAACATTCTACACAATACTTGACATGAAAATTCTAACAGAAGAATGTGTGTGTATCTAGTTCATATGATTAGCTCAAAATTCACACAAACTTGTCAAATCAACCGCAAAAACCGGAATCGTATTCATGTGCTATTGCATCACGCTCAGAAACGTTCGATACATCTACCGGTGTCTATTCTCTCACTTCCACTTATTCCTCCCAAGTGAACTCATGGAGATTTCCAGTGAATATTCGTACTGCTTGCCAAACTTATTTGGATCAAAGGTTAACCAGATGAAAGGGTAGAGAAACTATTATTTTCATAATAACTGCATTGAAAGAATGAGCTTCAGCACTTGTTTTGTAAGTCGAAACGAGACAATTTAAGACAAATGCGAGTGTTACTAGATAGAAAAAAACTGACGTGGACAACACGTGACCTACTTGTACATATTGGATATATTTTTTGGATACGATAACCAAACACATAACTCCATCGTTCCATGGCTAATCGTTTTGGATTTATCCAAAGAATTTCAAAAATCTGTCAAATAAAGTGCGCTTTCGGTCTAGTCGGTTGCTATGGAAACAGTAGTTCTATAATATTCCCAAATATTGGTTTCCAAGATTCTACGGCTGATTGTTTTGTATTTATGCCCCAAATTGAAGAAAAATATCATATTAATACTTTACAGCCAATCGTATCGAACTTATGCGAAAAATTTCGTTATACTATCAAATAAAGTGCATCTCCGGTTCAGTCGATCCCAATTGGAATAGGATATGAGCATCTAGATGCTATTACCGTTTCAAATACTGCAATCAAAATGTTAGGTGCACATAAAGACCCTATATCAGTCTTAAATACAAAAGTTCAGCTTTATATATCTGACGGGCTTCGATATTTGCAAGTTACGATTATATGTACGCACCGACATCAAGCCGAAAATGATCAAAATGGATTCGGGCATGCTCAAAACGGATACTTCCATTAAAATCTCGATATGTAAATTTTGTCGGTTTTACAATACTTCTTGTACTTTGTGCAAATAAGTGAAAAAGTTGTTTTTGCCAGAGGGACGAAACAAACGAGTGTGAAAAGAAATTGCCAACCTATTTTGAGGGTTGCAAGTATGTGCTGGAAAATAGTAAAGTTGTCATCAAGATAGTAATTCATAACCTGCTCCCACCAGGCTGAAATTCTCAGGACATATTCTTTCAATAGTTTAAAAAGTATATGTGAACAGTCAGCGTATTCTGGCGGCTGCAAGTATCTGCCAGAAGAGTATATTTAAAGCTGTCAGAATATTGTGAAAAAGAGATACTTCGAAAAAAAGAAGAAATCATTTCAAAAGTACTAATTTCTCCACAACAAATTTCCTAGCTTCCTAGTATCTACAATGATTACATTTCATTCAGAAAATATTTCAAACATTCAAATAATATTACACTGAAATTATTTGTTTACGTTGGTAATTTAGTCATTTGTCGGTAGGGTCAAAAATGTCAAACGTCAAATCTTTATTTAAGTCGAAGTCAAAGTGACGGTAAACAAAATCAGGAGCAAAAATATACAAAATAGTCCACAGAATAATAGTCGGATACATTTACTGTGAGTACAAAACATAAACACAGATCATACAATCACAGAGTTGTATTTCAGGAAGGCTGAATCTATTCCTACGGCGAACGGACGGAAATATTTTTTAAAATTTTTCCAGTAACTGGATGAATAATATATTTTTATTTATCCGGCAAGAAGAATGTATTATCTACTGTCGAATTCTGCATTTATAAATACGGTATACCCTCTGAAGGTTACATTTTATCTTTCCAAAATTCTCTTAAACCATGCTTTGATACTTTTATACTAGCTATATGTACTCTTTGAAGTATTCAAAGTGAGTAAAATATAATTGGAAAGTATTTGAACATCATAAAATAAATAGTAATTTCGAGAGTAATTCATTTATTATAGAAATTCAAAATTACCTCCAAGTCAGAATTCATGAAAACAATGTCACATGTCTTAAAATTATATTTGCCTCAATCACGTTATATATTAAAATTCACATTCATCACACATCTATAATTCTTTTGTCCATCTCTTGAGTCCCGAACATTCCAAATGATACCATACATGACAATAATCACAACCTATGCTTTTTTCCAATTTTGAGTATTTATCAATCAATTTTTGGAAGTTTTTTTTTGAGAGTACTCTTTCACAACAATTTTCCCCGCTTCCGTAGTAAAATATAGCTGTTCACATGAATTTAAGTTTTTATTGGATTGAATTAATGAGTTACATTTAATTACATGATTATTTGAATATAAATAAGAATACGCTATGTCAGTAGCGTTGTGCGCGGCGCGAGCGCCGTCCTGGTGGCGGCACTTTGCATTTATTTACTAATATATTTAAAATCGTGACAGTCAACAAATTTTGACATATTCACGTAATTTGCAGAACTGGCATTCAGAATTAGCCGAAAGTTTGTAACAATGACAGTAGTATTTGGATGCGGGTCTCAAGAAGTTGATTTATCTATGTTTAGATCCAAAAGTTTGAGCAAAGAGTAAAAATTGGTACAAAGTTTTAATGTCAGCGACGAAGAAGAAATTGAAAATAACAAAGAAGATTGTAAAATTACGGGATTTACTTTGCGCGAAACGCCTGGCACATTTAGTGATGGAACAAATCCGAGTTTGTATAATGTATTGATTGAGATATGTGTAAATTATTATAAGTGTAAACATAGTTTTCTATTTGACATGATAATACGTTAGTTTGAATGTACTTTTTCTATGTTCTGTTTAATTATTATCTGAATATTGAATCAATGAACAATATTGATTTCTCTCGTGATTTTACATAACTTCATCTGATATTCACGAGTTATTTTCATGAATTGAAAATAATCTGTGTGACTATCATAAAATCTTTTTGATTTGGTGTGTTTTGAATTCTTCATTAAGGAATCAGCATCATTCATGCCTGATGATTTGATATTTGCTTGCCAGATACGAGTTATCCGGAAGCATCATTCATTTAAATAAGTGAAAATTCATTTATAAGGATTCATTTATGATATTTTGTCTCCAATTTATAATCAATGATAATATTGTTGGAATATAGATTATTGATACTGTACAAACATTGTACCTACAATTTAAAAAACACTAACTGCTTATTTCTAAAGTTCGCTAATAGTAGAGGATCCGAGTTGAGAACGACTATCACCCATCTGGTACAGCGGTGAAATTTTTTTCTTATCAAATTTAGTATATTAGAGAATACATAGCAGATGGATTGGCTGAAATATTTTTGGCGAGGCTATGATTGATTGAATATTGAAAAATAACTTTTCATTTAACATTGCAATCATGAGTTTAACGAATGAATTTAATATCAATAAAAAGTATGTAGCCTATAGAATATGTAAACGTTGGGTTGTCTATTTTTTTCCTGGCGTAACTGCTGGGCTGGCAGGTGTGAATAGGTATATTAATATCAGCTATTTTCTTTCATCTGTTTCTTAATTAAATAAGTAAATCTTGTGAGAAAATGAGCGCTATTTAATTGCAAACACGATGATATAAGGTTGTCTGCGAAAAGTCTGGTTTAAATGACGGTTGCCGAATTTGAAAAAGTGAAATTTCAATACGTATTGCAACTTACGGCAAAATGATCAGAGATAAGTATACCGTGTGATAGAAGAAGACGCAGCATTGCAGCTGCGCGCGGTGTTCACACCAGTTGAGAGAGAGTGCGCATGCTATTTGTTCATGCAATAGAGAAGGAGAGTGATACACTGACTAAAGTATACCGTGTGATAGAAGAGGATACAGCATTGCAGCTGCGCGTGGCATTCACACCAGCTAAAAGAGAGTGCGTATGCTATTTGTTCATGCAATAGAGAAGAAGAGTGATACCCTAATGAATACCGAGCAATATTTTGGAGCAAGTGACAATAGACTTGAAAAAATAACAATAAATAATTATTTTGCATCTGATTCATTATCAGAAGTAAAATTTGGATCCTCGGATTCAATAGTTTCGTCGTCATTATCCGTCATTTCGACAATATCCTGTATTTTCAAAGGTGTTTTCAAGTCTATTGTCACTTGCTTATTCTATTATTTCTTTATTATACTTAGCTCGGATCTTATTGTCGCAAGTTTCAATAAGCATTGAAATTTCACTTTTTAAAATTCGACATCCGTCATTAAACCAGATTTTTTGCTGACAACCTTATATCATCGTGTGCACAATTGAATAGCGATTATTTTCATATAAGATTTATTCATGAAACAGATGAATGGGAATAGCTAGTATCAATATATCTGTTCATACCTGCCAACCCAGCAGTTATAGCAAAAATAGACAACCCAACGTTTATATATTCTATAGGCTCCATACTTTCGATTGGTATTAAATTAATTCGTTAAACTCATGAGTGCAATGTTAGATAAAAAGTCATTTTTCAATATTTGATTAATCATATCCTTGCCAGGAGTTTTTTAGCCAACCCATTTGCGATGTATTTACTAATATAATAAATTTTTGAGAAAAAATTTCATCACTGTAACAGATGGGTGATAGTCGTTCTTAATTCGGATCTTAGACTATGATATTATGATAAGTCTGTGTTTTTTACATGATTGCTGTAGAAATTTATTAAAACAGGTAAATTTAGGTCGAAAGATTGTTGATATTAGTTGCAACTGCAAACATGCAGCTGCAGTTTGCATATAAATTAACACAGAAAGTATCTGCTTCAAGACTGACCAGCCAATGATTTGGAATCATCCAGCATAGTTGGATAAATATCATAAGAGTGCAAGGACTAATAGTATGTACTATTGCATAAAAGCAAACTGAGAAGATAACTTTTTTACAGTTTCTTACGCTCATTGGAAATGAATGAAATTTCAGTTCACCGTTGCGCAATTGTGTGTGCGAACACTCGGGAACACAACAAATTAAACCTTGTCCCGATATTTCCACTCTTTCAAAGGATTTTCCACATATATTTGCCTCAAAAATTCAGTTTGGCTTTATGCTCTTCTATATTTGTTTTGACAGCTCCAGTCAATATTGGTAAACAGCTTATAACTTTGCATGGGGTAGCGTTCGTCGCTACTGACATAGCGTATATGACAGATCGACGTTTTTTGAATAATTGAAAATCACGTGAATAAGTTAGTTCCATCAATTTACTTTTGCATGTATTCAAATATGTTCTAAAAAGATGAGTTAAATTCTGTCAAATATACCCGGGTACGACTTAAGAGAATTTATTTTATCACGATTAATCATCTCCACTAACATTTAATTGAATGACGGATAAAATATGGGCTATTGTTTTGCACGCAAAAAAAAATAACAGGACGAATAAAAATATCTTATTCCTCCGGTAGCCGGATCATTAGTCACTTCGTTTCAGGAAATTTACAAATCATACCGTACCTATATTCAACCACACGTTGTGAAATATTGAAAAATACATATTTATTCAAACTGATGGCTGGTGACGCTGCGGTGAGTGGTTGTGAGGTGTTTAAACAGAATTACAGTTTTTTAAAATTTACAGGACAAGCAAGATATGAATACTAGTTGTGATTAATCTCAAAATGAATGATGATATACTCGGACAACCCTAACCTGTCGCTTGAGAATTTATCTTCTGGAGATAGAAATAGCCTGACCTAACTGTATCTATCTCTCTCTTACTAATGTTATGAATGAAACAATTGCTGCATGGCGTTTGTCTTTCCAAGCTAAGACATACTCTATTGCTGATGTCCTCTTTAATTTCTACCTAACGCCTTGTACCAGTAAGAAACGTATGTCTGCGTGAAAATATTTAGTTTATTCGCTTCCATGAGCGCACTTAGTAATTTTGTTTGGCTCATCAATAAGGTTTGAACCACGCGAAAATTGGATATAACTGAATTAAACGCTTCTTTCGTTTCACTTGTTGATTTAAGACAATATGTACATTTCGTATGCAAAGCAAACATTATCGGAGTACAAATTTTCAAGAGAAAACATTTGAGAATAAAATGCGGAAGCCACTGACGACGTCAGTCTCCTATCTTAGCCGATCTTGAATCATACGATTACCGAACTTACCCGATGGGACTCATTTGACTTGTCCGAGTATAGCTGAAAGGCTCTAGGATGTGTGAATGGAGCGAAGCTTTAGAATAAAGAATTCGTCACAATACATATAAATATATATAAAATAACACAAGTTGAAATTTATACTTTACAATTTGATAATAAATTGTGCAGAGGACGTTGAGCTCTCAACTTCTTCATGAATATAACATCGGTTATCATATTTAGATAATTATTAGCAACCAAAAATATTATAAAGAGTACAGTGGCAGAGTGAGAGTTTGACAACTTAAAAAAAATGGAATAATAGCGCCTATTCATGACGTGTTGTCCATTAAGTTACGAGATGGTCGGAGAACATTAGTATTGTAATGTTTATTGCTTAATGAATCACTCTGTAAATAAATAAAAGTCACTATTTAATAATCTAAATGAAATAAAATCTTTAATTCTTCTTATGTCACTAATAACAGTATATTTATATATTAATCACTTAATTCTAATTTAATCAAAGTCACAGATATTTATATTTCACTATTTATATACACTCTCACTTCCTTGTCACTGTTTATTATTTATTTGCACTGCTACTATTATTACTGTACTGTCCCACACGTCGTTGGCTTGGCCTTATATAGAGAAACACCGTCCTTCTCGAATTTTCGATGTTCGCGACTCTTTCCATTTCCAGGAATTGCTAGGGGCTTCCATTGGGAGGGGTGATGCGCTGCGACGTAGCGCGGCGTAAGAGGCGACAAGAAGCCCCTCCCCATACTGCGTCGTATTCACGAGCTCCCCTCTCACTCCCGCACGTCACACTGCCCTCTTCTTAAGAATGTTTCGTCCCGAAACACATCTTCATGTCTATGCCGGAATCGACACTCGCCGCCCTTGGTGCAACCAGTAGTTTGGTAGAAGTAGCAGTCGACAGTTTTTGGTTCGATCGGGCCTGCTGGGTGGAAGCAGCAGACCAATATTTGAATTCCGCTGCTCTGGAATGTTACCTCTATCATATTTCGAACGATCTTCCAATCCAATCCATCCAGACCGCAGCCTAATTTTGGTATTGCCAGTTTCAGGATGTCGTTCTGCATTAAATGGCCTCGCATGTCTTGCAGCGTTTCCCACATGGAACGGTAGGTTGGTTTATGATGAAATTTATCTTTCGTCACCATGTGGTAAATATAGCGTTCCTTGGTTGTCGTATTGTCCCGCAGACAGATGGTCTTCCCTACTGTGGGCTTCTGGTGTTCTGGTCTGCCAAACTTCTTCTTGAAAACTGCTGCTATTCCTCGGGACATCTCCAAATCTCTTGATACACAATGGGCCAAGGAGTAGTCGGCCGGGACTCTGAGAATAGATCCTGCTGCACTTCGGTAGTTATTCCGAATCGAGCCCGACGTCCACTTGAAAAAGTCTTCATGAACTCCTCAAATGAATCTTCCTGCGCATGGATCTTACGAGCACGTGCGTCGTTGGGATCTTCATTATTGTCTCCTGCAAATGGTGCTAGCCGATTGAAGTGCACCACTCTTGATTTACTCTTGGGGTTGCGTCTGATTTCGTAGATTATGTCGTTTATTCTTTTGATGACTTTGTAAGGCCCTTCCCAAGATGTCTGTAATTTTGGAGACAGGCCACGTCGCCGCCCTGGGTTATAAAGCCACACAGAGTCTCCTGGTTGAAAACCCCCGTCTTGTGCTTTGACGTCATAGGTCTCTTTCATCCGGTCGCTGGCATTCTGGATGTTTATACGGACTCGGGAGTGGATATCGTCTATCTGACGCCTTAAATTAATGACATAATCTTCACCAGCCAGGTCTTCTCCAGGTTTGCAGCCGAACTTTAGGTCGCATGGTAGCCGAAGTTCCCGTCCAAAAATAATTCTTGCTGGGGTCTGTCCGGTTGTTTCGTGTACGGATGAGCGGTAGGCCAAAAGAAACAGATGAAGATATTTGTCCCAGTCTCTCTGGTGACTAGAGACAACTTTGGCCAGGTGTCTGTTGATGGTCTTATTCATCCGTTCCACCATTCCATCAGACTGCGGATGTAATGCAGTAGTTCTGGTTTTACGAATATACAATACTTCACATATCCCTTGGAAAAGTGTGGATTCAAAGTTTCTTCCCTGGTCAGAATGGAGTTCCAAGGGTACGCCAAAACGACAGATCCAGTTCTTCACTAGGACGTCTGCAATAGTAGCGGCCTCTTGATTAGGAAGAGCATACGCTTCCGCCCATTTACTAAAGTAGTCCATGACGACAACAATGTATTTATTTCCGACGTCTGATTCGGGAAATGGCCCTGCTACGTCGATGGCTATCCTTTCGAATGGACTACCGACATTATACTGTCGCATTGGAGCTCTTGGTCGTTTCTGCGGTCCGTTGCTTGAAGCGCACGTAGTGCATTTCCTGCACCATTCCCTAACGTCTTCTTTGCAGTTTAGCCAATAAAACCGCTCACGAACTCTCTGCAGAGTCTTTGTTACCCCAAGGTGTCCTTCACTCACTCCATCATGGAGATGTCTCAAGACCTCCGGAACCCGACCTCTAGGAACGATCAGCTGTTCTCTACTCTTGGTTTCATCCGGATCTTTCAGGACACGCTTCAAGACGCCTTCATCCAGGATTATGGAATCCCATTGCACCCAGTATGATTTGACCGTCGGGGAGTACGGTGCCATCTCTTGCCATGTCGGTCTTGTTTCTTTCTTCTTCCATTCTTGAATAATTCGCAACTCTGAGTCGCCATCTATGTCCTTTTCTATCTCTTGTGGTTGCCAAGCATCGTCAATGACAGTTGTCCGAAATGCTTTTGCTTCAGCCTTAGAACAATGCTGACAATCATTGGAACATGGTCGTCTTGATAGGGCATCAGCATTCTTATGCGCTGTACCGGCTCGATGTTCAATGTCGAAGTCGTATTCTTGAAGTCTTTCGATCCAACGAGCGACCTGACCCTCAGGATTCTTGAACTTGAGTAACCATTTTAGAGCTGCGTGGTCAGTTCTTAACAGGAACTTTCTGCCATACAAATATTTGTAAAAATGCTCGATGGACTTGACTACTGCTAGTAATTCCCGTCTTGTGACGCAGTAGTTTCTTTCTGGCTTCGATAAAACCTTACTGAATGACTCTTTCTTGACCATCCTGCAATTGGGACAAGACTTCCCCAATTCCGACATCGCTGGCATCCGTGTCCAAAATAAAACGTCCTTCCGTCTTCGGGTAACTCAGTATCGGTGCTCGAACTAGGAGTTGCTTCAGTTGCTCGAAGGCGACTTGGCAGTCTTCATCCCAGCTATATCTACGATTTTCTTCTGTCAGTCTGGTTAATGGTTTTGCGATATTGGCGAATCCACGAACAAATCTTCTGTAATAAGTACAAAGTCCGAGGAAACTACGTAGCTGATGTTTATCCGCAGGCACTGGCCATTCTTGAATTGTCTTAATTTTCTCTGTATCAACTGCTACGCCTTCTTCGGAGACCACATGTCCCAAATAGTTTACCCGTTTTTGAAATAAGTGGCATTTCTTTGGACTAAGTTTTAAACCAGCTTTCTTTAAATGATGAAATACCTGTTCCAGATTCTTCAAATGGTCTTCAAATGATTTGCCCATCACAATTATATCGTCCAGGTACACCAAGCAAGTTTTCCATGATAGTCCTTTGAGTACGGTCTCCATCAGTCGCTCGAAAGTAGCAGGAGCATTACATAGGCCGAATGGCATAACTGTAAATTGCCACAATCCACTGCCGATGGTAAATGCAGTTTTTTCTCGGTCTTTCTCATCCATCGCTACTTGCCAGTATCCACTCTTGAGATCTAGGGTCGAGAAGATCTTTGACCCGGCCAGGGTATCCAAGGTGTCATCAATCCTGGGCAGAGGATAACTGTCCTTTTTGGTAACGTTATTCAGCTGGCGATAGTCGACACAAAATCGTGTAGACCCGTCTTTCTTCTTCACAAGTACCACCGGAGAGGCCCATGGACTGCTCGAGGGTTCAATGATGCCGTCCTGCTCCATATCTCGGATGATGGCTTCAGCGTCTTCTCTCTTCGCAATCGGGAGTCGTCGTGGTGCTTGTCGAATTGGTCGTGCATCGCCTGTGTCAATTTTGTGATGGACAATATTTGTTCTTCCTTTTCGCCCCTCACTGGTTTCAAACACCTCTTGGAATCGACGTATCAGATCTTCTGCTTGTGCACGTTGCCGATTGTTTAATTGTTGTCCTTTGGATAGTACTGAACTAGATAGTTCTCTCGAAAGTTTGTCGCAGTTTGGTCTTATCTTTACGTCTTGTCCGGTGGTTTTTATAGTGGACACTCTTGCGAGGCGTCCTAAAATAGTACCGGCTTTCAGTTTTACTGCATAATAATTAACGTTTATTATTCTTACCGGTACTATTTCTCATGAACTTATGAGGGCCTTAGCAACCAAAATCCCCTGCTGAACATTATTGTTTGGCTCCAGCATTGCGACACTCCCTTCTCGAATCTCACCATCTATTGTAGCTGGTACAATTTCTTCGCATCGCTCAGGAATCGCAAGGTCTTCTGCCAGCATTAAGCAAGCTGAAGAATCTTCTTGATAATGTAGGACGACCTCTTCATTATTGATTTTAATCACGCCGTTTTTCATATCGAGATCGAATCCGTATCTTCTCATTATATCCATCCCAAGGATACAGTCTTCTTCGATGTCAGCTACCAAGATACGATGTCCAATTTTTGTTCCTCCAATCATGATGACGACGTCAACTTCTCCATGTGTGATAGCTGAGTCACCTGTAGCTGTTCGAAGTCGCCATTTTGTCCTCATGCACGATTTGTTCGGACGCAGTAAATCGGGTCTTACTATGGTCTTCGTTGCGCCTGTGTCCAACAAAATACTACATGGCTTGTCATCTATGTATCCATCCACAAATAAGCTATCAAACTGATGACGTAGCGAAGCGATGATTGCAATATTTTGTGGGGCAGGTTTAGGTTGGATCGATATTTGCCCCGGCACATCGACCCGATTTAGTTTTCCTGCTCGGAGTTATTCTTGGGCCACGTCTTCAAGGGTTTCTTGCATCGACTTCTTGGATGACCTAGCTCTCCACAGTTCCAACACCGAAGTTGTCTTGAATTCTTGAGATCTTTTACTGCTTCCTGGACCAACCGCTGAACCTGGGCTTCCAAGTTTTCCGTGGTATCGGAGTCGCAGGTAACCTCTCGCACTCGAGCACTGCTTCTGGACGCCTGCTTTGCCGCTTCGTATTCCAGTGCATGAGCCAATGCTTCCACCAGCTTCTTCGGTCGCGCCAAACGCAGGGCTTGCTGCGTTTCATGGTCTCTGATGCCGTCCACAAATATTCTCACAGCCCAGCTTTCCAAGAAATCATCCGGGCCAGTTGGATATGCCAGTCAAACTAGGCGTGCCACATCAGCTTCGAACTCCTGTAGACTCTCGCTGGGACGTTGGTATCGGTTCTTGAGCTGCGTGTGATACACTTCCTCCAAGTGTGCATGGCCGTATCGCAGCTCCAGTCGCTTGACCAATTTTTCGTAATTGTTGTCTTCTTCCGGTGGAATAGCCTGTAAAATGTTTACCGCATCTCCTCGGAGAGCAACTGTAAGTGCTGAAACTTTCTCAGTATCATTCCAGCCGTTAGCCTTAGCAGCGGCTTCAAATTGTCTATGGTAATTAATCCAAGATGTTTGACCATCAAAGGTTGGAGGTTTGACACGCATTTTTGTAGTTGAGTCAAGATTTGGTGCGGATAATTCAATTATCTCAGCTTTTGAAGCTTTTTCCGGAGATGAAACACCAAATTTGAATTTTTCTTCAAAAATCTTCATTCTTTCATCCAATTTTGCATCCAATTCTTCTTTTAACATTTTACAATTATCTTCAAATACTTCCTCCCATAACTTTGAATTTTCTCTAAATTTTTCCAGTTGCTGTTCAACTTTCTTTGAGTTTTCCTCCATCTTTCCATGCAGTTCTTCTCTCAAGTTTCTAGAATTTTCTTCTAACTTGCCTAATAAATCTTCTTTCAAACTCGTAGAATTTTCTTTCAATTTCAAGTCTAAATTCTCTTCCAAACTTGTAGAATTTTCTTTTAATTTTGATTCTAAGTCTTCTTTTAAAAGTGAACAATTTTCTTTCAATTTTGATTCTAAATTTACAGAATTTTCTTTTAATTTTGATTCTAAATCTTCTTTTAAAAGTGAACAATTTCCTTTCAATTTTGATTCTAAATTTATAGCCAAATCGGTTAAAGAAAGTTGAACCTCAAACAAATATGTATCAGGGTCCTCACCGTCTTCAGTCATAGCTCCTCGAAGTCGTTCCATTAAAACTTGTTTGCGGCCACTGGTTTCCAAATCCCGCTCTTCCAATTGATATTTCAACTCTGCGACCTTCAAATCTTTCAACAGCTTCGTAGACGCCATTATCCAATTTTACGAAACAGCAATAAACAAAATACTAAATTGTTTATAACAATCCCACACCTGACACCACTGTAATGTTTATTGCTTGATGAATCACTCTGTAAATAAATAAAAGTCACTATTTAATAATCTAAATGAAATAAAATCTTTAATTCTTCTTATGTCACTAATAACAGTATATTTATATATTAATCACTTAATTCTAATTTAATCAAAGTCACAGATATTTATATTTCACTATTTATATACACTCTCACTTCCTTGTCACTGTTTATTATTTATTTGCACTGCTTCTATTATTACTGTACTGTCCCACACGTCGTTGGCTTGGCCTTATATAGAGAAACACCGTCCTTCTCGAATTTTCGATGTTCGCGACTCTTTCCATTTCCAGGAGTTGCTAGGGGCTTCCATTGGGAGGGGTGATGCGCTGCGACGTAGCGCGGCGTAAAAGGCGACAAGAAGCCCCTCCCCATACTGCGTCGTATTCACGAGCTCCCCTCTCACTCCCGCACGTCACAGTATTATCCCAAAAAAAGGGAACTAATGTATTTTGGGAGCTGATCAGCTTGTGATACTGATCCTTCAGCCTATAAAAACGTGATTATAGAGGTAAAAATCGCGTCAAGATCGATTGAACCTGAATAAGGTAAGCTCCTAGCTTTGAGATGATTAACATCACAATAAGCTACAATATTGAAATGTCAATTTCTTGTTAGGAAGGAATAAAATATGTCAGTATGAAAGTACTCATAAGTACAGAAATCTGATAGTGAGTAACAAAATTGTGATAAATCGTTGTCATTTCATTATCTTTTGAATGAATTTAAGAACGAAGTGATGGTCGTGAGTGTCTAGGGCATAACAAAATTAACGCTTTTTGCGATTGCTCACTTGGAAACGTCGCATTCAGAAGAATTTTTGGAGATACAAGTGATAAACTCGTCAAAATGAATCTGCACACCAAGTAATCATGTTGGGAATCAGGGTCTAGCTTCTGATTAACAATACTCATCAAGTTATAATTGTTACCAACTCATCATACTGAGTTTTCGATTTTTCGATTGTATGATATACCAAGGAATAATTCAATTTTTTTGGCACAATTCAACTGTATTATTATACCACGTGTATTTTACATGATTCATGGAATTATCTGTAGAACGTAGCCGTACATGTATCACCCAAATGCAGGCTTTAACCTCAACAATTTCAAGCTCGTTACACCTAATTTATATATTTACATATTTTCACGGAGACCTTAGGAAGTGAGAGACTCTCAGAAATTATACAGAAATTATTATTAATGTCCAACAGTTAGTCAGCACTTACTGGTCTGAAACTTACATAGAATTTATAAATTTTAATATAGGACGAAAGCATTAAAAAATAAAGGTTCCGAGCATTTCCCTTTCAGAAATGGTTTCAAATTATGCAAAATTTCAGCATAACTTTTCATTAATTCTACTCAAACTTTCAACTTTGTGTACGGCAAAATGGAATAATTATTTTAGAACTTCCATGACTACTAAGGCATTGAGTAATTTTCAAAAAGATATGTTCTTCCAGTTATCTGCAATTACAATTCACTTTTGATTATAAATAAAGACTTCTTGTAAGATTTGTATCTATTATATAATTTGCCCAGGTCTCCGAGCTTTAGAAGAAGTGGTAGCTCATCGTGACTCGTGACGGTAGCTTATGATCTGCTACCGTCATCAGATGAACTGATAATACTAAATTACAGCAGGAAACTTTGGAGTATTTATACAAAAAAAAACTTGAAGGCATTCATCCATGGCTTGGTGAACCATGCGATGCTGGTCTCTGATTGAGTGCTCTTGGGATTGGCTCGTGAATCGTTGTTGGAGAGCTTCAGTCATGCGATGCTGGTCTGTGATTGGATATCCGTGGATATGGCGATTGATGTTTCTCTAGAGAGGGTTTCTCTCCAAATAGGCTTTATCCCAACACTTAGTTGACTGAAATCAATATCTCAATTTTTCATTATGATGGCCCCCTCTTTGAATTTCCGTTTAAAGGTGATTTCTTCTTTTTGGAGTATTTTGACCTGGATGTGACGACTATTTTCCTAGGTATGCTTTGCTATCCCTGATTTGGCTGTTTAACCTCCCTCCGTATGCCATTTGTGTTCTTTGACTCTAAGTTTCAGAGGTCTTCTTGTTTCTCCTACATAGGCTATACCACACTTACATTTGATTTGATGGATTCCAGTTCTTGTTTTTGTTTGAGGTTTGGTTTTCAAAAACGTATTCTTCAACTTAGCCGTACTTTGGAATTTTGTTTGCATGTTGAATTTGCCGCACACTCTTCTGATTTTTTTAGGGACCTCTCTGATTTATCGGATGAAACGTGTGGTTTCTGTCTTGGTAGTTTTCCTAGAGGAATGTCCTTTTCCTAAATTTTGAGGCTCTTCTTCATGGAACCTTCCTTATGACCATTCTTTTTGAGAGTGCAAATACTTCTCGTTTGTACCGATCTTGTGTACTACAATGTGTTGTAGCCCTAGAAAGCAATGTTCTGCCCACACCTATTTTTGTACTTTCAGCATAGTTTGCTCCAAAATTGAAATAACGGCCTGTATGAGTCGGTTTTCGGTATATTTATGTTTTCATACTGTTGCCCTCTTTCTCTATCATGCCATCCAGAAACGGAAGATAGTTGTTGGTTTCGACTTCCATCGTGAAACTGATGCTTTCTCGTAGACTGTTGAGATAATCTAGTAACAATCTTCATCTCCTTGATTCCAAATGATGAAGGTGTCATCTACACATCTTAAGTAAGCCTTGAGCTTTACTTGAGTTGTTTGCAGGACCAGACTCTCAATGAACTTCATGTAGAGATTAACGATGACTGGTGATAATGGCTATCCAATGGGTAGACCGTCTTTTTGTCGATATAAATGATTATAAACTTGGAAGTAAAAGGTTTGTAGACAACATCACAGAAAGAACATTATACCAGGAACTGGGATGTCTGTGTGCTCCATGAGCTCTTCGTCTTCTACCAGTCTCTTCTCGATGACTTCCATGCCTTCATTCATTGGAACATTGGTGAACAGACTTTCAACGTCGGAACCCACAGAACGATCTTCAGGTTCTAACTCGATGGTCTTCATCAATTCCAGGAAGTGCTTGGAATATTTCACGAAACTTGAGTTCTTCCTCATCAATTGTGATAAGATAGGTAGATGAAACTTGGCTAAATTATAGCACGACGAGCTTCTGTAGCTAATGATTGATCTAAGTGGTATTTCTGACTTATGAATTTCAGGTAGTCCATGAAGATGTCGTGGCTTATTAAGATATAGAGTGAGCCAGGTTCTGGTGTGTTTGCTGGAGTATTTTCCGTGTTTTTTTGAGGAGTATATAGACTTTTCTATCAATTCCACTTGTTGGTCTTCTTGTAGTTCGAAGTAAGATCCTTTTTGCAGAGCCTCATCAATTTTCTGCTGGTACTTGGAGCAATCTATGTTCACCGTTGCGTCTCCTTTGTCAGCTGGTAGGATTTCAGGGTTGAATCCCGCTCGCCTAAGAGTGCTTTGCGAGGAAACTAAAAGTATAATATAATCTATTTGAATGAGTGTCTGGAATGGAATGAGAAAAAAAGTATCACAATTATTCTGATAAAATTACAAAAGTATGAGGCACAATTAGTTTACAGGTCAAAGACATTTCATACAAAGCATGAAAAAATATGTACGTTTGAAATTTGATGTTGTTTGACGGAATCAACGTTGCGTGAATATGAATTATAAATGGTGAATTGATATAATCAAATATCCTAACTATAGTAATAGTGTATGCAAATTGTTCATATGCATGAAGATACTATCTATCAATACTTCATAAAATTTATACGAGTATACTCTACCTACGTGTGCACAACTTACATGCACTATTACAATAGTTACGGTGTTTGATTAGATCAATTCACTATTTATTATTCATATTCATCTATCATCGTAAATAAGGCTGCGAATAGAGAGGAATCATTCCATCTACTTATTTAATTAGTGTAAACTGCAAACACAGGAGAATGAAGCATATTAAAACTCACCAGCACGTAAGATTAGCACAAACAATTTTACCAGAATAAACATTGAATTGTAGGCAAATTGGCTCAGCAGGCAAATATTTCTAATATGCGACAAATATGAACGTCTACATGCAAGTAAATTCGTACTGTCTTACATGAATATTGGAACAGAATACCTGTTTTCGCTTCATTATCTCTCTTACTTGAGTTTTCCTGGAAGTGTTTGATTAACAATTCATTTCTGAAATGAATATTCCGCTCAGCAAAGATTAAATTTTTAAGAGAAAGATTATGATTAGACTTGAAAATTTCTCATCGTGTACACTATACAGGATGTAAACGGAACTAAGCAACGCGATTTTTCTCGGAAGTTATTAGATATACAAGAAAATCTTCCAGATAAAGTTGCTAGTGTTTCTAGTAAGCTACTCAAATTAATGTGAATCAGAGAAAAAAAAAAAAAATTTTGGAGATATACCTATTTTTGACATTGTTTTAATGGTATACGCTCTGTATATTTTTATGCTGTTTGGTAGGATATAATTTTTGCTTTGAAAGAGTCTGAAAAGTTATACCTTCTAAGCTTAGCAGAAGTCAAGATATTGAGAAAAATATTGAAATAGTTTCACTCGAAATTAAAGCTGGCTATGAAAACAAAATTATTGAGTTATAAATTTTTATTACAGACGATTGCACCAGTAAAACTTAAATTTAGAGGGTGCCCATAGATATACAAATGTACATAAATTATTATATTACTGGTAGGAGTGACACTATAAAAATTGTTTAAAATATTCACCTTTTTGTCGTATACAAAAATTGATCCTTTTTAACACGCTTATATTAGCTTCACTTGTATCTATATAACGGAATCTTCGAACCTGATTTTCACCTACTTCAAAACGTTAGATTGAATTGAAACTTTGCACACTTCTCAAGAACCGATGACAATACAATAATGTATAAAGTTTGTCCCATTATCCTGATCAGGATCATCAGGATTAACGATCCGCTTTTGGAGAGGGAACCTGATGAACAGCTACCACATCCAAGTAAGATAGCTCGGTTAACTGTAAGCTTCCATGTGAGCGAAGCGAATCCAGTTAATGTTAAGGTGCAGTGCGAGCGAAGCGAGCATGGTTAGCTGCAAGCTGCTTTGAGCGTTGCGAGCTCGGTTAACGTTGACCTGTAATTCTAAATGAATTTTCTATAGCAGATCAAACTGAAAAATAAAAAATAAATTATAGTTTGAAGAAACTAAGAGACACGCTTTTATTGTAGATCGAACTAGGAAGCAAAAAATAATTGTTTCTATAAAAATGAAGTAATAACCGAGAAAATTGATATTACTGTGTAAAAAGCGTTTTTCCACTGATCTCTATATAACACTGGATTGGGTTTAGACCGTATTCTGGCATCTGGAAGCGGCCCCGGTTGAACGGCGGCCTTGACAGTAAAACTGAAGCTTTGTGTTCCTATTCGGCGGCAAATTCAAAACACTTATAAAAGACACTCGATGAAATTCAAAGTATAATGCAAGTAAGCTGAAGAAATTACTCTCAATATATATTGAGATACATACATTAATAATCAACAAAAGTTGAAAATTGTTATAATAGTTGAAATATTTATTAATAGTTAAAAATATTTGTGAACTTTTTAGTGTCAGTGTTTTAACTATTTTTTAAACATTGTAGTTTAGTATTATTCAATCCGTTCAATAGTTCTATAAATTTTTGTTACCTAAAATTTAAACTATGAATTTATCTATATGAATGAATTAAGTGCATTTCTGCGATAATATTGCCTATTCAAAACTAATAATTTTAAATATCTACTACACATGATAGGAGAATAATAATACATTTAATAATCAAGATTTTATTGTTCGTAAGTAAGCACAAATTTGCAGTCCAGCGATTAATTTTGTGAGCAAGATATTTTATATCAAATTTGATTATTACTCAAATTTGTTTTCATAACTTACTTGTGCAGCGTCAAATTTCTTAACGAATCGGCTTTATTTCCGCAGAACATGCATTTGAACACCATGATTTAAAAATTGCGTCTCAACACCATACTGAACTGTCACCAACATATGTCACCAATTGAACACAGAACCTCACTTTTGCCAAGATGGCGACGCTCAATTGGGGCCGCATTCCAGCGACCTAAACCCAATCCAGTGTTTATTAGAGATCAGTGATTTTTTCATATTAGCTCTACATTCAGAAATCGTTGGAGGGAATATTCATATAACAACTGATATCGAGCACCCACGCTTTTTTTACAGTAACATCAATTTTCTCGGTCATTACTTCAGTTTTATAAAAACAATTATTTTTAACTTTCTAGTTTGATATACCGGAAGTATGTTTCTTAGTTTTTTTAAACTATAATTTACTACCAAAAATGTTGATATACAGTATTATTAATTTTGTTATTCAATTCGTTACAGCTTCTCTTATTCTATGTTCTAATTCTTCAAGTGTAGCCACGTGCGTGATATAATCTTTGTTTTTAATAGAAGCCTACAGATAGAAATCTAAGGGCGATAGATCGGGAGACCTTGTAGGCCCCATTATTGGTCCTCTTGTTCCAATCCAGGCATTTGGAAATTCTTGATTTAAATAATTTCTTACGTCTATGGAATTGTGCGCAGGTGCATCATCTTGTTGAAATATCATTCCACGGCAATATGCTAGTGGTATATCAAAAAAATTTCTCAGTTCATTCTGTGAAAAAAAAAAAAAAAAAATCTTTGCGAAGTTCAAGTGCCTTCATAAAAATATGAACCCAGAACATTATTATTAAAAATTCCGCACAATACATTTCTACATGTTTATCGTAGATCTAGTTTGGTAGTTTGCCAATAATGCGTATTATGCCTTGAATATACCGTTATTGGAAAAGTGGCTCTTATCTGTCCACAAATTCTATTCGGAGATTGTACATTTGTGCGACATTCCTAAATTAAACAATTGCAAAAGTGAAGTCCTCTTACAGAATCACCAGAATGAGGATTATGGATTTTATGTATTTTGTGAGCTTTGAATTCGTGCTTTTTAAAATCTTGTGCACCTGTGTATTTGATACGTTTAATTCTAGTGCAGCTTATCTAGGATGCAAATTAAGATATGCCAATGCATCAGTTTCCAGATATTCATTTATTTAGTGAACTTCGCGATTTGCCATAATAAGGGAACCAGTTCTACGTAGCTTCCTTTCTAATTTGATTTGGATGTAAGCGGTCAGAATATTGTTGCTGGTATAATTGCAGAGCTTGTCTTCAGTTATTGATTGATAAATTGAAACATTTCAACAAATCTACCTTCTCATTGATTGAGTATTCATCCATTTTTGGAACAGATAATAATCTAACATCAATTCCAGGGAGTACTGGGAGTTTTCACTCTTATGAAGCAAATTGAACAGTTTCGCGCTATCTAGCGAGTTTGGAGAAAGTTAAATTTTTTAGCTGTGTGTGCTAGGTTTCAGAAGCTTCTGCGCGGTAAAATATTTTGCTGGAATCTGATTGGTAACCAGGTAGACAACAGAGATAATTAATGTTTGTTTATCTTGTTTGTGAAAATATGTCGGATGTGCAAAAATGAAAAATATTTTAAAATTTTGAGCAAGACTGAAAAGATGAGTTAGATTGGCAATATTTTTGAATACATTTTAGTAAATATGAAGTATATACAAATCAGTCATGTTGGAAATCTGGATGAATATAAACATTACTACTTTTTTAGATGATCAGTCGAAGATTGTTTTTCATACAAGAAGAAACCGATTATTTGGTATAAGTACGAAAGTGTGAAATATTTTGAACAGAAGTAGATTGTTCCACTAGGAGAATAATTCGAGATGGGGCTATTTTTGTGTAGTACAAATAAGCAAACAGATACTCAAATGGACAAGACAGTCGTCTTTATGCTGTTTTGGATCCCATACAACGACTTGCGGTTGGACGCTGCAAGAAGTCATTGAAGTCGAAGTATCGCAAGTATTTGGTACGTATATAAGTACTGTACTTTTTGCTATTATGAGTAAATAATTGACGTATTTATTTCAAGGCTACTACCCCTTCACTTCCTTCGGCTTCAGCTCACGGTCCTGTCATTCAATTGGAGTTCAAAAAGAGCAGAAAGTATCTGGGACACAGGATTTTTCATTCATCATAATTCTCATAGCTGCAAGTAGTTTTTTAAATGAATAAATCATTACGATCACCTATAATTCGAGAAGAGCAAGAAAAATTTGAGACGAATCACCTGTCCGAATATTGTTACCTAAATTTCTCATCCCAACAATAACGCAAAATTCAGAAAGTGTAATAATTTTCTCGGAATGGGAGACAAAATGTATATTTTTTGCCGATTTTAAGTAGCTTTGTTCACAGAACAATGTATTTAGGGATAATTTTGATCCCGATGATGAATTTCATAGTTTTTATAAATGATTGTCTGATTCTAACTCTATGTAATTATCTATGAATGTATTTGTTCATCCTTTTTATCATTCGCAAATACTCTCAGAATTTGAATTATTGTGTAAAGAAGGTGAATCAACAAATTTTCATGTACCATAAATTGTAATTCGTAGAGATACAGGAAATATTATTATTGTATTAATATATAAAATATGTAATTATATTATTTTTGTATAAAATATTGTATCATTGTATCAATAAGCTTCTAAATTAATTTGAGATCTCAGTCATAATGAGAAATCAAATTAAATTATCAAGAAATAAGACATTAAATTTCTAAGATCTTGAATAACAGGTTTCATAATTTAAATTTTCACGTGGCAATGGAAATTTAAATTTTGAAACCTGAAATTCAATATCTTAGAAATTTTATGTCTTATTTCATAAATTCAAATTTGAATAAAATAAATTCAAAAAAACAGCCAGTGCCATCATGCGGCTTTGGGGAAAATTAATAATTTTTTGTGCTAGTAATTTAACATGGCAGTGAACACTCCCAGTACTCCCTGATCAATTCAATAATTCTTTTTAACAAAGGTATAACAATAGAATAAACCAATACAAATGTCAAATTTTATCTTCATAGCCAGCTTTAATTGAATGAATGATGGTGGGAGGGTGATGCAAGCCCTCGCTTCGCTCGGGCAAACAACATTTACCCTCAGCTGAAATCGTCTTGTTTCGTCCATAGCCACACAATATACTATCCATTCATTACTTCTCTATTTCTCTTTCTTTTACAAATTTAAACAAAAACATGACAAAGTCCTCCATTTGCTACTTGAAATACTTTGCCAGTTTGCTCTGAATTCACTGATTGTGAATTTTGCATGCACGCCTATGTATCCAAAATTCAAGTCAAAATGATTTATGTAACCTGATAAAACATCTAAACATATATTCATCGTCCTCCTGCCGGTTGTTGGAATGTATTTTCTCTACTTTTCACAGTATATCGAGAAGATATCTTTATACTGTCATGTATGGATTGGACATACTAGTCATACCCGCACATGCAGTGATTATGAAATTTTGTGTGATATCTTCGTATTTTATGTGCGGATATAGAAGTCGTATCCATATCTTGAGATCCAGAGCAAAAACAATCCCTCAAATTCGCGAGTTCAAGGATGGTTTTTCAAGAATGAAATGGCGTATTCCATCAGAAGGAACATAATTGAAGCAAATTGAAATCAAAATACCAAATGTTCATCGATCTTATAGTTCATTTTAGTTAGGAATGATCGAAGAGTCCTAATGAGACTACGATTTCAGCCTTCTAATTGGCTGAAATACAAACTAATTTCACATTTGGCAAAAATCGCACTTGGCTATCTAACAGTTGCATTATTTGTTAGTCGTTCATCAGTTATCATAAATACATTTGTACAAAGCTCTGAGATTTGAATTTGTATCTATTTAGGTGATACATTGATATATTTGTTGCTTTTATTTATTGAATTGACTTCCAGCCAGCTCATTTTGATTCCTACATTTGATGTGATTGAATCGTGTTCGTATTTCAACTAATCAGAAGGCTCAATTCTTACTCCTATAAGAGCGCTTGAACCGTTCTCAACTGAAATGAACTATAGAGGCGATTGCCAACTGTGGCAGTCCAGATATAAATTACATTGTACATCTGCATCAACGCTTAAAACCAGATATGATCAAGCTGCACCAAAGGATCCATTCTCAGTAAACGGAGAATATTATACCGTGAGGGCTCACCCTTCATCTTACTTCTAATCCACAAACCAATCATGCCTTTTTGAAATTATTTGTAAGTTTTTATGCAATGACTTTGTGAATGTGAAACTCGATGTTTTATTTTGGTTTTGTTTTCTGTTGAGCTATATTCTTTCTCATGCTCCACGAACGGAGTATCTCCTGTTCTGTACTTTAATATTCTCAACTTTGATATGATCATTTTATTCTTGCTCAACATATGGTCCATTCATTTTTTTCGAATAAACATAGCGTATCCTTGAATTATCAAATATAATGACATTTTTCACATACCAAAATTATTTCAATGTACATATATACATACATATCTTTCTCCCATTTTCGAAATCTATCGAAAAAGCTCCTATGACACATACATGCGTGTGTATATGATGTGCTATAATTTGTTCTTTTATTAAATTAAATTAAATATCATGCAAATTTAATATAGCCTTTCCTAGAGTTCTTTGTATAAGTACCTGAACGAGGGTCAAGTGCAGTGGCTTTCATTTAGCGCAAATGTCCATATTTTTAAGTGGGATCAAATTTATGACTAGATTAAGAGCTTTTTACTGGCGTAGATGGCATATAAGACCAACTATAGAGGTAATAATTACTATGAACACATAATAACTCCAAATATCAGTGCACTGTATTCAAATTAAATATATCTTTGTAGGAATGATTAAATACATATCTTTGAATCTTATTCGGTTAGTGTCTTCTAGGTGCTGGGCAAATATTTCAATGAAATAACGAGTTTCACCCGAACTCACTTAAAACTAAATCATCATCGTTGTATAGGTTCGCATTTTCATGAGCAATTTATTAAACTGGATTGCACCGCACAATCAGAACAATAAACCATCAAAGTGATAAGATTAACAATAATGCCGAATAGAATATACTGTATTGACGTAAATTGGACCAGATGATCAGTTATATAATACCAGGCATATCAATTACTAGGCGTTGTATCAATGATAACTTTTATCGAAGTAAATATGAACATTACTATTGGGAATAACTCTCAACCAGTGGTAGAGAAACTTTAAACTTGAAATATGAAGCAATTCTTCTTAGGAATATACAATTTATAATCTTTGTTCCAAAATCAGTACCTTAAATTAAATTGACAGTGCATGAGTAAGAATATATTCCTTATGCATTATTGAAAAGATTCCGATTTGAATCTAAAATCAATGTAATTTTATGAGGTGAGTGACATACTGGAAACTCATTTTTATGATGTGTGATAAAAATATACTGGAATTTATTATTATACTAGACTTCTCTTTAAAATTCTAGTAGCGTTATTCTGTTGGTGACTTTCAAGAAATGGGAGTTATGTTGTTGTGGAGTCGTATTATTAATTATTGATTAATATAATAATCATTTATCGTTTCTATTATTCTACATTCAGCCACGTATGAATAACAAGATATTCAATTTCACTTTGCTCATGTCTGAAGCTAGTTCTTAAAATGATAAATCACATCCAGTTATTCATATATTAGTGCTAAGTTGCTTACAAATTCCTACTAGAACGTTCTAAGAGTCAGACGTTACCTTTCTTTGTTCTCAAATTTGTTTTGTTAGCAGTTCTAACTGCAGCTTCGGCTCTTCGAACGGAACTAGAAGACAGTCGTTATTTAGTCGTTATCTAACCATCTCTTCAATCACATGTTTGCTAAGTACGCTCGTGAGAGTGCTCGACTCACCTATTCTGAATTAATGTATTAACTTAAGTTGTGAATAAATCCGGGTTATTACAATTCCAGAGTTTTTCTAGAGTCACAAAAGGAACCCACTGTGTTGTTTTGTTGAAACATCCACCAACCGTTCGACATAAAGCACTACAACAATGTGAGACTACTGAATCCCTTTTCATAAGGGCAAATTCAACTCGAATACCGGGCATAGATCGCAATGGAAACTATACTTTCTTGACAGCTACACAGAATACCATTTCAGATATGAAATAGGTATCAATAGTCACATACCTATAATTTAAGTTTTATCCTCACATTCACCAGATTTTCCTATTTGAACATGATTGGACATTCCATCCTCACAAGTAGACACCCTTCTTGTTTATCATTAGTTCAAAACAATGATAATGCTCGCACCCTAACGATGCCCCTATTACCCTTTGTAAATTTATCGTTCAGAAATTGGTACTTTCGCTTGAACTGTCTTCACCAACAAATAAATATTAATAGTTTTTTCCCAATCACCAGGAGCCCTAAAAAGCTCCAAACAAGGTCTGAATAATTCATTCTTTGGGCGCATCACTTACATTTTCATCAATGTCAAAATGATATCAACTCGTAATCAATACACATTTGTCATTTAAATCACCATATAAGCTTTTGAAATATACACACCATCTTTTCCTTATATCAGATTCATTGCATAACAATTTATCAGTTGCTCTTGGAAGTTTCCACTCTTAACATTCCCTTTTGAAATCTTTCCAATAAAAAAGTCTCCTGTTCATAAAAAAATCATTCGTAAAACTTTCCAGTCACCAATTCATGAGAACGTATTTCAATTTCTTTGACCACTATCTTCCCTCATTTATTTAACAGTTTGGATTCCATCAAACATTCATTACGTACCCTATCAGACGAATCTTTAAAATTTAAAATTTTTTCAGTTTTTCATTTCGCCAACACTCCTTCTATCGGTAGTTTAATCGTTATTCATCACAAAAATATTTTCAAATCCTTTGATCT
The DNA here is from genome assembly GCA_963989225.1 of Dromius quadrimaculatus. Classification (NCBI taxonomy): domain Eukaryota; kingdom Metazoa; phylum Arthropoda; class Insecta; order Coleoptera; family Carabidae; genus Dromius; species Dromius quadrimaculatus. The sequence continues at coordinate 40,154,580 of OZ022331.1, read as the reverse complement.
TGTACAAATATCTTTAATATTGCAAATAAAATTAGACCCACGTTCCAATATGGGCTTATCCAACATTTCATTATTTTAATTCGAAAGTTAAATGGATTTCGCAGTTAACAGTAAAAATGTTACAAGCTGGAAACGGAAATTCTGAAGAAAATATATCATCGAAAACGCAAACATTTATTAGACGATTTATCAAATTGTTCTGAATGTGTTCAATTTCCTAAAAAGTGACGACAATAATCGCCAAAAAATCTCACCTGAACTGTACCATATCATGTACGAACAAGAAATAATATTGCTATAAATGTAGAATAGCTTGAGTAATTTACTACTTTGTTCTGATATCTGTTCTGTTGTAATAATTATTCAAGTTGGCATGAGAAAAATTTTATAAAATGTTATTCTCAGTTGCTAGATTTTCGAATGATAGGTCATTGTCGCAAAATGTGATTATTACATAGTGACAGGAGATTGACTTCATAGGTTCAGTGACGCTTCTGATAGGTTGAAATGTTCAAAGACATCGAACGATGATAAACAAACCCACGTGAAGGGAAGGTCTAGTAATAGTACTAAAGCGAGAATGACAAATAAGAAGTGTATCGTAACTTGCAAATTGGTATAATGAAGTTACAATAAGAAAAAATTCCTCCGAGATAAATTGATCTTAGTATTTTACTACTGTTCTAATCATTATTTTCCAATATTACAATGATACAATTATCTCAATGAAGATAATAACTATTATTACATTAGAAAGATAATCGAGAGCGTAGAGAACTTGACTTGTCAACCTCAGGAGGAATCTGATTCGATCCCAAGTGAAAACAATGAAGCAGTTTTTAGCTAAAGTAAATCTTTCTGTAGTATATAATCTGCATTAACATCCATGAATACCTATACTTTTCGGCTAGTCTGCTTTTACAATACAAGAATATCAAACAATTGAATCACACATCAATATCGAAGTTGGTGTTTAGAAGTAATTTCAGTAGGTAGCTTGCAATCTAGACTCTTGGTATAACTGCTCTCATCAATATGATTATTTTACAGGACGAAATTTTCTGGTGATCGAATCAACTGCTGAAATTGACCGTCACGAACAATATAAAGCTCCAATTCTATCAAAAGTTCATTCAGTCTTCCAATCACCCTTTAAAAGTCTCTGCCAAACTCAATAAAGCCGAAATCAGTCTTTAAATTCATTTTCTTCTTTTTGTCACAGTTTTACTTCTTTTATTTGCACCACTCTTCGTGCAAGTCCATCAAAAATTGTTATATGGCTCAAAAGGCGTTAATGTATCTCGCATCAAGGGATAAAAGTTTTGTGAAAGACACATTAGGATGAAATATTTGAGCATTAAGAGCATGAAGAGGAACTTTGTTGCTTATGAATAATAATTGCTTTGTATTTCACACCCCATATATCTTTATGAATCTGATTTTTGCATAGGATTTTATACAGAATGTCCAACGGAACGCGGAACATAGGAGTTTAACATGGGATTTTCAAATTGTTCGGATATTGGCTCTCCTGTATATTTTAGAGCAAAAATATCAGGAATGAAAAGCAGTTTAAAATTTTCACTTACTGAAAAGTCTTTATTCAATGCAATAGAATATCTGTAGCAACAGATATTTAGGGAATAAAATACGACATTTTCGTCAAAAATCAGATAGCCATGGGAATAAAACATTTTCACCCAAGATACTCTGAATTTGGGGTTTCAATTTATTTTTTTTCCAATATTTGTGATTTTTTTTCGTCTACATATAATTTTGGTCATCAGATTTCTCGATTTGAAATTTGAAAAATTACATTAGTTATGGATTGATTATTGGCGAATTCTTATTAATTGAACGAAATCATTTGCATTCAAACAAATGAATTGCGAATAAATTGCTCTAACCATAATTTGACCTCTGGTGAAAAGTTATTAGCAAAATCAACACGCTGACCTAGTGACAATGTAGCGAGTCTGAATTGGCTGAATAATTCAAAATTCTCTAGAGAAGGAAAGAACAACAAACTTTTGAACTTAAGTTGAATCTCAGGAATTTTCCAGATTCAATCGTATAAACCAAAAATTGCATTCAACATTCATATTTAAATAATATTTTCACTTTTTCATTCTTTTGTTGAGTTCATTACAAGTATTAATTTATGTTTCAACTTGTACGTTTACGTTCTCTTTGCTGTTACAATGCGTAGTTACTTTCTGAGTTTGAGACAGTATAGTATTTATATCAGTTTTGCTAAAAATTTGTGGACTCAAATGTTTACTGAACATTGAATATCATCACAAGTGATGTTTTATTCATAATATATTCAACCACAACCACAAATAACAATTTTAAAGGAGGAGCAAAGCAGGTGTTGGCAAACGTGAAGGTAGGAATTTGTATAATGTATTTGATTCTAGTTTTAATTCTCAAATCAAATGGTCGAAATAGTACGCGATGATCTTGTATAGTTTTTGATATTTTTGTAATAAAAATTACCAACTTTGCAAATATATTGGTATCTATATCGCCCAATAGAAGAAAAGTTTATATTATCTGATTATGGATACTTCCAAATTGCTATAGTTTCAATTCTCGTAATAGAATGGAGAATTCAAGATTGTTATTAGAATTCGATGATAGAATGGAATGAGTAGCTCGTGAAAATGAGAAATATTATAGACATAAGAAGTTAAAAGCTACTATTTTGGTAATGAGGGAAATTGATATTTCAAAAGAACTTTGGAACATTTGTCTCAAAGATGAAGCTTAATAATCTCTGATTATCTATTATTAATTCAATTGAAAAACAATATTTGGTAAAAATTTTGAACACATATTCTCTACTCTAAGTATGTATGTTCTTGAGTTTCCACATCAAGTAATAATAGTATATTACATCTGAGGTGGAAAGTATTTCATTACAGCCGAGAGCTTATTATATGACTAGGGTGCGGAATATATGCAGGAGAGTATGACCGAAATATGCATGCAATATGCACTAAAATATCATCGAAATATGCCTTGAATATGCATAAAATAAAATATACATACGAACTTCTATGAATATATGCAAATATGCAACTTTATTTGAACTTTGTTATCTTTGGTATATTATCAAATATAAAAATAAAATAAATCATATCTATATTATCACAAAAAACGAAACATATCACGTCTTGAATATGAACATATTTACCTAAAAGTAGGTACATAAATAATGACAACAATAAGAGTTATGGTCGTATAAGAGAGTACATTTTTTAGAATATATCCCATAGAATTGTACAGGTGGCTGACTTTTTGCTATCTAGAATATATTTGCTCAAATATTGGAAATATCAACAAAAATCAAAAAAGAGCCTATTGACTAAGATCTATGCAACAAAATAATGAGTACTGTTCTGGCAAAAACATATTCTAAACCAATATTCATTCACAAAGGTGTATCACAATCGGAACTTCATTCTTGAATTATACCTTCTATTATTCATCATTTGATCTCCGAAACAGCACTGTTTATCAACTTCCTCTCTATCTTTGTCTGTATTATTCGATTTCATTGATTTGGCAAGGTCAGTATTTGAGCATAATTTGAAAGCAAAATGGTAAATATGATACACTATTGTGAATAAAACCCAAACTATGTACAATCAATGAACTTCTCCTTTTTTTCGCAAGCTATACAAAATACAATCTTGTTGTCTATATCCAGGAATTTGTATTCTTTTATCCATTTTTTTAATTTGTGGGATCTTACACTTCTAGATGAATGAGACATTTCAAACACGAAATGTGAACATGAGCATAACCACAATCAATTTCCTTTTCCAAGATCAAATATATGGATCACTTATCAAGTAAGCGGCATGCTCTTTTCAAGCTGCTGTCCACAAATCCCGCAAACGTAAAAACGATGCAGGTTTGAATATTACCGAGAATAGACGAGATACTACGAGAAGAAGTTTTGTAATGATTCTGGTCATAGAATATAATCAAAAACATGCAATTATATGCACGGAAAACTTAATACATGTGAAAAAACTATGAATATGCACAATATGCAAAATTTGAATCAATAATTACATTGAATTTTGGTATAAATTGTGAACATTTGTAGAGAAAATACTGATATGTACAACTGTACAACATATGCAAAATGCATATTATCCGCACTCTATATATGACCGAGAGGCGAAACCTCGAGGATCAGATATAGCTCGAGGCTGATATGAAATTCTCACCGAAGTATGTATACTATTTTATTCACAATCATCCCTAGTTTTCCGTGAAATAATTGATCCAATTTCGTTCTTTTTTCAACAAATTAAATTGATGTAGTAGTCTATGAAAACAAGAATGTTTTGAAAAATTTAATCAATTTGACATTTGTTGGATTTATGATTCAAGCATTGAGTTATTTATATGTGTATCCATTGAAATTGTGATAAGTGCAGATATCAATAAGTTATAAAAGTGAAATGGAGCTATACACTTACCCCGAATCGAACGAAAGTGCTACGGATGTAAGTTAATAGCGATTTTGTTCATAATTTACAAATTGATAAATTTATAAAACATAGATTCACACAGAATACGCTATGTCAGTAGCGACGGACGCGACTCCATGCGGTAGAAGTTATAAGCTCTTTACTAATACTGACTAGAGCTGTCAAAACAAATACAAAAGAACATAAAGCCAAGCTGAGTTTTTGAGACAAATAAATATGGAAAATCCTTTGAAAAAGTGGAGATCATCGGGACAAGGTTTAATTTATTGTGTGTTTAAGTGTTCGCACACACAACTGCGCAATGGTGAACTGAAATTTCATTCATTTCCGAATCGCGAATGGGCGTAAGAAACTATGAAAAAATTATCTTTTCAGTTTGCTTTTATGCAATAATACATACTGTCAATTCTTGCACTCTTACGAGATTCATTCAACTGTGCTGGACGATTCCAAATCATTGACTGATCAGTCTTGAAGCAGATACCTTCTGTGTTAATTTAAATGCAAATTGCAGCTGTATGTTTGCAGTTGCAACTAATATTAACAATTTTTCGACCTAAATTTACCTGTATTAATAAATTTTCACAGCAATCATGTAAAAAACAGACTTATTATTATATTAGCGAACTTTAGAAATGCGCAGTTGGTGTTTTTTAAATTGTATAATGTTTGTACAGTATCAATATTGAATTATTAAAATAATATTTCAACAATATTATCATTGATCATAGATTGAAGACAAAATATCATGAATGAATCCTTATTAATGAATTTTTACTTATTTAAATGAATTATGTTTTCGGATAACTCGTATCTGGTAAGCAAATATCAAATCATCAGGCATGAATGATGCTGATTCCCTAATGAAGAATTCAAAATACACCAAATCAAGAAGTTTTAATGATAGTCACACAGAATATTTTCAATTTATAAGAATAACTCGTAAATATCAAAAGCAGTTATCTAAAATCACGAAAAAAATTAATATTATTTATCGATTCAATATTCAGATAATAATCAAACAGATCATACAAGAAGTACACCCGAACGTACGGATTATCATGTCAAGTAGAAAACTATGTTTACACTTATAATAATTTACACATATCTCGACCAATAAATTATACAAATTCAGATTTGTTCTATCACTAAATGTGCCAGGCGTTTCGCACAAAGTAACTCCCGTAATTTCACTATATTCTTCGTTATTTTTAATTTCTCCTTCGTCGCTGACATGAAAACTTTGTACCAATTTTTACTCTTTGCTCAAACTTTTGGATCTGAATATAGGTACATCAACTTCTTGAGACCTGCATCAAGGTAATTCTGTCATTGTAACAGACTTTCTGCTAATTCTGAGTGCTAGTTTTGCAAATTACGTGAGTACGTCAAAATCTGATGATTGTCACGATGGTCACGATTTTAAATATATTAGTAAATAGATGCCAAGTGTCGCCACCAGGACGGCGCTCGCGCCGCGCACAACGCTACTGACATGGCGTATTGCAACATAAATCCGCTTATTTTCAATATTACTTGCATTACCTGTTTTATTTGAATCATTGGATAATATGATCGGTATTTCCGACAGCACGGATTATTTTACTTCAACAAAGACTTATGACTGATGCTAGGCAACCCTGCATAAACATTTCCTACCCAAGAGATGGAAGTATCGCTTCCGACCCGTGAGATAGTCATTGCAGTTGAAAATTACATACTTTTTAACCTCCAAAAGGTTAGGAATTGCCGTATTACTATAATGATTGTGAATAAACTATTTTACATGTCAGACGTGAGCCTGAAGGTTGGTAGGGTTCCGGCTGGCAAACGCTGCCTGGACTATATGGTCAGCCCGACACTGTTAACAATAGCAGCTGTCACTTTGCCAGTAACAGCTGTCATTCTGACAATGACAGCTGATAATTTGACAATGCCAGCTATCACTTCGAAATATGCAATTATTCGATGCGATATTCTGAATTTCTGAGACAGCGATGAAACTGGCCATGGAATTTATGGTCGGATTTTTTAAAGTAACATTTATGAAGAAAGTTGAAATTTTCCGTAGTCGAAGGTGTGTTTGTTTTGTAGGCAATGGAAACAGCACAGAGCAAATGAAGTGTGCTTTGCTCGATGAGAAACTCTTAAATGCGACTGACTTCTTGTTATCGTACATCTAATCTCGATGCTCAATCTATTGGGGCGTGTTCTATGGCATATATTTTTTATTTGATCCGTCATCCTAGGATGTCCGCCGTATCGGATTTGAAACGAAATTAGATATCTTCTATTGCACTGTAACGGATCTTGAAGGCCTGTCAGGTTCCGTACCTAGATTTGACCTGAAGACATTAAATATTAATTTTTCTTAATTAAGAGATATCTCATCAACAATTTAGTACTACCATATTTTTATGTGATTATTTATTACCATTAAACATACGGCAGCCCTTCTAATTGGAAACTTTCTATTGTTACAAAATAGCCATCCGGGAGAAATCAGTTACGTTAAGGTTAATAGTATAAGAATAGATGTTGTTATATCTTAAAAATCTGCTGTGGCCACAGTATTTTCCCGACCACAAATTTCATGATCAGTTTCATCGCAGTGTCTTATAATCCGGAAGCCCAGGGTCAGAAATATGCGAAATCTGACCACTTATGAAATGTAGTGAGAATAGTTATTCACAAAGAATATGAAACATTGGCTCCAGCCTGGGAGTCGCGCGCAGGGGCGTTTTTGCACAATATTATTATAAAAATGTGAGAATTCCGGTTTAAATACGAAATGTGATCAGCTATGAGACTTTGACAGTAAGTAATTTATGGATAAACATCAACGAAAACCATTTCTTACACCTGTACAACAGGGCAAAATGGTTCTTACACGTTGATTATTATGTGAAAATTTTGTGCGATTGCAAAACCTGACCACTAGATAATCGAACGCGTGCAGTTTGAGGATGCAGAGAGTACCAAGAGGGTCATACGTTTTAATCTCTTTTCGTTCCATAAAATCCTATTCACACCGTCCCAAAAGAAGTTCCACTTCTAAACTTAATGTCTTATATTAACAAGTGAAGCTCCCCCCTGAATATGTGTACGAATTTCATGATGATCGGTTTAGTAGTTTATGCGTGAAAGCGTAAGAAACTCCCAAACAAACACACTCACATTCTCATTTATAATATCAGTTAGGATTGTGCAAAAACATCCCTGCGCTCGACTCTCGGGCTGAAGCCAATGTTTCATTCTTTTTATAAATAACTATTCTCACTATATTCCATAAGTAATCATAATCTTTCAAGAAAAAGCCGCGGACTTCTGGACTATGTATTATCAATTGAATGTATATTTCAAAGTGACAGCTATCATTATCAAAGTGACAGCTGTGATTGTTCTAATGACAGATGGCGATTATATTTTAGTCCTTTTTATTAAAATGAGTATTTTTGAGAATGAAGAGTTCTTTTCTAAATTTTTGGGTTCTTTAATTCATTAGAACATACAGTTTTGACATTCGATCACCGGAAGTGTAATTTGAAGATTTAAATTGATTATTCATTTCAAATTTTTACCAAGTTCATCACCTTGAAAGCTTTAAATCGATATCAAACAAGACATTATTCAAATAATTTGTAAAAACACAATTGACAATCGCTTAAATATCCTTTCTAATACTTCAACTGGAATTATTCTCGCGGAAACTTCGATTTATTGCCACACGATAGGACCGAATTACTTATTTCGAAAGAACAATTGACAAACGTTTGTATTGTATGTTAATATCGGTAATAATTATATAATTTTACATTATTTCTTTGCTTCAGAAAGATATAACGAATTTTATAGTTATTCAAATTTCAATAATAACAAATGAACCGCTAATAATTTCGAAAAATATTTTTTCTATTGGCGTTAAAAAAATTATTGGTTTCCATGCATCTGATACGTGCTGAATGTTGCTCTTTTCATAACCTCTCCATGGCAACGTGCGGAAAACAGCGTTCGTCGCACGTTGCCCTAGTGACGTGTGATAAACACTTTGCAGTGATCGCCTTATTATAAATTTGTATTATAATAGGTTTATACGAAATGATAACAATGCACAAGAAGTTATTTATTTATAGTTACAATTTTTCGATTTGATGTCTAGCAAAAATACTAGATTTTTTTGCTCTGTAGCCATCGGTCGTTCGCTTGAGTACGGCAATTGACTTGACATATTTGCTAATATCTATGTTATTCTTAACAATCAATGCCGTCTTTATCATAGAATATAATGAATGACCAAAGCGTTGAAGATTTATAATCTTTAATTTTTTCGGCAAAATATGCCATTAAGACATTTTCAGTACAATTTGCAGCCCTTTTCTCTTCGCACCAATTCAAGAACTGCTTATACGCTATGTCAGTAGCGACGAATGCGATTCCATGCGGTAGAAGTTATAAGCTCTTTACTAATACTGACTAGAGCTGTCAAAACAAATATAAAAAAGTATAAAGCCAAACTGAGTTTTTGAGGCAAATAAATATGGAAAATCCTTTGAAAAAGTGGAAATCATCTGGACAAGGTTTTATTTATTGTGTGTCTGAGTGTTCGCACACACAACTGCGCAATGGTGAACTGAAATTTCATTCATTTCCGAATCGCGAATGGGCGTAGGAAACTGTAAAAAAATTATCTTTTCAGTTTACTTTTATGCAATAGTACATACTATCAATCCTTGCACTCTTATGATATTTACCCAACTGTGCTGGACGATTCCAAATCATTGGCTGGTCAGTCTTGAAGCAGACACTTTCTGTGTTTATTTATATGCAAACTGCAGCTGCCTGGCTGCATGTTTGCAGTTGCAATTAATTTTTCGAGCTAAATTTACCTGTATTAATGAATTTTTACAGCAATCATGTAAAAAACACATACTTATTATTATATTAGCAAACTTTAGAAATTTTTGAATTGTATAATGTTTGTACTGTATCAATATTGAATTATCAAATCAATCTTTCAACAATATAATCATTGATCATAGATTGAAGACAAAATATCATGAATGAATCCTTATTAATGAGTTTTTACTCATTTAAATGAATGATGTTCTCGGATAACTCGTATCTGGCAAGCAAATATCAAATCATCAGGCATGAATGATGCTGATTCCCTAATGAAGAATTCAAAATTCACCAAATCAAGAAGTTTTTATGCTAGTCATACAGATTATTCTCAATTCATAAAAATAACTCGTAAATATCAGATGAAGTTATCTAAAATCACGAGAAAAATTGATATCGTTTATCGATTTAATATTCAGACAATAATTAAACAGAATATACAAGAAGTACACCTGAACGTACGTATTATCATGTCAAGTAGAAAACTATGTTTACACTTATTAGTTATTTACATAATTAGTTATGAAAAGTGCCATATTGTTTGACGAAACGTAATATTTGCCAAAACGAGCGCAGCGAGTTTTGCAAATTACGTGAGTCAAACAAAATGGCTTCTCATAACGTATTCTGTACAAAATTTTATCTAATTCCGTCAGAATAATTTTAACTATATTTTTCAATGAGAACATCTCTCACGTCACATCACCAAATTCAGATGACTGTGATTCCTGACTATCTATTGTTACTACAGAAACAAGAGTGTACTGAAATAAACAAATATCGAATTCTCACAAAACGTCAAAATAATTTTTTTAAATGTGCTCAAGCAGCAATATCCTGAGTGATATAGTACCCTTTGATATTAAAGACTCTGCCAATGCTGCATACTGAGAATAATAAATCTTTCTTTTAATTGTACGCAGATAAGTATAATTGATTAGCTCTGAAACATGGCCAGTTACGTAAAGTCATTACGTAACTACTTCATGCTACTTTACGCAACTGTTGCATTGCAGTTATGAAGAATGGGACGTTGCATAACGTCAGAAATTGATCTAAAGTTTGAATTTTCAAAACGGAATTATATACATTATACAAATTCGGATTTGTTCTATCACTAAATGTGCCAGGCGTTTCGCACAAAGTAACTCCTGTAATCTCACTATCTTCTTCGTTATTTTTAATTTCTTCTTCGTCGCTGACATGAAAATTTTGTACCAATTTTTTCCCTTTGTTCAAACTTTTGGATCTAAATATCGGTAAATCAACTTCTTGAGACCTGCATCAAAGTACTACTGTCATTGAAACAAACTTTCTGCTAATTCTGAGTGCCAGTTTTGCAAATTACGTGAGTACGTCAAAATTTGTTGATTGTCACGATTTTAAATATATTAGTTAATAGATGCCAAGTGTCACCACCAGGACGGCGCTCGCGCCGCGCACAACTCTACTGACATAGCGTATATGCTTTCTCATATCTGCTTCTTGATTTTGGAGGCAATAAATTAGGTGTAACTACACTCGCGGGCTCTGCTAATTCTGGAGGAGTACAACTCAATTCCTCCTCGTCACTCATTTCAGCTTTTAGAACATTTATGATCAATTTTATTTCAACTGAACACGTGTAACACATGCATAACAAAACACAAATTACGCTTGTCAATGACAACCACAGCAATCGTTGATATATTGATACTATTGAAATTATTTCAGCAAAAATCGATTTTTAAATATAATTTCGATTTTTAACGCCTATAGGAAAAATAGTATGTTCACCTCGTCCTCAAGTGCATATATGTCACACTTAAGGTGGTTGTTGACCTTCGCTGCGCGTCGGTCAACAATCACCACCCCGCGTGTGACATACATGCACTTTCTCGACTCGGTAAACAATATACTATTGAGTAAATGTTGTGTCAAATTATTCAAGGATTTTCAGATATTTCACATTTCATGGTAAATTCTACCGTTTATAAGATAAATGCAAGAAACAAAAGAATCCCACCAGTAGAGTTTTGATACCACCGCTTGAAAAAAGCTCATTAACGAACTTAAATCTAGCTTCTCAAGTTATCTTGTTTTCAGACAGATAGGCAGACAATTGAAGATTCATCAAAATCTTGAACTCTCAAAAAATCAGGATTACAATACCCTAACTAATATGAACATAGATCGGGGAAGTAAAAAAGAACATTATTTTCCCATTCTATACACGGGATTTTCACCTCAATTATCGATTTCTTGACTACAATTACTGTCACAATGGAATAAATTGTTTCCGATTCACATATTCACTCCTGTAGGAGCTCTTGTTCCTAGAAAACATGCCTATGTTCGTGCCAATGTTGGGCAAGAATTGAATGATTGTTTTGTTAATTATAGGAAAGAATTTCATAATGAGAACAAGCACAAAATCCAATAGCAGAGAGCCTCACAAAAATCAAGTTACATTTGTATCTGACGGACAAAAATTTTAATGGCCAGTTGCACCGCCTTCACTTAACTTTAAGGGAAGAATAATATCTATGGTTACCATTGTATAGCCAATTGTTCCCATGGTAATTATTCCGTACTTAAAGTTAAGTGATAGCGGTGCAACTGGGCATAAATGCATTAAACTTACAGTCACTTCTCGTTTAATTAAAAATAAAATTTGAGCTCTCAAATGTCCATGACGTTATTCTGTTGAATCAATTTTAGTCTTTGTGATGTCGAGTGTTGGATGATTAGACTATTCGCGTCCCTGGGAAGATATTTTTGATTATAATTTGAGCTTTTACAAGTCACGTGACGGTCAATCATTTATAGCCGCTTATATATATTTCAATAAATCCAATTTTAGCACAGTCAACAAATATTTGTTCTAGTTTCTTCTATAAAATAATGAGAATTGTTTAAATATGTGATGAATAAACAAAAATTTGAACTATATTTTTCTGATTGGATCAGTGAAAATTTTTTTACTTGTAATATTAACCTTATTATCTTTTTTTTTTCAATTTCTATTTATTTTTTCAGTATTTCTTTTAATAAATTAATATTTCGGTTAGCATTTTCCAACAACTTTTTCATAATATTTAATATTTCAATTATAATGTGAATGCAAATTTGTTGGCTTTGTAATACAGAGGTCGTCGGGTCGAACCCCACCGACTGACAAATCGCCAGTAATATTTTCACTGTGTACTGTCCACAAAAACTAAGAGTACCCGTAGCTTGACGACTGGTAACAGCATCCTACGGCTGAAGAACTTATTTATTACGATGTAATTTCGTGCCCTTATCGTTTCGTTCACTTTTCACCCACTTCCAGGCGTCCGAATAATTTGAAATTCTGCACACGTATTAACAACCGATGATAAAACAATAATTTAATGTTTTTTCATTCACACACCCAGTTGCTAGAATTTAGGAATAATATATAACTATATGAAGCGTTGGATTCTAGTTTTTGTTTCCGAGCGTGAAATTTGATCACTATTCGTCTATTTTTGTAGTATGAATAATTCTACATGAATCAAATACTGTTTTTCATATTTATTATGTAAATAGTAATGTAGTGAGCGGTTTACATATTGTGTTATCATAAACATATTAAATTCAAATACTGTTATTATTTGTATATGAAATCCCAGGATAAATGATATTTATTTTGGGCTAAGCAAATATTTCAAAATAGTTGATAGATAGAAAAATCCAGTGGATTTGCGTTATGATTGTGAACACCAGTGTTGGTCTGTAATTGCAGTGTAACGATTGGAAATTAGGAAATAATATTAAAAGCAATTTTTTACTAATGCTCGTGGATTTCTATTGATCATGCTGTTTGATATCCTGTAAATTTTGAAGTATAGGTCTTCGGCAGCTGGATTATGAACCCAAATATGTGAACAAGATGTGTTCAGCTTGCACGAGAAAACAGCAATTGAAGCATGACAATAAATCCAATCTCTCAATTAAAAATTGAATTTCCACAGGAATAACCAGTAGTGTTAAATACGAGTGATTGATACTTTCAATGTACAGCTGTTATGATGCTATGCACATAATAATTAATAAATGTCATGTATTTGGTAACCAAATACATATTTTAATTTTCACCTACATTCATTAGAATTGATAAATATTGACCAATTTGATTAGAAAACACAATTGTAAATTGTTTAATTGATGGCACAATAAATTCAATGCTTTTTAGCTGTGATTGCAAGCGCAATTTCTAATTTGAGCAAAGTAATTGTCTAGCTATATACATCGGATCGCCCTTTGTAAAGGCGGCCTATGATTTCAGTCAATCCAAATTTTTATATTGCATAACAGGAGAAGGCTAAAGCGACCTTGTACAACTATTAAAGCTTCAATGCAATACAGTAATGGAACTGTAATTGTTGACAAATTCACATAATCTATTAAGCAAAATTGATTTGCTTTTGTCCATACTCATAGTGTCGGAGAATGACACAATAACTACTGAAGGAACATCTACTGCGTTCATTGATAATTAATTTCAGATTTAAAACTTACGAGTGCAGAATCGGGGTTCATCCGATCCGTCGCTACAATGGTTGACATTATCACAGTATCTGTTGGCTGGAACACAATGGCCGTTACCACAGCGAAATTCTGATTGCCGGCAGGTTGAAGGAGGCGGTAACGTGGTACCAGCAGCCCATAAACTCGACGTCCACAGAGAAAGCAAACACAGGAGCTGTAGCACTACCAGAGGGGTGGACAGTAGTGCAATATCTGGAACAGAGAACATAAAATAAAATAGATTGAACTAATGTATAATTCACAGGGAGTTCCAACCAAAACAACAACATTGTGTGTTTGTATTGGGAAATGATACTTCGTACAGTACGATACCAACTTTTGTCTGCGGCTTCGCTTGTATGTATGCAAGAACTACCTGTTATCCTTAAAAACGCTCATTTGTAGATATACACAGCACACGAAGCTTAGGATTCCAATTGAGTATGCAGGTATGCCGCTCATTTATTTATATTAATATGGAGTTCAACGTTTGGCTTTTAGAACTGAGTTCATATTTAGGTATGATAATTTATTCACGAACTAATTAATTTGTTAATTGTAAAATGGGACCAGTTTGATAGAGAACAGGAATGAGCAATATATTATAGTTTCATTGATTACCCATGATTGTATTTCTAGAGCAGTCCAATTATCGGACGTTGATTTCATACTTAATTGAATTCATCGAATGCAATGACCTGCATAAGAATGCTACAATGAGTTATTCATGTTTATACAATTATGACTAGAACTCATGGAATATTATTCAGAAATTTTGAATCATGGAAATAAAAACTTTATTATTAGTTCCAATAATATCCGGGAGAATTGTTTGGGAACCTTATTTAGTCTTGTCTTATTGAATCTAGAATATATATTAATAAAATTGGATACTGATTCAGTCGAGTATTATAGAGATTAGACTTGACGCCATTATGTTAAGTGGTGGCAAAGAATGCTAGATAAGGAAAATAGTAACAAATACACATTATAATATTACAGTTTCTCTGATATCTGGTGATACTGGTTCATGGAATATAATTTTTGAACAAGAATGTGAATAATAGATTACTTCCAGATCGATATTTAATTATGTGAAATTAATTTCAAGAAAGTGATTGGGAAGAAAATACTTTGATAATCAACCAAGAAGTATAATTTCACAGAAAGAAGCTTTCTGCCTGATATGAAGAACCTATTTCAATTGAGTTCAAAACTTACATAGTAACCAAATATTATGATTTTTTTGCTGTATTATTCTTAAAATTATAACAGTCAACCAAAATTATACTCTTGAGTGATTTTATCATATTCAGATCACCTTGATGTTTATTAATGAATTTGAATCATTATTTTCTCCTGTAAATCAAGGTAGCAAGTATGTATAAACATTACCTTTAAAGAATTTCTTGTACACATGTGAGTAATAAATTTGATTCATTCGTTTCTACGAGGAGTCTGGATCAGATCAAAATTCATTCATGAAATGATATCTTTTATCACATCGGGCAAATTTTTTTAACATGTCAACACTTCTGGTGTGAGTAATATGAGATTTTATACAGAGTGATCAATAATGATTGTCTGACAGGTGACAGGCAAAAGTTCGCATTATGGTCAAAACTATCTTCATGGAATGAAGTTAGTATAAATCACGCCTATGCAATTCCCTATCTCAACTGAGTTGCAAAAGTGAAGCCAAAAATGTAATATTGTTAGAGAGAGAAAGTAACTGAGAGATAGGTTGAGGCGGGCCCGTGTTTGTATGAAGTTGAATGGCTAGGTTTGGTTTATTTAGTATTTTCATGTGAAAATATATTGTAAATAAGAAGAAAATGTTTTGTGACAAATTGTGATAATGGGTCCAGAACATGTAAAGTGAAATTTTCTCTTTTTTCTGCACCTAGGGATGATAATTTATTATAAGTGGCGAGGATATCATAAAAGAATGCTCGTCTAGAGATGTAAAAGTGAGAAGAAATTATTTTAAAATTATATTAAATTTAAAGGATATATCAATGTTTCAAATTATTGAACGTATATGATCTAAACTTTCAGTCGAGAATTCAACTTCAAGAAAACTCCTTATCAATAAAGAATATAAATATTTCTATTTATGTTTTGAAATCAATAGAGATGTGATAATTGTTCACAAACTCACCGGACAGTATAGTATCGTGTGGTTCAATTATGTGACGAATACATTATTACAGATACCGTTCAAATAATTCCACTAGAAAAAAATGCATGTCCGAGTATTTTCTCAAATTGCCCGAAATATTCAAGCGTCTCTTAAAATACAAGGAAATCTTTTATAAAACAGGATGGATCTTTGAAAAAGCCCAAGCTGTGCAAAAAAGAGAAAGATATTAAAATGTAGATAGAATTCATCTTCCATTTATTCGATTAAAATAGTTTTCAATTCTTAGTAGAAGACACATAAACGCTAGAAATAAATTTGAATCCAAAGCAAAACTTGAATTCAGAAGACTTGTAAGAATATTTTCGATTTGAAAATTATATCCATCGAGGAGAATCAAATTTTCATGAATAAGATGTTGGAGACAAAGTACTTTGTTTTCAGAAAGGAATATAAGAATGAACGAAATTTTCCCATAAATATCACGGATGTACGCAAGTTAGGAGATTTGTGCTAAGTTTCTTGTTAATATTTTTCCAATTTTATTACGCCCATTATAATATAAAATATTCATGAAATTGTTTATGTATCTGTTATTCATAATAAGAAAACTCCTATCCAAAGGAACGTTTATAAAACATGTTTTATAATAATGCACTTTTTCATTGCAGATTTTGATAAATAGAAATGTTGATTTTCTCTTACTTTTGCCTCTAATTCAATAAATAATGAAGTATTTGACGTAATGCAAATACTGAATTTATCTGGCAATTGTTTTTTATTGAAAAAAATTCAAATATTATCTCATTTCTGTATATGAAGCATGCAAAGCTGGGCCCGCTCTCGCTATCTCTCTCACGTCTGCCGCATTACATTTTAGGCTTCATGTTTTCCAACTAAATGTCCGCTCCTCTATTATTCTCCTTCGTGGTATAAATTTATTCATTTTGAAAACTACGTTACCGACATTCTAAGAACACAATGGCGTACATTTTGCATATTTTATGACGGATACATCCATAATCTGATTCAGTAGACAAAAAAGTAAGTAAATAGCTGTATTATTGACTGATTATTGAGAATTTATTATTATTCTACCAAATTATTAGGTTAGAATAGAGTTATCAGAGGAACTGTCATCTGTCACTTGGAGGTCACTATCTCAAGCAGGCGGCAAAGAAAAATCAGAACAAAGCGGCACGGACAATCATTTTTGAACACTCTGTAGAATTTGTAGCATTTTTTACTTACTTGTACAGAGTAACAACAAGTATTGTGAAACCAACAAAATTCACATATCGAGATTTTGATGGATATATCCGTTTTGAACATCCCTGAATCCATTTTGACTATTTTCGGCTTGATGTCGGTACGTTAGTATGTGTGTAACTTGCAAATCTCAGAAACCGTCAAATGTATTATGCTAAAATTTCATATTTAAGACTGGTATAGAGTGTTGATTTGCATCTCGCATTATGGTTGCAATCGCTTGTACCGGAAGTGCACTTTACTTGAAACTTTTTTCGAATTTTCCGCATGAATCCAGAATGATCGGCCGTAAGATACTGAAATTTTGTATTTAAACTTGATACAATTTCAGAATAGTTATCTGCTATTTTTGTATGAATTGGCTAAGCCGGAAGTGCACTTTACTTGAGACTTTTTTTAAATTTTTTTGCATAAATCTAGAATGATCAGCCATAGCATATTGAAATTAAGTGTTTGAACTTGTTGTAGCATCAATATAGTTATCTACTATTCTTGTGTCAATCGGCAGTGCAGATTATATTTATAACAGACAGTCAGAATTTGCCGTATGAAACAATCAATTCAATTGAAATGAAAAGGTAGGCAATGATAATCTGTTGCCAATTTTTTGATTTTGTTTGACATTGTACATGTCAAAATATTATTAAAATTATATTAATTTTAATCTGGAGTGCATGACAGAAAACTTTATTGAATGAATTTGTATGTATATCAAATTATGTACAAGTAAGTCAGGTGATGTACACGTCAGATTTTTTAATTCTATCTTGGTGTTGTTTTAAATGAGATCTTAGATAATCCCAACGATTAGGTATTAAAGTAGAATAACCTGAAAATAATGTCACATTCTGTCAGTAAATTAATTAAAAAATTACCAATATTTTGCTGTATTTTATTCATAGTACAGTCATTTTGTGTCAAAAAGTACCGAAACTTCAGAATTATCTAATAGTGCTATAAGATTTAGTTTTGATTTGCGGATTCATAGACTTCAGGATTTCAACTTCAAATATTAAAAAGGAACGGAATGTGCTTCTACCTTTTCCGACCCATTTTGAATCAAACTATACAAAAATATTCGAATTTCAAACCGCTGTTGGAAGTGGGATCACCAAGTTACTATACTGTCAATCTCTTAACTAAATATAATTATTAATTATCTGAAATATTATACTAAGAAGTACCTGATGCTTTAGAATAGTTGAGATCTCAGTCGAAACGTCGCAAAAACAGGATTATGAGATGAAGGAGATGAAGAAGTTGGGAGTCCAATTAATACTCTAATATTTAATTTCAAATAATTATTATTTACTGATCCAGCAGTACTTAGTTGTCGATAATAATTACTGTGGCGTGAATATTTCACGATACGGGATCATGAGATATCTACAAAGCTGCCAGACTTGTGTCTTCTAACTGAAATATAATCTAATGATGTGGGTTGTAGATTCATTGAGATGACGTAGATAAAGCCTAGTTGACTCTTGAACTATAAAACTGAAAGTATTCCCTTTGTCACATTCTCACGTACTTGAGTCGCAGACATAGAGTTGACCGTAAAAATTGCAGACTTAGTTGCTTGAAGCTTAGAGAAAATATAGTATCAATTTCAATTCGTCTTTCGCTGTGGTAATCCTGCGGACATCTGATTCGCCAACAGAGAAAACTCAACTTCCGGAGAAAATTCAGCTTCTGATTTGATGGAGTCGAATCTGCTCACTGAGTCAAAGCTTCAAATCAGAAACAAATTAAAGCTGAAATCTTTCACAAATATGTTCATTAGATTGTTCCTTCTCACTATCTAAACAATAATTGCCTATTTATTTCCAAAGTATGTAATTCAATGACTAATTTTTGATTGAAACTTTCATGAGAAAAAATGGAATTAAAATTTTTTTGAGGCCCGAAATACAAAACAAGTTCATGCTCTCTTGGATGTACAGTAATATTATATATCTAATATAGAACAAAAACTAAATTACATTAGTTTCGATCCAGAGTTGATAAAATCTGTCAATGTAATGTAACGGATACTTTTAATTAATAATTCGAAATATTTTCAGATAATTCTAGCATGCCTCTCGAATGTAGTGTCCGATCGAAGTTCAGATTGTGGCCGAAGTCGAAGCCAAAGCTAATTGTTCGGTTCCAGTCGCAACCTTTGGCCGAAGCCAAAATGTTCAACTGAGCAGCATATTATCGATGGAAATTGTGAAGAAACTATTTGGTATTATGCATGACATTAGTAATAACAGCAATAATCAAAAATATTCATATAAAATATTTCTCAATAGCTATTATATGTTTCCAAAATATCACAGCGGCCATGTTTGTACCAAAAGAAATATTTTGTCCTTACAGTTATGTTAGATCGTTCGTTTTCGGCGGCTTATAGAAGACTTCGACTTTGGCCAAATCTTCGATTGATTTTTGGCCGAAGCCGAATGAGTGACCGAAGGTGATTACTCTGGCCGAAAGTGGCCGAAACCTAAGTCGAATGTTCGGTCAAGAACTACTCGAAATACGATAGAGCTACTTCAGGCCAATGCAGGCAAATAAAAGAGAACTCTTCCTCTGTCTCTATGAAAGACCGTGTTGTTTTCTTGAGAGTTTACAGAATAAATCAAAAGGGGGAGTCAACAGATCTACGGAGCTGGTCAATATAAATCGGAATGATATGAATTTGTCTGGGATTAGCTATTGGCTGCATTATTATTGTTATAGTTATAGTGTATTGATTTGACATTTGGCTTTATTTGATAAACTTAACATAACAGTTATATAAGTTTCAAGCCTGAAGTCCATGAACCCATTAACAGAATTGAAATTTGGGAATGGGTCATTTCTCGCCGTCTGGTTGTTGGGTTTATGAAGGGCTGTCAAGGCAAGTAGTTTCATTTACAATCAGTTCTATCTTGTCCCAAAGTTCCATCTATTAATTGGATAGATGCATTTCTTAGTGATCAAATATCTACATCAATGGCCCAGAAATTTTTCCGGATTGGAGGTAATTGCGATTTGATAACAATGAAGTGGCACCAGCAAGTTAAAATGTTGAGTGTGGGCAAGAGTAAAGCAGCGGTCGTGCAGAAGGAAAATAGAGAACTAAAAGAGGAAGCTGTGCCTGACGGAGATGTTATGATACGTGCGTGCAGATACATTCGTGCGCATATGAATCCGTAGTACGTTAGGCATTTTCCTAACATTGGAAGTCTCTAAAATTTATTTTTATTATGCTCAATTTTTATGTTCTTCTAATGAAGAAATACCTACGTCAGATAACATTGTTACATAATTGAGATATGATCCAAGATAGCTTCATCCATCCAAGTGGTTAGTGCCTGTCAAAAAACATGTAGAATCAAATATAATCTATTATTAATATATCAACGTTACTGCTCTTTAACCATGTAACGGAATGTACAACACTTTCAGAGCTGATGATGCATGGATCTCTATTCAAAACGTCCTGAAATATTAATATCAACGTGAATGTTACTAACTTCCTGGAGTACATCACTCAATTGTTCTTGTAATCTACTCTTGGATCCTTCAAGCTGCTTCAAAATATGAATTTTGCGTTGCAGAGACATTCATACACAAATAGCGTTACAGAAAACTTGAAGGTGATGTTTAATTCATAATTCAAAGTTATTAGGCAGAGTGCCATGAATATGAATGTTTTCGTTTTAATTACGAACTTTAATGAAGTTTGTCTACACATTTTAATTATTTAACAGCGCATTTAGCGGAATTAAATAAAGATATTTTCATTTCGGGGTGAGGAAATCCAGCAATTCTCGAATCTCTTTTCGTTTGCATTGTGCTGAAAGGATTATATAAATTCTAAGCTGTCACCAAGTTGCAGTTATATTTTTCAGAGAAGAATTATTATCATTCTTTAGTGAGAATTGCGATACTGTCGCTCTAAAGAGATGTCTCGAATAAAGTTTTGTTAATTTATTTCGGGATTTAGAAGTATGCTCCGAGTTCACGGAACGAATACAAAAGGTTAACGACATTAAAAAACTTCTTTTTCTTGGTTATTAATAAAAAAAATCATCATAATACCGCAACTACAACAGTAGTATTTGTATCTTGACATATATATATATATATATATATATATATATATATATATATATATATATATATATATATATATATATATATATATATATATATATATATATATATATAAGTTCTTTCTTCCAAAAGGGCTAAGCCATTCACCATAAAATTTGCCGCGTTATTACCAAACCTATGTCTTGATTTCACTAGCTCTACCTTCACTGTAGAGTTTTCATTTTAGTGATCCCTACTTGGCTCACCGGAATATTATTCTCTTCCACTAGTGCAGGGCTGTCCAAACCAGATACGATCCCGGGCCAGTACAAATATGCAGACAGACACATAATTCCGCAATTCTCCTAGTAATTGTGATCGAAAACATGTTGCCAAACGAATAAATATTCAATTAATTTACTGAAGAAAAAAACTTTTCAGAACTTATTTTATAAATAAATATGTTTTTTTGGGATATAAGTTCTGTACATTAATAAGAAACACAACGTTCCGACAGCAAAGTGCTGCCTTTTTCAAGTGTAAAGAAATTTGAAAATAAATAAACAAGATTGTCAAGACAACAAAAATGAAAGTACAAATAGTAACTAGATTAGTTTAACATATATTAACTCCCCGGATCGTAGAGCTCTGCCTGTGGTTGAGGAGATAATAATGAAGGTCTAAATAGGAAAATTGTCAACTCCTTGTGGTTCTAGGTCAATCTGGCAAAGTATATATTGGACAAACCAAGAGGACTGTAGAAAAAAGATTGAAAGAGCATTCTCGTCATCTAAGATTGAACCATCCAGAAAAATCTGCTGTGGCTGAACATGCTATTCAAGAATGACATGGCATTGACTTCAAGAATACGAAGCTTCTGGCTAAAGAGAACAATTGGTTCAACAGGCTTATAAGAGAAGCAATTGAAATTAAAAAATCACCAAATAATTTGAATTTAATACCGGATATGAACTTAATCGATCATGGTTACCAATCATTTGTTTATAATTTCAAGTTATTTGTATCTACGAATCTATTTGCAGGAGTAACTTCATCACCACCTCCTAAAGATCTGTGGATGGTTCAGTTATGCGCCAAACTAAAAAGAGTAGAGCCAGATTGACCTAGAACCACAGGGAGTTAACAAGTTCCCTATTTAGACCTTCATTAATATCTTCTGGAGACCTGTGGATATTGAATCATCAACCACAGGCAGAGTTTTACGATCCTGGGAGTTGATATATTTTAAACTTATCTAGTTACTATTAGTTCTTTTATTTTTGTTGTCTTGACAATTTTGTTTATTTATTTTCAAATTTCTTTACACTTGGAAAAAGCAGCACTTTGCTGTCGAAAAGTTGTGTTTCTGATGATTGTACAGAACTTATATCCCAATAAAACATATCTATTCATTCATTTACATTTATACTAATCACAAAAATTTGAGGCTATCAAAAAAATTCCAAATTTTTTGGTGATTTTCAGAAGGCTGTAACTATAAGAGAAATGGTCACAGAATATGAAACATGCTTTTGACAGCCTTGCACTAGTGGAAGGAATATAGAGCAACGCGTTACACGACGCGCTGTCTTGGGAGCTCGTCAAATAGACCGGCTGTTTACATGGCTTTGTTTCCCAAGTAACCTAGATTAGTTACTGGAGCATTGTTGATTTAAAGTTTTTTGTCGATAAATTGATCCAAATATTCAAGGCCAACCACCCTTTTTCGATTAACGAATGCAATAAGCCTCACCATCACTGGCCTCAACAACCATGAAAACTTGAATTGAACTTTGAAAGTTACAGCCATAATCACAGCAGTGCAAATTATTTACTTCTGGAAGATTCGAGTCAACTTTAGGATGGAAAAATGAGACAAATAGATCAACAAGCTTTTATTGCTATCAAAAATAGAGTGAGGAGAAGGGGATAGGAGTGATAAAGATGTAATGGATATCACATAATTTTTATTTTGGTCAATTTGGATTTGATAAACTGATTGATAAGTAAGTAAAACAGTAAGAAAGGAAACATGAGCTCACTTTTCACTGACATAGAAAAAAAAACAAATCATCCTGCCACCGGACGTCTGCGATCTGATTTTATCCACAAGATTCCAAAATCCTTTTGTACATTCCACTTATTGTCAAATAAAATCGATTTAGACTTCGAGTGACTGATAATCGTTAACATTCTTCTTCGGGAATAAAATGATTAACAAGCCACAATCTCTATATCTGCCAGGTCCGTTATTTGAGATTTAAGTAGGAGCTCAAAAGAATGATCACTCAACATTCCATTCTATTGAAAAAAAATGAAACCAGCAGAATCTAACGTGCATTTATGATTAAAAAAAAGAAATCCTTGGTAATGAGATTTTCATCATCATCCGGGAGAACTTTGATTCAGATTGACGGTATCTGTAGGTATTAATCACATTCCAGAATCCTGTTCTACAAAGATGAGAAATGTGGATCTCTGTAACATAGTTACTTCTTGACGTTCATGACCAGGCGTCATTTTGTAACGATGTTATTTTTTGACGACGATGTCGGAGCTAACCGATTGCTCGAGCGCCGATCGGTCTTGCGGCATAGCTTCTGAGATCTAATGATTGGACAGCCTCAATGGGATGAGTGAGGTTCGTGTAAAACAAGTCAGAGGGTAAGTGTCACTATCTGGCTTATTGAAAATGGTGGAACATACAACAATGCAATATAATTTGACACTGGTACAAGACCGTTATGACTGAGCTGAAAGTTTACATGTGAAGTAGAATTTGAAATTTTATGCTGTTCTGCAGGCGCTGTGGAACGCATCCAGCACAAGGGATGACTCCACGTTTATCTCGACGCTTAGAGATTTTGGGAAGCGAGGCCCAGCAAGAAGAAAATACTCTAAATTTGAATTCGGCAGTTCGAGACATCACTCTACTATATCATTGTTGAAAGCTTGATAGCCCAACTCACAGAAACTCTTGATGCGGTATCCTGCTGGAGGAGACTTACAAACTTACATTGAAAGGTCACGACTTCGAAGAGTTTGACATCGTAGAAAAGTGACTATCTGTGCTTAAAGCACTTCCATACTGGGGATCCAAGTGAACCTCATTTAACTCATGTTAAAATGTGGGAAGCCTCAGAGAGAATGAGAAAAATAATCAGGAAGGTGATGGTTTTTAGATATGAGAACTCAAATGTCCTCAATTCACCCTGTTCAAGACGCAACTCCAAACTCCGGTGGGTATGATACAAAAAATGATACAGACAATATTTTTCAATAGTTTCAGCTGAAAAACAATAACATTTACAATAGCCTCACATCACACGGTCACATGTAAAAGAGGTAAAAAATATAGGTCAATGATTTATACAGCAACAGTAACTTGTTTATTATTGTAGTCTACTGTCAAAATGTTTTCGATTATGCGTGAATAAAAATCTACAACTGGTTAAACGAACATTTATTCAAAATTAGTTCGAATGCCAAGGCTCTTGTGATACTTTTTTACAGAAACTGTAGTCTGAATCAATTGTGAAATGAGTTTACTTTGCCACACTTCAAATATATAAAAGAATCATAGAAGTGGAGTACCATTCCAAGAATCTAACACATATTCTTGATACAGCCCTGCTAATAAATCTCCAAAATGTAGTAGCTACCCTCTTGCACACTGTTGAATATTGAGAGTGATAGTTTGTGGCCAACTTTATTCATTTTATACGACCTAGTTTTCAAACAATAGATGCTTCTGTTACCGGTTATCACTCATTTGAAGTCTGAATCAAATATAGTTGAAACATTCCCATCCTTTTTCAACCTTGAATTAGAAGCAATGTTCCCCCAAATTTAGTTTGCTGACTGGAACAACGGACACTCCCCGTACTCAAAATCACTTTACACCATTCTGCTAACGCTACAACGATTCCCTTATTCTCTTCCACAATTACGCTATGACCATCTCTTTCACTTCACTCATATTGGATTCATCTATCTCTCTCTGTGCTCATGCATATCCCGGATCCCGGAACAGAGCCTGGAGCGCTGAACACGCAGTCTGGAGCGCAATGCGGACGAACAAGTGAATAACGTTTCCGGAGCGAAAAGTTGGAGAACAACTGGAGTGTTAGAAATTTGTAGCAGATTGTTACACAAGTGTATATTGCGAATGCAATATGGCGATTCTAGAATTTAAATTTGGAATATATTGAGAGTTCATGCGAAGGATAGGGTAGTGACATCCTGGTGAATGGGTATCATCCCACATTAATTTATGTATTAGTAATAGTTCTTGAAATTATAAAATTGAATTTTGAGCTGCATATTTGAGTTAGAATAGTTTTAGAGAGCATTGGCCTGCTGCCAGTTCCGAGTGATAGTTGTGATAATCTAGCTCCGATATACTCGTATCTTCATGTGATTCGGAGTATCCACACGTAAAGGATTTGATGGAGGTTAATTTTCCCCCCGGTCATGAAATCAGGCATAAAGGATTCAGTTGATAGTTCCAAAAAATAGATAACTATACATTCGGTGCATCAGGAAAATGTATGAACACATACTCGATCTAACACTTGATAACCAATTCACTAGAAATTGTGAGTAGAGTCCACAAATGATTGTGTTGAATAAACTAAGACTAGCCCAGAACTGAATTGGTGCATCTTCCAAAAATAGTTTTGAGTAATTTTTCCATGAATACTATACATCTGAGATCCAGACTTCCAGGAAAGAAGCTCAAAGCTCATAATATTCTGCATTCTTCATCACAAATCACAAATGTAGCTTTGTGAAGTTAATATTTGAAAAATTGAAGGTACTAAAAAACGTATTCATACGTTTTTGATCTCAAAAGTTATTCAAATAGATAATTCCAAATTAGAGTTATATGAGGGTTGGAAGAAAAAGATATGATTTTAATTTCACGGTTACAGAGTCCAACTTTTTAAAATTTGGTGCACAACCGAAATGCATTCCTTTCTAATTAACCATTGGTACGTTCCAAGAAAATCCGCTATTCTACAAAGAATTTGCCAGCGAACTGTCGATATGGCTGAAATTAGTCAATTCAATTGCCCAAGTCTGTCAAAACGACAGTGATACAAGCGCTTCCTGCCCTGCTTCGACTGATATTTTGAGAATGTACCAATAATTACGACGCCGCTCGCGGATGTAGGCTGTCCAGAACCATGCTCGATTATCTGCAGAAAAAGTAGTGCATCTTGATACAACACATCTGAAATACTGCTGGGAAATGATAAAGAGAGCAAACGTGAATATTTGTCGTCACATATTAAAAGTGTTTTTTAGAATTGGGAGAAGTCAGCTACAGAAAATGAATGCAACTTTAAAATACAAGAATGTCTAACTGAGAAAAAAATGTCTATACGGCGGAAGTAAGAGAAGAGACGCTCAGGAAGGAAAAGAAAACTGTGATGTGAAGTACATACTTCAAAAAATGATATTCGTCTACCAGAACGTGTGGAAAAATATAATATGAACAAAAAATATTGAAAGATGTACGATAGAAGTCGATCAAATTCATTTCTATATCACAAAAAAATTGGACTGAAAACTAGTCGAGTGTAAGTAAATTCATACACCTCGAAGACCTATCATTCAGAGATGCCCCTCTAAAAGTGCTGGACAATATCGATAAAATGTGGTACAGAAACAAGAACGCATCAATTCAGAATCAAAAAACATATTCCTGCTATCTTTCACTGAAGTGAAACTCCACTCATTATTTAGAAAATTGAAGGGCAGTCATCACGACTAAATTAGGTACCTGTATTCTTCTTGAAATCAGTTATTCCCTATATTATCCTACCTCTAACTTATTTTGTGAATGTATCTTTTGAATGAGGTATATTTCCAGATTAATTGATAAATGGTAAGGTGCCTCTGTTTCATAGAGGGAGCGACTTTTTTTGCGTGTGCAAGCCAAGTTTTAGGAATTCTTTTGGGATAAACGTTTGCTTTGCTCGACTATTTTGAGGCAGTTTGGCCATTGGTCCTATTGGACGGAGCAGCCCACATTTTGTGGATTAGTTAACGTTGCTAGTCATCGGTCCGTTTTTATCGCTAACATCCGTGATTCAACGTTGTCTGAACTGAGGCATATAACTGTAAAAGTACCTGACTTCCATCCCGGATCTCCTGACTATCTGGAATCCAGTCATATTAGACCCGAAGGCCAAGATCCAGATGTCAGGCAGAGTCTCCTGCGACGTCGCCAGCTGAGTGGCCCAGTTTATTATTTTTTTTTAAGATTAGACTTCTTTTGGTACTATTTGCCCAATAAGGTACCTCGTGGCCTCACCACGATCGTTGTTCATTTATTTTTGTTGTATAGTTTTTTGTTGCGGTGGACATTCGTTGTCGTCTTTTTTTCTTCTCACTACGTTGTAAACGCTATGTCCTCGATCTCGGGCCTGAATTTCATTTGTTATACTTTTTTACTAGGGTAAGTTTATTGACATATTTGTTTCGTGTACAATTCAGTTGAGATATGCTGAAGTCTGCGCTAGAGACGCGAATCGTCGCCAGTAAATTGTACATTCTAGTAACTATCTACTTTCATCAATTATTTAATAAATCTTGCAAATTTACATTATTTTTCTTAGTTGTTACTCTTAGTACCTTGTTTTGTTTTCAAGATTAATTGAATATCTACTACTTGGAATTTTTTTTTTTAATTTGTTTTGTGAAAAAATATTCATCATTTTTAATCTCAGACAGTGATTTATTTCACGTTTTAATCTGAACCTGGTGTGTAAGTATCGCTGTGAGATATTATTTTATTTTATGTTCTGCGGCATCTTGATCAACGCTGACAGATCTAGTTGTCCTAAAATCCGATATTCCACTCGTCCATCCTACCATCATTTCTTCACAGGTACTTCGGCAGTTGTGTGTCTAGAAGCGGAAAATTAACAATTGCGTGACGCTCTAATTTTTTGTCGCATTTAAATTTATTTTACGTAACGTCCGGAATAATTGTTTTGATAAAGTTTATATTTCGTCGAAAGCTAACCTCACAACAACCCAATCCGGCCCTGAGATTTTTATAATTCGTTTTCGTTTATACTGAGCTAGGCCGTTTTAAAGGTAGAGTTTGCGTGAAATTTGGAGGAAGTCAATTTAGTTCGGCGATCCATTGAATATTGTGACAAATTGGCGGACAACGTGGGGCCGATTTATCTTTGACTGGGTATAACCACTACCCCAGTTTTGTTTGTTACAAATTCTTTGTCTCAAAATAATAGATTTCTGATAATTCAAAGTTACTTATACATAAATAATTTGTTGCACAACCAGGAATAGTTATCAATTTCGAGACTCTGACGTTTATAATGATATTGTTCTCAGCCTTACGCCCATAGAGTGCTCTTTCCACGCCCAGTTAACAATAAACAATACATGTTAGATGCAAATATATTACATTCTATGATTATTTAATAGTTAGAAGTTAATATGGCCTTGAAGGATTCAATTTTTATTTTGAACATCAATGAGGCCGTTTCGAGAATCGTACTGCTCTCATCATTAGCTCTAATACGAAATGAATGTTTCAATTTCAGTTTTTAAGTGTTAATGATGAACAAATTCAGAATTTCCAAAATTGTACAGCGCAAATCCATAGTCAGGGCCACATCCGAGGTAGTATCAATGTCTCGAAGGTAGACTCTCATTGCATTTCAAACCCTCCGCTTCGCGTCGGGCTTCAAACTTTGCCCATCGGGCCAGAATCTATATCATTCCGCCTTCAATCACAAATTAAGAGTTTGGTTTTGCCGCTCGCTCAATTTTTATTGAGTACCTACCGCACCAAATTTGATACTTGATGAGAAAGCGAGATTTTAGGGTCCCTCAGGGTGCTGGCGGGATGTGTCCTGAGGGGGCTGAGAGACGGAACGTCCCGGCGAAAGCGGGATATCTGGCAACACTATCTATGTGGCTGATATCAGTGATTGTATCAATAAAGACGATGAGATAAAACTTGCTGTTTTTGATAATTATGAGGTAATAAAAATGTATAGAATCTTTCACAAGGTGTGACGACAACTACCTTTATCTCAACCTTCTCAAATCTAGCTATATTGATCAGTCTTCATACTCCTCAATAGTCAGATAATACTGATTTCACTCTGTCTGTGGATGGTAGTATTATTTCTGAACAAATTCATATCAAATTTCTTGGTATGATTCTAGATGAAAATGTAGCTTGGAAGGCCCATTGTGATCATGTCATCTCCGTGTTGAATTCTACATGTTTCCAAGTCAGACGTCTCCGACATATTCTAACAGAGAATTAATTAATCATGCACTATCATAACAAAATTGGCTCTTATTTTATCATAAGGTATTTGTATCCAAAGCGTCCTCACAGATTCTACATGAGTAAGTGTTTGCTGTTCAAAAAAACTCGCAGGTGTATCCTTAATATGTAGAGATCTTTTAGTACATACATGACAATAAAAATAAATTCAGCATCATTCTAACTTCCATGGCATTAGTCCGAGACAAAAATATTCTTTTTGAATCCCAACAAACGTCTTGTTATTAGTAGAAACTCTCTAGTATTCAAGAGACTTGAATTTTATAACGTTCTGCTTTCTAAATCTGAGAATGCTCCACCAACTAAGTGTTTTAAATACAAATTGAGGAAAATTATTACAGAAGATTGTTTCCATTATGTTCCTGAATTTGTTGATCTTTTTAATAACTCATGAATTACTATGACAACCCCATAAATTTTAAAATACGAAGGGAAATAAAGTGATAATAATAATAGTAATAATAATAATAATATATCCATTCATCTAAGGATAGTGGAATTGCGATTATTGACTGTAAGATCGCTCGATTTCTATTAACCTAGCAATTTAATCGGGTTGGAAGAATTCAGATCTTTTGCTATTGTACATTCTAATATTGCTTGCGATATTTTATTGCCGGATACTTTGAAGTTTCAATCAATTTGTTCAAAAGAGTATTCGAGATTATTCTGCTTCAAAGTACAGGAATTGATCAAAGTCTCATCCAAACCACATGTAAATTACATGTAGCTCTCTTATAAGATATAAGATGACATTTCCACAGCAAATAACTTCAACTTGAGCCACAAGTCGCTAGTAAGATGTCTCACGTTATTATATTCGTTTTGATAGTTCATGAACAGAAATTCCTGTGAATCTGTAAAATCTATTCATAAACTCCAGCAGGAGCCAGTATACAAAGATCTGGGACTCAAATTCAGGTAGAATAGTTTTTTCTCTACAAACTTATTCACTGTAATATTTGATTCCTTCGATTTTTCAGTTTACTTGATGATAATTGCCGGATAAAAGCGCGTTGTGACCAACATTGTGTTGATTATTGTGATTGACCTGATGATGTGTATGATTAGCTACGTGGAATTGAGCCTTGAATCAACGATTATCTCGAATCCTACATTAAACATTATGTCAATTACATTATTCACTGATGAGATCATGAAAGCTACGATACTTTATATAATTCCTTAGTCCTTGTGAACGATGCCAACTGTGTACATTGACGATAGAATATTCAATATTGAATGTACTTGTCGGTAATAGATACTTCGTCCTCTTCGATGGTGTAATCCAAGCTACTTTTGATTGGACTTGTCCTGTTGCATATGTTTGAAATGAATAAAAGTTATACTATCTGTTCACATGTTTCTAATCTCATATACTACATTCTTTAATTTCCGCTGATGAAACTTCAAGTTATTTCCAGTCTGACGCCTTTCACCCGATTTCAGCCGTCACTAAACAACGTGTCATCATTTCTGAATGCTTTGAGCAACTGCGAGCAGGTCTGATGTGAATGCCAGAATGCTCCTTTCATGGCGCAAATCGTAGATGTATGTTATTTGCTGTTTGTATGTACCACGCTTGTGCATACACTCGTCTCCACCATTAGTAATTCGAGGGCGTTTGTACGTTGAGAGTAGATACAGGAGTCTTATGCAAATATGGAATTTGAAGTGTATAACTTCTAGCAGGAGTTGTCAAAGTTTGAAAGGAAATTTGTTAAAAGTTGAGGAAGTGTAGATACGTTGCTGATAAGAATTAGCTAACTTTAGTATTTGTGGTCAGTACATGACTTTCCAATTCATTCTCATTTAATTGAGTGAGGAAATAATATTTCTATGGCGAAATACGATTACAGACTGACAGTTGAATACAGATCACAGCAAATGTTCTGAAATTCGATGTAAGAGACTCTTTTGGATACTTGCATCTTCATTTTTTGAGTGTATAGATCGTGAATTTCGTAGAGTTTGATTGAATCGCTCGGCAGTATTTTTGTTTTATCTGAAATATTAAACTATTCCGACTTTCACGCCACTAATACCTTGGTACATTTATAATTAGATATTACATTTCATGATGAATTTGAAGTATCTGTACACTATGGTTTGTTTATTGAGTTTGTTTGTTCCAGGAAGTTTACATTGTGATGTATTGTTTGTTATTTGGGAGAGCTTGTTTCAGAGTAGATGGGATTTTGCGTTGTCTTTCATTGTTGTATTTGTTGCATTTTGTGATTATGTGTTTCACTGTGAGTTGTGTATTACATGTATCACATATATTGGGTAATGTGTTTTGAAATATGTGGCAGTAAATCGTATATGTCCAATTCTCAATCTGCTGATGGCGATGTGAATTTTCCTTCATGGATTGTTGTTTGTCTTTTCCATCTATTTTGGTTCCTATATTTTTCTTGTTTTTGTTTTGATGAGGTTTTTAATGCTAGTTGTGGATATTAGAATATCTTGCTTTTCTGCGTCGATGGCTTCTTTTGCGGTTTTATCTGCTTCTTCGTTTCCTTGTATGTTCCCAGCAGTTTTTTTTACATCTTGATTAATACTGAATTTTGATAACTAAGAAAATAATCATAATAAAATATACTTTCTTTCAACTCTCAAAATTAGGATGGTCTGATAGCTTCGGTCTATACAGATTGGTGGATGTTTATGTATAATGAAAGACACATTCATCTGTTGACAACATTTTTTTCTCGAGATCGCTGTTCATCGTGTATAAATTTGTATTAAAATAAATGCGTATTCATAAAATACAGGAGTATTCTTCGCATTTGTCAGTATATTTTCGTTTCGCATTCTTCCTTTCTACATCATTCTCCTTTTTTGTCACTTAAATTCAAGATGACAAGAGCTAAGCTGCAAGATATTCTCGCCTTGCACTGCAATACTAAGCAGAATCCTTTTTATTGACGTTCGTGAAGCGATTTTGAAAATGCTCGCAGAAAATATGAGAATTTTATTGGATAAATTGCTGATAAGATTGATTGGAAAATAGATGATGCCTTCCTCAAACAGTACACGCTCATGTTGATAAAATAATTCAGCTGTTATTGTTTTTCGTATATATTGATAAAGCTCTCTCCTTGTTCTCCCGATCAAACGAAATACCAGTACATAATTACTAGGCGATTGTAGAACAACGATAGTACTGAAATTTTAACCATCTCGGAGACTCAAACTGTGATTTATGATCACGATTATACAATTATTCAATACATTGGCCAACCAAATTGAGTTTAGGATATGAGTTTAGTGAAACACAGCAAGTTGTGCCTCACTGCAAAACAAGTACATTCTAGCCCATGTATATCAATAATCTATTTGAAAAAATATATTTTGAGGAAATGAATATTGAAATAACTTATTGAAACTGAGCGATACATTGTATAGGTTGATATATACAACTTCAGTTCAAGTTGTTATTCAATAACACAGCGCCACCCACAGTTGTATTAAGTTTGTTGGCAGTCCTCTGATCTGTATATTCATCTCAAATCTGGTTCTACGTTCTAATCAGAAGTTCGCTTTAACGATATCAATCTTGCCATTAGGACTTCTAACCGGTTGATAGTACAACTGAAGATTTTACCTCTGCATACCATTTATAAACTCAATATGATACTTATTGTCTCTGGCGCACAAGTCTGATTTGCTTAGGCCTAGCTGGATTGTACTGATGAGTCTCAATAAAGATGGAACGCGTTTCAAAGCTTGCATTTAGGATGATAGTGTGAAATGAATCCTTGAAGTTAAATTCTTATGAAACAATCAGAGGCTTCAAGTATTCAATCTTTTCGGCTACTTTTTAATCATTTTGCCTTTGTTTTGAATCCCTATTAGCTCGTTGAGGTTTTGTAATCTCACTGCAAATATGAGTTTATTAGAGTAACATCAAATGTATGACAATTTAAGTGACGTGTCTGTGTAGTACCTATACATTACACTTGGATCTTAATCAACTCACACTTAGTTTTCACTGACTTTTACTTATATTCGAACTGACAAATGTAAAATAAGTGAATCATTAGGTCTCTGAATATGGCCGTCAAGCTTGCTTCTAAAACTATTGTTTTTGAATATATTTATCTATATTTACAGTAGGTAGCAAGCATGAAATTTCGAGAATCACATTTAATATTAAAAACAACAAAATTCTGATATCAACAAGCGGTTGAATATTGATAACTCTTGCCAAACCAATGGCACATAACTGTTGGCAATTTCTCCACATTAGTATCTAAAGATTGCTGATAGTATAATTGCTTCTCATCAAAGTGATGAATATGATTCAAAATTTGATCAATGCAAAAGAAACTGCAAATTTTTTCGTTTTGCACGGATATTTCAAGTTTCATTGTTTCACTCACAATAAAAAATCTTAATGAATTTTCACAAACTTCTTGTAACAGCATGGATGGTACTTGTTGTGATTCTGCTAATTTGTATTGATGAATATATTGTTTGGATTCTGTTAGAAATATGTAGTTATCTCAGAAGTTTATCAATTGTTGATCTGAAGTACATGTTCCTTCTTCCACCGATTCTCAACAGTCTATCGAAATGATGACAGTATATCCTCTCTGTACCTGTACAAAGAATGTTCTGCTCATACGCAGTCGCTGATCGATCTAAGTTTTTGATCGTGTGCAAGACTCATACTGTTACAGTCGACTGCAATCGACTACAACTCTTTATAAACGAGTCATGTGGTTGCTAATTATGCTCATTTCTAGGCAAGAAATGTAGTTACTTTGCGTATTAATCATTATTTAGATGAGACATTTCCAGCTACCAGTTATGACGTATATGAGCCGTGTCGCATATTAATTGAACTAAAAATATTCGTTTGGATAATAATTGCTCTTAAAATTGTAACTATGTATCCGACAGATAAAATTATACGATAAACGCAATATAAATATTTATTTATCAATCTATTCATTTATTTGAATACACTGTCCTATAGGCGTACCCAGAATATGGACAAAAGAACAAATATACATGAGAAATACAAAAACCAAAAGCAAACGTAAACTGAATTAAAATATTCTCTAATAACACATAGTCTGTTAACAAATTAATGAGAACACGGAAAATTGTGATATTAGAACTGGTTAACATTCACGACTGGAAAGACAGAGCCAATGAGGCTTGTAACTTCCTGAAACTATTATCAAACACATCGCATTGATCCTGCATTTTAGAGTAAGAGTTGATCATAGCATTGAAATAATCATAATATTTGTGCAAGATCTTAAAGGAACAAAAAGGCTAAGATTTCTAGAGGCAAAGATTTGAGCATGTCAACAGATAAGGACAATACAGAAAATTATGTAATAGCTTATGCAAGTAGATGATTTCAGTATTTTGCCTGCAAAGAAACAGCTTCTGAAAGCTGGATAGATGAATCAATGTTTCCTAGGGTACATCGAATGCTGGTCTTGAAGTCTTGAAATATATATATTTCAGGAATTTCTTTTGAATTGATTCAATTAAGTTGCAGTTCTTTTGATAGTATGGAGATCATACCATGGCACAATACTCTAACATCGAGCGCACAAATGCATAGAACAGTGTAATAATAGAGGTTGTAGAAGAAAATAGTCGAGTATTTCTTATAACCAGGCCTGAAGTTCTGTAAGCAGATTTCATCATAAAATTTATATGCTTATAAAATTTGAGCTTTTGTTAGAAAATCACCTATTAATCGGTCTAACACAATATTATACATTCTGAAGTTGGAGAAAATAATATTAAGTTTTCTGGTAAATGAGAAAACTTAACATTTACGTATGTTTAGTTCCAGCCTACTAAGCTTTAGAATTTAGATCCATGAAGTGAGATACAATCGGCAAGCTCGACCATAACTTTGAAGATCTTCAAATCGTCAACAGAAAGCAATATCTAATTTTTCAAATGTTCCTCGATATCATTGATGGAAATTAAAAGCAACAAAGGGTCCAAGTTTGACCCCTGACACCGAAGGAAGAATAGAAAAATAAGGAGCTCGCGCCAAGATAAGAGATAGACAAGAGACGATTCGATAAATACAATGATAAAAGTTCAATTATAGCAGGTGATGGTCCAAATATATAGAGTTTATCAAGAGTATAGAATGATCAATGCGGTCAAATGCCTTAGTAAAATCAGTATATACCGTATTAATTTGACAACGTTTATCTAAGGCACCTGATAAGTATTGAGTAAAATAAAAGAGATTACTGGAGGTAGACCTCTTCTCAGTGAAACCATGTTGCGAGAAAGAAAGCTGACTGATATCAAATACATGACAAAATTGAACAGCACCCAACTGCAGCTTAGTTAGATAGTCCTCATATTTTGATAATTGATCCCCTAGTCGAATTTCTTAGATATAATAGAGAATTGTTACGCATGAAAGATGGAGACTACCGAACCGGTTTATTTTCATTAAACTTTTTGTATTGTGGTATGACCTAATATTAAAGTGTCAAGAGTTCAATTGAGTTTTAGAAAGTAGAAGATCTAATTGGAGATAACTTTGTTAATTCAGTTTGGGGACTGGACAATATGATATATGATATTATCCAATTTGTAGGAAACGATGGAATGAAATTGGGAATTCTATCTCCGTAAAACAAAAATTTCATCCCTGGCATAAGCAAAAAAAAGCATAATGGCTATGGACGAAGTGGCAACAAATCTAGTCAAAAAATCAGTCTCATACAGTAATTTGAAGTTAGAAATCAAATTTTGACTCTCCATGATGACTCGAAAGAGGAAATATTCAGTCTTGCTGACATTGTCTGTCGATCAAAATAAAGTTTACAATCTTTGTTTTCTTGAAAGAGGTTAGGTTGGACAAATGTGTTCCAGTGACGAAACCATTATTGCCGAAGACTTACAAATCGAATCATCAAGAGGAGTGATTGTCGTTTGTCACGAGATCGCGATCTGTAGAAGTGATGGTTTTTCTTTCCAAAAGAGTAAAACCTGTCCTTCTGTCAAAAATCACATAAGAGTTACAAAGAATAGGAGCTCATATATTGGAGCGACTATCTAGTATTCTAAATGTTACACTTTTTGAGAGATTTTTATATGAAATTAGAGGAGCGCTTCGAACTTAATGCAATTACCTGAATGACAATAAAATGATCTAGATATATATGGAAAATGAAATTAACAAAGATACAATATCCAAACAATCTCCGCGAATATACTGAATCCAGGAAGAATGGTAATAAACAAATGAAGAAAAAAATGGAACTCATGAGAGTAAATGTGGTGATTACAGTATTAAGTACATCGATCAAAATGATTCAACATCTACACAAAAGATTGAGGAGCACGGGTATTCTTTAAATTTGGTAATCAGAAAAGTCTTGAATATGAAGAAAACTATTGCTAATGACTAGATTGATGTGATTATTGCACTCAATTCACACAAACTCTAACCTGTATAAATGACCTCCTTGCTTTTTGTGGACTCTTGTGCCCAAACGAAGGAAACGATCGTTATGTCTTGAATAAAATTGTGGAGAAATCGAGTAATTATTTTTCAAATTGATCAATTCTGACAAAAAATATTCTCAACATATTGCCTGATTACTGCATCTGTGCAATATAATCCTAAAATCTTGTTCGTATGAAGTTATCAGAGAAGCCCTAATCGATTGGGAGCCCAACAAACTTCACGACTGATAATGCGTGGTGTTAATGGAGCTGAAAAAGGTCTAAAGGACCACTGGACGATTTGTGTGCAATCAAGAAGAGAGAAGTACAGAAAAGGTCTAGACGAAGGATCAGAAGAGAACAAAGAGAGGTCAGCAACTAAGTAAGAGTTGATAAGATAAAAAGATGGATCTTATCTTTCATATGAAATTGAGATACCAATTTCTTATGAAATATTGGATCAGAGCACCTAAAATTTGTGTTTACCACTTACATACATTGATAATTAAGAGACATACCTGTATATCTCTAGGAATTAACAAATATATCAAAATGATAATTTTTTGAGAGTATTTCTGTTATCTCAAGGTTTTATTAGGATAAGGTAACGATATATAGCTTTTGTACTTGATCAGTAACATTCTGAAGCAAATGTCATGATGACTCTTAGTAGCTTAACTGAAAATATCTATTATTACGTATCAATTCATGAACTGACAGCGCAAAATTTCTAATCCTTAACCTCCCAATCAAATAGAAAAACTTTTTGAAACATACTGTATAATCTTCAATGTACGAAGTAATTTTGAGCTGGTACAATTTTTCTTCTTGCCACCATCTTTATTCTAAAAAATCTGCTGTGGCCAACACAATTCTTCCTCGACCATGGCCAGTTTTATCACTGTTTCAGAAATTTAGAATATGGTATCAATTAATTGCATATTATTAAGTGACAGCTGTCATTGCCAAATTGGCAAATGTCATTGTCAAAGTGACAACTGTCTCTGTCAAAAGGACAGCTGTCATTGTTAAAGTGACAGATGACAGATATATTTTAGTCTACATAAAATAAGAATTTTAGGAAAAGAAGAGTCATTTTCTAGATTTTCAGATTTTTCAGTTCATTGAAATATACAGTTTCGACATTTGATCGCCGAAAGTGTAAGTTGAATATGGTAACGTGAGTTCCACTTATTATTTTTTTTGATCTCTAATGAGCTTATCTTTCCGAGAGCTTCAAGTTAATATAAAACTTTACATTATTTGAATAATTTGTAAAAGAGACAACTGAACTGGCAATCGTTCAAATATCCACTTCCACACTTCTACTTGAATTATCTCCACAAGAGCTTTAATTTGATACAAAACACGATTGGGCCAAATAACTTATCTCAAAGAATAATTGACGAACGTTCGCATATGAGGTCAAAATACGAGTGATCATAATTCTAATTCCACAAAAAGGTATAACAAATCATGGTGCTTCCAGACAGACCAACAGATCGACAGACCGACAGATCACCTCTTATTGAAATTATATTTTTTATGTTCATTAGGGTCTAAAGAAGATTCAACAATATCTCGAACGGTCAAGAAATCACGATTACTACCTATTAACTATAGGTCGGAGAGTAAAGAGCGGCAAGTATCTACCTTCTTGCTGTTGCTCCATGAATGTCAACGGACACGAAGAGGGAAGTGCTAGTACATGAAATTCCTTACTTCAGCTACACGTGGAATCAATCAACATAATTTATTCCGAAATTTTCCAATAATTTATCCTGTCCAAATATATTTTTGTGATATATTTCACGATACAAAACATGTGATAAAGTCGTTAACCCTAATTACATTATAATAAAGCCATCATATCTATCATCAAATTTGAAACAGAGTCGAAGTCCCTTGATCGAGTAACCATTAGATTCGTTGATGTACATGCGGATAAAAAGAATATAGAGAATTAACAGATTTAATGCTGTGTCAGTTATATTTGATTGCTGAGACGAGATTATCAGCAATAGGGAATATGCATGAAATTTAAATTTGATTCAAATATTTTTTTTCCGAATTTATATTGGCTGGACTTTTGTACTAAACCATCATTTTGATATTTAATATCTTTCCAATTACTCAAAATTAATAAATAAAAATGCAAATTAAGCGCGGGAAATTCAAAGTTCCAAAACGCAACACCATTGGTTATAACGAAATGTGACGTAAGATACTACTAATACTGCTTACATTTGTATGGCATTGCAGGCCTTTGATTAGAAAACATAGTAATAACGTGTGTGTTGTGAATTCATTTATTGTTTAAGTGTAATTTTAGCATCCTAGTGAGATTATAAATCATTTAAGACAGTGGTTTTGTAAAAGCACAATCGAATAATCTGTAGAGAATAGATCTATTTTCTTCCAATTCAAATTTTATATCCGCTGAAGTAAAAAGAGTGAACACTGCAAAGTAATTATTCAATAATAACATATTTTCTACGCTATTTTGATAAATACAATCCGAAATATGATGAGCAGTGAACGAAGCCGCATACATACACTGAGTTTTATTGCTAAAACTAATTACTTTCAGAGTACGTTCCACTTAATGACCGCAACGCTCACGCTCACGCTCACTACCGCGGTTTTTGCTGTTCCACTAACTCATGGTCGATGAGTCTGGTGCTTCAAGTGGAACGATACGAGTGTCTGTTAAATGTCAAATAAACTCACAATTTTTGGTTAATATATAGGATTAAATTAACCTGTAGCAAAAAGGAGATACGAATGGAATGAATCCAATATGCCAGTGTAAATTAATCGCTCTTGAATAATAAATAATGATAATGAGAGACCATAAAATTATCTGTTAAATGACAAATGGAAAATCTTGAATCAATTGACATAGCTTGGAATCGCAAGTACAAATTGGAAAGGTATCTTCTTATTTAATTTGAACTTCTTGGCGATTTATTCAAAAATGAACGCAGCGACCGCTTCGACCCACCTTTAAATCGCGGGCGTAGGTAGCTTGAAATAGTCGAGATCAATGACGTCATCTATGACGTATTTATCATGAACGCCAAGACCGCGATCGTCTTGTGGACCAATTATTGAGGGGATATGAGTGTTGCGGCAGTGCAGTGGAACGTACCCATATGTTATTCCTGATCTGTCAAGTTTATTATGACACTTCATCTCTTCTGATAGCCTTACATCATTTCTTACGTATTTTACAACCTGTCTGGATTGGAAAAAAGACTTTATCAGGTACATTTCTGATAGTATTTTGCATTCAGGCACAATGCGATACTTATAAACTGACTTTTGACATTTTTTAATGCTGAAATAAGTTGAGAACGAAAATACCTGTAGTAAACAATACACTGTAATGTCACTGGACATGTTATTTGACGTTATCCACAGAGCGCGCGAAAACGGCGGCGTTTAAACAGCTCAAAATTATTCTCAATTTTTAATATTTTTTTGAACTTGATTACATCACTTTTAAACATAATTTATATTTCTTACTATGTTATAACGATGTAATCAGTGAATTGAAAATATTAAAAAAAATCATGAATATACCCTATTATTAAAATAACAACTGATCAATTCTTCCCGTGATGCATTGCAAGATTTTCCATTTTATGTGATATAATTCCTCACGATAATCATTGAGTATTCACAGAGCTCAATGCAAATATGCTGGCATTTGAGTCTGAATGTCGTGGAGTCAATCTCAGATTTAGAGAAAATTGAATATAATTGAAAGTATCCAAAAATATGAGAAATTAATTTCCCAAATCAAAATGAAACAGAGAAAAATCGAAAATCCAATGTAATTCACCAAACACCTTGTGAAGGTTGGGATGCACAGTACACAGGAAATACTGAAAGATATCTAAAAACAAGGCTAGACGAACGTAAACGCAATAATAAGAATTTGGAAGATTTGAATATATATAAGCCAGAATAAACTGATGTTACAAACTATACCAACACAGCACATACCTCCAAATTCAATGAGACTGGTACTATCCATAATGAGACTTTTTTAAATAAACGTCTAACGCTTGAAATGTTATATATTAATTATGATGGACACAAAAATGATGAAAAGAAATATACTATAGCGCTGAGCACAATATACAGTTATATCATTGAATTATTAGTTTCTATTTCTGACAGTCCGTTGTTTACGTTTTTTGACAAATGTATAATGCGTACTTTCATTGGTTAATCTCACAACAGACTACTTCTTACATGTGTCAATTTGTGAATCTTTGATTACGCGTGTACGCACTATTATCAACACGTATTTAGTCAGCAGCATCCATAGTAGTCCGTTATGGTAATTGACAAAAAGAGAGTCGATCTTTCTTCTCTTCGAAATTAATTTATGTTATATAAACTACAAATTCTTCTGTCAGTACAACCAATGTGATCGGATTTTAATTGCGATAGATACATAAGCTCAGATTATATGCTCTTCAAGATGGCTGGGGTGAAGCCAAAACTGTCAAGCTAGAAACGGAAAAAATCGATTTATTTGGCAGAATTACCTGATTCCTACACATATACTAACAATATTTATCCCGAAAACTGATATGATACAGAGTATAGTACGTTTATATATGTGTAGCATATAATCTCCTCTTATAGAATAGGAATAGCAAATTGGCAAGTTGGAATTATTCAAATATAAACTTTGTAGCAATTTAACATTTAAGTACCTTTTAATTATCATCAATTCAAAACGTTTAATGCAGTTATATAGCAACTGGAGTGCTTTTCTAGTGCCTCTAGAGGCAAATCTAGTCTTATCCTTGTGTATTTATTCTCTAGACGGAACCATTTCTCAGGCCCTTTCGGCGCCAAATTAGTTTTGTGGCAATTCAAAGCCGAATTAAATGATAGAGATGGAATTATTATTGTTCATTTAATGACATTCACTGTTCTACTCGGAAGTTGAGATCAACTTTGCGAATAAATAGTTCCATTG
The DNA here is from genome assembly GCA_963989225.1 of Dromius quadrimaculatus. Lineage (NCBI taxonomy): Eukaryota > Metazoa > Arthropoda > Insecta > Coleoptera > Carabidae > Dromius > Dromius quadrimaculatus. Next base: position 40,112,371 of record OZ022331.1, on the reverse strand, counting down.
TAGTTTAGTTGCAGTTATCAGTGCTTATTAACATATAATAATAGATTGCAAGTGTCTTATCAAAATATACTTCTTGATTTATTATTTTTGTTGAACTTACTATATATTCTCCTTCGTTCCAGGCAAAGTTTTCTACTTTTCATTCGTTGATAGCGGTCCAATATTTTTCAAAACTCAAATTTTCGACTGATTCAATTGGAAAAATGTTGTTATGACTCGGTGGTTATTTAATGTCATATGAATATGTTGTTGCTGATGGTGTTCTTCTACTGGAAGTTGAGAGCAATTTGAATGAATGATCGATAGAATCTATGGAATTTTAGTTCTGTTGAATGTTGATAATAATTGTCAAATTTTAGTGTTTGAGAGAAATAAAACAGTGGATAAATATGTTCTTTTTAGGTAAAGTTCTGCATGAAATAATATGTCATCCAAGTAAACTGTTTGATGAAATAAAATTTTTAGATGATGTTTTCTTGAAGAGTGGCTATAATAAAACACAGATCAAGAGAGCTTTTAGACAAAAGAATACTATGCCTCCTGTTCAAGATCCAAATAATAAGAAAATATTTGTTACGTTGCCTTACGTAGCTGATATAACTGATAAAATTGGAAGACTTTTATATTAATATGACATAAAAACCTCTTACACTTCCAATTTGAAGATTCGAAATCTTATTGGTAATGCTGAAAACAGATTTCCTCTACAGTATCCAGGTATATACAAGATTCCCTGCCAATGTGGCAAAGTATATATTGGACAAACCAAGAGGACTGTGGAAACAAGATTGGAAGAGCATTCTTGTCATATAAGATTGAACCACCCAGAGAAGACTGCAGTGGCTAAGCAGGCTATTCAAGAATTACATGGCATTGACTTTAAGAATACAAAGCTTCTGGCTAAAGAGAGCAATTGGTTCAAGAGGCTTATAAGAGAAGCAATAGAAATAAAAAAATCACCTAATAATTTGAATTGGAATACTGGTTATGAACTTAATCGATCGTGGTTACCAGTCATTTGTTCATAATTACAAGTTATTTTTATCAATGAATCTACTTGCAAGAATAACTTCAACACCACCTCCTGAAGATCTGTGGATGGTTCAGTTATGTGTCAAACCAAAAAGAGTAGAGGCAGATTGATCTAGAACCACAAGGAGTTGACAATTTTCCTATTCAGACTTTCATTTTTATCTCTTGAAGACCTGTGGACATTGTATTATACCTAAATCACAGGCAGATCTCTACGATCCTAGGATTTATTATTTTATACTTATCTAGTCACATTTTGTATTCTTGTTGTCTTGACAATTTTTTGCTTATTTATATATTATACATTTACACTTGAAAAAGGCAGCACTTAGCTGTTAAAACATTGTTTCAAATTATTTTATACAGAACTTCACCCAAATGAAACATATTTATTGAAAAATGAGTTCTGAGAAGCTTTTTCTTCATCAAAACAGTGAATGATTGTGAAATCAAGGTACATAGTTAAGATTAGGTGTATATAACAAGAGTTCATGTACTTTCATTATACATTGCAGTTGTGTTGGTTCAGATATATGTATAAAGCAATTTATAGATTTGAAAAAAAAGTATGTTTGTGGTAAGGATGGAAGATACCATGGACGCTTGTAAGTGCGTGAATTATGATTATTAGTTCTCAGTTTACTGAAGTATCGGGATGAGAAGAATAAATGGTTTAAAATAAAGTTATTGTTTAGCTATGAATCTAGGTGGAGCGAACAGATATATTACGATACCGGTGTCGAAGGGAAAATAATTATCAGATTCGTATGCATGTAAAAATGTGTGCACGTGTCTTACAACGTATATTCAATTCAAGTGATGAATCAAAATAATATTCATGTATTGTCTTCTCCATATTTCGCAGAGTTCCATTCTATCTTTTTGATCTAGTTTACATCTCTCACCCAATAGAAAGAATATATCGCGTAAAGTGACTAAATATGGAACAATTCAGGATGATATTGAATGCAAATGTAGAAGAATCGGTGGTTGATGTAAATTGGGATCCATGTCCAATCCTGGTGGTTTTCTAATGATTGAGTTATTTTTGAAAGTGTACTATTCACTGAAATAATAACGTCACTGTGTGTAGATACATTAGAAATCCCTAGACCAGAGAACAAAATCTGAAATAATGGCTGAAGTGTGATGTGAGAGATCTTAATTAGGTATTATTCTATCACTTGATCAGAGCTTTTTTTCCAATTGTAAGTGATTAATCGAATATATATAGGTATCGTGAAAAACCGAGAAGAGTTTGGGTATTCATATATCATGAGGTCACATATTCCGTGGGAAGTCAAGACATATGACAGAATGAATGAGAAAAAATAAAAAAATATTCATAACATAATTCACAATTGGAAGAGGAAATGATTTGATAAATGCCTATAACCACCTTATTACGTTGAAATAATCTGTGTGACCAACAAGATCAAGTTATATATCATGCACTGATAAAAAGTTAACAAGCTGATAGATACGTATATGAAATTATGGATATGTTAAATTTCAAATTTTGTATAAAATGGATAGTAGGATTCTTGATAGTCACATCAATCTCTGTGATATATAAAAATGATATATATAGTCACTGATAGAATATATTACTTTTATAAACCTGCGCAAATCTCTGAATAGTTTAACATGTCTGATAAACGCATGCATTACCATTCCAAAATATATTCACATGAATGAATCATTGTCAACTCGATATTTGTATTATCATCATATATCTAGTTTTATTTCACTTCAGGGAGAATTGAATTATTACTTCTATCTTACGTCTGTATGAAAATTGTTGAATTGAACCTATACATTAAACATTTAAAAAGAAATATTGATTCTGTAAGGAATATTCATGTTGTGCACGAATCGAGTACTTAATGAGTTTCAATGAAACTTGACACAGTATTAGCTTATATTGTGGATTGTCAATAAAAATATTTTTTCTCCCGGAGATTGGAAGACTTCTATAGTAAAATTGCCTCGTTTCTGCGCCTACCATTAAAGTGTTTCTCCACCTCTGCAGTGTTGCCGTAATTGTGAAAACGATACAACGTATACCTATGCGTGAAGTGGGAAAGATGAATCACTTTTGCTTCATCATAGAATAAGCAGAGCCCAGCCGTGCATCATTTGCGCGAGCAACCTGATGTTGCTTTGCTGCACAATCTAGTTGCTCTATAATGGTAATAATTTCCAGAAATACACGTTGTTGAAAACAACAACACTATTCATTCATTCTTCACGATTACTCATCCCGACGAAGGCGCAGACCGTGGCTAGTTGTGGGTATGGATATAAGAGACGAAATCATTCTGGTATGTATATCAATAATAATATTGAGCTCATTTTCAATCAAGGTCCAGTTCTTGGGGCCCAACGATTAAGTATGAGAATAAATGCAGGAGTGCACTCTCTTGTTACCGTACAATATAAGTTGTAGTTAATAAGTTGATGCTACTATTTGAGCATGAATTTTCACAGCATACAAATACCAATAAATCAGCGAAATAATTACATTGTCGTATATTTGATCACGTGTCCTCCAACTTTTTCCTTGAATTCATATACTTTTGATATTTTGATATCAATATATAGTGACTATAATTCATATCTTCTGGTAATTGTAATTTGTTCTATAATCTATTTCACATTTACTTCATCTCCGTTTAAGTGAAAGATAATAATGTCATCTTATGAAACTTTACAACATGTTATACATACTTGAATGCTGTACTTTAAAATATTCAGGATATTCCACGCATGATAATCCGAGATTGTTTTCAAAGAAGTTATAAGCTTGGTGAAACTATGATTAAGAAGTTTTAGTAGCACACGGAGGAACGTCATCGATCCGATACATTATATGTATATGATTTAGTTCAGATTTTGTGAATCCTGCTGTTAGGTCCAACAATTAATTAATTTTTTAGTTCAGTACGCTGGAAGATGATTCATCTTGAAAATATCTAGTTCCGGACTATTACCTCATCGCTCCAGATTTTTTTTTTCCATGAATTGGGTGGAAAAATATATTTTCTCTGATTTTAAAGATTGTAGCTACATGATTTTATTTTCATCACTGATAGAAATGTATGATATCTGCGTTATCAGCTAAATGGATTACTGAGAGTCTGAACGCCAACTAACAATGACTATCGTTTTGAAGAGGATTAGAGACACGATGATTCATCTCGACCCAAGAAACTTCACGTAAAGAGATCCGCAAAAAAAGTTCTTCCATTCTGTGAGACGAGGATGAGATACATCTCATAGATGACTTATTACAAGGCAAACTTGTGGGGTAAGAGTAAGATTTCCCAATAATTGAGTGAACTTCAAAAAAATATTCTGGAGGAGCGCTGACAAAAATTGTCAAAACGAATACTGTGTTAATTGCTTGTGTAGACGATACATCTTGATTCAAGAAGAAATAGGTCTGTCTCGAGATCTGAATCTCCATAATTCTAGCAGACCCGATCACATTAAGTAATAAATATAACGGTATATAACCTATTCAACTGTTATCTGATATTCTTTTTATTGCCAATTTTAGGTACAGTTGAAGATTGAGTGAAAAAGTGAAACGTTTGCAGATTGGGAAATACAATAATAACTTTATTTATTCAGCACAAAATGCTAGTATATAACAGTCTTTCCATAGATACATTAAAACAATATAAAATAAATAATATGTCACTAATGCCCGTACTTATAGTCGTAACTCAATCTCGTCCTTCAGTATTGCTTAGCCAAGTCGAGGCGAAGTCACAATAGATACTTACTTGATAATGTATCCAATAGTCGATACTTGGCGAAGCTTGAGATTCTTTGTTTTTGACATATATTTGCTTGATATGTTTGACGTTAATGACAGTATTTGCGAAATATTTCTAGTTTGTCTACTGAATTTGATCTATTTTTGGATAATTTGATTGGAATGATAAGTTTCAGTGATTATATACCGAGTGTTTCAGATCACCTGTACCACCCAAATATTTCGCGAAATGCTGAACGGATTCATAAAAGAAAAAATAAGTGTGGAATTATTTCTAAGATTCTATTGAATAGTAGCAAATTCAAGTCCACCTTCTCACCCCCTGAGGGTGGGGAAGGTGCAACTTTCAAATTTCGAATAGCAACCCCTTCATTTTGATGCAGATTTGGATTCTCATCTAAAAAATATGAAGTTTTTGTCTGAAACTTTCTTCATGTTCCTTGAAGATGGCGCTGTAATCGCAAAGATTAGTAATTTTCCGTTATTACTTCAACGGCTAATACTAGGTAACCTGGGCTCGTACAGTCTTCAAAACACATTTTTTGAGTGTGGAGTGCGTTCGGGAAAGCGTTCTTGCCATTTCCTGGCGGCTGCTCTGAGCCCACCACGACACTCGCCCAAAATTTGCAACATGTCAGCAGCTTCCCTATTGTTATGAACTATTCTAACAACAATCAAATTTTTCAAACGCTTTGACTCTTCTGACAAGAAGTCTTGCCAGATTTTGTTTAAAACTCGTCCCCTACGCCGCAATTTTAAAAACAATGTATGGCTGAAATATTCATTTATTACTCAGTATTAGCCGTTGAAGTAATCACAATAAATAACTAATCTTTGCGATTACAGCGCCATTTGTCAGAAACATGAAAAAAAGTTTCAGACAAAAACTTTATATTTTTCAGTTGAGAATTCAAATCTGCATTCGAAAGTAGGGGTTGCCATTTGAAATCTGAAAGTTGCACCCTCCTTACCCTTAGAAGGTGGGGGTGTGGACTTGAATTTGCTACTATTCAATTGAATCTTAGAAATCATTTTACATGCATTTTTTCATTTTTCAATCCGTTCAGCATTTCGCGAGATATTTGAGTGGTACGGGTGGTCTGAAACACCCGGTATACCTCTACGACATATATCCATGTTGGAAATACAAATGTTAAGAATAATTGACACGAATACTTGAGCACGACTCAAGGTAGCCTTGCAGTAGACTCAAGTAAAGCCAGAGTCAAGCAAACGCGAAGTATTACTCCCTAGCCAAGTAACGACTATTGGTAATACTCACATACTTGAGCAATTCTCAAGTCTGAGATCGAGCGAAGTATTGACTTTAAGTACGGGCATAAGTCACATAATCATTTTAAGAATTAATAACTATATTTGAAAATGTAATAATCCGTAACTTTTCTTTTAAATTGCTTTAGATCAGCTGTTTCTTTGATTTCAACTGGAAGTCTATTATACAAGTCAAGGCCTTGTGGAACAGTGACATACTTGTATTACTTTTGTTAATCTTGTTAATCTGGAGATGATCAACATTACGGGTATGATAATTATGTACCTCTTGTCTATATTTTAGATTTTTATCCAAGTATTGAGGTAATTTTCCCAAGGAAATTTTATGTTTGAAATATAAGACGTTGCATTCTATAAAATGAAGAATATTAAGCCAGTTTATTGCTTCTAAAATCAGTGACATTATTGTTAATTTTCTACATTAAAGAATAATTCTCATACCCCAGTTTTGCAGTTTTTGTAGTTTATCTAAATCTGTTTTATAACACATGAATAATTTTGTTGAACAGTAAGTGAAATGCGGCAGTACAATTGTATTATAAATTAAGAATACAGTTTAAGAGGAAAAATTCTTGGATATCCTTGACAAGTAATTTAGTTTCTCAGCAATTTTTTCACATAAATAATTGACATGCAACGAAAATTTGAGTCTTCTGTCGATAATGATACCCAAGTATTTGATCTCGTCGACTATTTGAAGAACAGTATGACCAATTCCCACTTTTACATCGCTATTATTACATATTTATATATACTTGAAATTAGAGGAAAGATACATAGTTTTACATTTATCAATGTTCAATTTCAATTTGTTGACATTCATCCATTGATACACATCCACTAAATCTTTATTCACTTTATTTATTACATCAACATAATTTTCTCCTTCAAGATATATTAATGTGTCATCAGCAAATAGATGTACGTTACAATGATTTAAGCATATTATTGATGTATAGCGAGAACAGTATTGGACCCTCGAAAGAATTTATTCATCCTTTTAATTATACATCTTCATCTTCCGATTGACTTTTATCTATCAGAATATTCCTGGATACGACCACCAAGATAGTCCATTCAGCTGTTTTTTCATGAAAGTTTTGAGCTTTTTCTTATGTAATTAATAAGTCTGTCATATAAAAAAATAACAATAATAAATATGGTAGATTAACTTTTCAGTAGATGCATGACAGGAATGCATCGACAAGTGAAGAATACATGTTAAGGAATAAAGCATTAGGTATTCAGATATTATCCATTAGGAATATTTTTCAAAAATAATGTAAGTGTGAACTTGGGAGTTCGATAAACTTTCAAATTGGCAAGTATTATTGAAATAAATGCAACCTCATCTCTTAATTCTGAAAGCAGCGTAACTTTCTCAAGGAAGTTCTAGATTTCAGATTTCTTGTGTAGGAAATTGCTAAAGTTTCACAAGCTTTCAGGGAAAGTAATTTTAGCATATGTTAGAGTCGATGTTTCTATTCTATTTTAACTAGGCAGAATACAGAAATATATTTGAGTCCATGATGTACCCGTTGCTAGTTTATATAGCTATACGAACACGTAAGGCAAAAGCGTCTGAATGAGATCAATATTTGCCTCTCAGTAAATTATATAAACGAAATGTTACTTCAACATAAGAATTCTCCAGAAAAAATTGAATAAGCACTGTACGTATTTGATTGAATCTTGCAGTAATGTATTCTACTTTCGTCCTTTCCATGATATGGATTTCGCCCAGTTTCCTGACTGTCCGACTTTCATATTTGATATATGCTGAAGTACAAGCAGATAAGATCTCGTTTCAAATTATTTTCACTCTTTCTAGGAGGAAATAACTTATATTCCAATCAATGAATGCTCATGTTCCTATCATTCAATTATAGAAGCAAGCAAGCTCATAGTATTCTTATTGAATAACTTTCATAATTTTTTGACAAATATTCAGGTAAATTAGAGATATACATGATGATAAGGAAAACGAGTGTAAATGATACTTATTGACTTATACATAATTCGATAATTATTATATCGCAAAAAATCATTTATTGAATGGAGAAGGATGCTATGAATATAGCTGCGTTGGTTAGAGAGAAATATCTCAAATTTTCAATAATAGGAGCTTAGCTTGGTATAACTTCAATAATATCTAATATTCCCTTTTTCCAATATTTTTGACCACGTTGGTATGAAGAACAAAATTAAAACAAGTAATCAACAACATATATACAAATGCAGAAATCATCTAATTTCCACTGAACCAACGTAAAATACAGACTGAGGAGAACTCCTCAACAGTATGACGAACAAACTTTATTCTGCCGAACAAGCGCGAAAGACCGTACAAGTATATAGAACAGAAACTATTCGATGATAATTTTTGTGTTGTAATAGCCACGTGAACACTATTTTTTGAAGAACATTTAACTATGACTCATCTGAATATCAAAGAAGAATTTACGTTTCTTGAATTTTCTGGCTTCAAGACCATTCAAATTCTCCTACGTTGTAAAGTAACCTGTCTTCTACTCAAAAATCACCCTTCTCCTCAAACCATTCGACAAAATTTGTTGTTATCGACATTGTTCACCGTTTAAAGCCAGTTTACCACTGGATCTTGATGTAGTATTGAAAAAGAATTGGGAATAATAACATTGTTAGCTTAAACAGACGCCAGGGTAATTGAATGTGGAAATATTGCATTTTAACTCGCAAACTGTAGAATTGTGTTGCATACGGAAGTAATAAACAGTGATAAAAACTACAACATTTTATTGAAATCTAATCCAATTTATTCATGGGTTGAAGAGATAAATTTTACAATAGGAAAATAGTCTTTGTTCTCATATTTTATAAATCATCACAGAATCGCTTTGATCAAAATTCCATATTCAGCTCTACAAATCAGATTATAACAAATTTCCAACGTCGAATACGTTTTCATTTATGATTGGATACTAGCAATGTAAAATTAGGAGTCGATGAATTCATTATATTCTCATTATTATTCGATAAGATAATTCTGTTTTCAATTTACAAATAAGAAAAATGAGACAATAAATCGATTACATATGAAAAATTATTCATAATTTCGAATTTTCAAATGGAACCTGAATCGATCGGTGGTACAGATGCAGCTTGACTTTATGAATATAAATAGCCTTCATATTGGAAAATAAGATATTGTTATGCAGCTGACTGAATTCTCTCCACAATTTACAGGATAGATTATAGAGATGCATTGCACAAACAGTTTTTGTCTCTCATCATTGAGATCTAGAGATATGAAATGAAATTCTCTCAATACGAAGCTTGCTTCATCAACCTTCACAAAAATTACCTAGAAATTGAGAATGGATAACAATTTCATCCAGATTTTAGAAATATTAGAATTGCTCTATACTCAATTCTAATTCTGTATCCTGTAAACGAGGTCTCAGATTCAAATTTTATAATGTGATAGTGAGCCTTGTATTACACGCAACTAGAATTCTCTTATACTAAATTTGTCGCTCTCAGTGGGACGCGAATAATTGTTATAGACCCTCTTGTATTTGAGATATATTATTTGTATCTATACCCTGCAAAAAAAAATTGCTTCACTTAGGTGGTTAAAAATATGAGCGATACGACTCAAGTGGTCAAAATTGAGTGGTACAATTCAAGTGGTAGAATTGATGTTCAACATTGGTTGAGTGTTAAATTATTATAGTTGCGAGTTACAATATATTGTACAGACAATTGAAAATTGTTTTCCGTATTCAAATTTTGACTATAGAGATGAAAATGATCCGATAAAGATGAAAATATATTTCTCAACCTCATAAGTTTGACATTAAAAACTTATTTGTTTTACAACTGCGAGTAGTATCGATTACCACTCAAGTGGTAAGTTTATGTAGCTCACGCTGCAAGACTCCATCACTTATCATCACATCAGGCTAACCATTTCAAGCTATCGAGAATAACACTTGAATTGCTACCCGTATAATTTAAATTGCTATCCTTAACACTTACAGTACAAGATCTAAGGCATGCCAGGCGTTATTTATTTTTTGAGAAACAAAATGTGTGGAATAGAGTAGTATTAGTATGTACTTTTTACGCATGCATACTTGCTAGCTTGGCTTGAGTCGACGATTAATTCAGAAATACCTGATGCCAGAGACTCGTTGAGATATTACTTACTTTTTGTTGATTTTGAGTGTCGACTTTCAAAAAGGTCTTGAAGAATATTGTAAAAAATTGATAATCACCTCTGCTAGTCACTTTCTATCGACGGTTAGTCCTGCTAGACGCTTTAAAGTTTGCAAAAAATATATATGATATTCAGGGAATAATTTCAATACTTTCTGTTAACAGTCAGACCAATCGTAGGAGCTGAACATCCTCCAGATACAATTTAATGGTCATAGATATTCCACTTACTATCAAGCGTACAAATAATGACCTCATACTCACAGTGACATTTTAATTTTGTCTGGAAGATGTTTGGTTCCTACGATTAGTCTGGCTGTTCACAAAAAGTATTAAAACTGCTCCGCGAGTATCATATATAAAAAGTAGGACCAAGACTATAAGTGAGATTAAATTATTTTTTGCAAGCTTTGAAACTTCAATTACCGCCGATGGGAAATGTTTGACAGTATTGATTATAAATTTTCAACAATATTCCCTAAAAAATACGTGAAAATCAGCACTCAAACTTTGAGAAAAGTGAGTACCCAATGTTTTAACAAACTTCTAGCATCTGATATCTCTAAATTGGCTGTCGGCTTGAGCTAGCAAGTATGCACACGATAAAAATACATACTAGCACTTTTATTCTCAGAAAATAAGTAGTGTCTGGGGGGCCTGATATCCTGCTCTATCATTTTTTTTAGTGTACTTTGTACTTATAATGAAAGTAAAGGGGACGAGAGGATAACAATTTTCAATTCATTTTATCGTTAAAATATTTGGATCTTCTTTTCCCTTGCTCAGTAATTCAGACTCTTGAAAAACACTATTACATCATATTTTAGTACGTGCCATAAATAGGTGTTTCTTATATGTGTAATATCTACTGACACATGAATTTCCTACTAGCCTTTTTATCATCAAACACAGGAATAAGAGAGCACTAGTAATACTTTCAACTTTTGTATGAAATACAAGAAGAACAAACGATAGATTTGTTTTTCAAATCGGCAAAAATTGCGCTAATTAATGCATTACGCTGAGAACAAATTCGTAGAAAGAGCTAGATCCAATTCTTCTGCAAGATTCCTAATGTTACTCTAGAGTATTGAATTGCCCTCCTACAAAATAAAGTCATTCACCAACGTTATCTTCTCCATTAGAACACCAGAAGATCAGTCTAAAACAGAACTGTTTTAATCCGCAGTGTCACGCACAAAACACGTAATGTCGTCGTTAAGAAATGACAATCGCCGACAGAGCAAGAAACTCGTTTAAGAATCTGTAGAAGAGATAGCAACAAAAATCTTTTGCAATAGAATTTGAGCTTGTCAAGTTTTGAGCAAAGGAATTATCATCCGTTATCTTGGATGTATCATATTCATTGTAACGAGATATACAATAAGGTATTCAAGATTAAATGCGATGATTTATATATTTCGCTGTGAATAGGAAGATTTTCGCGCATGTATTATGACGATTCTTTGATAATTCATTGATTTATCCAACTTTTCATTATTTCGTAACATTCTCATGAAATTTAAGTATAATGATTTATTTGAATCTATTCCACAAGTTTTGTTTTGAAAACGACGCTCTAACTCATTGCTGTCAAATTCGTAAACATGGATATGAAATATCCTATGTTTTACTTCATACTGATGTCACATCTACGTCTAATGTTGGGACCACATCTATACCTAATGCCGTTAATTAAGTCACCAATTAACAATAAACGTACTGCCGATGACAATGTGTGAATTGTGAAATAATGCTTTGATTAACGTTAGACGCTTGAGTGTTTCCTACATGATATTAAATAGGCACTATTTAACAAGAAACGTTATTGATGATAGTCTATCTATTGTCACATTGACAGTAATCAAATTAACAGTACTAGACAGTAGTATGCCTCTTAGCATCAGAATAAAGTCACGGTATATTGTTACAGATGAGAAAATTATAGTCGAAGGTCTCTTTCAGCTCCTGAAAGAGATTTGAATAGTGCATGAAAGATTTCCCGTATGAAATTATTGATTTATTCAGTGGTATAGTGCCAAATTCTCCAGTGTGGGAACGCTGAATATATTGGATAAATTTTCCAGTGTGGGAATGCAAGATATATTTGTCAAATTTTAAGGCAAGTAGTGTTTATATGCTCTACTAGAATGCCTACAATAGTCAAAGAGCATAGAATTAGAATGTATCTGAGCTTGCCGATTAAAGCTAAGTTTTCAGGAATCCATTAAATGATATGAATAGTGGAGGCTGTGGAAAACCAGTGTGGGAACGCTGTTCCAACGCGTTCCCGCTCCACTACACCACTGGATCTATGCACTTATAATAAGTCACATTTAGAGTATTTTGAAATATTTACAAAAACTTCCAATACTTGAAACAAAGAAAAGACTAAAGAAGCCTCCAGGTAATAAATCAAAACCTATTTCATGTGAGTGATTAGATATCTTCAAGACTTCATAGGAACAGAATGAATTGAGATTTCTTCGTATGACTTAAAAAATATCGGACACCATGTATTGCCATCATTTTACATTGAAAGGATATTCTTTCATTCATAATTTATTGAGAAATACAGACTCTGAAACTGTTAATAATTCAATGGAATGTCAATTATATATAATTTTTTCAACAAGGCAAAAAAAGCTCATGAACGTAGCACCAGTCACCAATCAAGTTGCGTTATTTTCCCCTTTTCTTTGACTTTAGGATTCAGTTCGTGTTGTATCTTGTACTGATACTATATCGTGACCTTATTTTAAAGCTAAACATAGGTTGTGTAGTAGCTATGGCCTCAAATTTGAAAGCAATGTATCGGACCATCCAATTCAAAATATAACATAGGAATTGAATCCAACTTGACAATATTTTATCCAGTCAAGAGTCAAGAGATTCTTTTGAATTCGTTTAACATGAACGCTCTGATACACAAAACAAAACTACTAAAGAAGAAGCGAAACGCCCACTTTATTCCAAACTTAGCATATTACTGTCAGCGCCATCTATCCGCGGTCCCATTGAACTACTGTAATAGCGCGCGAATACGAATCTAGGTACTTTTAAATTTTACACAAAAAATTTCCAAAAGATTTTCATTCATGATTCAAGTGTTCATGATTCAAATATAAGAAATATGAAATGAATCATGATAACTAAAATCACAAATTGAATAGATACGGGTGAAAATAAATTAAATACAATAACAGTACAAGGAGTAATGATAATATTCTCATATTTCAACATTTATGTACAACAGCAAATAGTCTTGCATCTGGGAATAATTCAATTACATTATTTGAAAAACTATCTATAGATATAGTTCATCTTCCAAAATCACAAAAATTATGTCCGCATGTCTGTCCGTTGAGGATTTCCTTCAAATCTCGTGTTTTCTACATAGAGAAAATGGAAAATCGCGATATTGTATTACGATGCAGTTCTTGTAAAACATGACATTATGCGTCGCAAACTAGTGTAGGAGTTATAAGGTTTTCTTATGGTATCCATAGGTAAATACGGATGCATTATTCGTATGTTTCTCTCCAAGTTCCTACATTATCAAAAGTGTATTTTCATGAAAGTTGGAATTTTGTGTTGAAATGAGCTCTACACATTTTTAGATATAAATTAGGTTTAATATTTTATAGGATTTTTCTGGTACCCTGAATAGATGCTGCTTCGTTGATGAATTTCCATAAATTGAGACGTTCTGCGGCGGGAATTGCTCTTGGCGTTTCTCGATGAAATCCGTACTTCGAAATTTAGGTAATTTTTCTGATGTTCATATGTATACATATCTATCTGTTTTTTCTTATAAAGGATCATCAATATGACATTTTACTCCTGTTTTCCAAGTTTGTTTTGGTTTTGACGGTATTCTGCTACAAAAGAGTGATTCTAATTCCAGACCATTTTTCATTGATATTTTCTCTTAAAGAAGCAAGGCAACGGTACTAAAAATACACAAATTGAATATTAACATCTTATTTATTTATGTGACATTCAAAATCACTTACCACCAAAATTGACACTCAACACTCTTTGCAGTTCGCTTTAAAACCTTTGAAACAAACTCAGGCCAAACAGTTTAAAAATTCAAATATGAAATCACTTGAATATAAATCTCTAATAGTTCCAAGGGACCGCGTATAGAGGGCAAGAGAATAATATGATAAATTCAAATTATATTCTCGTTTCGCTAGCCTGCGCTCTGATATATTGCTGTCAAAGTTGTTTCTAAGGATATGGAACATTGACGTTCCACCTCAGAATGAATCAACAATATTATCAAGTCCTTATTCATATATAAACAGGAATTTTGCAATTTCGTCAATGAGGTTGTCACAAGCAGCAATTAATTTCCACTAAGACACTTCTTTTTTTATCTTTCCTTTTCGGACAGAACTGTTTATGCTCTGCATTTTTGCACTCATAAACTTTGTTATACACAACTATCTCACATCACTAAATCATATCTCCTGTATCAGAGTTTCATTCGACATTTGTTGTATATGCTTCGATAGATTCTACTTACTTTTCTGAAATTTGACAAATTCTGCTCAATCAGATTTTTGACAGCAGTAACTTGTAAGAAGTATATATTAGAATTATGTTGATGGAATATCGTTTGGTAAAACAATAAGCCATTTCAGTTCTTATTACAAATACTTTAATCACAACATGAAATGAAGATGTCTGAAGACCTGATTTCGATTGAATAAGTGGTTAACTCTTGTTCTTGCAGAATATCGAAAGAACTAATACTCTCCAACTACCCAGATAATTCTGAATAGTTTATGTAGACTAATTGAGACATGAGAAAGTTTTCTTGCAAAGAACAAGAAACTACAGTCACTGAAGAGTATTTTCTGATTAAAAATTGTCTTTGGAATAGTTGTTCGATTTTTATGTCGACTGGAATAACTTAGAGGTGCTTCTATTGTAAATATTCCACTGGATACAAAAACGTGCAGCCTTTGAAAAAAAAGGTCTTCTCGAAAAAAGGTCTTTTTTGCCATGTCATAATTGTCCTCTCCTATTACTTATTCATGATTTCTATTCACATCCGTGGATCCGTCTGATACTGATCTTGTCAGATTCTGGAGTCATGCTGAATAGCTGTTCACGTGATTGAGCCACAATGATACTAAAAGTGAAAATTCTTCCAGTCATGGGTGAAGTAGAATCAATTTATAATTTCACATTATTATATAGACTAGTAGATAGTGGTAGTGAAATGTGTCAATATTATATGGAAAATAAGCCCAACCAAACTACTTTCAAGGTTTGTGTACCAGCATAGAGCATAGGGTGGAATTAGTAAGAGAATATAACCTCCGAAAACAACACAAATACTTTGTTCATGAAAGAAGTGAAGGGAATATACACACCACAATTCGTGCGCAGGTAATTTCAGAATAACTTTCAGCATCCTTGAATGTCATGGTGATGTGCATGCCTCTTTGAGGGTTGAAATTTCATTCCTTGATAAGAAAGATGGAAAAGTTATTGAGTGATGCACTCTCACGGGTCATAGTACAAATTATAAATATATTTTTTCAAATTGTGTCTTCCCGTGCCAACGATCTGCATGAAATGGTTGGAAACGATTTGAAGCCTAGTACTGAGAGGCATGCAATTTGCAACAGACCAATGGACTCGAATGGTCGTATGAACTTTTATATGATAAGAGTGGCTCCAGGTAAAAGATTTCATATCTATGCAAGATTTCACCAGAATTTTCCACCATTTTTCCAATGAGGGATGCATGCCAATTATCGCAAAGAAGTTTTGAGCCAAGACTTCCACTCTTCTCATTGACATTCAATTTTGAAACATGGAGTTTCACATTTGTTGTTCCATAGAAGTTTACGCGACTGTTATATATAAGCAAAATTTGCACAATAACCGAGATGTATGGCACGCCGTTTTGCTATTTAATTACAAAAATTTATTTCACCAAAATTTGAACAATACATTTTTTTTCATCTTGTAAGATAATCTAATTCATTGAATTTTTATGATTGAATTGAAATTATGTACATAATGAAAATTCAGAATTATTAATATCTTGCTAGACAATTTTGATGCGTTGAATTTTTATGATTGAATTAAAATTATGTACATAATGGAAATTAGAAATTCTTATTATCTTGCAGGATAATTTTCATTCATTGATTTTTTTTTTGATTGAATTTAAATCATGTACATAATGGAAATTCAGAATTATTATTATCTTGCAAGATAATTTTAATACATTGAATTTTTATGATTGAATTAAAATTATGTACATAATGGAAATTAGGAATTCTCATTATCTTGCAGGATTATTTTAATTCATTGAATTTTTTTGATCGAATTAAAATTATGTACATAATGAAAATTCAAAATTATTATTACCTTGCAAGATAATTTTAATACATTGAATTTCTATGATTGAATTGAAATTATGTACATGATGCTCATTCAACATAGAGAATATCTAGCAAAATTATATGAACTCGTTGAATTTTTATGATTGAATTAAAATTATGTACCTAATGAGAATTCAGAATTATTATTATCCTGCAAGATAGTTTCAATGTATTGAAATTTTAGGATTGAATTGAAATTATGTACATAATAGAAATTCAGAATTCTTATTATCTTGCAGGATAATTTTAATTCATTATACTGCAAGATATTAAGAACTCCGAATTTCCATTATGTACATGATTTTAATTGATTCATAGAAATCCAATGTATTAAAATTATCTTACAAGATAATAATAACTCTGAATTTTTATTATGTACATGATTTTAATTCAATCCTGAAAATTCAAAGAATTCCAATTATCCTGCAAGATAATAAAAATTCTGAATTTCTATTATGTACATAATTTTAATTCAATCATAAAAATTCAATGCACCAAAATTATCTTGCGAGATGATAATGATTCTGAATTTTCATTATGAACATAGTTTAAACTAAATCATAAAAATTCAATGTATTAAAATTATCTTGCGAGATAATAATAATTCTGAATTTCTATTATGTACATAATTGAAATTCGATCAAAAAAATTCGATGAATTAAAATCATCCTGCAAGATAATAAGAATTCCTAATTTCCATTATGTACATAATTTTAATTCAATCATAAAAATTCAAGGCATTAAAATTATCTTTCAAGATAATAATAATTCTGAATTTCCATTATGTACATAATTTTAATTCAATCCTAAAAATTCTATGAATTGAAATTATCTTGCAAGATAATAAAAATGTATAGTTTAAATTCAAGCGGAACAAATTGTTGCTATTAAATAGCAAAACGGCGTGCAATAGAGAAGCGTGCATCCATCGATAACTTTTTTCAACAAGGGATGAATTTTCAATCCTCAAAAAAGCATGCAGAAACCGGAGAGTCCTAACTCTCACCATATCCTGTCAAGTCAAATTTGCCATTCGTAGCATTTGCAGGCGGTAAATAATGATTTCTCGTCATTAGTTTTACCTTACGTCTCTTGCATACGTACAAACCTTGGAAATAGCTCATTTGTGCTTATGTGTTACATGAATACTGACTCATTCCACTTGCGGAGGGTAAATGATCAGTAATGATTTTCTGTCATTATCTACAAGCCAAATTATGTCAAATAATGGTTTGATTCTTTCCTTCAATTCTTCATTACCATAAATGAGTCTCTAGGTACTTAAAATTGTTGTTCTCTACATCAACATGACCCCTTTCATAATGTATAACAAAATATCTACTCTGCACATTGAAGAAGCAATATTAACATCAAAAATTTGAGTAACCTACGTCACTAAAGTAGATATAATTCTAAGATGGACTGCCAACAAATTGATTCCTCAATGAATCTATTAACAAATGAACTTGTCTATTCCAAAATCAGTTTGAAACTGAATCCATCATCGCAAATAGGTATAACTGATACTTATTTTTATTGCTTCATGTCCCAAGCTGCGAAATAGCTTGCCTCTATTTATCCACTCTTGGACTTCCCTCACAATCATTTAAAATATTACTCCTCTTGAATCAGTACCATACCCTTTTTTCAAAAGTACAAATCTCCATTGCGATAATTTTTCCACACTTGCCAATATCATACAAGGAGATACCCTCCCTTTTCCATTACGCTGTGATTTATTCACCAAGTTCATACACACTGGCAACGAGGTCAACAGTTTCTGTTTGCCAAACGGTGCTATTTTGAGTTGATTGAATAAATAAAGTAATTTTGTGTTGATGTGTTTTAAAAAGAATTATAGATTGATTCAATTAATAGTATTCAACAAATCAGTACATTCACCCTCCTTCGTAGTAAAATAACTCTTGTACAACTTTATGTCCTCAATCGATACAAGCAAGCAATAAATCACATGCTGGCCTGTTTCTTATTTTTATCGTGAAAAATCAAAACCCTGCTTGGTACACAGTTTCAAAGTCACTGAGATGGGAAATATTCAAGCTTGTTTTCATGCTTTGAATTCCAAATCACAATCATGAGCCAGAATTGGACGAAGTTTTTTTTATATCTTGCAAGAGATTGCTGAGATTAGGACGAACCTTTTATTACAAAAGTTTTCGGAGTAAACACAAATATTACAATCTCAAGAAGAGGTATTCTGTCATTATATGCATGTCAGAACTTTAATAATTATTCGTGAACATTATCAAATTTCAGATTAGAAATAGGGTATAAACATATTATATGTGTTATCAAATAATGCAAATCTAGATCCAATTTCGGACTTCTTCACAAGCTGTGAATTAATTTTGTACGGAAACTTCCACATGAAAATAAGAGTAAATTATTATACAATAAATCATGTCCAGAAAAGACTGTATGATCTTCAGTACTTGAAATAAATTCAATTGTCATCTATATGTTGATCCTTCAAAAAAAGTAATTAGTGTAAAGTTACATTTACCTTAATTTCTATGACAAAAAGTTGTCTTGACTTGTGCGTATTTCTGGATGGATTTTTTCTTAATTGGCTCATTTCTGCAATACCTTATTATTTGATATGCGTATAGAATATAGAAATAAATCTTATTATGATATACTGCAGTTTGAAACACATATCAATGGCAAAGTAATGTGGTGACTTACTAAACAAAAATTTCATTCAACTAAAAGTTGTAAATCATACTCATCCACACAGGCTGATATCTTCACTTCCACTACATCTGAAACCATTTGAAACACTTTTATTGAAATGACTGAAAATCATGAAAGAAGGAGAACACTTGATTCCAAAATACCAATTTGGATTCATGGAGCAACATCCAAGACTGGCATCCGTAATTTTCTATTCAGAGTCAAAAAAAAACTCGCCGAATCAGTACTAACTACTAATTAAGTCGTACTTAGATGATTGTTTCTTTCAAGTAAAATGCCAAAAGGTCAGCCCTCAACTAGATAAAATCTAGATTGGTGTACCTTATGGTAGTTTCTTGGGTCCAGTTCCGTATCAACTTTTCACATCCTACTTTTCTTACGCAGATAATTCGGAAATCATCGCTTCAAGTGACGTCATCAAATCATCTAAAATCCTGCAAAAGTCCTCAACGATATTTGAAAATGGGTCTCAAAATGGAGAGAAAAAATAAATGAATACCAATCAACACAGTAATAGAGGACAAACTCTGCTTCAAAATAATCAACTTTAATAGGACACGAGAGGAAAAGTGATATACATAGTAATGAATTCAAAAACAAAGTTTTGGTACACACACTAGCCAAACGCAAGTATCTCGATGTAAAAATCAAAAGATTATAACTGGATCCTCGATCACGAATTGAGTCGCAAGAACAAATTATTGTCCGATGGAACCATGATATTTCTTATTTAGACCTAAGCTATCCAATTATGAGTTTGTGTTAAGAAATCCATCTATGATGTAGAATTTCGAAGTGAAACAATGTCATTATTATTCAGTCTTTCCTATTATTTCAAAAATCACACTTTATACAAAAATTTTAGCATCAGATACTAACACGAATGAATTGAAAAATACTTTTTGAGTCATGAAACTACGCTAAACAATTATCTAAATGAACAAGTATTCAAACGTAGACGATCTGTGGAAATTGAAATAAATAAAACCATCTGATTCCAAATTCGCAAGATGATAACAAATAGCTATAAAACAATCATTCTACCAGATGAAATCTTGAAGGTAGTTTATCTCACTTGAAATTATATAGAAAATATAGTCGTGGGCGTAGCAGTCAATGAAGAAGGCAAAAATAGTATATTATGCTACAAGGACCGAGCAACTGTCATTATTGTCCAGGATAAATTTGGCTGCATTCGGTAAAGACGAGGGCAAAGCCCGAGGCAGAGGCAAAGGCGAAGTACAAGGCGAAGGCGAGAGCGAAGTACGAGGCGAAGACAAGGGCAAAGCCCAAGGCATAGCTCCGTGCAGCCAAATTTGTCCGTTACAATAATAACAATCGTTCAGTGTCCGTGTTGCATACGATACTTTCTGTAATAAGAGCACCAAAGTACCTCCATTACTAAGCTTTTGAAATAAATATGAATGTATTGAAACTATCTCATCGATTTGACAAACAGATTTTTACAAATGCAATCACATTATAGTAAACTAATACAATGAAACATAACTTACATTATTTATTCTATTGATTGATAATTTCCACATTTTCTGTGCTATCCCGTTCACAATAAATGCGCATAGTATAACGAAGACATTCTAAAATAAGAATTTCTCTCAAATATCAATTTGGCATACATATATCAATGGAATAAAAGAATCCAACGGCATCCATGATCCATGATCTACATTAATATCCATTTATTCCCATTCAACAGAGAATTAATGAAAATTGTTACCATGGTTTGGAATTGAGAACTTTCAAAGCAGAAGTCAGCTCAGTAATAGAGTACTTTCGATGAACGTGTTACAAAAAAATGTTCTTCTTTCCGAATGATGTTAAGCTTTCGATTTATGTCATAATCACTAGCACGACGCTAGTAAAAATAGATTTATAAAAATTCTGTGTTTTGTGTATAATTTATCAAAATCTAAGAAACGTCTGTGATATAAAGATGATGGTATTTTTAAATTAGTTTGCACTTAAACCAGCCCTCATAAGGTTGAGTTCAAGAATTGATTTAAGTTTGAAACAACATTTATATTCTTGAAGTTGGAACTATTAGACAGTATTTTGATACTTAATAAAATTGAATCACAATTTGCATTATCATTCAACTACTATTCTAGTGAGTATGTGTTAATATTGTTCAAGCCTTTGATATCTGTTACCTTTTTGACTGATTCAGCAATATTTTTGATATGAATAATATGAAGATAAAATCTTTCTGTCAAATTATTCTCCACATCTGACATTTTCGTAGTCAATGGTACGTTTTTCCAATTGTTGTTTTGAACATATATGGCTGTGACTTTCCAATTGATTTATCTAGTAAGAATCTGTTTTTTCTATGATCTGTAAAATTTTAGGTGATAAAACTCGGATACGGAAAAGCGATGCAAGTTTATGTTTGCAGGCTTTCATTGGATATATTGCTGTATGTGGTTTTCTGGCACCACTATGTTGTTTTGTTCATTTAACAATTAATTATTCAACTACGGTTCGCGGGTGTGGAATACACCTTTCCAAACATGTTATAGAGTATGAACTTTACTTTCTCCAGTAAGATTTTAAAAACTTATATTCCAGAAGAAGCTTCAAAAATTATAGAACGTCAAACGCAAATCCAGAAATAAATATCTGAATTGTTAGGGAGTAGCCATGGTAGCCAAACTAGCAGCTTCCGATCCTTTGAGAATGATGATTGAATGATTCTTGACGGCATACAGACTTGTTCCAAGATAATTTTTAGTTACGGAATAAGCAAATTCCAAGATAGTGTTAAAGGAACTATTTTCTTTAACTCAAGTACTATATTTATTTTAATTTCTGCAGATTGCTACATTTATCCTTGCAACTCAGTCTCTGAAGCTATGTAGTCCATTCTAATATGATTCTCTTGATTTCCGACAATAAGGGTATCATGAAATGGGAGACTGTTGTTATGTTTTACCTCAATCGTTTATTATAGGTGAGAGTAAAATGCGTTCAGATTGGGTGATATAAAATCTACTTTGTTGGTTGGGATTGGAAATCACAAACAAAGGGAAGGCTTTTTGGTGAATCTAGTGTCCACAACGTCTAATCACTAATACCGCGACAACTAATACCGTCACGTATAAAATGTTCTCAACCAATTTGTTCACAAAGTCTAATGACGCCCATCACTGTACTATTCTCTTGCTTCCACCACATTGTCAGTGGCACTAAAACAGTTTTTATCTTCAACGGGCGGGTTCCACTCGCTTAAAGCAAGCTCGGCGTGGAATCTTGAGTTCAAGACAATTACAAAGAGTACACTAAACACCTCGTGTTAGATTTGATCTGCCGTCATTTTTTCGGACTCAAGATTCCACGTCGAGCTTGGTCAGAAATACGTGAACTAATCTTATAGCGGGGATGATAAAATTTGGTAGACGTGGTTGTTTTGTGATGTGATTAGAGTTAAACGTTGAGGACAAATTGATAGGGACAACTTTCTGTCTCATGAGATTGGTCGTAGTGAAAAGGGTAATTAGGCATAGTGAGTTTGAACTGTTGAAACTTCCTCCAACCCTATTTGATTCAAATGATTAGAAAAAGTTCAATTTCAAAATTTTTTGCTTTTCTTATCTGCATCTCTATTAATTTTTTTCGTAGGTAAGTTTAATGAGTGAATGAATTTTCTTTTTTTCAATATAATAATCATGCGTTTGGAGCGCTCGCATTTAATTATTATTTAGAATGAGATTAACTATCTTGCATTTCTGACATCATAATAATTACTTATTGTGCATCGCTTGCATTGCGTCACTGACTCTATTCGCTCCGCTTACGCGATATCTTACACTTGAATATTACAAGAATTCCTCACACAACCTTATAGTTTTGTGGAACGATGTAGTATAACTATCTTGAAATTCATGAAGTGTAAAGCAAATTGCTTGATGTAATTGAAAGGCCCAGGTATTTAAAAGTCTAGTTGCAGCAGTGTTTTGATCACAAAATTTATCATGTAATAGAACGAAATTAAGGCATGAATAAGTACATAAGTACATCACATGAATCGATTTCTTCTTTCGCCTCCGATGAGTTTTTCCATTGGCACAATTATGAATTAGAAGAGATGCATCAGATATACGAAAATCTATGGTTATCTATCGTTGTACTAGCAAATTCCGCTATTTCATTCAACAAAATCGTATTACGTACTAATTACTTCAATCCATTATTACTTCTTGTGTATATGTGGGACGTCAAATAGCATCTCATGGCATCATCCGTACAGATTGTGTACGAAACCCTTCAAAACACATAATTTACTTAAGCCACATTATACATTAACCCTAAACACAGCCGATACGTCCCTAAAACAATGTCAACCATTCTATCCTCTACGTTTACCTCATCGCAAAGTTTCCGCTCTTTGCCCTTTGTCCTTGGGTACGAGCGTATAGGGCATCTGCTACATCACGACCACCACAGGACGTGCGATTTTATTGATTAGAACGTTCGGCATTCAGATGCTCAACCACTGGAACGAGTTTGTTTTATTTCTTGTATCATCGAAAATCGACATCATGTAAAGTCGAAAAAATGATTCCAATTGGATAAATAATTGGAATTTGTAACAAAAGGTGATAACAAAATATCATATTTTTTTGTTATCGCGTCTCTTTCTTGACAGATCACATTATATCAAAAATAATCTCCCCCCTGAATTTAGTCTGTCATTTTGTAATAACAAAATGCTTCAATATATTCACTCCTGAGCTTTATTACTAACCGTCTCTAGCAAAAGATATTCTTCAAGCATATTTGAACTTTTCGTTCTCAAAGAAGGCATTACAAATTCAAAGAGCAAAGAAAAACAAATATCTCGTAATACATACATTCCTTTTTTCGCCTTATAGTCAATGTGTGTAAAGCCCTCTTGCTTCAATCTCTTTCAAGATGTTTGCATATCTAATCTGACAAAGATGTGACAGCATGTCTGGAATTTCTAGAAAAGTATTCAACATATCTCTCTTTCCATTTTTCACGCCTGGACAAAATATTATATTTCCAAATTTGTTTGAGTATTTCCATATTTTCACGTTGACGCCGTGGAAATCTTGGAAAAGAAATATTTTCTACTTGAGAAGTTGGAAAACTTTGTCATGAAATTTATTCATAAATTCGAGATGATGTATATTTGAAGTTTACGCGGAGATATCCGAGAAAAAATGGATTGCTTAGACAGCAAATAACCCTTGGTATTCTCATTTGGAACAAGAGCTTCTCAAACAATGCATTCCCATTGATACATGCTATGTTTGCTTGAAATGTGAGTGCTTCAATGAGTAGGTTCAATA
The DNA here is from genome assembly GCA_963989225.1 of Dromius quadrimaculatus. Taxonomy (NCBI): domain Eukaryota; kingdom Metazoa; phylum Arthropoda; class Insecta; order Coleoptera; family Carabidae; genus Dromius; species Dromius quadrimaculatus. The sequence goes on along the minus strand of OZ022331.1, from coordinate 40,087,601 downwards.
TTGAGCCCTTAAGATAGAGTATTCACGGAAGTGAATATTGGGTGTGCGAGTTGTGACTACTGAGGATTAAGAGATATTTGTGTGATTTATGTGGGTGTACTAGAAGAAATCAAGTGCGAAATAATGTTGGTATATGAAGAATATATTATTGACAATAATTTGATGCGGCAGATGAGAGTAATTCAGTTGCATTTATTTGAATATATAGATGAATTGGATGAAATGATTAGAGCTGACTGCATCAATGAAAGTAAGTAATATAAATATAGAAAATTATACAATTTTTATTCCTGTAACTTTGAGTTTTCGCTACACCTTTCACAAATGAAAATTATCTCTTCCAGCTTTTATGTGGTATTCAGTCTTAAAATGCATATATATCAAAATTGGAGCTGAATAATTCTTTTTGCTTCTGAGGATGGCTAAGGTGTAGCAGAAATTGTAGAGTTGGAAAAGGGAATTTTATATATTTGACTGAATTTCCTTATTTTAACTACTTTTATATGGACGAATGACTGGAGAGGCTCGTGAGATGAAGGCGAACCAATTATTTATTATTTTAGTCCCCGTTCCATAGTCAAATCTATTTCAAAATCATTTTCAAATAAAAAATATGTCACTTGAACTCATGTAGGAAAAACTTCTTGCTGTATCAATGCTGGTTATTATAGTAATTAAGGTATCAAGAGTGTTAAAAGGACAAATTCCTGAGGTAAACAGTGTACTCCCCGAGGGCCTCTGGCCCGAGGTGTGTACGTTGACCGTAGGCATTATCGTCCCTTCAACTACTGTGGTGCCTTCAAAGTTTAATGTCCGATTAATGTACTATTTCAATCAAAAACTTTAGTAATGTATGTCCTATCATTGTGATTTCTGTCAGAAAAATTACTCTAGTCACTTGCTGTAACTAGGGAACGTTATATTCTTGTTTGTTATTTTTCAAAATAATGCTCTAGGGTATTGTTTGTTACGAAGTAACCCAAATCAGTGTTATTATGACAACAATAACAAACCAGTCAGACATTAATATATAAAATGGTTCCTCTTACCTTAGATGGATTTACAGACTCATACCGAAGATGATACTTTTTTAACTTTCACGTCCTTTCATCCCGATTTCAAAGTGATTACTGTCATTTTAAGAATAAGATGTTATGGCATATTTGCTCATGTACTTTCAAGAAATAATCAAATGCTTTCGAATATTTCTGTTTCCAGTCCTATCATATTTCTGTCGATAATCAATTACTACTTTATTGCTCAGAAAGAATCCACTATGGCACAATCAAAATCTCTTTGTTAGTTTCAGGTGTTTAAATAGTTAACTTAGCCCTATGGTATGTTGCTTCTCGAAACCAATGGACAATGACAATTTTTATTTTCCATAGAAAACTCGAACTATCCAAAAATTATCGAGTTTGACGGATACATTGCCTGAATATAGTTTCTCATTTTCCGAGACCTTATATTGACGAAAAGAAGAAGATTTATTCATTATTCTTGAAGATAATTGCTTTTGATCTCATATTTGATTTATTAGTCATGACATGCTATTATTGTCTTAATGTTGCATATTATTCGTTTCAAATAAACATAGTAATAAGCCTTCTATAGATGAGTCGAATATAAATCTGCTGTAGCCAGTATAGTATTTCATTGCTGTTTCATAAATTTATGATACCGTATCAATTAATTGCATATTTCAAAGTGACAACTATCATTGTCAAAATGATAGATGGTGATGATATGAAATCACTATTTTATTACCCAATGGCCATATGTTTTATGTCCAGTCGCCCTAGTTATATAATAACTTGGCATAATCTTGCTATAAGTTGTAGAAAAATAACAATCAACAATCAAGAAAATTATATAATTATGATTTCTACTGAGCTTATCTCCCCGAGATATTCAAACTGATATCAAACCAGGCGTCATTCAAACAACTTGTGAAAAAGCAATTGACAATCGTTAAATATCATATTTCAATACATTTGCTAGAATCATTTTCGCACAAGCTTCAATATGACACCAAACAAGATTTCAACTCATTTTGAAACAAGAAATTGACGAGCGTTTGCATGTGATATCTGAATAATTCCAATTTCAAATTTTCTCAGCATGTTTCAGAGAAATAGAACAAATTTTGAAATAACTCAAATCTTAATAATAACAAATGAACCACTGATAATTTAGAATAATGTTCCATGTCGAAGTTGTTCCAAATTATTCAAGGATCATTTTCAGTAATCCCATATTGTATGATAAATACTACTGTTTTCTAAATAAACGCAAGAAACTGGAAAGCTCCATCAATTGAGTTTTGATACAACTAGTAGAATAAAGCTCATTTGGGAATCTAAAGCAAGCTTTTCAATAGAAGCTTAAATGTGAAATTCCAATCCAAAATCCATACGTTTCCTAAAATTATCGTGCTCTCGGACAGACCAACAAATCGATAACCGGACAGACCGATAGACCGGTCTTTTCAAATAATGTTCTATGGATAAAGTAGGGCCTAAATCGTGAGGATTCATCAGAATCAAAATATTGTCCCTTATCATATGGTCATAAATTTTATCGTGGCTCCAAAATATTGCAGGTTACAGTATACTTATTTATTTTACGATTCGTTGCACAATAACAAAAACGCTTACCGTCACTTTTATTGAATTCTGTTCGGCCAGGACGTGAACGTATATACCCTTTTTCAACAATTTCCACTATTGTAACCAATTTGAATGCAGTCAATCAGCCAGTGGAACAATTGTAATAATGAGCTAGCAAGTCTGATAATTGGAAATTTTGCTATTATGAGCTAGTATTCAGATGTCTGACCATTAAATAGTTTCTAGATTGTTCGTGGATACTAACTTGGATCATGATCTCAATAAGTTATTAAATAATTGACAAACCACAATGAACATTTTGTAAAACTTATAACTTGAAATATCTCACATTTGTGACAGTATATAGGCCCAAGAGCTAGAATAGTATATTCTACAATAAGTATTGGAATGTTCTATATTCTAAACGAGCAAAAAGTTTGTAAACCGAGCCGAAGGCGAGGATTACGGCTCGCGAGTGTGGAATACGCTATTCCAAACATGTTGTAGACTATACTTTCTCTAACAAAGTTTTGGAGAATCACCAATATTTCACACGAAATTAAAACATCACGTGACTTACTTGTACATCATTTGATATATATACAAATTCATTCAATAAAGTTTTCTGTCACTCCAGATTATAATTGATATAATTTTAATGATATTTTGACATGTATGATATCAAACAAAATCAAACAATTGAGAACAGATCATCATTGCCTACCTTATCATTTTAATTAAACTGATTGTTTTATACCGCAAATTCTGAATGTTTGTTATACTCATAAACTGCACTTCCGGCTTGGCCGATTGATACAAAAATAGTAGATAAATATTTTTGATGCTACAACATGTTCAAACACTAAATTTCAATATGCTATGGCTGATCATTCTAGATTTATGCGAAAAATTCAAAAAAAGTTTCAAGTAAAGTGCACTTTTGGCTTAGCCGGTTCATACAAAAATAGCAGTTGACCATTCTGATATAACATCAAGTTCAAATACTGAATTTCAACATCCTACGGTTAATCATTCTGGATTTATTAGAATAATTCGAAAAAAGTTTCAAGTAAAGGGCACTTTCGGTACAGACGATTGGAACCATTATGCGAGGTATACAACTAGACCCTATACCAGTCTTGAATACAAAATTTCAACATACCTTCAATCGGTTTTGAAATTTGCGAGTTACAAGTAAGTAAAAATTATTAAATGTCAGACATAAAACCAGATAGGAATATTTGAATTGTTAGGAGGTATCCATGGTAGTAAGCAAACTAACAGCTTCTGATTCGCCGAAATTATTCTAAACGGCATACGGAGTCATTCTAAACGATTTATTGGAATTCCATGCGTTCCAACATAATTTTTGGTTATGGAATATGCAAATTCCAAAACAGTGTTGGAGAATAGTATATTCCACAATAAGTATAGGAATGGCCTATATTCTGAACGAGCGAAATGTTTGTAAACCGAGCCGAAGGCGAGGATAACGGTTCGCGAGTGTGGAATACGCCATTCCAAACATGTTGTAGACTATACACTTTCTAATAAGGTTTTGGAAACTCACCAATATTTCAGAGGAAGCTTAAAAAATTATTAAATGTCAAATGTCAAATCCAGATATGAATACTTGAATTGTTAGGGAGTTACCATGGTAGTAGCCAAACTAACAGCTTCTGATTCTTCGAAATTATTCTAAAGGCTTACAGAATCATTCTAAACGGCATACGGAATCATTCTGAACGATTTTTTGGAATGTCATTTGTTCCAACATAATCTTTGGTTATGGAATATGCAAATTCCAAAACAGTGTTGGAGAAACATGAATTGAAGGATAAAGTACCTGTTGAGAAAAAGTATATGCGATAGATACTTTTTGCAGTGGATTGCAAAATTTCTGGCTTACTTTGACTGATTTTAGCTTATTCTCAGAGTTACATGGTAGCTGCGATTATTTTTTTGGTGAGAAAAATGTTTTTGATAGATTTATAATTGTTATCGTGAATTAATCAAACTCTTCCTTAGATATCATCTCCATGAATATGAAATTGCTTTGTTGAATTGTATCAATATATTTGGGCAACAGCTAATTAGGAATATATTCTCGCTCCAAGCTTTCACGTCAAAAGCTTCAAAGTTTGTCCACATTTCAATCACGTATTTGTATTTGTATTTTTTCGACAGGCGAAGGAAGGAGAAAAGTTTTGAGCAAAACTTTGAAGAATTTATTTCCGTAATATCAATACTTGGGAAGTTTTCTGTGCACATCTAAGTTTTTTTCAGCAGAGTGCTATTCTCCAAATTGACAAATTGCTTCTAGAATTTAATCAGCTTCTGTTCAAGTATCCGAATTATGGGAGAGTTATATCGAAGATATTTAGCAATTCAAAGTTTGAGAGTTGTAGTAATCTGTTTCACATGAAAGCAATAAAATCATAAGCCAATCTACTCGTTATCATAAAGAAGAAACTATCTGAAAATGGTGGCGTATCAAATAGTAATTAGATCTCTATAAGAAGTAAAGTAAGACTAAAGATCTATTCACAATAAGGTTGTATTGCCAATGCTACTACCAAATACATATTGTTGAAACTATAGTCAATCATTTTTCATCACTAATTACTTCTGCTCTATTATAAAATATATTTATTTTTTTATGAACCAATCTGACTCTCTGGTTTTTTACTCGCAGCTCAATTCAGAATCAATATTAATTTAGTAGTCGAATTCAAAACCATTCCTCAACTTTTCAAATTAACAACACATGCATTGGAATTGATAATACTTGTCTCAAGCAAATTTTTCGAAAACCAACTATAAATGTCAGTTCATATTGAGGTCGTATTCTCGATGCTACTATCAATTGGTGTCAAAACTATCTTCATTCATTCCTAATCACGAATAATCTTGACCATCTCTAATAAAATTGGTGTCTCCAATTATTTATTATGTGTTACATTATCTGTTTACCAGCCACAATGATTCATACTATAAATTTTCCTTATTGTGCGATCAAACTGGTGATGGCATTGGTAGTAGCCTAATTATAAATAGACTTCACTTTGCAAAGCGTTTATATTGCATATTCGCTACTTCATTTCATATTGTGTTCTAAAATTCCAAGTATCAGGATTTAAATTTGGAATATGATTTTTTTACTCAATTACATATATCTAGAAAAAATTAGGTGGTAGGGAGCTTATCATTTGTTTGAGTACTATTGATAGAAGGTTCAATAAGACATTCCCTTTGAAATTCTGCAAATCAGAAACTGTATTCGCAATAAAATGTCAGTCTACGATTCATGTCGAATTGAAAACTATAAACCAGAAAAAACCCATCTACTAAATGCATGCGATATAAGAAAAGAAACGGAAGTAACTCATCCTGTTTTTTTTTCTATATACTATACGTTATTATTATAATCTTGAAGAAAATACATAGGGACATGACCTCTTGGTGATTCCGTCACATTTCCTATTGATAATGCCAACATTTCTTGGAGGCAAGATTATTCTATTTATTGTCCTCAAAAATGATTGAGAAAGTACTTCTACTTATGAAAAGGAATGAAGTAGCACTTGGAATTTCAATATTTTCTGTTACAGGAAATGGCTTTCGATTCCAATTTCTGTAGATTGAAAGCTCAAGATCCCGAAGATTAGAGAAAAATCGCGATAGGAAGCAGAGTTGTGATCATCAAAATGCAGATTTCTGCACTTCCAATATCTTCCATCTTCCGTTATCCTTGAGAGGAAAACATTGCATTGATAGAAAAATACCATCATATTTCAAATTTTATTCAGGATGCTTTCAATTTCAATATTATTAAGCTGATGGGCGCAGAATTAAAAAAAAAACACTCTTAGTTTTGTGAATAAATAGAGTACTTTGGGATAGTCGGTTCTCTATTGACAACTCATAGGATTGTTACTGTTTTCAGGAGTACGTTTATAAGTCTCTGATTGCCTTAGTTGAATTATTTTAGAAAGTTATCGAATTCAATATATTCAAATTCCTCATATAAATGGAGAGGTGATTCATAAATTATTTGTTCCATTTATTAAAATGGAAATTGTATTCAATGCTAAGATTGGTTGACATCTCCACGTTAGTAATAAGCTACTCAGTTGTCCTGTCGACAATAACTTTCTCGGCTTTGCTCCAGCGGTTAGTTATTTAGGTTACTTTCCTTCCCTCTTTCTATTTGCAAGTGCTGCACCGATGTTATGGACTTCGTATTTTATTTGCGGATGATTGCTCGCAATTTACATTTTACTTTGTAAACACCTGAGTTTTATGAGCATTATTTCCGTTTACGATCCCAACTTTACGTATTTTTATTATAATAGTATCTACACTCCATCGTTTGCGTTTAGTACGTGTGACAATGGAATGTGTTACTATATATAGACTTTGACAACCTATAACCTCGAAAAGTCGTTTTCCAGTATTCAATATCTCGCTTTCTTTGAGACTTGACATTCTTGCTCTCGATTTTGTTTTTCGCGACAAAATTATGGGAAAAGACAAAATCTCCTCAGCATCACAGCTGAAGAAAATATTTTTGTTTTGACTCAAGAAATTCTATTCTCCACAATTCGTTCGTATCTTTCGTATCAAAAATATAATGCAAAATTCTCGTTCAGTTAATACGGGAGTACCGGAGTTCCTCCACTTTACCTGTTTTAATCCTCGACCGGAAGGTTGGAAGGATAATCCCATAGCTGAGTTCCTAATACCGTTTGAGCTTTGTTTGCTACCAGTTAAAAAGCTCTCACAGAAAAATGTATGGAACTTAATTTGGTTTTCGATCCACAGCAAATAGTTATTGATTTTGAAAGAGCAATTCATAATGCTGTTCGCAAGGTATGGCCGAGTGTTAAAATCATTGGACACAGATTTCATTCAGGGCAAGCTTGGCTCCGGAAAATTCTAGCATTAGGTTCAAGTCAAGTGTATAGAGAACATAATTCTTCGGCAGACAATGTTCAAAACAATTTTTTGATATCCAGTTTTCAAGTCCAGAGAAAGTAGGCGATTTCTTCGTATCGGTAATATTAGGCAATGTTCCTTTGAATGATTCCAAATCAATACAATTTTGTGACTATGTGTCAGAAAGTTATATTAGTGAAGAAGCTCGGTGTCCTCCCGAAATATGGGCCTAAGCTGATGATTCTAGGTACAGAACAACAAACTCGTATCTAATGTTTTGTAAGCAAAATACGTTGTAAATGAAATATCGCTGTACAGATTGATATTTGTATGATGCGTTATCATTTATGACCTGGACATATCCTCCAAGTTTCCAGAATTATTTTAATCCCTGCGGTTATCGGTGGAGGAGCAACTCAGCTATGAGATTATAGCTACCTGAGGTCTGGTGGAGCAACTCCGCTATGCCCGTTAATATACGGTGTACGATAATCCTTCATTCATTGCAGTCTCTGTTCAGAAAATAATAATGAATTTTCAAATATTACCACGATCCTTACACATTAAAAAGCATATTTTTTCTCCTTAACGTTTTAGTTCGGTTTTAATATAGCTTCAGTCGACACCGAAAATATAAAACGTAATAATGGAAAGAGATAGCCAGAAAGAGAGGCGAGTAGATTAATATACGAATATTCAAGAAGCAAATGAAGAACGATGCAGATATTAACAAATTGTAGCTGGATATTGTGTCGTAAAAAAGGAATTATGTGATGATGATGGAAATTTAACAAGGGCAATAAACAAGATGAAGAATTGCTATCCACTCCTCTGTACTGAGAACGATTCCATTTGGAATGCTAGGAAATAATTGATTTTTTATGTCTTTTGTTCTTAGGTAACCCATATGTTTCCAGTTTGTTTGTTGAGTTTGCGCGGTCATAGTTTCGAAGCCGCGAACAAAATATTCTAGAGAACATCTTATTTCACTTATTGCTGTTTCAGCGTTCCTCCTTCGTACTTTTTATTTCTACTTTTGTAACTTAAGGTAGTACAATCATTAGAGCAAGGTGGATATGAAAAGCTGTTTTTTTTTTTTTGTATATTTCAATCGAATAGAATACATCTGATCTAATTTTTTGAGAAAGATCTAACGTATAGTTATTGTGTAATAAATTTTTAAAAACTATGGCTGGTACTACAAGCTCTGTTTTTGGCTATACTAGCAGTGTTATTTTAAGAAGAGTTTCAAGGTAATATAAATATTTCAAGCTATTTTAAAGAAAAATATTCAAATCAATTTTGTAGACATATGTGTTTTCCATAATTTGTTTCTGAAGATTATTTTCTAAAGTATTTGGGAAAATTCTAATTGCGTATAACACATCTTGACACAACGCTCTTAGTAGCGCCAAAAACAGAGCTCCTGGTACCAGCCTATGTATTTAACATGTAGTCAATGGGGACTCATCTCTTATGCTCTGTGAAACGCACATTTTCCATCTTATTCAACCACAATTTTGGATAGAGAAATATGAAAAACTGTTATTTATAATTGCCAATTCTCATAGATCACCTCAAAACTGTAACAAGAAATTCTGACGTGCAGTTTTGTAGATATTTTAATCTAAATGATCAGAGACTCACGAAAATATTTGTCAGCCATATTGAAATTGGAAGCTTAGTGACGTTAGATAAAAAACGCGCGAGTATTCAAATTCTAGCGTTATTGCTTATTTTAACGAGTTTAGTTTATCTTAGTTAAATACTCAAGTTTATTATGCGCACAAAAATGTGATTTTGTAGGTGATGAAAAACTATCAAATGCATTAAATACGTAAGATCTGTTTTTATTCAATAAATTGAGTATTGTCATGAAAAATAGAATGAAAAGAATAATAACAATAATAATTTTCTGTTTGTGCATGTAAGAAAATAATATAAAATCTGTAATAGAGAGCAAACAATACTTGAAAAATAATTATTGCACATTTTTGTTTAATTCATCTATTTTTGATTTTATATCGGAGTTCTTACATTTTAAATGTTCTTTCATCAGAAAACCACTTGTACTTTTATTCCATGTTATAATTCTTCCATTTGCGAATCTTCCTTTATGTCTGAATTGAGATGTTTTATTATTCATCTCTTCAATTTAGGAATGACAGTTGAAAAAACACTTTAAATGACAACAAACATGTACTTGGGTTAGCTGCATTGTTGCCAGCGCTTTTCTTGCGAAAAAATACACAAGTCAAAAGACATTTATCCAATATTTTTAGTAAATAAACAATGAGATGAATTCATTCATAAGTTATCTCAAGTAACATCTAAATTTGAGTTGTTAATTCACATGTCCACATTTCTGATTTTAGTTGAGAAAAAGAAATAGATTTTATTATGGCTTTCGTGGTAGTAGGCGTTCAACTTTAAGTCGCTTCAATTGAGATTTGTTCATCCATTCTTATTGTTCCTAACTTAGTTCTATCGTTTTCTCTCTCTGAATTCAGATTTGAAGGGAATCGTTCAGCTCTGGCAAAAATCGTGTGAAATATCAGGTACCTATTGTCCTTTTTTGCAAGACAATCCAACTCTGGGGATCAGCAGGGGATTTTCTTTCCACACACTTACGTCACTAAATAACCACGTCTCTAGCCATTCTCGAATCTAATAATTCTTCAAGTGCAAAACTATACCCTGGCACCACTTGTTCCATCGGCCATCTTCCAACTCGACGTGATATTAAAGTCACTCTTGGACCTCACTGGACCGTTCCGTTCCGGCAGAAACTAGTTCGGAAACGATTATCTTGTTGCCGGAAGCCACGTTTCAGCTTCAATAACTGCCTACTTGAAATTCAGTTCAGTGGGATTACGTCAGCGGAATTAATTTTTATATCCTGCACTATTTTGCTTTATACTCCTTTTATTTACTGCTTGACTGCAAGTGTTTGCCCTACGTGAATTTTTTCTGTATTGCATTCGATATTTTCTAGCGTTAATCATGAAATGCCAGCTGTTCATATTTTCTTTATTACCGTTCTGCAGCACTCATTTACTAAATTGCGAAACTAATTGAATTCCAATTAATTTTAGGATAGTTTCAAAATGTTTTCTTATTTTTTTTTATATAAGTTACCTCCCTGATTTAAATTCCATGAGTGTGGAGCGAAAAAGTTGTGCGTAGGGTGGAGAGTGTTATTTATCTTGGTGAGGTTGGACGGACAGTCATTTATTTCACAGTCGACAAATAGATCGATACTAGCGGACTAATTTTGAATCTGTTTTCCTTATTCCAGGTACTTTCACGATTGTGTACCTAGGGACAGAGAATCGTGGCGCTCGAATCGTAGTTCAAGTGCCTTCTACCTAGCTCTGGTATTTTTCACTTCATACTTCACTAAGCTAGGTAACTTAGGTAACCAGAGCAGGCTGCTTTTATTTTTAATACGCTCAGTTACATTTGAATCGTTCACCCAGATTCAGCGTAATAAAGTTGAGTATGATATTTTAAAATACGGATATGTATCAGAGTGAAAATGCAGGAATATATCAGATTCAGTCACAAGATAACAGTTTTTTGTTGTATGTATGGGAGCTTGATCGTGAATTTGCAACATTTTTGACTGAAATCAGATTGCCATAGATATGAAACAAAAAAGATCTTGTAGTAATATCAATAATGTATTTCGTTTTCCAGGTACAGAAAAAGTCCAGATCATCTAATTCTGTAATACATGATTCAATTATTAAGCCCTATTATGAACAATAATGCAATAGCCCATGGCATTTTGTAGTTATCTTAAAATATATAAGTTCCTTCTCTTTCTCAACTGTTCAACGTAATTTCAAATATGTTCCAATTTAATAAATATGTTTTATTTGGAAAAGTTCTGTATATAAAAATGATTAGAAACACAACGTTTCAACAGCAAAGTGCTGCCATTTTCAAGTTTCCAATGAGATCTCGTTTTTAACAGATAAGCTACAAAATAGTATCAGCTTTTTGCTTGAGACTTATCTGCTACTAGTCGGGGAGCCGGCCGCAGCTAATGTTGCATAAGAATCGATCGGAAATATAGTGATCAGTAGGGTGCCGGTCCATTTTTGCCGAAGTCCACTTTTCTGATAGAACTTATGATTGAAACAAGTACCGATCGGTAGTAAAGGTCGAATACTTCAGGAATAAATCACGATGTTAAGTGTAACCCATTTTCTTATTCAACTTCCATTACAATTGTTGTGTTTTTCTTGTCCCTTTTCTAACATTTAGGGCAGTTTCCTGTCTTTTTTAAGTTTGGTATTCTATTGACTACTATATTCCCGAACAATTCGTATACAGTTTGGCCGTAAGACCAATCAGGGGAGTTGAGGTGCGGTCGGCGCTTTGACTATACATACAGGCATATAAAATTTTAACTTGAAGAGGATAGAAACCAGCAAATCCTTAAATTATCATATATTAAACACTAAAATAGAGTGTGTTATTATTCTTTCTCCTTGTATAGATCGCATCCAGTATAATTTTCGTTAGAGTCAATATTATAAATTATATTGTTGACGATAAATGAGATTTTATATTCGATTGCGTCAAGAATACATAATTTTTACAGTGATCAGTGTCCGAAGGAATCTGGTATTCCAGACTAGCAATTCTCATTTCTAGGATAGTCATAGCTACAAAGTAGAATTGAATCGTCTTTCGAATTATATCATGATTTTCAGTATCCATATTATAAAAATGTATGCTATGCAAAAATTTATCTTCGATCTCACAGTTTCTATTATTACTCATTATAAATCTGGCTCTTTCGAGACTATTTCATATATTGAACTCTATTTTGCCAATTCAATCATGAATATGACTGGTAGCCGTAATATTCTCAGATTACACGTCGATGTACAATTGAATTTGAAAAATGTCAACAAAATAAAAGTGAAAATAGCTTTTTTAGGACAGTTAAACATGAAACTATTTATGTAATTCGTACTTGATCAACTTTATAGACTCGTTTTGTTTATCAGTCACGTTCTACAGTCGCCGCTCGGCCATAAACTGTGATTTGTTCAGTAAAATCCTTGATCATGTACTAAGATAAATAGCTACATCGAATGTCAGCGCAATAAGAAAATTGTAATTCTTCATAAACGAAGTACATCATGTCTGCTTGCTCTTATAGATCTAAAATATTGACAGCCTACAATTCAATATCTTATTGATAGTGGAAAATTACTAGCTGATCGTTCACTCAAAATATTTAACTATTTCAATTTGAAGAATGAAATGGTCAAGTTTCAAATCTTCCTGAAATTAAGCGTGGTCATTATCACTTGGAAACAAAGTTCGTAAGATTTGAAAGGAAATTAATGCTCAGACAAATTGCTTTTTGTCCTTAGTAGTACAATTTTCACCACAGTTTACAAAAGAAAATACTGTCACAAATATGTTGTTATCTATTGTAGCTACGATCCAAGTTAGCATTCAGAAACAATCTAGATAATGTTGTGACGTCTCCGCTTGGACGTTAGAAATATGTGACGTACTGTTTGGCCTGTCGTTAACTTTTACTTAATTCTCGGGCGCCATATACTAACGGAGCGACATGCTGTTGTACGTGCCAAGGTAGCTCTGTGAAGATATGATGTCCAGGCTTCTGAAATCTTGCTGAAAAAGGAGAACGGTACACGCAACAAAAGAGTAACAGCTTTTTCCAAAAATAAAATATTTCTATTTAATATAGTTGAGAATAAACATTAAAGATAATACACAAATAACAGCAGTAATATTTTCTATTGCTAGACCATCTCAACAATGTCAAATAGTGTCAGCAAAACCATTGTAACAATCAAATGATTGACCGCTTGTCTAAATAATCGACTACTTGACTGAATCTACTTACTGATACAGTATACTGACTGACTACTGACTTACTACTGACTGTACTGACTGATTCAGTATACTGACTGATTACTGACTGTACTTACTGACGGGGTATACTGACTGACGAGGTATACTGACTGACGGAGTATACTGACTGACTGAGTACACTGACTGACTGAGTGTACTGACTGACGGAGTATACTAACTGACTGAGTATACAAACTGATTAAGAATACTAACTGACTGAGTATACTAACTGACTAATAATACTAACTGACTGAGTATACTAACTGACTGAGTATACTGACGGACGGAGTATACTGACTGACGGAGTGAACTTACTAATTGAGTATACTGACTGACTGATATCTTTACATACTTCACAACGCAGTTCCACTGAAACAGAAGCGAAGGACGTTGACTCGGAAAACGTGAGTCGGAACACTAGGATTTTGCTCGGAAGACGCGAGCTGGATAACAGGACGTTAACTCGGAAGACGCGAGTCGGAACACAAGGATGTAGCTCGGAAGACGCGAGCTGGATAACAGAACGTTAACTCGGAAGACGCAAGTCGGAACTTGGGCGTAGCTCGGAAGACGCGAGCTGGCAGCTGGATAAGAGGACGGAGACTTGGAAGACACAAGTCGGGCACTAAGTATCGGTTTGCTTACCCTTATTCTGACAAACGCCACTGGCTGCTCACTCGGAGGCTGTCCACTAGCCTAGAGAGCTGGTGGGCTGTAGGAAGTTGCTCTGGAGAGCTCAACTGTAGGAAGGCGCTACAGTTCCACTGACTTCTCTTCGAAATCGGAGGCTTTATATACTGCCTATCCATTAGGTATTTAATCTTCTAGTCTCGACTTGCTGCATACCGATTTTGAATCAAAAATAAAAATATAAAAGTTTACTTGATGGGGTCTCGAAATTAGTTCGCTGGTGCAGTGAGCGAGCATGCTAACTGCTAGACCAACAATACATGTACACTTTTTGTTGTAAATTGAGAACTGACACAGCTACATTGTCACAATGTTCAATTGTCAGAAATTTGAATGCTAGCTTATTATTTCGAGATGTTTGGTTGTCGAATATCTGAATGCTAGCTTTTTTTTGGAAAGGGGAGTATAAAGCCGTGTGGGCTAGTGGGAAACTAAATGCTTGCACTTATATGTATTATAGTGGTCCGGGCATAATTCATTTATCATTTAAACTTGATTTTCAAGTATGAAAACTTTTTTCATAGTTTCCCATTTTATTCCTCCATATCTTCTTCAGTACTGATCTTAATGAAAAAGTTTGTAAAGGCTGGTTTATGATGGATTCAATTTAAAAATTCAGATTCTCCCAATTATTGATTTAGCCAATCGTTGACATTGGTTGACATGTCAAAAATTCCTTATTGACAACTGTCACAGAAAAGATATTCAAATCATGAATATGGTGAAAGAGCATCCATATTTATATGATAAAAGTAATGAATCAGACCGAAATTCAATCATTTGTGCAAATAAAATAATTTTGTTTATGTCAAATGGCTACTCAAAAAGTCAATTTTAGGTTACGTTTCAAAAAATTAACGAGAATGAGGATCTAAGACTATGAATCTGAATTTCTAAGTGTAAATTCATAAATTAAATCCATTATAAACTAGCCTTGAGACTTCTTTTATAGAACCTTGATCTATTTCCAGTCGTCTTCCGCCTCTGTGATTCCTTCCGCACACAATTCGTCTGTTATATATTATATAATTATATTTACATGCAATATGTCATAAATACGTGGTTTGAGCATAGTTCATCTATCATTATAACTTGATTTCGAACAATAACAATTGATTTCTTTTGAATTACCTGTCCCCTTCAGTACTGACCGAAGCTAAAAGTTGTATAAAACTTTTTTTTGTACACAATTTTAATCTATTGAATTCAGTGTTTACAATTTTTTTTTGCTGAAGACTGTAGTTTTTGAGTTATTAACAAAAAACTGGAAAAAGGGACCTTATAAGCCTCCCTGACCATTTTTGCATCACTTCAATTCATCGAGACTATTAATATATTGTAATGTTTATTGTTCGAAGAAATATAGTTTGTGATTAAATAAAAGTCACTATTTAATCATTTAAATTGAAATAAAAGTTTTATTCTTCTGATGTCACTAATAACACTATATTTATATATTTATCACTTAATTTTAACTTAAACAAACTTGCAGATATTTATATTTCACTATTTATATACACTATTCACTTAACTGTCCGATATTCACTGTTCTAGTACCATTTCACACTACCACTACTATCACTACTACTGTCCTCCACACGTCTTTTGCTTGGCCTTATATAGAGAAATATCGATTTCCCGAATGTTCTATTTCTCGACTCTTTCCATTTCTAGAATATTACTAGAGGCTTCCATTGGGAGGGGTGATGTGCAGCAACGTGGCGCAGTGTAAGCGAGGACGAAAGACTCTTCTCCATACTACGTCGTCTTTACGAGCTACCCTTACTCTCGCACGTCACAATATTGTTGAGGACACTTTGTCCTACAACTGTGCCAGAGTTGCCTGATTGTCTAGATTAGTAGTGTTATTTTTACTAATTTGAATTTTTGTACGATGGAAGAAGATGATGTTTTTCGAGTAAATGTTTGTACGTATGTATATATATATATATATATATATATATATATATATATATATATATATATATATATATATATATATATATATATATATATATATATATATATATATAATATGTATGTATGTATGTATGTATATATGTACGTATGGTAACATTTGGGTAAGTGTTTATAATAGTAAAATATATTGAAAATTGACACATACCACTAATATAAAGGAAGATAAAACAAAATTATCATAAATTGAAGAAAAAGTATAACACATTGTCAATTTTCGACTTGATCGATGCAACTCGCTGTGGAGACAATATTTTCTTTTTGATATACCTTGCAATCGAAGAACTGACACTGTGAACATCTTTTATTGACTTTTTTATAGGATGCTCGTGTCGTACAAAATTAAAGAACAAAAACAAAAAAAGAATTCATTTCTTCTTCTCATTTTTACTCACTACTCAATTCAAGAGTGTATATTTAGATGATGTACACGGGTTTAGATAAGGGTATAAACAAGTTACATCATAATTACTTAATGCAATAAAAATGTTTCCATTGTCGTCGTGAAGAACATCAAAAAAATTGAGAGGTGTGCTCTATGAAATCAAATGATAGTATACAGTCGGAGGCATACTTGTAGTTACCATGTTTGGTGTATCCGGTTGTTCACTATTATTTGATTTTGTAGAGTCCAGCTTTCAAAACTTCTATATTTACAGTTTGCATTTTAAGGTGCTTGCTACAAAAAGTGAAATTTGAGAGATTCTCATCATATATGGATATTATGAAGTCCAAGTATAAATACACAGCATAACAAAAAATGAGAATCTCCTGCCGATCAGTTTGGAAGATATTTGAATCCTACATTGACCTTGTATCTTCGTCTTAAACATGGGATCTTATGGGACAGCATAACACATTTACCACTGTTTTGGTATTGTCGCTATTAACAATTAAAGATATTAGCAAAAACTTACAGTTTATAGATTATATATTCACAATGATTTGATCAAAATTTGAAGGGATGTGCCCGACTAGTATTTAATTCAGTTGATGGCGAAAAATACGCATAACTGACAGCGCTTTGCAACATCGCTTAGCTTGTCACGTGATACTGTAACGTAAGTTGTTACCAAATGTAATTTTTGACGTTTAACCTATATCATCTTGCCAGCCTGCCCGTAAATATATGTCTATATCAAATACTAATATATGCTCACACGATTTTGTCTCAATATTTATCTAATTCAGATATTTGTACTTGTATAAACAAAAAGACACGTGTATTTTGTATTGATTTTGACGAATAGATAACTCCTTTTCCGTAGCAAGCACCTTGGTTTCTTGATTTTCAATTGATTTATTCTTCATTTTTTGTCGAAATAATGTTTCTACAATGGAAAGAAAATACAATTCGTGGAATTACAAAATTTTGCGTTTTACAAGACTGTCACATTCATTTTTATCATTGTCTATACGCGTTAGAAATAATTTTTGATACTTAGTCCTATCTTGTCGACTTGTGTGAAAGTCAGATTTTCAAAGTACTTGCTTCAAACACTGTGAATATTTTTGTTCTAATGATGGAACGTCAAGATCTCGTATTTCAATGTATTTCATATAAATTCTGTGGTATGTGCTCGTTATAGTTCGAATCTAGTACGCAAGAACATCATACAGGATAATTTTATGTTGCAACTCCGTGCAAACCTATAATTTTTAGGATTTATAGATTAAGGAGTGATAAACGGGCTCACAATTAGCTCCTAATCACTTTCTATACAACAATACCCGAAGCTTCTTGATCTGTTTCTTATGGACTCATAACTTCGAAAAACATGGATCAAAGCAGAGCTGTAACATAAAACCAGATGATTTATTTCCTAAGTTCAGAAAGAAGAGTGAGGTTCTCATATAATATACATTTTTGATGACCATTGCTTTCACAGCACCTTGTATGATTCACAAATTAGTCTTATTACCATTCATTCAATCTTGTGTGATGAAAATTCCAATTTAATCCCAGACTTCACATGCTGTAATTGCATTCAATATATTTAAGGTACAAGATTAATCTTGCAGTGTTATATGAATAATTATTATAACTAGTGAAAAATGCTGAGTAGAACTAATGAATCAGTGAGTACATGATTAGTGTATGATGAACTCAGCACTGTTGCCTTTGTAATGAAGGATAGTCTTGTTCGGGTTAGGAGAGAAATAAAGGCTTCTGAAGAGCTAGCAACAATTCAAGAATTGCACAATGAAATAAATAATAAAAGTATCACATTTATTTCTCTAATTCTAAGTTGAAATTGAATACTACTGTCAGTACGATCAGTCCGGTCAAGTAGGCTTTTTCGATTTTCTAGCGAAAGTTTTATGATAGAAATAACTCAAACAAGAATTTTAGATCTTTTAATTCGCCACAAAAATGATTCTTACACTATTTTTTTTTAAGATTCATCATTTCTGAGGATAAACCGTCTTTTTCTGTTCCAAGACAAACCATATTTCAAGAGAATGCTTGTGTTCTTTGTGTCGACTACAATTGAGGAACATCAGACTTTGAAGAAAAGGATTATGCCCTGGATTGTCCAGTTGCTCTTGTCAGGATATCCAACATGTCCGAAATTCATGAAGAACATAAATAGTTACCAGAACACGACAACATTCAAGTTTTGGGACGTCCGTTCCGGATGAATTTTGTGCTATTCTCTCAAGGTTAATATATCTATTATTCTACTACTCACGATTGCGATTTTTTTCTAGACGCATGTGATCGATATCATTTCGAATTTGATTCTTTTAGCTCTGGAATAAAGTATATCAATGCGGGTTCGAAATGATTGAAACAATTTCCAAAGTTGAGTCGGTCGATGAATCTATTTATTTGTGTTTATTTTCACGATAGCAATTGCAGCAGTTGATCAATTGAATTGGAGTTCAGTTCACACACTTATTAGCTCTATTTCAATAATAATAATATTTTGTCGGCTCTTCAAATATGTAACTCATAGCCCCCATACTGTATTTATTTCTTATCAAGTTATAATTTACTTATACATATATTATTTATACAGTATACAAAGACAAGCACAATCATCCATGCCCCTGGCGGAAATCGAACCCACGACTCCAGCGTTCTAACGATGAAGGTTGTTGTATCCCTTGCCTAAGCGCGCTAGATCACCAAGGCGACTATATTAATTCTATAATGATTTAGGAGTACCATCTTGTGAATAAAATAGGTTCACCGTAAGGCTCTCTGCTACCTCACTAATTTTTTGACTTTCTGCATAACTCCCATAATATTAAAGATATTGGTCTTTATCCAACAGATAATTCTCTCTTGGTAGTGGTTTTCTGAGCTACCAGCAGTATTTTGTGAGGGACTATATTCACAACTTGAGAATTGATGGTGTAAATGTTCCCCAATCAACGTTCTCCAAATCATATCGTTCAATTTAGTACATAGTTGGAAATTCGATTATAATCAAATTTTGTTCCTTGCACAGCTTTTCTTTCGGGAATGATAATGAAAATTTCAACAAAAAGTTCCTTCTTATGTCTTCAATAAATAGATTTATATTATTCAATTATCTCCTAGGAAACTGTGTGATCAGATTCATCTGCTTGACAGTGCAAATTGATTCGTCAAATTGATGAGGCAAGATGCTATATCCTAAAATAGTTAAATTGCAAGGCACGCTCTACAAACGCGACCTTTGTTTTTGCTTGTGAAGATAAGTCTGTCGTTTTTTCTTCGAAGTATTCCAGTAGACCTCTCTCAAAAAAATGCTCCGATAATTAAGAGAATGTTGCTCCATCATTTGTTGGGAGAATGAAGATGAATCAGTTCTTGCCAATGATGTTCAACATAAGTGTTGATTTTCTCAAGTCATTGTGTCAAGTCGTTGTTTAAGAAGAAATAGGTGAACGATATCGAGTATATACTGAGACTAGGATCAGTTGAGATGTAATAATTATATTCAAACGTTGAACATTGATGAAGATTGAAAATGACTTAGACTGGGAGCTCATGACAGGTGGGGCTCTCCGTTTTCGTATCGCATGTCCTCCCGAGTGCTGATATTAACACTTGATTAGATAAAACGGTTGTTGTTCGATGCACACTGCCTGATTATAGTGTAAGCTCCAATTATATTTTTCTTTGAAATTGTGTTTTTCCGTAACAAAATTGCCTTTGTCTTTGCCTCTGTAACGAAAAATATTTGAAAATGATTTAGATCCTAGTACTTAGAGGCATGCAATTCGCAGAAGACCAGAAGGCTCCAACGGTCGCTATGAGAAAAAAAGTTCAATTCCGTGTTTCCAAATTGCATGCTGATGATAATTGTGGAAGTTTCAAGCATGAAAGTCTTAAGATGATTGGTATGCACCCCCGTTGGTACAAGGATGATCACAGCTAATTTATTTGGCATTTGTGCAAAGCTAGATTTACATGAAATTTCATACCCTCTCGTGCCACAGAGAGTAACATGCCAATATTTTCACAAGGGTTTTATGGCCAAAACTTTCATTTTTTTCATTTGCATGCAATTTGAAAAGAGGGAGTTCCCTATTTTCTCACAAGTTCACGCGACCGTTCAAGCATTCTGGTCTCTTGCGAATATATTGTATGTCTTTCAATACTATAGGATTTCGATAAATCTCAACCATTTTAGTCCTGAAGGCATGCAAAATGTCACGAGAAAACACAATTTGAAAAGACTATATAAATAACTGGCAAGCGTGCATTGGTCAATCACCTTTTGATCTTTCTTATCTAGGAATAAATTTTTAATCCTCAAAAAGGCATGCGGTATAAAATCTGAAAGCTCCAACTATCACCAGCTTCTGGTCATATATCTTCGATTTGAGGCTAGTATTTATTGCAATAAAACTCATTACAAGTCCTTCATGGTCCTCGTAATCAGTGAAAATAGATGAGAGATCTATCTATTTGAAGACACATGTAAGATATATATGTATCAAACCAACATCACTTGAGAGAAAAAAAAATTGTTGAATCTGTTTCCAACTGCCAAGCAACCAAAATGTCAGAAGTCAAAAATGTGTTTGATTAGAACTACCAATTGTAGGTTTATTCGGTCAATTTGAACAGATAATTAGGTATATATTACTGAGTTAGACCAATCCATAATAAATTTCTTGTTAAATATTCTTCAATCAATAAAAATCATTTTTAATTCTGGAAGTTCTATCAAGCATTTTTGCTTTCAGGTAACAACTATTCCACCCAGTGGCGTGGGATTTGTTTCCCAGTATCTTGCTTCCAAAAACTCCAAAATTGTCTGGTAATTATCAATGACCTGAGAATATTGAAGATGAAAATATGCATGCCAGAAAAATACATGAGATATGTCAAATAAATCGTATGTGAATGAAGAAATACTTGACATGAATTGAACTCGTCTACTTCATAAAGGAAAATGTTCTAAAATATAATTAAAATCATAATTCTCTATCTTATTTCATGGAAAAGTCATTATTTTGAGATTTATCAATCAGCTTCAAGATCACATCGTTCATTTTACTCCGATTTTATGGCACATAGAATTGACCGTAAAATAGATAGTCATAAAACGTTCGATTTATTTAAGCCGCACTTATATATTATCGGTGCACATCTTCAAAAATGAAAATTCTGATTCAGCGTAAACTCAGCGCAAATGGTCATTAAACAACAATCTATTCACATCATCGTTCTGACTGGAAGTTTAATAATTTTTTTCTTCATATTCATAGAGGACTATTGAAAGTAGATCGTTTGTCAACAAATTCAAACGTCCACCTTGTCATGCTTCTAAATAAAGAAAAAATATCAAAACTTTAGTCTTGCAAATTACGGAAATGATCATCTGTTAGGTTGAATCAATTGTCATTGCTAGTCATTTAAAAAATGTATCATCCTCAAGTGCTTTTCCTACGATTCAAAAATGGCTGACAGACAGCAATGGCAACTTTTTGACTTGACAGACGATCATTCTCGTAGTTTGCAAGCTCAAGGTTTTACTCGATATTTTTTCCCATCTAGAAAATCTGATGTAATCAATATGTGAATTTGTGTATCAACCAATGATATCCTGGGAGACAAAGGTGATGACATATCTAGAATAATAGGCAATTTTTTCCTTATTGTTGAGGAATATGGAAATTCTTACTCTGAACAATGACGTTAATACATATAATGCGAACTCAGTCATTATAACTACTCAAAAGAGTTTGAACGCAATCACCTCAGCTTGTGTAACCGTCTTAGTACATGCTGCATATCCTGTACTCATTCTATCCAAGACAGTGTCTCAATCCAATAAAGTAAAAAATTCATCACTGGCTCCTGTACTGAAGTAAATAAATTTAGTGACAAAATTGCTCGCAATTCTTCAGAAACTCAACAATAAGTCGCAAAACTTTAAAATCATAGTAATTTGGCGCTTTGCCTTTGATAGTAGTAATTTTCAGAGATAATTCTTATTACTTGCATTTGAGTAATTTGAAATTATAGAACATACAATTCAATTTAATTCAACTCTTAGTTTTAACTTTCGAATAACTATACTGTCAATTTTTAGAAGAAGGGTGGAAACGTTTCTACAACTAATAGAGTCCAAAGACTCTTACCAGAAAAATGCTTAAATATGTTCATCCATAATTCACAAACCACAGCAATTGCCCATTTTAGACAGCACTATGGGTATTGCACGCATTTTCATCAATCATAGATTGTTAGTCATCTCGTATTTTTCACACATTTTTGATATCCCTATACCAATAAATTTCAGACTACAAATTCCTAGTCGGAATTAATGACTCTAATTGAATTTACTCTTTGAATTTTCCAATATTTGATAGTGCAGCAACTTGCTATATCATTCTCTTTTTCTATCCCTTCTCCAGCAAGGTTCACCCATTTGCTAATTTATTAAATGCGTCGCTGCTAACAAACCAATAACAAAACAATTTATCACAAAATTTAATATTACTGCCTCGAAAATTCCGGATAAGTCAATATATTATGGGTATCGTGCTTTGTGAACATGAATATTTGGCAAATATGTCAAGGATCACCACGATTATATAGCTGTTGTATAGATACATCGGATGTTATTGGTTTTATTGATTGAGATTCGTTATTTCGTGATGTAGAATTATTTATTTGATGGTTTGGGCAGGTGCGTTGCACCAATTTACTGACTGTGTACACGGAATATTTCACGATCTATCTGACTAAACGATTCATTGTTTTTTGAAATAGTTCAAAATAAGGAATTAATATGGAGAAGAATGAATACGGAGAATATCAGGAGAAAGGATAGGCATATCCAGAAAAGTACAAATCTCTCGAATATGACTGCGTCGGTGCGGTGTGTGTTGAGTTCTCTTATGCCCATGGTTTACGCACATGAGAATGTTATATGTACTTATATTTTCGTATATTTCTCATACATTCAGCACTTGAATTGAAAATTATCAAATATACACTAGGATCTCATTCCACTTGCCGCCATGAGGCAATAGATAGAAAAACTTGAAAGAGAAAATATCAATCAATGTATCAGAAATAAATATAATTTCAAATAATTCGTGGAAAAACCAATCTTATTAGATGAACGGCTCCAAAGAATCGAGAATGTGAATAAATAACTATAATTGTTGGTGTTAGAATAGAGTTATCCTTTTTCTAAAGTCACTATAGAATGATGCCCATTCCACACGCTGTAGCGTGCGGAATAGGGGTCATGCCGCATGCTCAGAGATTCCTAAAAAAGCTGCGTGGCATCGTGAAAAAAATGTCTTATTACTGTCATAATTTTGATTCTCTTTCATTTTCTTACCATTCTTTCTCATTATGGAGTCGAAATGAGTAGTTTTATCAACATTTGATGAATTGGAATAAGATCAATGAAGCAAATTCTCTCTCAGAAAACGGTATATTTTGGTTATAGATATTCACGGGACACTTTTGACTGTAGAAAAAATAGCATCCGTCACTCGTGCGAATGGATCATACGATACTTATGTGAATTCTGCCATTCGACTTCGTCTCGTGGCTGAATTATTCACATTCGCATGGAATGATCTCCATTCCGCATTTGTATCGGAATATACTATTTCATAATACCTGCATTGGAACAACGCGTTTTAACGCCTGTTTTGTAAGTCGAAACAAGCTTGTTTCTCACATTGTTTTATCCTTGGTAGAATTCTGAAGTTTCAAATGATAAAATTCTCCATTCCGATACATATAATTCCATATAAAGGTATATAATATATAACAGGAACTATGTTAAATAATAACTCTCAACCTTTAAATTTTAATGTTTCAAACACTAAAAATCTCCTATCTCATTTATAGAATTTCACGTATCAACATTATTTTTTGAATATATATAATAGTAAATACTCCTATCTTGATTTAAAATTTCGTTATTTCAAATGATAAAAATTCTTTCAGTGAAATATTTACTTGTACAATATACTTATCGAAGTTTGAATTTCCATTTTTTTAAATAATAATAAATATTTTTCCTATTAATAATTGGTTCTTGGATGTAATATTGTATATTTTTTTAAATTTTAGCTTGACATTTCGATCTTTCAACCAAGAGTCACCATCAGAAAATGATGATAAAAAGGAAACACGGCAAATATCAAGATAATGTAAGATATACAGCAGATCAGATGAAAACGTAGATAATACATCTAGGACAAAGAGAACAATAAACTTCTGACGTTCATTCAAGGTTTGAGGAAAAACAACACAAGAGAGCCTTAAGAAGAGGAATCTATAATATTAGTCTTGACAAATATCATTGTGACTTGAGTTATATTTTCCTCTGTTTGAGGTACTTTCACATGGTTTTACTTAAAACTTGGGTGAATTGCAGGAGATTATTGATTCTTTTTGTTGTAAATGTAGAGTCCACGTTTTCATGTCTAGGCTCCTGTAGATCTTTTACTATCCAGATTTTTGCTTTGTATATTTTCGTATTATTGGTTTTGATTATGATTATCGGTTGAAGGATCGAAACGTCAGACTGAAATGAAAAAAAATACACAGAATTAAAATCCAAGAACAAATTATTCATACTTGAATTTCGAAAAATTGATCGATTTTTTCTCTTACCCTGCATTTTTGTAAACATGAAATATGCTATAATAAAGCTCAATAATTCGTTCGGTCAGTAGTAATTTGTCAACTGAAATAAATAAATAATATATTCACAGCTTTTGTTTCAAGAGTAGTAATTTTTATTTCAGAAAATAATATACTCTTACATTTTCAGTACAAAAATAAAATAAAACAAGTAAGTAAAAATAAAAATACGAAACAATTATTATTATGAAATAATATCAAAGCGATAATCGACTGGATGGGTGATGAATGAAAACGATGATTGGAAGTCAGTCACGGTTTAAAATTTTATTCACACAAAAACCGACGTTTCGCTCACATTCTTGACATTGTTGCCTTCTTCAGTGATATGTGTAGACCAGAAATAGAATAATCATGGCATAAATCAAGTATCACACAAAACGGATATCTTACATTAGAAAAATAAGTTGACACACTGTTGAAATCATAGATAAAGCAATAAATAAATAATTTAGAGTCTAAAAAAGTTTCTATAAAACTCCCGGAGCTCAAATCACAGATCAATTCCATAGAAAACTTCATTATTGTTGCAGGATATTATCAATCTAACCGAATTTTCTTAGACAAATTATGTTATAAGATCATGAACTTCTAGCATTTCGTGCAAATGTCAATTTACATCGTACTAATCGGACATTAGCAACATCTCAATTTGTTCAACTTTTGGGGTATAATTTGTCAATTTGTTCATAGGAGTTCGAACTTCTTGTGTAACCTTCATGATTTGAATTATGAATACAAGTTGTATTTATTATGGTATTATGGATAAAAATATGATTTATATTAAAAAGTCGGCAAATAGGGCTAGGAACACATGATCAAATATTTGAGAATGTGATTAACCTTAACAATGCTTTATGCAACTGGACCTGTATTGATATTAACGTGAATAATCAATATTTTGATGCTATACATCATTTACCTATTCTGTAAAATTTTCTTAGGGATAACCACTTATCAATTCACTTGGTGGCACTTTCACTACAAACTTTAGGAGCTTGTAGCTAATAATAGACTACGAATCCTATGGGCTCTAAGCGCATTTGAGGAAAGGGTCAGAGAATCATGTTTCAAACATGAAAAATTATAATGCAAATGATCAAATTGTTGGGCTCGAAATATACTTTTTACGAGCTGATGATCATAATGAGTATAAAGTGAATTTAGTATTGTATATAAAATTTACTATTTCACTTATGTAGATTTTCATGGAGCTCATTGATGAAAATTGATAATTCTTTTAATATTAATTACACTTGAGAATTCATTATTTCATATTGGAATGGTATAACCTAATATTTATTCT
Source organism: Dromius quadrimaculatus (assembly GCA_963989225.1). NCBI lineage: Eukaryota > Metazoa > Arthropoda > Insecta > Coleoptera > Carabidae > Dromius > Dromius quadrimaculatus. The sequence goes on along the minus strand of OZ022331.1, from coordinate 40,061,050 downwards.
ACATAAAACATGAGATCTGTACATGTATATTTTCATTATATGACATATATTGAAAAGTACAGTTTGACTTACAAATTTTATGTTTTGTCTTCAAATATTTTAGCTTTCAGACTATGAACTTTTACTTCCTCGACGATATAGATTGAATTTCCACTCAATATTTATTACAATTCCATTTTTTCAACAGGCACATTGTAATTTTTAAAGTTTATAATACCAGTTTTTTGCATATAAACTCTAAATTTGAGTATTCAAACAATGATTATTGTGAATTGATTGTCAAAACAACGATATTATTGCTTGAAAGAGTAATAATTGGTGATCATACCACTGCTTATTGGACATCAATCTTTATTTAGTATAATTCATATTTTCCGTGTGTGAATTTAATTAAAAATACGATTAGTTTCAAGAAAAAAAGTATCAATACGACAATTTCAAGTACATCATAACATCTTTATTGATAGAGCACAAGCAGCTACTCTCGACTTGTCACCTGCAAAATCAAAAGAGAAATATTCACTTTGTTTCAATGCAGGTATTATGAAAAATACAGTGTGTGGCACGGGACGAAACACGATTTCAGCCGAGGGAGAGCAACACTCACCCTCAGCTGAAATCGTATTGCTCCGTCCCTAACCACACAATATACTATTTTCTTTTTATTCAATTCCTCATTAAACATAGAGCGTCAAGTTGCGTCCTGAGAACACGAGCTTATAGTGACAGGGTTGCTAGTCTTATGCACTATTTAGTAGTTGTTTGTATTAAGGTTGTTGAGAAGGAAATCAAAGTATATGAGAATTCATCCAAATTTTTACAGTATATTATTTGTTTAGTGAAGAGTATTCTGGCAAAGTTTGAACTCAATCTTGTTTCTAGTTATCGAGATAAAAAATGTCAAATTTGCTGTTCGGTGACATATTATTACATTGCGTTAATGCACGCGACGTGTTTCACATTGACTTATACGTCATTATCTCGACTACCTGAAATGACAACATTACAGAAAATCGTCAAAATATCTACGAAAGTCTTATGAACATGTGTACAAAATTTCAAAAAAGTCTTGTTTATAGTTTCAGAGAAAATTGAATTATTATTCAAAAAAATTGTACAAAAGCTACTAAAATTTAGCAAGTTATCATACGCTTGGCAACGTCGCCGCATGAGATGAAATAGGAGGAGTGTGTGTAATTAGACTAAACAAGATTTTTTATCACTTGCCTTACTTGACGGTACACTGATTGAGTAACCCATTTATTTTTCTATCGATATTATTTTTTTAATGTAGATTTATCATCAATAAGCTTGTTTGGTTATGAAACGCATTACCACTACTAAACGTCAGATGTCAAAAATATTTCCGAAAGTCTACAGCGTTGCATAATATACACATCATATTGTAGCTTCAATAAAATATGAAAAAATATATTTCAACCGATGAAAGCTTTGCAAAAGAATAGAATAAGGAACCAAATGATTCAAAATCATGTATTTTCAACCGAAAACAAACATTGCCATCAGTTTTAATCATTGAAATTTTGTTTATTTGAAGTTGGCAATGAATGTTTTATCCTATGTATTTAGATGAAGCAGGGTTCCCACCACAGCTTGACCCCACTCCTCTTCTTAACAACCTTAATTCTTTCTAGTCCTGCAATTATTTCAATACTAGTATCTGCCTTGCTGTTTTATTGTCAGTTAATTGTTAAATATTGTTGTTGAGTATCCGTTGATCATTGTTCTTTTCGTATTCGTACTGAATTGAAATCTATACGTTGCCCGGTTATGTAAGATGGTGATTTTCGCATATGTCTCATCCATTCCTATTTTTGCCTCTTCATAATTATTTTCGTAATGGATTTTTTGTTTCTCAATTATATTGCGCTTCGTTCTGAATTTTTCTGTGATGGAAAGGTATCGCATATTATTCCTCAACATTCATTTACAAATTTTTTCAGGTCTATGCTCCGTGTAGTAGTATGATTTTTATGTTCTGACTGAATAGTGTCAGCTCTATTTCCTTTGATATGCCTCTCGATATCTCTCTGGCTCCCACATGTCATATTTACTTTTTTTCATACATAGCAAAACTCTTCAAGATCCTCAATTTACAATTGTTCTATTCTGATTTTTCTTAGGCTGTCTGTTTTGCTAGTACAAATTCTGTTTACTATTAATTCTGTATCAGCTACAACTACGTCGAGTCTATTATTTTCTGATACATATGATGTTTTTCGCCGATGGCATAGATCGTCTGCGAGTTCCAAATCTTGTGGTTGATACAATGATCTCTGTAATATTTCCTATACTTCCATTTATAACTCAATCTACTATCAGAAATAGTAGTGACAGTAAAATATATCATCTGTTAACTAGAGTTCATGCTCAATTCTCGCAGTAAATTTTTTTGTATAGCAATTCTATAATTCCAGTAATTCATTCAAAATCCTATAATCAAAAGGATATTACATATTTTTTATCTGTCAAGTTAGTCATATGCCTTGGGAAAATCAATGTTTACTCTGTGTACTTCATTTTCCATCTCATGTACCTTTTCGAATATTATCCTCAGTGTACATATTTGAGCAAAACATGATCTTTGTGTCCTGAGAACGGCTTATTGTCTATCCAAGGTTTCATTCCTTCCAATATTACCCGCATCATCATATTACTTTGATAAATGAATTTCAATTTTTGTTCTGTTATAAACTAATTTCTTAAAGTAGTTTGATAATTCTACCTTGGAAAAAATTATCGATATTCTTACAATCATCAACTCTTAAGGCTGGTTTATGATGAATTTGATTTACAAATCTATATTCTCTCAATTATTATGAATCCAGCCAATCACAGCTGTCTCAGAAAAGAAATTTAAATCATGAAAATGGTGAAGAAGCACCCATATTTATATGATAAAAGTAATAAATTAAACCAAAATTCAATGATGTGTGCAAATAAAACAATTTTGGCGATATGAAATGGCCACTAAAAAAGTCAATTTTATGTTTAATTTCAAAAAATGAACGGGAATGAGGTTTTAAAACTTTGAATCTGAATTTTTAAATGTGAATTCCTGAATCAAATCCATCATAAACCAGCCTTGTAGTTTTGGTTTATTACTTTAATCATATAAATTTGGGTGCTTTTCCACCATATTCATGATTTGAATACCTTCTCTTCTCTATGACAGTTATCAACTTGGAATTTCTGACATATCAATCGATGTCTACAATTGACTGAATTTCTTGATATATGAGAAAATCTAAATTTTTAAATTAAACTCATCATAAACCAGCCTTTACAGTCAGTGAATTTTATCGTTTTCTTATTCATCTCTATTCTTTGGGTTATAAAAGAATTCTATCTTGTAATACATCAGGAACAGGTTTAGAGCAAAATTATAATTAGCTCAAAGATATAATTTTTGTCCGGAACAATTCTACTCTCTATTTTCATTTCTATTTTTTGTCACGTTATATTCTACTTAAGTTGTACAGAATAAATTATCAACGGCGCATAATGATAGCACCGCGTGCTCCTACATTGAAAACAGAGCAAAATATTCTAGTATCAATTTTGTGCTGTCTTTTGTTCTGAAGCTTTGATTGTTGAACACTATAATTTTATCCTGGCTATAGACAAGCTTACAAGAAAAACTAACTGAATAAGTTTTATTATAATAAAGTTTCACTCACAAATCTATAAATTGCGGAATCTATTAGAATGGCAAGTTCTCTGTAATTTTGTTCATAATTTAAAGATTAATTAATTCATAAGACCTAAAGATTTATCTACACAGAATTTCAAAATTAGTCATTAGCAATGAATAGTCTTTGCGGCCTATGATTTAAAATCATTGATTTTCTAATCCGTTGCAACAGTGCATTTATGAACTAGAGTGATTCTCGAATATAGATAAGAAAATGAAGAAAATAGCAGTCGTATGTATGACTGACGTATTGTCATCAATGTCACTTCTCAAATGTGTTTAATTTCTAGTTTGATCTTTGCGCTGATTAATCTCTTGAAGTTCATAACGTGTAATCAGTTCTGTTGTTTATCAATTCTCTCCATGCGTTTTGTGTTCAGTTACGTATCTTAAGTATTAAAACTTATTTTCGCAACTTGGTTTTCTCTTTCAAAATTATGACATGTACATTATTCTAGTACCTACGCAGATATCTCATATCCAGTTCACACCTTTATCATTTTCGGCTTATCCATAGGTTGCTGCAAGGAGATTTTCCACCAATTATAGCGTTTTATAGATGGTAAGTTTGACAACAAAAAGCTTATATGGCTTTGTAAAAATTCATACATGATTGAGCAGACACAGAAAACACTTATCTGTTCAATCAAAATAATCACTAAGCTAGGTTTAGTATTGATTGAGCTCCAGTTCATTGAGAATTTCATACAAGAAATTGGTTGAACGAGCTATCTCTTGAACGATGGATAGGTCGTGGCGGTTCGATTTCGTGGTCTGCATAAAGTCCCCACTTGAATTGTTATCATTCATTTTTATCGGTAACGTGCTCATGCATATGAAACTCTGAAGTTCAGCTTGTTCATCGTATCAATAGGCCTCAGGCAGGCTGTCTGACAAATAAAAAATTGTGATATGCTGTAAAATTTGACTTCGTATTATCACCTGATGCCAAAGATTTCTAGAGGTAGCAGGGGCTCACTTTGTACAGATTTTATATCACAAAACTGATACATAAATTTAAATAAGAAATAATATCTGTTCTTGAATTGCAAGTTATTTCAAAAATTTTAAAGCATGTCTGTATATAACGTAGATACATACATGAATCAAAGTTGATATTCATATATATGATTGCATGTAAGTGCTTCTGCTTGTTTCTAAGCAAACAAAATCTGTAATCGCAAATATCTTTTATACTCCAATGAATTTGATTTGTTACTTTTGGCTCAGTTTTTAATGTAAATCGTGTTATATTAATATTAAGTGTCATTGATAATACACTTTTAACGATGTAAGCACTTGGTGCTCGAATAGTTCAATTTGATGATAAGCACTGAGTGTATAGAATGAATTTTTCACGAGAACACGTTTCACTCCCGTAATTAATCATGAAACTTGTAAGACAATTCTATTTCCGATCAATTTTAATGTTAATTCTATGATATCTGTCTATTTTTATTTACATAAATATCATTTCCATTGATATGATAAATTTCATGAATTCTTAACGTGGGAGCCATAATTCTATATTTGAAATAACAGTTTACTATAGGAGAAGCAATTTGAGTCATATTACTTATCCATCTGTCTTCTCTCACCACTTGCCTATATTTCTGATATGATATACTCTCACGTATCGTACATGAATATATTTCACCTGGCATGTCTTCCGAAATAAAATAAAGAGCCCAGAATTTCAATAAATATGTAAAACTGCAGCGCCACAGAATATAAACGATATGAAAAATATTATACATATGCATGTGAGGGATAATACGACTGCCTCAGAAGCGTATTCAGGTATTTAAAGAAAAAGAATTCCAGGAGAAGATTTCTTCCACATTTTTCTTCGTTAAAATTTAGGTTTTGCTTATATATTTGAATTGCTATTTGTTTGATATTCATGTCAATAGGTATTCAAAATGATTGTCAACAAGAGACCTGTAAAAATACCCAAACCGAAAAAAAGATGGAAACTCATGATAAGTTTTCTTAATTAATTCAGGAAAAATAGGGGTGAAGAGAGATGAGTAAAGCTGGTTACAATTTGAAGCACCAACTTCAAGCGAGCTGACACTTTTTAACAAAAATTATTTAGTTTGGTGTCAATAATTGATGCGTCGGTACTTCTTAGTGCTATCAAATTTCATACTACGAGTGCCATAGCGACGTGACGAATAGCGCTCGATTGTTTTCCTGCAAACTTCAAGGTAGCTGAACTTTTTAACAGAAATTATTGAGCTTAGTATCACTGATAAGTGCTTCGTTAGCGCGCTTTAGTGCTCCCGAATTTTGCACTCAAATTTCATAATGACGGCACAAATAACGTTTAATTACTCTATTGCCAACCTAACGCTAGCTGACACTTTTCAAAAAATAATCAATGAACTTAATGACATGGATCCGTGCTTCTTGGTACTTCAAATTCTTTAACTCTAAGTAACCTAATGAAATCACGAATAATTCTAATCACTATCTTGGTAACTCAAGTGAAGTTAGTTAGTGCTTCGATAGTGCCTTTCAGTGCCTTTGTCTCAATAGCGTAGCGTTTGATCATTCCTAAACAAACTTTGCAGATATCATTAAGCACTAAAAATAAACCATCTGTTTGGTCAATATTATGTTGGTGCCTGCTATTGCTATTCAAAAAGCTCCAACATATTTCATAGTGATGCCATGAATAACGGTTTTTTTCTGGCATATTACACTAGCTGATAGATTTCTCTCAAAATGAGCTTTGTTAGTGCTTAAGAATCTCAAAAAATCATTTTCGAATGCCATAACGACGCCACGATACGATTGGAATTAACAATACTTCACGCAACTGCGCCTCTGAGTTTTTAAGAGATATTAGCGTGAAAAAAAATTTGCTAGGTCTGTTTTTATGACTCAAGCTGAAGGTTGATTGTTGATAGTTACTACAACTGCATCAAGAAGCGCAGAGTTTTGTTAGAGGCCATCAATGATTATTCATGAAGCATGAAAAAGCTATTCTCCTCGGATGAGACCAGAATTGAGCTTAGAGGATCAAATAGACGCTAACGATTATACCAACACTAAATTGGAGATTGGCATTGCGGTATCGATGGTAAATTATAAATGAGGACTTTGTAGGCAATGGTTTAGGTTGTCAAATTCAACGTATTGTAACGTTTATTGTTTGAAAGCTAGTTGTTTATAATTGAATTAAAAGACACTATTTAATAATTTAAAATAAAATGAAAATTATATTCTTCCAAATATTACCAAACAACGCTATAGAATTTATTTATAACTCACTACTATCTCAAACAAAGCCACAGATATTTATATTTAACTATTTATATACATTGATTATTACACTGTCTAATATTCACTGCTCCATATTCACCATTACACTATCCTCTCAAGTCGTTTGCTTGCGTTCAAATATGGAAACCCGTTTTCTCGAAAGTTCCAGATTTAGTCTAGCACATGTTGTTAGATTTTTCCATCGTGCGGGCTGGTGTGGTTAGGTGCGGTGCGTTACAACGAGGACGAAGGGCCCTGTCCAGACAAGGTTAGGTTCAAACCTACTCATCTTCTACGAATTTCTATACTTTCGCACTTTACAGTATTATTTTGGAAGGTCATTGGACGCGTCAATTTGATTCTTGAAAGTACTTTATGGACATCCAGAAGAAGTATATTGATTCTTTCATTTTATTCGGAGAATATTCAAATGATGCCCACGTTGCTGATAAGATCCAATTTTATACTATCTTATCTATATAATTTGAAGGTTCTCTTGGTTCAAATTCTGTCTTTTTTATTTATATCTTCGACATTTTGACTCTCTATCCAAGTGCCTTAATCAGACAACCTCCTGGATAGAGGGTCGAGACTTCAAAAACATGAATAAAGTATACAGAACTAGAATTCAAAAAGCCTTCTAATTATTATTCAATTTTGAAAGGAATGTATAGATCATTGTTCTCCCTAATTAATAATTGAAGAGATATTGCCAATCAAAAAAAACAATGTCGTAGTAATCAAGTACGAAGTCTCAAATAGACATCAAGTGAAAAAAAGTGACATCGAGAACTTGCAATAGCTCAAAGCTCTAAGCTACTGCTTTCGAAACTAACATATGAGACTACTCTTGTAGAAAGCTATAAAATAATCATAAAAGCAGAACGAAGAGCAATTTAGGCAATAAGTTCTATTATTTTACATAGTATAGACTCCAAAGTACAGCTCTGGCAAATCTTGTGAGCAACTGATTGTAATTATGAAATAACTCTGGGATTGAATTTGTTGCAATATTAAATCTCTATTCAAGAAGCCCAAGCTTGTGAGAATCCTGAACAAATACTTCGTAGATACATATCTTTACTCTATTCTCTCTTGTGAGATCATTTCCTTGTCTATCTCACAAACTTTGCTTCCCATTCACAAGATCACATTTCAAGCCTTGATACAATATCTCAAGAATGTGATTTGAAGAAGTTGTTGATGGAATATTCATTTTTCGATGCTCGGGAATAGAGATTCTCATTTAGATGCAATATAAAGCCCGCCATTTTTAGGCAATTTTGTTCATTTAGTTTGCAGCAAGTTTTCTCATGCTCTGAGCCGCTTTGAGCTCCACTTATTGTGACACTAGTTCTCGCAGCACACGAAGCAAGCTGCGCCACTTAGTGTGACTCTAGAACCTGGACTTGCTCATTACAAATATGGATGTTGCCGGAAATAATCGTCGGAGAAGAGCAGTTATAACTTGCAAATTGATTAGAATGCGGACAGGAAAAAAGATAGAGAAAACTATGTTCAAGAGAGGTCAGCATCAAAACTAGTCATGGAAAGTATTTCAGCACTAGTGAAACAAGGCTTCATAGTTGACCGCTGAGATCATTTAAAAGGGAGATTTCATGAATATCTTATTCATCTAAGTTATCAAAATACGAAAATTATGGATAACAGGATATTTTTGGATGTCGCTATCTGATTGGATAGGAACACATGGTTATAAGATTGGATCTCAACGTCATTGATCTCATGGACGATTGTTGTTGATTCAGGGATGTAATATCTTCATATTTCCATTAAAATTAATTCAATACCGCAAAATGTACAGATATTGTATATTATTACCTATTTTATCACTGATAACTTTCACAGCATGTGAAACAAGAAATTAAAATTCACGTGGACAGTCATTTACACGAACTATAAGAGCTGTCAACACAATTGGTGAAGATTCAAATTATATGTGACACACTTCTATCATAAAAATTAGGTACATATAATTTCTCCCATTGAGTTTTCCTGCTTCGTTTCATGCTCTAGGTATCATTATAGCTTTGTTTTATTATTTTCTTCTCTTTTATTCTATCCAATAATTCGATAATCGCTTAGAAATCAAGTTTTGCTCATTACACCTAGATTTTTTGTTTGTCTACGGATTCAGTTCTCATTCCATATATTCCAGTAAAATTAACCTCAGGGAGAAAACTTAGAACTTGTTACATCACTCTTGGATCGGAACATCATTTATAATTTGTTTTCAAATGGTTTCTTGAATATCACTCTTAGTCAGGAAATCTCCCCAAGATACTAAAGTTGACCACGAAAACTTGAATATCCAGACCTGAGTGTATACGTTAGGTAATAGTTATTATCCTGATTATGAAGTCAGATATTCAATTCAATCGTGAACAGGAATGAGCATGAGCACAAAATTTCATCCGCCTCACAAAAAGCAATATGCGGAACTTATACCTCAACGAGAGCCATGAATAGTTCATTGCATACTGTGAAGATGGTCTGTCAACCCTTTGGAGATTATATACAGATAGTATGATTAATTCATGATTAGTGTTGAATTGATGATGGTAAGAAATGACCTGGCCTGTTGCATAATAAAATACAAGTTAATATTATTAGCGTTTTTACGTGCATTTTCACTAATAGTATTAACTTGTATTTTATTATGCAATAGACCCCTGGAAGAGGTTGATAACTATGTGCTTCAATTTGCGATGTATTTACAATATGGAGCATATGATGTATTCATCTTTATATCAACAAGTGGTTTGCAACGTATGTTATCACGAAATATCATGTAATAATATAATATTAAGATTTTGATACGTATTTATAATAGTAATTTATGCAATAAGAGTGTGAAGTTGAGCATTATGACAAGAGGCCAAGTTTTTTATGACAAAGCTTGCCGACTCATCAAAACTGTTTTCCGAATGTTAGAATGTTTGTTTAGGTATTTCATACAACATTTTTTGTATGGTTTCTAACTTCCATATTCAAACAATTATTGAACACACAGCAAGAGAGCCCAGAGCACAAGTTAACATTTATATTTAACAAATATCCGAATTAATGGATCAGTTAGTGGCTAGAAACAATAATTCACAGAGATTCAACTGCTACGCATCTAAATGATCATAAAAATAGGACGCGAAAAAGACTCACTTCCCGCACAGTCGTAGAAATACGTTCCTTAAAAATTTCCTTAGCCAAGAATTCCATAGTCTATCACTTCTTATTCTAGAATCTGTCTGAATGTAGGAAGAAAGTGATTACGAGGGTTTGTCTGGATACAATAGTTGCATAGCTTACCCAAACTTTATATTCAAAAAGATTCTAGACTAAAAATGGAGCATGAAATTGTCAGTTTGATATTTCTTGCGGAGCCCTCAACTGAAAAAGTTCCTTAAAATGCTCATGAATTCGGAACATAATCACCCATATCTTATCATTTTGATATTCAATTATATCAAAGCATCAAATTGGGATTTTAAAAGCAATATTCGATTTTGACTAAAACTTTTCTCCTGCAGTTCCACCCTTGAATGTTTGGATAATTTCATCGGTTTGGTATTACTCGTGAATCAAGTTTTGTCAATACTCGCTACTGTAGATATGAACCAACAGATAAAGTCATTCAACGATGAAATAACTAGTCCTAAGTTATATCTGTATGGAAAGCTGATTTTCATCAATTGATACACATTGTTTCAAATCACGATTGAAGCAACATTGAATATTCTTCAAAACTGAAGCAGAGAAGTTATCTCACTTTTTCACAAATAGATTTCAATCAAAATGTCTGAGATCACCATTACTTCTATGATCAGAATCAGTCCGATAAATAAATTATCATTTATCTTACGAGTAGGTATTTGAATTAATAACTAGAAAATGAAATTGAATTCAGTTTACCCATTAGGAACGATAATTAGTTCTAAATACTAGCATGATGAACATGATGTTTTTCTAGAACCAACTTTCATAACCTAATTCTCAGTCATTTGGATCCTATTGATCTTGCTTGAATTATAACGGAATTATTGTGAATATCAAAGTAGCTTATTGTGTGATTAATTGATACTAGACACGAACACGGTTATGTTATAACTCATTCAAAGTTGATAAAAGCTTTCTCCAGGGAACGATGAACTCTAAGCTGCGATTGGATTCCATAAATAATTGGATAATTTGAATATGTTCAAGTACTGATATTCAAGAGTGCTAGAATGTTGCCTTTTGAATTAGCTTATACATGAGGATAATTCATCTTTTATGATGAGCTTCAACATTCATACGAATAAATAGTGTGATGATTGGTTCATCAGATTTTGTATATTTTATGTGCAGAATAATAAGTGATGATTGTCATGCTTTCTTGAATTGTCATTTAATGGAACTGAATGTTCTACTGAATTTGTTCTATTGGAAGAGGTTCTGTATAAAAATGATTAGAAACACAATGTTTCAACAGCAAAGTGCTGCATTTTTCAAGTGAATAAAGATGTAATGTAAATGAAGTATTTATCATACATCCTTATGTCACTTCAAACAGATAGCACTCTGCTGTTTGAACGTTGTGTTTTCAAATATTTTTATAAAGAACTTTTTCCAATAGAACATATTCATTGAAAATGAGTTTCTCCTTCATTGAATGTTTTACGTTCGCTACCTTATTATGTTCAATTTTTTTTTTTTATTTTGATGGTATATTGATAATGGTAATTTTGCTATTTGACAATATATTCATTATCAAGAAAAGTGCAGTCTTAGAAGAAAACTAGATATGCACTTCGACGAAAAATGTTTGATAGAGCGTCGTTTATTCACTCCAGCTTCACCTCGGCCAGCAGAATCAAACTCAACTGTAATAGTAACATTTTATTTTCAATACATAATAGTTACTATGTATTCACTGAGAAACAGCTCTTCCAGTCTCAGATAGAATCATTGGTCGTTTGATATCTCCGTTCACAATCGTTTAACCAAAATATACTAGACTCATGGCGCTCGAGCTTCTATTTAACTTTCTTGTAAAGTGTATATCGCCGATTTCACAAATCTCTTGAGCAGTTTCTGATTAAATCCTTAGTTTCAGTACAGAAAACAAGATCTCACAAGGCCCTTTAGACAAAGATAAGATTTCAATTTAAATGATATGCAACTTTCACAGTGGAGAAAAAATATTGTTGTATGATTATAACCAATGATTCAATACCCTTTTTACCTCTTCCTGATTATTTCCAGTCAGTAATTTGACCCCGAATTTTTGATACGAAATTGATATATCGAATCAATATAACATCGAGAGCAATCTTATATCTGCTTCCAAGTGCTAAGCAATCCGATATCAAACGTCATGTGTGTCTGACCTGAATTTCATCAATTGTAGATTTATTTGTGGTGTTAAAACAGATAATAGCAGATATTATGGAGTAAGAGCAGACGAAAGATATTCATGTCGTATATCTTCATATAATTCATGAATACTCATAACTTAGCAAGTTGTTGACAAACTATGCTTTTCAGGGCTTCATAGTCAAATAGCAAAAACGGGACCCTTACAATTTCGTCATGTTTGTCTATTCATCTGTCCGTCTGTTCGTATGTCACAATCATTTCATTTGAAAACAATTAGCACTATATAGATGAAATTTGAAATAAAAGTGTCTTCTGTGAACCACTATATGACGGTGGAGTAAAATTACGGAAAAATCAATTTAGGTGTACATGAGCGTCTGCGGTATCGGTGGAAAGGTTTTAGAGAATGAGAAAGAAGTTTTTGAATCACTTTCTCACTTGAGTCAATAGTTTCTATAATAATTCGTAAGACGTATGTGGGACACCCCTATCTTTTCAGCTATATGGTGGAAAATTCTGGAGAAACTGAGAAGATAGAATTGAAATAACACTATCAACAAAAATTGTTTGGATAAGATACATTCTGTAGTTTTCGAAATATGGATATTGTCTGTTGCACGTTATTTTAGGTGTTACTCAACGAACTTGTAATTGGAAAACTATATTCAACTGGGGATGAAAGACTATGAATTATTATCAACTATATTAATTACTTGCAATTTCAATGGTGAACTTTCTTTGCCACTACGGAACCCTTTACTGTGTGTGTTTCGAAACGAACTTGGTCGATTTGTTTGTAAACCTTCAAATTATCTTGTTATTATCAATAACCTGAGGAAATGACATCAAATAATAAATGTAATCAAAAACTTTCATAATGGAGTTATCCATCTTTAATAGAACTAAGTCTAAGTCCTTCGTCACAAATGAGAATATAGTAATCAAGTTTGTGATTAAGAATATTTGCATACACTCTGCATTTTTTCTGGAATGATCGAATTTCCATGATCAATCATTAACTGTTGAATAATGGCTCTGTGACAAATTAACCGCGGATTGAGTAGGCTCGACAAAATAACCACGAGCAGAATAACATTCAATAAAATAACCGTGAACAAAATAACCGTCTGCAGAATAACCGCAACAAATCAAATATCCTCAATAAGATAATCAAACCTCACCTGACTCAACCTTACCTATAACCTAACGCAGTATTATGGTTATTTCTTAACGGTTATTTTGTCCATTATTATTCTGTCTGCGGCTATTCAAGCAAGATCTGTGAATATAATATTTCAATTCAATCATATATTTCATTTATTATCACATAATAAAAGTTACTAACACATTATTTCGTATTTTCTGTTTCCATCTAAGTTCTCACATAAAAGTTATTGAACAAATTCCAATTTTCAGCTGCGAAATATGTCTCTTAAATTGGAATTCATCCTATTTTTCCTGAAAATACTGTCAAATGAAAAAAACAAACCTTTTTTCACCCGAAAATCTGATATCTTTTCTACAGATCATACTGCGTAACTTTCATTCCACTACATAAAAGTGAGGAGTGTGAGATTCGTTTTACTCTGGTCGACATAGGAAGTGAGCTCTTATTGAGTAATATTATTCTCTATCATGAAAACAATGGAATAAAATTTTCGCGCATTCGATCACAAATAGATGAATCGTATCCATTAATATTAACGGATTGATAAATAATCCTCTTGACATTTAGATAAAAAGCCGCAATTCAGTGTGATTCAACTGATTGATTGATTATATGTACAGAAAAAAGATTGAAATTCTCTAATTTATAGTTAGGAGGATGCTATCAGTAATTGGCGAACAAAACGAGACAAAAAATAGAGCTGTGTTTCTGAGTATAGCATTGAATCCGTGAATTGTATATTTAGATGCATGTATCAAGATTATATAATGGAAACAGGTTGCATACAGGTCAGTTGAATTAAGTGCATTTACTATGTAACTATTATTGGGATAATTATTGTCAATTCAGATGAATTGAGCTACAAATGAACTAGTATTGACAACCAAACAGTGAAACATATCACATCTATATATCTGTGACGCTCCTACATTCTGTGGACAAAAAAACTACTGCTGGTTCATGCAAGTTCATCTGAAAGCTCAGCTAAACTAAGTCTATATGAGAACAATTATTTCATATATATATATATATATATATATATATATATATATATATATATATATATATATATATATATATATATATCTATATATATATATATATATATATATATATATATATATATATATATATATATATATATTATATATTATGATCGTAGTGAATAAATCAAGTCCAACTGCACAATAAGAAAGCTTGATTTGAACAACTGATCCTTAGCAACACAATGAAACTTAATGCTATACAACATAACTGAGAAAAATTTGACATCAAATTGATTTTTATTTAATGATTTGTACAGTCCTAATATATCCTATACAAGCGAACCCAACCATATGAAGATTCGAATCAGAATAAGAAATGCATTGATATTGGGGACATCGTAAACCAACTAAGGTGTATAAGAACTAACGTCCAATTCAGTTTCTCTTTACCTAAATTTTTTGCTAGACAGGTTGCGGTTAGTGCAGATGGAACTTGTCAGAATCTTAGATCTGTAATGTACGTGTAATTTATGATGATATATTTTGTTATTGATATCATGATGAATTTTATCCATGATCCTATGGGAAATGTGAGTAGGATTCGAAATTTGTAGTGAATAGGATACTTGTATGTTCTTTAGTTTTAGTGTTAGGATCGTGAGATTTGCGTTCAAGTTTCAATTGTTCATTGAATTATTTCAAGAATTGAGATAACATCAATGATGGGATAGAATGTTCTTTACTGCCCGACCCAATATAGGAAGTATTGTAATCGTGATTTTTCGACGGCTCGAAATTTTAATGGATCTCAGAAGTCGGTCTGTCTATCTGCCTGTCGGTATGACGGTCTGTGGATCTGTTTAAAACCACGATAACTTGAGAACACATACGAATTTTTGTTTGAAATTTCATATTCAAATTTTCCTACAAAAAACTAGGTTCAAGCTCGTGAATGAGCTTCTTTCAATCAGTGGTACCAGAACTTTACTGAAAGGACCTTTTAGATCTCTGCGTTTATTTTATAAATGGTTGTATCTATCATAAAATTGATCCTCAAATATTTTGGCACAACATTCACCTAAAAAAATGTCCACAAGTATCAGTGTGTCACTTGTTGTTATTAAAATTTGAATTACTATAAAATTCGTTATATTTTTCTGAAGCAAAGAAATAATGAGAATCATGATGTGAAATTATGATTATTATCACTCATATTTGAACATCAGCTGCAAACGTTTGTCAATTGCTTCTTTAAAATAAGTAATCTGGCTCCGCGTTTGGTATCGAATTGAAACACTCCCAAAAATATTTGTAGTAGAAGTTTCAAAGAGAATATTTGAACGATTGTCAATTATTTCTTATACATATGATTTAGATGATGTCTATTTTGGTATCAATTTGAAGGTCTCGGAGAGATAAGCTTAGTAGATATCAAAAATGAATAATTAAGTAGTGGAATCCACGCTGCCATCTTCAAATTACACTTGCGACGATCAGATGTCGAAACTGTATGTTCCAAGGGAATAGAGACCCTGAAAATCTAGAAAAGGAATTTTCATTTTCTAAGATATTTATTTTATGTAACGACTAAGATATAACTGCTATCTGCTACTATGAAAATGACAGCTGTCAAGCTGTCACTAGTCAATAACAGTTGTCACTTTGATAATGACAGTTGTCACTTTGAAATATGCAATTAATTGTACGAAATTCTAAATGTCTGAAACTGCAATGTAATTTATGATCGGGGAGGTACTGTGATGGCCGCAGAAAATTTTCAAACCTTCAGACATGAATTGGTCTAATTCATCTTGATTAGCCCTACAACTCAAGCTTCATGAAACATCGAATGAACAGTCCACGAGCTCAATGGATTTCCTGACAACGAATGCCGCCTCCTTAACTATATGCTCGTATTTGGTTATTCACAAAACTCCTGTACAACTACTGATTATTCTTAACGACAGGCAAGAGAGAGTTTGAAGCTCTATATAAAGAATGAACCTGAAATATTGTTCAACAGAAGTGTTGGAGTATGATTTGTCATATTATAATAACAGTAGGAGAGAAATATCCTAGTTGACAAACGAAACCTAAGTAAGATTCTGCTCCACTATTTAATACACATAGGTACTGCCCATACCGTCCGCTCTTTTGCGTAATAATAATGCGAGATTTGTACAAATTTATACAAATATGACATATCAGATGAACTGTCATTTATATGGCAACCTGATACTCCCTGATAGCAACCAATGTTTTGTTGTTATCAACACAGTTTAACATTTCCAATAAAATGGATAATCATAAAAATGAGTTAATTCCAGCTGAAATTGAAGAAGCAGCTACTAGAGCTGTTTATAACATATTATCTTCGAAGTCGAGGCAACAGTACAAGTTTATTCACAAGATCTTGCTTTTCTGGTTGATCTAAATAATTTACGAAAATTCCCTTCAGATATTGTAAATAGGCCACTCTCGTAAGTGTGAATGCAAGATATCAAAACTTCCGGTTAGGCTATTATTATTTCTACCTATCTATTTAAAATAAAATCTTACCTTTCATCATTATCTTTTATTGTAGAAACAGTATCAATTCAGGAATATTAACCATTGTTTAGGTTAATTTGAATAGTTTTACACACAGAGAGCACTGATAATTGTTTATAAATTCAACGACAGCTATTTGGTTTAGTTAATTTCATATGATCTTAACGAAAGAAGTTACCAATTTTTGTTGATAAATAACGAATTTCAAGTTACAGTATACCGTTTCAATAATTTTTATTATAATAACGACATTCCGCTACATACCGAAACGCTACGACTTAACGAATGCTTAAAGAATGAGACTGTTAAATCCGCTATCTGTCCATATCGATGTTTTTTTCTGTTTTTGAAATAAAAATGATGATAATACGTGTGCGCTAGTGAGATTCTTTGAACCATGATCCATTTCTTATAATTTGAGCGATAGCGGTTCATACTGGCGAAGATATGTGCATATCTTTTGGAGAAAATTGATCATTGATCCCAAAAAACGTTATTTGATGAACTCATACTGAATACTTACTGTAGCGATTGAATGGCAAATAAAACTAATTTTTTCAGAAAAAGCAGGAATGTTTCTCTCATATTCTGGCTTTTTCACTTTTTGCGGATTGGTCTATATCAATGCCAATTCCATGTTTACAGCTCTAGGTATTACTTCCTGAATTTTGACTATGTACCTAGGAAGGACGAACAGAAGTAAACCACAAAATCTCATCTTATGGTGCGGGTACGGAATTTTGATAAACTGGAATATCTTGTCCAAAATGAAGTCATCATGCTCAATGACTCAAAAATATATACAGCTATGAAATAGTATCCAATCGTTCAATATGTGAACTACTCTCACTGGAAAAATACTTTTGCCATTCAGGCTGCAAAAATAATAATGCTTTGGTTGTGAACTGTTAGTAAATACGGCGGCAGAATTATTTTCTGTTGGCCAAATCAAAAGTAGGGTAGACAGCAGGTATGAAGACATCACTTTAACGGTCTAGTTAAAATCGAAACAGCGCTGCTACGGAAACATCACCACCTAATTTATATTTAATCGCATTTTTATGAACTATGAGATAGATTAACAATATTAAAAATATGGAACATGATAGCAGTACTACTAGCAATACGTCATAAGTAAGTGCATTTGACAGTATTCAAACAATATTGAAAACTACTGTCGCAACGATAACAGTAGGCAATATATGTATGTATGTCTTTAGAACGGCGGGAATTGAGTTTACCGCCTTGGTTGAATTTTCAGATTTATAATGTGAGCCGCTTTAGTGTTTGGTATCTGCTACTCTGCTGTCCATTTCAAACTATTAAGGTTTCTTTTTTGCTTCTTTCGATTGATACTTCTTACTTCTGAAGTCTTGTCTACTTTCACATCTTGTATATTTGAAATAACGAATCAGGGCCTATTAAATCAGAACATATTCTTACCGAAAGCCATAATTGCCGTCCGCAAATCAGTCCATCACTTTCCACATGCAAATATAACCAGACAATTCCACTTTGCACAAACAATTTTCATTGAAAATCACCTTAAAATCATCCACTAATACACCACACATTCACATCCTCCTACCCCTCTACTATCTCCACCGCACCGTATACCAGCCGTCAGCCCAATCACTCTGGTCTTCGCCGCAGAGGACCTGCAATCCTGGATCGCGTCGTGGCGCGTTAGCTCCGCGAAAAACTCAGGACTAGCAGGAGAGAGCTGTGCGGACGTCATAGAATGTTCAGGAGAGAGGTTGGTGGAGACAGAGAAGGGGAGATCAATAGGGTGGAGTGCGCAGCCGCGGGGGTTGGATGAATGGTGGTGCAAGAATATTGCGGGGAGGTCAAGGATAGAGTGATTTTTGGACTCGCTGTTGCTAATTTTAGATGTGATAAGTTTAAAGCAATTTCTTGGAGTGCTAAATTCTGATCTTACTGTTTAGAAAAGAATCTAAATCGATTTTGGGGAAGAATTATTTATCCAGTCTGAAATAGTTTTGATTATGTCGCATTTGAATTGATATACAACTCTTCGTCTTCATTGTATTTATTGTTCTATAAAATTTGGTTCTCTTCCAATAAAATCACTTCAATTGTAGTTTCAGTGTGTTGAGTTTGGTGAAGATACGAATTGCAGATCAAGAGTGATTGATGAGAAAGGATTGTGCTGCAAGACACTATAAGTTTTTATTCTCGCATGATTGCGTATCACTTAAGATATATAAAGATATTCTTTGAAGATATATCTCAGAAATCTATCTTGAAGCATTTATTTCGTATGCCCAAATCAATTCACTGTTTCCTATCAAATTCTAGAAATGCGCTCGATTTAGTTTTTTTTTTTTTATTTCTAATATAAAGGCACACTTCCTATACAAATTTGATAACTTCATTCACTTTCAACATGTTCACAATTCACACAGATATATCTTGTATTAGTCGCCAGAATCCAAGCCTTTAGTGTGCCTTGCACCCACAATACCAGTGATCAGCAATAAACGTTACTTGAGCATTGCTCACTCTCAACCCGCTCTGCCTTTCCAACACAGTTTTTGAGAAAATCTATTTTTGTGCTCCAAGAACTACTGTTTTTGTCTTAAATTTTTACATTGTGACTAAATTGCTACTTCAAAGTGCTTGAGACGCATACTTTTTTCCTCAACGGAAAGTAATTTCAAGACTCAAAATGATTTTGAAGAAACGACCATGCCACTGATTTCTCTATTGAAATTAGAAATGAAAACTGCTTCGAAATCTACCTTCTATTTTTGTAGATTTACTTGTACACAGAATATTTCTGCTTGTTGAAACTACAGAAAATAGAATTTTGAGTGAGAATAGAGACCTGACGAATGCAAAAAGAAACACCAAATTAAAAAAGTTTTTCGACAGAATATTTGATTTTTACCATTCTTGATCATCCGAGAGTCATGTAATTAAATCAAGACAGAAAAAGCTGATATTTATGATAAGGATAAGGTGATAGATTATTCAAGAACATAGAAACATTACATAATTACGATGTATTTGAGTCAACAAAACATTATTCTTGTGGCGAAGTGAACAGTCACAAGAGTTCCTTTTGAAATGCATACAGCATACAAGTCTTACCAAAGGCAATCAAACTTATTCCGTTTAATCAGTAAAATCGCAAATACACCTAGCTCATCAACGAGCACCAGGTGAGCCTTACTGTTATCGTATTCTCAAAATAAGAGCTGGGCGCGTGAGTAATATTTCAGTCACGAACACGCCCGCTCACGATTATATTTTTTCCCTCACGCCCATTCACTCACGGTGATTTTATTTTAAATCACGATCACGCCCGTTCACGATTGAAATTTTACACTCACGCCCAATTACGCACGCCGTGTCACGATTGGGTCACGATTACTGAGCAAATAATTATTTTTTAAGATGATGAAAGAAGTGGAATCCATGATTGATATAATTAAAATCTAATGCACAAATTGAAATATTACTACTTTCTTTAGATTCTCTAATCATTCGCTCAATTTTTTTTGTCTCTGCCCATTGTTGTTCCATTCCAAATAAAACTGTGTCCCAATTAATAACGAGTTCAGAAAGTTTGAATAAGTATATGAAATATTGAAAATTATTCCCAGCTTTATTTCAATATCTTAAACATTTTTGTTTATGGATGATAATTGAAAAAGTATTCGAAATGTACAATTTTAATGACAAGTAATAAGTAATTGAATGAGATACTTCAGATGTCGAATGTATACATGTTTATTTATATTTCCATTCTTCGATTGACTCCCACGTGCAATATAACAGTATAGTTGTTGGCTTATACTTTTTGATTATGTAGTTCAACAATAACTGTTTGGGTATTTGTAAGTAATTTTTGTGCGATAGCTTCACTCACGCATGACCAAAATATCCTAACGCGCACTCATTCACGACATTATTTTGTGAATCACACTCACGCCCGATCACGAAATTTTTCTCAAAACTGCTCACGCTCACGCGTTTCACGCCGTGACATGATGTGACACGACTTGACTCGAAATAATCACGACTTGTGCCCACCTCTACTCCAAATTACCTGTGAATTGTATTGTTAGAACACTGAGATCGATGTGAGTTCTTCTCAATCTCATTGTACATTTGGTTAACGAAACCGTGACCAGAGGTTGATCTTGAAGCAGTGCTTTGTCTGATTTTGTGAGACATCCGGATCACAGGCAGTAAGGTCTAAAGATCTTGCCTAGCGTATGACTTACGGGCTAACCAAATTGAATACTGGTCAATCAAATCTAGTGCAGTATAATCATAAGCCGTAGGAAGTTCTCAAGACGACGTTTGTTGTGATCTTGCGAGTTTTCTGAATCACAGAGAACTGAGATGCGGAAATTCAGCTCCGGATAGACCCGAGTACAAAACACGAATTATCTGAGTATATTCCCAGATGGCTTCGCCTGGTGACTCATCATAGATCAGGGAATTTTCGCAAGCTATCTTGATTGGGATTTCACGAGTTCTCCGGATTACAGGAGACAAGCTTGCAAGCCTCCAATCAAACCTAATCTTGGTGCTCCGCGTGGGTTATCCAAATATTCTTCCACCGGTTGAAACTGGTGCGCACCACCATAGAAGGTGATTTTGCAAATATATCAAATCACAGAAGATAGAGCCCTCTGAAGCTCTTCCATAATAAACTCCGCATGCTTCTTGTGAGTTATCCAAGCGCCCCGTTTTGTTACCTGTAACCGTACGTGTATGCGAATTGTAAGCTATCCAAGCGAATAGCTTTTTTTTTCTTGTTTTTATTTACCATATACTGTTTTATCATCATCAATGGCGCTACAACTCGTTACAAGTCTTGGACTCTTCAAGGATCTTCCTCCATTCTGGTCTGGACTTTGCTTTGGACTTCCAGTTTGAGATGGCCAGTTTCCATATGTCGTCAATTATTTGGCCCATGTATCTTATTTTGGGCCTTTCTCTACTTCTCGGTCCTATGAATTTTTGTCGCGTGATATGCTTTGACATTGCTTTGTCTTCCATTCGCTCGACATGGCCCATCCATCTCAATCTGGCGATTTTTATAAATTTAATTACTTCTGGTTCGTATAGCTCAAAGTTATATCTTCTTCTCCATAAGCCGTTTTCATCGACCCCCTTATAGATTGAGCGTGGGATTTTTTTTTCGAAGGCTCCTAAAATCCTTCCGTCAGATTTGGCTTGTGTCCAAGTTTCGGAGCCATAAGTTAGTATCGGCCTGATAAATGTTTAATAGATTAGGCATTTAGTTTCTTGCGATAGATACGTATATTTCAAATGGTTCCTCAAGCCGAAATAAGCTCTGTTAGCTTAGTGAACTCGATGTTTTATTTCGTTGGATACGCAGTTCTTATTTCTTTTTCCAGGCTCTTGAAAATGTTTCCAACGTCTCTTCTTGATCTACCTATGATGTCTATACTATCAGCGCACGCAAGTATTTGAGTTGATCTATTTATTCTACTTCCCTCGGTATTTATATTTGTATCTCTTACGCATTTGTCGAGAACTAGATAAAATAACACACAGGATAATGTGTCCCCCTGTCTTACTCCTCTTTCAATGTTGAATGATCGCGATAGTTCATCTTGGATTTTCACTTTATATACTACTCCTGTCAACGTTTCTTTTATGCGGTCTATTGATTGTTTTGGAATGCTGAAGGTTTCCAGGGCTTCGAAAAGATAGGTTTTGTTGATGCTGTCGTATGCGTTTTTAAAATCTATAAAGATCTGATATGTGTCGCGATCATATTCCAAAGTTCTTTCCAGGATTGAGCGCAGAGTAAATATTTGGTCCATCGTCGATCTCCGCCCGCGGAACCCGCATTGGTAGGAGCCAATTATTTTTCCTGCGTACGGCACTAGCCGGTCGTTGATTATATTAGATAGCTACGTTCAGTAGGGTTATCTCTCTATAATTGTCACATTTAAGTTAGTTCCCTTTTTTATGTAGTGGAACTGTAGTGCATTGATTCCATCGATCTGGAAGGAACTTTTGTCTAAAGGGTTGAGGGTTTGTATCATATCCACGAGCCTTTGGCCTCCTAATTTCAATAGTTCAGACGGGATATTGTCTTCTCCTGTGGTATCCCCGTTCTTTAATTTATCGATTGCTTTCTGTGTTTCTGAAACGGATGGAGCAGTTTCCCCCTCACTTTCTGTTCTTGTATCGCATCTGAGTCTGATTCTTAGTTCAGGTCTAGGATTAGGATTACTTTCTTCGGTCTCATCGTCTCCTTGCGTCGCTTAAAATTTATCGTCGAAGTGATCGGACCATCTTCCCAGAATTTTATCTTATTCGTCTTTGTCTCTGCACATCTTTAGCCTTGGTTTGTATTCTTTTCGACCGCTGTTTATCTCTCTGTAAAAGCTCTTTTAACTTAGATATTGTTCAGTAGTTCTGAGTTTTACAATTTTTTCTCTAGGTTTTGCTTTTTTTTTCTATGTATTCTGTTCTCTTTTTGCCTAAGCCTCTTATACTTCTCTTCCTCTGTTTTCGTACGGTACTGCTGCAATTTTTTGTACGCACTATTTTTCTTGTAAGTGATATCTTGGCATTCTATATCAAACCAATTTTCTTGGTTTTGGTTTCTATTTACTTGTAAGTCTAGTTGAACCTGGTCTCGTACCACAGTAGAATTGAAAATCGTCAAGGCTATTTTGCAAGTTTATCAAATCACAGAAGATAGAGCTCTCGGAAGCTCTTCTGCAATAAACTCCGCATGCTCCTTGTGAGTTACCCAAGCCCCTCGCGTTGTTATCTGTAACCGTACGTGTATGCGACTTGTAAGCTATCAAAGTGAATTGTTTCTTTCTATTACTTACCGTATACTGTTTGATTCCGTCAATAATAGCACCACTCGCTGTTTAGGGTTATTTGTAATAACCGGTCACCGTTTACTGCCTACTATTCACTATCATGAGCGATGATATTACCATTAATCGTCTCCTATCCGGAAATAGTAATAAAACTGCTTACAGTTTACCACCATCACTATTTTCTACTGTTCATAATTACCGGTCGCCGTCAACTGCATACCGTTTACCATCGTCTAGCATAGGACCCCGTTTACCGCCTACTGTAAACTGCCTTTGTCAATCACTGTTCATTGTGCACTCCTGTTCATCGATTGTTATTTGAATCATATATTTAAGTTATCGAATTTGTGTGGTCATCTCCGAGTATACAACTTAACTTGTGCCTATTCATTATTTTTCACCAGCAATACCCGAGTATATTTCTCGTCAGACCTATAACATACCCCTAAATTAAGCCATAACAAACAAAGCCATAAGGCAAGCTAAAAAAGACTCTTGGAGGGAGTACTGTCAGGAACTGGAACAGACACCGGAGAGTGCTAGACTCCAAAGAGTTCTGATAAAAGGCAAAGAGGGCAGTCTGGGCACTCTTTAGAGACCTACAGGAGAATACACTGAGGGGGAGAGGGAGACAATGGAGCTTTTGCTCCAAACTCACTTTCATGAATCAGTTATTCTGGTACAAAATGAATCAGAACAGCAAAACTTGGTAGATACTTATTCAAAGGCTACATAGGATGACTGGACTCTTGTCAATCAAGTGGTCAACTGACCAAATATTAAATGGGCAGTAAATAAATTTCAACCATTGAAATCTTCAGGAAAAAATGGAATTATACCAGCTATGTTACAGCAGGGAATAAAACAATTGGCACACACTCTATGTGGCATGCTCAGGAACAGTTTGGCCTTGATATATATACCAAGAATGTGGAGACAAGTCAAAGTAGTCTTCATACCTAAACCAGGGAGAGAGACATACGCCGAGGCGAAATCTTTCAGACCAATTAGCCTGACATCATCCCTCCTCAAATTGCTAGAGAAACTAATCGAGAGGCATATTCGGGATACAGTATTGAGCGATTCACCGGTCCATATACACCAATATGCCTATCAAACAGGAAAATCGTGCGAAATGACCATCTGTGAGGTGGTTCGCCGAGCTGAAAACAGTATCAAACAAAAAGAAGTTGCTCTTGGAGCATTTCTGGATATAGAGGGAGCGTTTGATAAATCTTCCTTCAAGTCCATTGACAAAGCAGTAGTTAAGAGAGGGATACATCCAACAGAATGTAGGTGGATCTCTAACATGGTGAAACAAAGAGAAATCTACGCCTCTTCCACTACTCAGACTGTGGGGATGCAGGCCTTACGGAAATGTCCACAGGGAGGGGTTCTTTCTCCACTTCTGTGGTGCCTAGTGGTAAATGAACTCCTACAAGGACTGAACGAGGCAGGTTACACAACCATCGGCTACGCGGACGATGTGACTATACTAGTAACAGGGAAATTTCAGGAAACCGTATAGGAAATGATGCAGGGAGCCTTAAATTTTGTTGAAAAATGGTGTGACAAGGAGGAATTGTCAGTTAATCTTACAAAGACCACAATCATACCATTCACAATAAAACGGAATCTAACCGGACTAAAACAGTTATATCTGTACAACAAAGAAATCCCGTAGGGAGAAGAAGTCAAATATTTAGGTGTAACCCTGGATAAAAGGCTAACATTCAAACCGCACGTGGAGAAAGTAGCAAATAAAGCCATAAGAGCCTTATGGGCCTGCAGGCGAATGTTTGGAAAAAACTTGGGTCTATCAACAGCAATGACCCACTGGATTTACTCTGTTATGGTTAAATCAGTTAAAGAATATGCCAGCATTGCCTGGTGGCAAAGAACATTGACGAAGCTCTGTCAGAATACACTAAGCAGGGTCCAAAGACTGGCCTGCCTAGGAGCTACGGGAGCTATGTCAACAACACCATCGGCGGCGATGGAAACCCTGTTAAGTCTACCTCCATTACACTTAGCTTTAAAAGCGAGAGCACTTGGCAGCGCATATAGAACAGAAGTTCACTCAAAGAAAGAAAAATGTAGAGGAGGACACTCCAAAATTTTTGCGTAGATGGAAAAGCATCCCATTCTACAGATGGTGCCAGACCGAATCAATATTAAACATACCATTATCGAAACCTACAGAATAGAAATTCCTACAAGGGATGATTGGGAGCAAAAAACAAACCGGTGGACAAAAATGACATCGTCATCTACACAGACGGCTCTAAGACCATCAATGGAACCTGAGCAGGAATACATGGAGCAAAAGGACTGAGACACAAACAGTTGGTTGGACTCGGAACAAATGCGACAGTTTTTCAAGTCGAACTGTACGCGATCGCGAGCAGTGTACAGCTACTATTGGAGAGGAACTATAACAACAGGAGAATCTCCATGGTTACAGATAGCCAAGCCGTTTTAAAAGCATTAGAGGCTTCAGAAATAAGATCTAGACTTGTCCTAGATTGTATTCATAGATTCAATACTCTTGGAGCGAGGAATAAATTAAAGTTAATATGGATACCAGAGCATTCAGAGATTGAAGGAAACCAGGTAGCTGACCGCCTAGCCAAGGACGGGACAAATCTGCCCTTCATCAGGCCAGAACCTGCTTTCGGAATCTCTACGAAAAGAGTCAAACAGGGAATGAAAACGATGCTCCAGCAATGGCATAAAATCTACTGGATACAATCACCAGGGCAGAGACAAGCAAGGCTCTTCCTGGATGAACCATCCAAGACAAGGGCAGACAGTCTACTCAGCATGAGTAGGAATAATGTCAGGCAAATAACAGGACTGATAACGGGACACTGTGCAATGAATCAACACCTACATACTTTGGGATTGAAACAAGAACCAATATGCAGAGGTTGTGAAGAAGAGGAGGAAACTACTGAATACGTAATATGTCACTGCGAGGCGTTCATTGCCAGCAGACATAGTCTTCTAGAAGCGGAAAAGCTGCCCTCGGAAAACTTGAAAGAGTTAAATCTGAAGAAAATCCTGGACTTCGTTAGACAGACGGGACTCCTATCGGAGAAGTAAAACACAGAGGGTACAATAGGCCAAAAGGCCGCAGTACTGGGAACTATGAGACACCACCTCATGTCAATAATAATAAATATAATACCCCTAAATCACGTTACTTACTTCAAGTGATAAGTTGACAATATATACCATATTTCACATGAATCTATATACAACAAACAGATATTTTCAGGAATTGGAACTGGGATTAGAGCTCTGTTATAATTTGAATTTTTTTTTATAGCTCAGTTACATTATACAGGAACTTCTAAGATAATCCAACCAAAGATTTTCCAGCGAGATTCTCTTAAATTTGACATCACAAAAAATTTATTGATATAATTAATACTTGCGTGTATTTCTTAATGCAGGTATCAAGATGATATTTATTCCACTCCTGTCACCAATGTCATGAAACTGATTTGTTTTTTGTTTCAAATGAATATTAATTTGAAAGTTCAACTCTTCAGAGATGAAGTACATAATACAATTGAAGATAATGGAAAATTTATAAGAGTCTGGGGTTTGTATCCTAATTGTTGCTTCAACCTCTTCTATTCAAAATTATATTACTACAAGAAAAATATATTGAAAGAAAAACATGAAATATTATTGATGAAATAATTTTTTACATATTTTTTGTTGATGTAGCTCTAGAGTACTTCAAAACTTGTAGAGACGATTGATGATAATTGAAAAGAAGGGTTCTCACTATTTTATTTAAGATAATGTTCAAATTTATTTATTTTAATATTGAAGAATTATTTGTCACTCAAAATAAATTGAATGAATAGATCTGAATTTAAACATGGACCACGAATGAGAAGTGAATCTAGATTAGTTGACGAATCAAAGCGGATTGTCTCTCTGATAAAGACGCATCTCTTAAAAGTAGAGCTCCCTACTAAAAGTTTTTTTTTTTTTGTATCGTATAAGATTAGGGCTTAATTTCACTCAAAGCTAACTAGATGGATACAAAAGTTACAGAAAATCAAATGTCACGAAAATCAGTTTTTCTCCAATATCTCGGTAACTATCAGCTTAGCGTCAATTTTAATTATTATAAAATTGGTTTGTGAGATGAATTTGCGTGAAAAAAGTTTAATACAAAATCTTTGTAGAGTCTATAGTTTTTGAGATACATGGCTGAGAATACTTGAGCATTATGCTGCAATTGTTTCTGCATCAATTTCAGGGAAGAGTGCAAGGTGCGTGCTATTCACATGGTGTCCCCTGTTTGCCTTATCCATTAGTTACAAGTTATGTTATGATTTTGTTCTCTATTCTCCGTCTCTGTTGACTTCTTCTTTGTTTTCATGTATCTCTTCTATTTTCATTTCTTTAATATTTTCATTTCCATCAATATTCATCTTAGCGGCAAATGACTAAATTAGATCGACTGCAGGCTTCATCATCGTTGAAATCTAATAGCTGTATCCTCGGACATTGTACTGAGATACGATTGGCTCCGACAAGAACTACACACTACGAACCATTACATCTCTACTTTTCTGCTTCCAGAATTGATGCCACATTTGTAGCCGTCCATTCAGCTTTATGCATGGACTTTTGCGAAATTATTTGTGACACAAGATAAAAAGAATTCCGCATCAGAAATTGTTGCATTTTTTCGGATATTTTTTTGCGGTGAAAAATGACTGGCCAGGAGTTACGAAAATTTGTTTTAAACATATGAGAGGAGTTGCAACTTCCGATCATTCTGCTTGAATCTCCTCATCTTGAGCATTCAAGCTCTCTCTTCTTATATTTTCAATACGTATTTCTATTTAACTTTCCCCAGCGAATAAAAACAAAGAAAGGATTCCGAATAAAAGTTGTAGGAATTTTATACTTTTCCAATCGTGAAATTTTTGCTGTATAAATATTTGAAGAGATTATTGGACAGAATTGAAGTTTTTCAAATAAAGTGTAAATTTCTCGTTGACATATTGATATCAGAATCTGTTAAGGTTTTCTCTGAAAGATACAAATATGTGAAATATATATGATAAACTTGAAATTCATAGGTAATAACATGAAAGCTTTATAGACTTTTTTCTGTTTGGTAATCTTGAAACACACTTGTTCAAAGGATCAGTTTGGTTCCTCTATCAAATCGAGTTTATATATTACCTCTCCAACTCGTAACGCGGAGTAATTCAACATAACTGGCAATTCCCACCGCTGACCCAACAACATTAGGCGTTTCCGCTTATTCACTCGGAGTGATCACCTAACCTGTGACGTCAAAAGTTGATCATATCGGTCAGATCTTCAATGCTTTTACGAACGCGTATTCCTGACGTTCCATTTTAGAGTTAGAACTAAAATGAACCAGAGTAAAGGGGAAAGAGTAGCATAAATGAAGAATCTAGTGACGATTAGCTACAATTATTTGAAAAAGCACTAAAAACAAAAATTTTCTTGTGAAAGATTCAAATGATCTCCAGAAGTGGCGTTTGATAAACCTGTATAACTTGGTTCAAAGTAAATATGTATTTGCAGTGATTTTTTGTGAGTTCACCATGCTTCACGTGATGAAAAATATCATTTACAGATTTATGAAATATTTGGATGATTTATTTGTCATGAGAACATGAAATCTGTACAAAAAGACCGACAACCTGATTTTATACAATTACATGAATCAAAAGTATGGTTACAACAATCTTGTATACAAAAACATTTTATAAACTTACTCTTCGGACAAAGAAGAGTGACGAAAATTACCCGAACATATTTTATTCTAAATATAGTGAAAGGTGAATAGGAAAATTAATCTACATAAACTGTAAATATTAAAAAAAACCACTCAGTTTCTAACAATTCTAAGTATTCGTTCATTAGCTTTCAATCTTTGAAAAGATGATTTAGAAATCTTTAGAAACTCCAATTTTTAGAATTACTTCTGAAATCATTCCCTCTACCCTTAATAGTCATAGCATATATATTATTGTTAACTTGTCACATTTGTCAACCTGATGATGGAATTCGCCGGAACTAGTCGTGCAATGAAAAGATAATTGTAGAATAATCAATAAGTGTTTTTATTCAATATTCATTATTTATATGTAGAATAATTTTTCTCCTAACTTTTCGCTATGCGAGTGTTTTTCTTGCATATTTGTTCATAATATTCTACCGAGTGCTGACAGTGACTTCTATTAGTCCCACGTAAACAGTATTTTGTAATATTTGGCTCAGAAAACGATATAAATGGAAGTAAATGATGCATAAAATTTAACTTATCCATTTATAATAAAGCTACAGATTTTGAAGGCAGTAATTGTGAGATAAACAATATTCATGATTGAGCAGATATCAGGATAGGAAGAACTGTAGTTCACACATTGATTTCACAATACAAGTGCAAGAATAATTATTTCTAATGTGATTATAGTCTAAATAGGAAACTTTACATAAAAGTGATATACATTATCATTCTCATCACGGTTAAAGAGGGTACACAGTTCATTTCCATTTAATCCATATTTGATATTATTCAAAATAGCTTCTAGACTATGTTTACCAGGCAGCCTATTTGGTTAATTATTTCAATTTGGCAGTTGATATATTCCTCTGATTGAAAATTGAATTTTGTTAATCTGATGTGGTAGGTGAAAAAAGACTAACTGATTCTGTAAACAGAGATCATGTCATTGATTTTGCTGATGATAATTGGGTGTGCTGGACACGCATTAAGAAAACAAAGATCAATTAGAAATATTTTATCTTCGGAGACCCAAGTAGAGCCCGCATTATAAGTTGCTTCCAGTAATCTATCATAAATAATAATCTTTTGGTATGATGGGCATCCATATTCAAATACTAATCAACCAGCTCAAGCTTTTTCCCATATAGCAACAGCCAAGTATGGTTTATATTTGCAAGTTTTATATAGCCGTTTTCACATTTTGTATTGCAATAACTTCAATATTGATCTACTGAATTCAAATAATAATGCAGTTGAGGTATTTAATACCTTTCTTGAGCAGTCCAGTTCCACAAAATGTCACTGAAGTTATGCGTATTACTCATATATCTCTGAGACCCTTATTGATATAATTGTAACTACTTGCATCGGATTATGTTCAGAGGTTTCCAACTTTGATTTACATGGTATATCGGATGATATGCTCACTATCTGTGATATAAACGGTATTTATAAAAAATTTGAACCTCAAACTATTTTCATACCAGATTTCAAAAAGGTTGATTACTTACTAGGCTTTCTTCAACATACTCAATTGTATCGATTGGTACCCTCTTTAATCTTGTGGCATCATATTGATAAACTTCTCATTTTCAATCACAATATTTTATAGCTTTCCGATTCGTCCAAGATCCCAGACCCGCCAGACCTTACTTATTTTCTGAGAAACAAAATTTGTGGATAAGAATAGTGTTAGTCCGTACTTTGATCATACACATATTTACTATTTTGTGCCAACGGCCAATTTATAGATACGAGGTGTTATAGGTACATCAAGACAATACTCACTTTTCTTGAAGTCTGAGTGCTGATTTTTATGTATGTTCTAGAGAATATTGTTGAAAATTAATAATCAACACTGCTAGAAACTTCTCATCGGCAGTAATTCCTGCTAAACGCTTCGAAGCTCGCAAAAAAATATTGTTATCTTACTTACAGTCTGAGTCCTAATTTTTATATATAATGCTCAGTGAGCAATTTCAAAACTTTTTATAAGTAGCCAGACCAAGGAAGGGTTGGATGCCCATAGATACCTTACTTACTATTAAGCCTGCAAATAGTGACCTTGCGCTTTTACTAACAGCGATATTTTGGATATGTCTGGGAATGTTTAGCCTTACGATTAATCTAGCTGTTAACAAAAAGTATTGAAATTGTACCCTGAGTGTCATATATAAAAATTAGCACTCAAACTATAAGCAAGATCACGTTATTCTTTGTGAGCTTTAAAGAGTCTTGCAGAAATTACCACCGATGAAAAGGGTTTAGCAATGTTGATTATCAATTTTTAACAATATTCTCTGAAACATACCTTAAAATCAGCACTCAAGACCTTAAGAAAAGTGAGTTATGTCTTAACGTACCGCTAGCACCTCGTATCTGTAAATTGGCCGTCGCCACAAACTAACTAGTATGCGTATGATCAAAGTACATACTAACACTACTCTATTCCACACATTTTGTTTCTCAGAAAATAAGTAAGGTCAGGCGGGCCTGGGATCTTGCTCTAGATTTTTATATGCCAGATAATAGTACTGAAATCACCTCAGCCATGGAATACTGATGTCATAAAGATTATGATTAGGCTTAGAAATATCGTTTTGTCAATTTCGAAAAGATGGAGAGCTCCAGCGTACTGGCTTTATTACAAATCTTCACTAAACTTAGTGATTAATTCCATACGTTTTGAAGAACAAGCATAATCACCTTTAAAATTGAACATATAAATAGTAACTTGTGGAATACCTTGAAAGAATCCAATTTCAACCCTAAGACAAAAATTGACCTGTCTAGTGTAATTTCTGACGTCAACTTAGTCAATGCTCACTTTCTTGGTCCTTCCATCAGTTCTGAGCCCACTTCTAACATTCTTCCTTATTCATTAGAATAACCTTCAGAAATAGGCATCAATATTTTCACTTAATACCATTGATAAAGACACAATTTCCAGAATATTCTTTTCTCTACGTTCAAACTCGATCGGAATCGATGGTATCAATTTGAAAATGCTAAAATTCGTTTTCAGTTCTTCAACATAACTAGAAGCCTGTGCGAAGATGAATTTTTTGAGAATCTTGGACAATAAAGGACGCAGGTCATCGTGAGATGTGGATTTGTTCTGTTACATTTGAGAATAGAAATTATAGTAGCGATTTTCCAGAGTCAGGAAAAGTGAAAGAGAGAATGCCTCTGAAAAATCGCTACTATAATTCCTATTCCCAAATGTGACGAAGCCACATTTCACGATGATCTGCGTCCTATTAGTATCCTTAATTTATTGTCCAAGATTCTTGGAAAAGTAATCTTCGCACAGGTTTCTAGTTATGTTGAAAATTTGAAAATACTTCTGGATATTCAGTCAGGCTTCAGACACGGATTCAGTACTACTACGGCTCTGTTAAAGATCACTGATGCATTGACAGTAAAGAAATAGTGCTCCTCGTTCTTTTGGATTTTTGTAAGACGTTCGATAGTATTAGTCCTGAACTAAAAGTTGCTGGACTGGAATATTTAGGTTTTGATGAAGCTAGTTTGCACCTTGTCAGTAGTTATTTCAGCAACAGGAAGCAAAAGGTTGTGTACAATAATGATAATTCTGGCTGTCTGAAAATCTTCAAGGGTGTCGCTTAAGGGTCTATCTGCGGTCTTCTTATTTTTCTTCTGTACACATTTGACCTTCCTAGTAATGTTATCTATTTCTCTGTACATATTTTTGCCGATAATACTCAAATTTATTTATCGTTTTCTCCTAATAACTACGAGTGCTTGTGGCTGCCATCAACAATAACCTAGAACAAATTTCTATTTACGCTAAAAATAGCTGCCTTATTATGACAGAAAATAAAATGGCAGTCATGCTTTTTTGTTAATCAAATAAACTATCTGATCGATAATAATCTGATAGATGCCAAATTGCATGACTCCCCCTTTACTTTAAGTCAACTTATAGAAATTAAAGTATCCTAATTGACTGTGAGCCTAGATTCTCTCAGTTTGTCACATTTTTGATAAGAAAAGCTTATCTTGTTCTAAAAAATTTGTACATGAACTGCTTTGTCCTATCTATCAAGCACAGACTATTACTGATCAATTCTCTTGTACTCTCTGTATTTAACTATTGCGATATTTTTATGGTCCTTGTCTTTTGATTCGGGACAATAATCGAATACAGAGACTACAAAATATGTGTGTTAGATTTGTGTACGGCTTAAGGTGGTTTAATTCTGTCAGCTCCTTGATCAATAATATGGGATAGTTGACTATGCAACAGTGACAAATTCATCACCTTGTATGCATGGTTCTTCGTATTTTGACTATGGGCAATCCACACTATCTTTTAAAAGAGATTTCGTTTCGCACTGATTTATACAAGCGTACTTTCAGGAATTAGTCACTCATACACATTCCAATCCACTGCTCTTCACTCTTCAATCGTAGCTTCACCTTCAATTGCTGATTCATGTGCAATCTTGTCCCCAACAGCTTGAAAACGTATCAATTTCTCTTCAATTTCACCAAATACTTCAGGCCTTAGCCCAAATAAGCTGTTACTAGGAGAACTCATATAACATAAGTCTATTCTAGAAACACTGTAACTAAAATCAGTTATTGTTTTGCAAATCCAAAAGCAGAGGTATTATTTGACATCCACCCAAGCAAGATCGACCGTGCAATGTCTTTACTGAAAAACTAAATTGAACTTACCGAGTATGTCACCTTTAACTCAACCGTTCAGAATATAATAGCTCAAGTGCTTCATCATTTGCACCAATTTAATATCTTTTGCGTTTGTCAAAGTATAAAGTGGGACTCATTTTTTTCATAAATTGAATCCGAGTGAAATCTTGACTGAACCTATAAGGAATTAGAATCAAGAAATTTTGTTTCAAATATTTTTTCGGGCTGCTCCAAATAGATTAATTTACACGTCAGACTCATCCCAATTACTTCACGATCACATAAAATTTGATTACTCAGTTGAATAGACGAAATGTGTAATGTGGCGATGGAGAATAACTGCTGCCTGTCAGCCTGTACGCAATAGCAGGCGAGTGATTCAAATACAGTACTGTTTTATTAGTATTCAACATAGGAAGATGGAGTCTAAATTGAGCTGAATTCAGAATCTAACCAGTGGAGCACTGCTTGAGAACATTAGAATACACTACAATGGTTGTATCAGGCAGGTGGCTTTACCATAGAGGCGATCCTGCCAGCAAAATGGTGATCATGCTGCAAGGACATATAAATAACAATGATTCACGTGCAACGGCACCCCTATGGATATGATGATATACATTATCAGTGCTGTTGCTTCACACATATTAGAGAATAATGTACAATATATCAATCACCTCCAGATAGGACGAGAAAATATTGAAAAATGTAGTATATACAGGAGTGTGTATTTGGGAAAATACGTAAGTTAGGTAGTGCCGGGTATTACAGCTAGTACTTCACTTAAATATCGAATTTGTAAACAAGTAACACAGATTGGCCAGGAACGTGATATATCCATATAAACGGACTCTTTACTCACTGGCTCTCTGCCAGTAATCGATTTCAGAACTATCATCATCAGAATTCAAAGTGCAACTGGCAATATATTATGTTCATTTATCCAGGAATCAAGAAGACAGTAGTAAATTTCACTGGAGCAATTTAAAAATCTATCATTGATATTACTTTAACGAATCTCGCAAAATCTCCACTTCTAATTTGATCGAACACCAGATGTTTCATATAATATCTTAGAACATCTATCATTGTATAGAATGCTATTGTATCGATACGTTTTAAAATGCTCAATACAATATCGGAATACGTCGTGTCTAATTTCAACCCAGCATTCACGTAACTCACTGTGAGGGAGACGTGGAATAACTTTTATGTTCAAAGGAAATGTTAGACTTGATTCCAATTTTGGCTCAAAGGTAAATATTCAACGTACACTTTCGATGCTTCCTGAAATGGACTTGTATAAAATAAATTCAAAAACAAATTGAAACTGCAGGTGTATGTTATGATAAAAGTTAGAATAATAATAATTGATTTATTAAGAAGATACAAATGATACCATGCCATATTTGATAGATACAAAAAAATTAAGATCTTGAGAATGAAAAGAGGTAAAGCTACATTTGTGCAATTAGAATGATTACCAATAGAATGAAAGCTGTGCGCATGACTATTATTTGATTTTGGTATATTTCAATGCCGCTTATATTTGATGAGATGAATAGTTGAAAATTTTGATGGACAATGTAAGTGATACTAGGACAAAAACTACTTGTGTAATGTAAGTTATTACAGAGAAATGTTGAAAAACCAGAAACCTGTTGATTGACTGAGAGAGGGAAGAGATTAGAGGTCCTATTTTAATTCATGAAGACAACTTTGAGACAGGTTATAGTCTCTATGTCAATGACGTCATGACAGTTATATTTATAGTAACTCGAATTTTGTATGTTGGCTGCAAACAATATGATCAACAAAATGCTGGTAACAAATAAGGACGATTCTTGAAATTAAATCTAATTCATAATTATTGATTTTTCTAGTTAAGTATTAGTCATAGTGATTGTATGTTGTTCTATTAGTACTATTTTTTGACATAAAAATCTCAAGAACTCACATCAAGTGAGAAACCTGGCTTGATCATGTCTCTCATTTCTGGAAGATTGTCTTCAACGAAAACGACATCGAATTGTCTGCTAGATGGTACATGTGTCAAGAGTCTCTTAAATAATATAAAGAAACTGTCTCCACGAGTTGGAATTGAACTTCACAGAGATCACATGTGCATATGGACCATTCATTATTATTCTCAAAAGTAATGAAAAAATTGGCATTCTTTGGCGCTAAACATTTTCTCATTTATATTTTCTTTGGGATAATTGTTTTAATACAAAAAAATTGTCTCATATCTGTATATCATTAAATAATAGCATCATGAATAAATCTAGTTCAAGAAAATTTATTATGATTTTGTGTAAATGGATCGCTTTGGTAACCTAAATCACATGATAACATTCAAATGATCTTTCATTGGAGGCGAAAAACCTTAAGAGGAGTCATGTCCTAGCTATGTTTCTACAATATTCCTTTCAATTTACAAAACTTCAAAAGTTAGTGAAAATTCAACTTTGAGCAGCAGAATGAATATATGCAAAAAATATAATATTATTATCAAATTGTTCATCAGTATCAATGGCATGAGGATAATCAACAATAATTTGGCATTGATTAAGGAGAAGAAATAAACCTCGAAATGGACAAAATCTACCCAGTGAAAGCAATAGAAATAATATAAGTCC
Organism: Dromius quadrimaculatus; assembly: GCA_963989225.1. NCBI lineage: Eukaryota > Metazoa > Arthropoda > Insecta > Coleoptera > Carabidae > Dromius > Dromius quadrimaculatus. The sequence goes on along the minus strand of OZ022331.1, from coordinate 40,024,018 downwards.
ATCAGAAGGATTTATCAATATTTTAAACATCTCGAGGATATTTTGAATGTGTCAATTTGATTTCACAAATATATTACAATTCATATTGCAATTTTGTGGAAATTCATTAATTCTACAGATCTATAAATCCATAAGGAATAGTTCAAAACGCATCGATTCATGAGGATGACAAACCCATTGCGATTTTGTTCATAACTGATAAATCTACGAGTTTTACTGATTAATAACTTACCACAGAACTGCAACATTAGTTAAGGAATGACTATTTTATCCATTCTCTACGTTTTCATTCCATGTTATTATTTTATGATCGTTTTTATATATTATGCCATTACTTAACCAAACTTTCATTGAGTTTCAATCTATTTTTTCATCGATCATACTTACTTTAATGTCAGCCGAACTTATAAGAAACGTATAATAATAATGTATGAAACTTTTCACTGGCTTAGAATATCCGTATATACTCTTATTGATATATAAATATAACATTTTATCTCGTTATATACGCCAAATATCCTCCTTTAGTTCATACATCAAATGGCGCTGCTGTCGCGCACGGAGCGAATATCCCTTTACACTGAAAGACTGTCTTCAACAATGACGACATTGAATCACTCTTTCAATTATTGTCCTCTGGGTGGTACATGAGTCAAAAGTCTTTAAAATGATGTCCATGAGCTATCTTTACGAGTACGAATAGAACCCCGAATCACTTAAGAACTAGACATGACAAAGTCAAGACTTTGGAATCAACGGTCTAGCTTCGGCAAGACGTAAAGGAATTCACACCAATCATAGCCTTGTCAAATCGTTTCTCAGCTGGAATAGCTTTGTAAGCTGAGGTAGAGTTACCCCGCAGATTACTCAACATAGAAGAAAAGAATTTACTTGAAAATAAAAATATATTCGTAGCAGATTAATACTAATGTCTTTGATTTTTAACTGTCTAACCCCAAAAGAAGCACTACTGAGTTTTTAAATTAATACTCAGCGTGTTCAGTCCTAAAAAGATCGAGTTCAATGTTGTAATAAGTTACTCTTTGGGATTGAGAACAGAAATCAAGAATGTCAAATATGGTCTTTAATCATAAAATTTGATTGAAAAAGTGATAAAATAGATACATGTACATTATTGTGGAAGAAACTAGTTGAAAATGAAAAAATGGTGCTACCACGTCTTTGAAAATACACATAGAGAAGTACATTATTCATTATCTTTCTTGAATAAACAAATATCAGAGTCTCGTTAAAAAGTATGAATTCCAGTGCGAATATGAGTACGAGTATAATTTTTAATTGGCTTCAAAACAGTATCTACTGTTCTGGTAATTAACAACTTATTTGAATCTAAATTCTAATCTAAGGTGCTATCAACAAGAAAACAAACGTCAACATTTTGAAAGAGGACAAAAGGTCATTAACATATAACAGAAAAAGTAGAGTACCAAGAACGCTATCTCGAGGAACTGTAAATGAGGTTATGGATGTTGGAAAATACATTTAAAAAATCTGACATCGACATCACGTAACTTACTTGTACATCATTGGATATATATAATTCAACACAACATCTCATCATTCCATGGATAGTCGGTTGCTATGGAAACAGTATGTCATCATTTCTAAGCTACAACATTCCTAAATACTGATTTCCAGGATTCTACGGCGCGAAATTCCAAGATCATCAAGTATAGTGCACATTTAACACAGTCGATCTCAATGGAAATAGGATATGAGCATCTAGACAGTACTATCATCTTGAATACTGTATTTTAATATTCTACGTTCAATTGTTTTGGATTTATGCGGAAAATAAAGAAATGTTTCGAGTAAACTGCACTCCCGGCTTAGCCGATCACAATCATAATGCAAGGTGTACAACTAGATTCTATGAAAGTGCCTAAAACGAAATCTCGATATTCTGCGACTGATTATTTCAAATTTATGAGAAAAATTCGAAAAGTCTGTAATATGAAGTGCACTTTCGGCTAAGTCGATTGGGACAAAAATAGGAGATGATCATTTGGATGCTACAGCAATTTCAAATACTGAATTGCAGTATCCTACGGCTGATCATTCTAGATTTATGCGGAGAATTCAAAAAGAGTATCAGGTAAAGTGCACTTCCAGTACAGACGATTGCAACCATAATACGAGGTGCCACATCAAGATTCTAGATCCTATACCAGTCTTATATACAAAATTTCAGCATTATACGTTTGACGGATTTTGAGATTTGTGAGTTACGCACATACACACATGCATACGTACATATGTACCGACATGAATCCAAAAATAGTCAAAATGGATTCAGGAATGTTCGAAACGAATATTTCCATCAAAATCTCGATAATTTTGTCGGTTTCACAATACTTTCTTGTACTTAGTACAAAAGTAAGAATGAGATCAAAAAATGTGGAATAATATACTTATGTATAAATGTATAACAAGATTCAGTTCTGGTAATGTGTCAGCAGTTTGGACTCTGCTACTGGTCTAGGAAATCATAGCCCACATATTGTGATCTTCGATAAGTTTCTAGACTTTCACATTTTGACATCGATTTCAGTCCTCCCAGAGATCGAATTGCAACTCCAAGTACTATTGAACGAAGGAAATTTGTTATCATTAGAAGATGCTACTTGTTTCTCACAAGATTCAACTCTCATTCAGTCACTTCCATATTTTTTGGACAGTAGAAATATTGACTTCACATAATAATAATATGTCTCGTTTCATGCGTTTTCTACAAAATTTTGGATTTCATACCGTGCCTTAGTAAGAATACTATTCGATCATAAAGATAATAGAAAAGTGAAAATGACAAGAAATTACCTGAGCATGTGAGCTCGTATTTCAATTACAATTCTAAATTGCTCTTATTTGCCTTTTTAATTTTATTTTTCAATCCTCTTCTTCTTTTACAATTACTGATGGATGAAATGCAAACCGTTCATAGCGCTAACATTCCCTCGATAGTTTCCACAGCACCGACTTCGACTTCTTACAACTTTCATAATACTCACTCCCCTTCTACACCTTCTCTTTTATACTTTTCGCAGCACAAAATTCCGCCTGATATCCTACATAGCGCTAATCTCATCATGTAACTAATCTTTGTTCCATAATATATTAATGCACATTACTTTATCTCTTACAGACACACAAATAATGTGGGAAATGAAACATGTAACTTAGTTACGTGAAACTTCATCTAGCCCTTAGAAAGGACATCATGTTTTCACACATCAGAAAAATTTATGATTGAATCTCTGTGCATAATGAGAAATAATTGTTTGGTAACTAGCTAACGCTGCCTAAGAAAATCTCTTCCAATTTTGTATAGGATCATCATACTCCATCTCATTTATCTATAAGTACAATCTGTTCCTGTCTCACACTTATCAATAGTCCCCTTCATCACATAAAATCAAAGTATCTATCATAAATATCACAGAAAAAATAATTTTTCTGGATCCATTTATAGTTTTCAGTCACAAAGATAAACAAAAAATCTGACGTGAACATCACGTGACCTACTTGTACATCATTGGAAATATGTATATATATATATATATAAATATATATATATATATATATATATATATATATATATATATATATATATATATATATATATATATATATATATATATATATATATATTTATATATAAAACATTGTGATTTTGTGTTGGATCATATATATTATTGGATATATATATATATATATATATATATATATATATATATATATATATATATATATATATATATATATATATATATATATACATAATCAAACACAAAATCTCATCGTTCCACAGTTAATCGTTTTGGATTTACCCAAGAGATTTCTGAAAATCTGTCAAGTAGAATGCGCCTTCAGCCAAGTCGGTTGCTATGGAAACAGTTGACCATTATTCTAATACTACAACATTCCTAAATACTGATTTCCAAAATTCTACGACTACCAACAGATCTAAATTAATGCGCAAAATTGAAAAATAGATTCTTACTGAAGTGCACTTCCGGTTATTATTATTGTTATGAAAATAGTAGGCAATCATTTGAATGCTACAGCAGGCTGAAATACCAAATTTCAATATTCTACATCTGATCGTTTCAAATTTATGCGAAAAATTCTAGAAGACTGTCAAGTAAAGTGCACTTCCGGCTCGGTGGATCTCAATAATAATAGGATTTAAGCATCTAGACGGTATAATCGTCCAAAATACTGAATTCTAACAATCTACGTTTAATCGTCTTGGACTTAAGCAGAAAATTCGAGAATTGTTTCGAATAAAGTGCACTTCCGGCTCAGCCGATTGTTACAAAAATAAAAGATGGCCATTTGGATGCTACAGCAATTTCAAATGCGGAATCCAGTATCCTATGGCTAATCATTCTGAATTTATGCGGAAAATTAAAAAAAAGTTTCAAGTAAAGTGCATTTCCGGCGTAGTCGATCGCAATAATAATGCAAGAAGTACAATAAAATGTTATAGAAATTTTAATATGCTATGGTGGATCATTCAATATTTATGCAAAAATTTTTTTGATTAAAGTGCACTTTTGGCTTGGCCGACTCTTACAAAAACAGCAGATGACCATTCTGATACAACATCAAGTTTAAATACTGAATTTCAACATCCGACGGTTGATCATTCTGGATTTATTAGAAAAATTCGAAAAAAGTTTCAAGTAAAGTCCACTTCCGGTGCAGACGGTTGGGACCATAATGCGAGGTGCACAACTAGACCCTATGCCATTCTTAAATACAAAATTTCAATATTATACGTTCAACCAGTTTTGAGATTTACGAGTTACGCACGAACGCACGTACGAACATACGTACCGACATCAAGCCAAAAATAGTCAAAATGGATTCAGGGATGCTTAAAACGGATATTTCCATCAAAATCTTGATAGGTGAATCTTGTCGATTTCACAATACTTACTTGTTAATTTGTATAAGTAAATAAAAATGATGAAACAGACCATGATGTACATTGTTAGATATCTGGTGATCTCTTACTATCTTTCAATTTGATAATAGAGATGTGAACCAATATGCTGACGATATGGAATCTTAATGCCAATTCGCAAATTGAGTTTATTTCATAGCGCTCCGTTTTCAGTTCACAATTTTAATGTCGTTCAACATTGAATTTATTCCATGCTATTCCACTCCCCACAACGATATAACTTAACTTTTTCAACATATTTTCGATAGCCAAAGTGCTGTATATTGCAATTCATGAGCATTATACTCCATGCCAAGAGTTTGTAAAGCCGTTGTGGTGCGGCTATTTACTTGTTATATGCTGAGTGGCAAAAACCGAGCAAATGAAGCATTGTGTGCGTTTTTTGTTGATTTGGAACTTTGCATTGAATGACAAGAATGAGAAATATACAGGTATTTTCTCATGGATACAGCAGTATGATTTAACACATGTTGACTTAGCTTGGTATACAGTATTGAGTTCTGCTCTAATGTACAATCATTTGAATCGGACGAATTTTATAGTCATCATTCGTTGTTGATTTCAAAATACAATATGATTTGTTATACAGATGATAAAATCGAGGACAATGTAGCCACTTTTAGCTCTGTCGTTTGAATTTTCGATTGCAGAAAAGTATGTACATTTTTTTGATCAATTGTAAGAAATCAAAATCTGATAGTTTCACAAAGATACAAATTGAGGAGTCTGCTGTCACATCATCGTCCTGAATAGTGCAGCGACTGTAGATACGTGCTTCGTCCTTATTAGGACTCTTCGGTAGATTTATATCTCTGCATGCTATGTATAAACTCACTTTTCATCAATCTCGACTATCTGCTGTACTGAAGAGTCCCAATAGGTCTACAGTCGCTGCCCTATTCGAGACGATATGGTGTGAAAACAGATTCCTTTGGTGAGGAATAAGTGAGAATTTTCTTCCATGACAGAAAATTTTTTGAATTTACTAAAAAATAGATGATCAATGCATTTTCTATCCAGCTCAAAGATTCAATTTATGATTATTAAAATAGAAACAAATGACAGAGATAATAATGACAACACAGAAATGTTACTGCATGCCTTTTACGTTCTCATGAAGAGCTAATTTGGACATTAGTTTGTAACAACTGCAGTACAAGTTTGATCTATCAGTTACATAATACTCAAATTGCTTCAAAAATACTTGCAGCTGGAATAGTGTAAGGAAAAGAAGAATAAATTTTCACTTCAAGTGAAAATTAATTAAACTTGAACAAATCGAGTACTAGAATACTATGTAATCTTGCCGAGCAGAAACAGAACAGGTAACATAATCTTCAAGTATACATTCATTACCAAAGTCAACCCTTTTTGTCGCTAGGACGTCTTGCTTCGTTAGAAGAGAGACAGTGCATTAAAATTTCAAGATAATCACTTTAAAGCTCTTGCTAATGAGTGCAGAATTAATTTTCGTCCTTAGATATTTATCAAATGCCAAGTTCCCTTTGTAAGATAAAAGGCAAAGGAAGAGCACTGAATAAAGACGAGGCAGAAAATTAACCACCAGGAAGAAAACGGACGAGTTCAGAAGGAGATGATGATTTTTTATTAAATGCAAATACAGACAAGGAGAATATCCTGGAAGGGGCTCTATAACCGGCACTGTTCAACTTTGAGTTTATCATAAATGTAAGGGTACAGACAAACTTTTTTTCTTCTATAAAGGAAAAATTACTAATGTGAGATATTACTAGTCGATGGAATGGCAACTTGTGATCAGATTGCTCAATTAGCTCATAAAAATCTGATTTTTCCGAACAATATGAATTTGTTGAGAAAATGAACAAATTGTCAATTGGAAAAAAAAAATTTTTGCAAAAAATGGGTGTCGATTTCTGATACCTGAGAAAATTAAAAAATGATATACTCATGCGATTCAGACAACAGACAGGATATGAAGTTGAAATAATATTGATCCTTTTTTCTCAAAAACTGGAAGTAGTCGGCTCTGGAAAAAAATTATCGTAGTTTGCTAGGCATAGTCGAGAATGATAGAGTGGTGTGATGGATAATTAACTTCCAAAAAGTAACACAAGGTCAATCCGTAATGGACTCTGCGAGATATTGATGAATTCGCTCGATAATCATTATATGAGTGAAAAGAAACTAATCCAAGTGATAGAGATGCATAGTACAATGCTTAGCCGACTGTTGGAGCCACTGACATATCCCTATGCAACTAGTGTTCGGTTCAGACGCTCGCCAGTCCTTTTAACTGTAGCTAGTTACAGTAGAATAGTGATTTCAAGTAAAATTATTGGAATTGAAGTCGCAGGATCGTAACGCCGTACGCTTAAAGAATATACCGAGTGGTGACTTTTTTCATATGATACAAACTAGGGGGTTCGTATCATATGAAATCTAGATGAAAAATGCATACAAAAGTTTTTCAGAATTGATAAAAGTGACAAATGAGTATTTTGATATATTTTAAAGAACAGATATGTGCCATTGGGAAATAAAACAAAAAACATTCAAAGTGAAACTATATACCAAACTTGTAGCACCGAGAACACCGCTGAACGTCATCAACTGATAGTACTTAGCGTGCAGCTATTCCAGTTGCATGTAGTATTTGATTGTTGACTGAAATTGGATAAAATTTGTTTACTTTGGACAGGTGAACAAATTTTATTATTAAATCAAACTAAACTGAATGTAAATATTGGAAAAATAAGAGGTGGGTAACTATGTTGTGTACCTGGATGTTTCCATATCAACAAAATTAACCCTGGACTGATACTTCTTTCTTCTCCAAATCGCGTGTTCATAATGCAAAATATGAAGAGATTCGAAAGTAGATTGTCAACAATGATAAATGATAATCGCATGATGAATTCACATTACCTATATCTTCAGTGGTACAATTTTCTGAGACTGGAATAGCAATATTTGGCACAAATACTAAGCAATACATTGAGAATAATTTGGGAAGATATAACTAATTTATATTGAATTAATATAATAATAGATGGGTGTTGATATTTTGTATTATTCAAAGATAGGTTGAAGAAATTAACCACTTCGATCAGGATTTGATTCCAGAAATGATAAAGAGCTGGAAAAAGACCTTGAATTCCAACAAATGTAGTGCACATTTTTCTTAGAGCGATGAAATCAGTTTTGAAATGTATATTTTCTAAATTGACACATAATGAAACCACATCTCATATTTGCAATATCCCAGTTTAGTAGTTCTAATTTGTACATGAAATTACACTTGATGCATTCATCTATACCACGAGAAATATATTATCAGTAAAATTTTAGAATCAATTGGTGAAATAGCACAGTGCTGCAGATGTCTTCATTTCAGATCTGTAAGCAGATTATGAAATTTCTAACCACTTGTCTAGACCGGTATTCCTTCCGATTACCTCTGTTGGGAATCAAATTAACTTGGCAAAAATAAATCTGTCTGGTACTAGCTAATTGTTGTAATATGCTAGCAATCGTAGCGAGCAGGGAAAAAAAGCTGTGCGTTTCAAAGAGGCAACCAAGAGGTTAAAATCCGGAGTTCAATTCATACTAATTTGATTAATATTATTAGTTTTAATGGAAAAGTTTTGAAAAAAAGACTGAAGAAGTTCTGACTAATTGTTTAGAACCAATTTCTCCTATTTATTTATGTAAATATACTTGCTTCATGAAAATTTTGGTTTTGGTAGTGCTATGATCACCAGGAGTTTTCCGCAAAAACGTATTATGAATTATTCGAAAATCACAATATAGTCTAATGACTGTTTGTACGTCATTACATGATAGCTTTCCTTTTACTTTTGACCTTCATGCAATACTTCTGTCGCAGAATATAAATAAAATAAATCAACGGATTGGAGCCCACAGCGAATTATATCTACCATTATCATAGAAAATTATCATTCGCTGTCTACATTTCTGTTCAAGATTTTTTTTTCAATTAAGCATCAGATGGACTATCAATAACTAATTCTTACAATATGCAGATGATTTTGTCATTTTCGCTTGTTCCCCAACTGATGTACGTAAAAAGCTTGCTTGCGCTGGAGAGGTAGGTACGGCAATAATAAAAAATCTGACGTGGACATCACGTGACTTACTTGTACATCATTGTATATATATATATATATATAATCAAACACAACATCTCATCATTTCACGGCTGGTCGTTTGCTATGGAAACAGTAAATCATCATCCTTATGCTACAACATTCCTAAATACTGTTTACATACGTACCAACATCAAGCCAAGAACTGTCAAAATTGATTCAGGGAAGCCCAAAACGGATAAATCCATCTAAATCTCGATATGTGAATTTTGTCAGTTTCACAATATTTTCTTGTACTTTTAGACCGTTAGATAGTCGTAGATTTCAGTGCCTCATTTCGTTTTTCATGCTTTCAAGAGGTTTGATAAGTATGTATATTTGGAGTTTATTGATGCTAAAATTGAGGCTGGGTCGTGTGACAAACATAGTGAAAATTAATTTTAAATTTGTATGGAAAAGCATGTTCTGATCCAATTTTGTCGCTTTTTTCTTGCTTACAAAATACAATTTAGGGAAAAATATTTTGACATGTGAAATGTCAAACAAAATTAGGAAATTGACAACAGATTATCATTGCCTACCTCATCATTTCAATTAAACTGATTGTTTTATAAAGCAAATTATGAATGTCTGTTATACTCATAAACTGCACTTCCGGCTTGGCCGATTTATACAAAAATAGTAGATAACTATTTTGATGCTACAACAAGTTCAACCACTAAATTTCAATATGCTATGGCTGATCATTCTGGATTTATGCAAAAAATTTGAGAAAAATTATCAAGTGAAGTGCACTCCTGGCTTGGCCGATTCATACAAAAATTACAGATAACCATTCTGATACAACATCAAATTAAAATACCGAATTCCAACATCCTACGGTTGATCATTCTTGATTTATAGGAAAAATTCTAAAAAAAGTTTCAAGTAAAGTGCACTTTCGGTACAGACGATTGGAACTAAAATGCGAGGTGCACAACTAGACTCTATACCAGTCTTAAATACAGAATTTCAACTTACAACATTGTACGTTCAACCAGTTTTGAGATTTGCGAGCAACGCAGGCACGCACGAACGCACGCACGCAAGAACGCACGAACATACGTACCGAGATCAAGCAAAAAGTAGTCAACATGGATTCAGGGATGCTCAAAACTGATATTTACATCAAAATCTTGATAGGTGAATTTTGTCGGTTCCACAATACTTTCTTGTACTTAGTACAAGTAAGTAAAAACAAAAATTGTTCACCTTCTGAAAGAAATATTGGATACTCATGCTAAGGGAATGAAATCATCGCCACTAATTCTCATACTTATCTTGGGATGTTGCTATGCACTTTTGGTCTTTACAATGAACACATGGAAGAAAAAGTAATGAGAACAAACAATCTAATGGGTAATTGCTTGACTCTACAATAATACCATCGGCCCTTCACGTGGCTGAAATCTGGGGCTTAGACTACGAGGAAGCTGTTGAAAAATGCCAATTGAATTACTTTGAAAACAAAGTGCTCCATAGTGAGTATCTAAATATCATTTAAGAACATTCAAGACCCTTTTTAATTACTCAAATATGTAATTATGTGTAGAGAAGTTCTCGCGAAGGGCCTGTTTATGCGTTTGATGATTTGTGTGTGGCAGAAAAGTGATGTGACTCAAAAATACTGCAGATTTTGATGTAAGATAAACCATGGTTGATAAATCTGGACTATATGTGGTTCACGCTAATTGAGTGAGATATTCATTGCTTTATCTATTTATCTGATTTAAGTCTATGTTTTGAATATTTTTTTTCATATATGTAAAGCACAAACACATAAAAATTGGAGAGATAAATATGAATGATAGCTTAAGAATATACCTCATCCTATTTAATAAGTTCTATTTCCGTTACAAATATTTGATCACTTATGTCAATGTGCAAATATATACATTCCTGCCAAAAGAAGCATAAGTTGGATTTCCACTACAGCGGCGTTACTATTGCATAAAAAGAAACTGAGTTAGCGTGTTCCGAAGATTGAATTGAGTAATAATTAAAATTGTTCCCCAAAGTTCCAATCTCAAGATCAATCAAATAGTTCAAATTTAAATGTTCATTGTTCAGTTTTTCATGACTTCCAGCTTTTTTGGAACACATCAAATTTATTTTCCTCCTATCTAAGATAAGATACAACTTCAATAACATATTTATAATCATTGGACACAGTTGTTGATTGTAAATTAGTTTTCATTAACATTTCTTCCACGAATTACTTGTCCTAAAAATTTTACTCCTTACTAGCCAGTGCTCGCTACTTTGTCTGCGTAGGTCACCATAATCGGAATGAATAGTCGTGAAAAATGAGTAAATAGTGATAATAGTTGTAATAATTATTTCTAAAAATTATAATCATCAAAAAGAGCAATTCAATTCTGTAACGAAACTGCATATCATCAGATCGCTCGCGCAAATGATACTCAGATTTCGCTTATTTTATGATGAGGAAAAAAATATTTCCTCTCTCCCCACTTTTCTATCATTTTACATTACACGCAATCATTTCTAATTGGAAATCATTATTCGAATACATCGATTTTATTTGATTCTAATTCATCATCCTATTCATGCAAGCTTGCTTATTCTTATGACTTGTAAACTTTTTTTCACGCAGGAAACAAACAATTATATCCAAACATACTAATGTAAATGCAATCCTCTTCCTCTAACTACATTATATTTCTCAAAAAAAAATATCACTCTACATCAAATTCACTAGTTTAGAACAACACATTTTCCTAATTCTCATATTTTCAACCATAGTATTCTCAATCTCACATTCTCCATACATCAATTTATTCGGTATTAGATAATTTCTGGTCAATCTTGAACAGTATTTGCACGAAAACGATGTGTCTGCTGTCAATAAATCTAGTCCCAGAATCTTCATTGCTAATTGAAAACCTTTCATGCTACTGACTCTCTGAGTTTGTAATACATAAAATAATTCTTCTTGTTTCAGTAAGAATTTAAAATGCATGAGATATCGCAATCTGATTAGATGGATCTTCATGTGATGAATGAAATAGTATCATATAAATGTACCGAGATGTCCTCTCCTTCATTTTCTAGACAATCCTTCATATTCTACTTATTATTTTTTGGTTAGATGATATAACATCAATAAAAGGTTTCAAATTATGTTAGCTCGGATTGAATTGAATTTCCTCTGAGTTGTCTCCGGCAGATATCATAATTTTTGATTGTTCTATCGGAAGCCTTTTATTGTGAAAGATAGAGGGTGCGGAAGATCGGAATGACTTCCAATTCTCTATTGTTCTGAATGTTATTGCAAAGCTTGGCTTTAAAATCATGATCTCCTGTCTCTCACAAGTCACGCTAAGTATACGTTAACATTTTTATGGGGTAAAATAGCTTCCAGCTGTTGATCTATAAAAATTTTCAAATATTCTCTAGGACTTATTGAAGTCACTCTGAATGATTGATTTTTAATTTGATTTTCTCGGTGATAGCGCATAGTTAATCTATTTTTTCCTATTCATTCGGCTTATCCATTCATTCTTCTGTTGGCATATCTATCTCTTGTCTTGTTGTACATACCCGATAATATTACCGGCTCTTGAACTAATTGTAGATTCACTGAATTTTCAAGAAGCTTATTGATTCTGCATGGTTTTCATAACTATGCGGCCTGAAGATGTGCTTGAGTCTTCACCTTCTATTCACGCTAGACTTTTCCGGTTCGTAATATGAAATTACACAAAACTGAACAATAGATCCTACAAAAAAATATATATTTTTTCTATACTTCTCAATATATTATAATTTGAACTCATTTAACTACAATTAAGGTGAAGTCTGATAGATTATGAGATTTATTTGTACAAGTACTCAAAAAAATTGGAGTAGGCAATCATTATGCAAAAGTTACGCTCTGAAGAGTCTGAGAAGTAAGCATCAATTAATGGACAAGTCAAATTATATCAATCTCTAGAATCTTGGACGATCATCCACTTTTATTAATAGACCTAGAAATTACTTATTAAAATATAGGCTACGATACAAAAAGTTAAGCTAGCAAAGTTGAGAAATCTAACCAATTTTGAAAATGGTTGTGATTTTTTCTGAAGAAGAGAACTTGTACTCATTTACTCAAATTGAAGAAGATTGTAGGGATGAGAATGATTATTTCTCTCTGATCAGTGGTATAATGGACATCCTCAATTATATGAAATGAAATATTCACATCTAGCAACGTTAAAAAAATTTTGGATGAATTAGTTATCCTAAGAGCAGAAAATATATTTCATCAAATTCTTTGATACAATCATCAATTCATTATGGATTGATAAGATCTCCGACTTTTGGTTCAAATAGAAATATGTGAATGCTACCTATCACAGGATAGAAATCCGATGAATATTTGTTGATTGTGTTATAATACAACAGCTCTATTTAGGTTTCTTATAAAAGAGAAATACATATTATAGGTCCGGTTTCATCAAACTCGGTTATATTTACCAAGGGGTTATTTTGAGTCAGTAACTATGGTTACAATTGTATCAACAATACTTTTCGTATAAAATAACCTTTGGATAAATTTGAATAACGTTGGTGAAACTGGCCCTATATCACTTGAAATATTCTTTATAAATGAACCACAAATTGAAAAATTTCTCAATTACCTCATTTGAGGCATGACCTACGATTCGTTGTAGCATGATACGAGGGAAGTTTTTAATGAACATTGTTTGTAGTCCAATAAGCGTCAAATAAGTGGAGGGTTGAGCTTATGACTTTGATATTTGTGTCGTAAATTAGAATATGAATGGTCCACTTGACGTAATAGAGAAATTATTTTATGGTTATTTTTTGCACGATAACAATCAAACACAAAATTCTATCGTTTCACGGCTAATCGTTTTGGATTTATCAGAAGAATTCTAAAAATCTGCAATATTCAATTTCAATATTCTATAACCGATCGTTTCAAATTTGTGCAAAAAATTCCAGAATACTGTCAGGTAAAGAGCACTTTCGTTTCAGTCGATTTCAATGAAAATAGGATAAAAGCATCTAGAAGACGGTGCTATTAAAGAAAGTTTCAAGTAAAGTGTACTTCTGGTACAGACGATTGCAATTATAATGCGAGGTGTACAACTTGATTTTATAGAAGTGTTTACTACAATATTCTAATATTCCACGACTGATTGTTTCGAATTCATGCGGAAAGTTCAGAGAATCTGTTGAATAAACAGCACTTTCGGCTCAGCCGATTAGTACAAGAATAAAAGATTACCATAAAGACGCTACATCAATCTCGAATACCAAATTTCGGTATCTTACAGCTAATCATTCTGGATTCATGCAGGAAAGTAGAAAAAGATCTCAAGTAAAGTACACTTTTGGTAAAGACGATTGCAACCATAATACGAGGTGTACAACGAGACTCAAGACCAGTCTAAGATATAAAATTTCAACATAATATGTTTGACGGGTTTTGTTATTTGCGAGCTACAAACACACATACATACGTACCGATGTCAAGCCAAAAATAGTCAAAATAAGCTAAGGATTACTCAAAGCGGATATCCCCATCAAAATTTCAAAATGTGAATCTTGTCGATCTCACAATAAGTGAAAAGTGTTTTGTCAAAATACTTGGTCTTATACCAAAGGTGTCTGACAGCTGCTGTAAGAGCACTTTTTTTGACGCCTGCATCTGAATTAGCTCAGAAGCTGTGGCATATCCAAATCATCATTTGGAGCCTGCCGACTTACAACTGCTTCTTCCCAAAAGCGGACATATATGAGGCTGACAGAATGTGCAACCTGTTTCATTTCTCTCAATTCTTGTTGAGGAATATTTAGCTGTTTAGTGAAGGAAAATTTTAAGTGCATCTATTGCCTTTGCCATCCTCCTTGCATAACCTCTAGGATCTTGAAACTAAAGTCGTTTTGAGACCAACATCTTAAATACAGGAGGAAGAGTTGCAATAGCTCCTTGTAGTCTTCTTCTGGATGACATTTGTCTTTCAGGACATTTTAGATATAGTCAACCATTTTCACTCGTTGTTCTTCTAGAAATCCTTGGACGAAGCTTTCTTGATCCAGAATTGTCCTATATGACATTATATCAAGTGAAGCCCACAGACCTTGGAAATCTCGAAAAATCTGGATATCAGGACTACTTGATGGTATTCCACAACATTCCCCAAACACTGCTTTTAATATTAGTTCATGGGTGAGATTACGGCAAGCCAATCACAACAAAGTTTGTCCGAGTTCTTTCCCAATTCTGATACATTCCCTTTTAATCAATCTTGTATTAGATGCTGTATTATATGCTTCCTGAATAACTACTGCAGATATTTGCTTACCAGTGCTTTTCAGGGCAACGGATACGCCAAGAAAACTCAAAATCTTTGACAGTCACTAGAACTGCAACTCTATCTTTTAAAGTTCTGACACTCCCGTGGACAAATGAGGGTAATAGTTCACTATCTCAATGCGAGACCAAATGAGGAGGATTTTCAGAGAGTGATTCTTCTATTTTTTTTTTTTTGGCATTTCATCTCAATTGATCGTCTGAGCTAGGTGAAC
Organism: Dromius quadrimaculatus; assembly: GCA_963989225.1. Lineage (NCBI taxonomy): Eukaryota > Metazoa > Arthropoda > Insecta > Coleoptera > Carabidae > Dromius > Dromius quadrimaculatus. The sequence goes on along the minus strand of OZ022331.1, from coordinate 40,008,334 downwards.
GGTGGTTGGAGATACAGAAGTTTTTGGAACATCGTAACCAATGTTCTTTGCTTATCAAATAGAAAGCTGTTGCCAAGCCCAAGTAGATATGAGTGCCTGATCAAGAGATTTCAATCTAAGTTTTGAATGTAATTATTATTTTTTTTTTGCTGGAGGCCAAATCTTGACCTCTTCGTCATTTGGTGCTGACGATGATCAAGATGATTCTTTAAATATTTCTGCAATAGCTTTGTTATGTTCATTTTTGTATAAGTCATTTTTATCTTCTTTTGTACACTTGGTATCTATATTAATAATAATTCTTTATTGATATATACCATCAAAGGCGAGGTTCAGCCAGAGGCTGATCTTCCACCTAACCATACATTCACAAAAGAACAATATGCCAAAAGATAATTTTAATACACATAAATAACGTAAAAAACATCCGAATGGGACACACAAGCTGAACAATGAATTGTAATAACATAAACTTACAACTAACTGAGCTAACACTATGGAAACATACACTTAACATGATTCTTGAACGAAGATACGGATAGAGATCTTAAATGATAATCAAGGGAGTTATATAATGATGGTGCTAAATATGAAAAAGATCCTTTGAATTTTGATTTTCTGAACGATGGAACAATATACAGGATTTTAACTCGAAGCGTGTAATTATATTCTTTTTGTATTAATTTGTCAAGCAAGTAGAATGGAATACTTGTTTATGATTTTATGTATCAGACAGAGATACAGGGACTTGACTTGATTATTTATTGAGATCATATTGGCCAGTTGACGGTATTTACTAATATGATCGTATTTACGCACATTGTAAACATAGCGCAAACAAGTGTTTTGAATCAACGTGATACGATTTTTAACAGTTTCCGTGAGATTGGGTATATAAGTGCAGGCACAATAATCGAATATTGGTAGAACAAGAGAATTCACGAGACGTAATTTAATGGATGGGCTAAGATCATTCCGAAACTGATAGAGGTGTCGCATTTTTTGTCTTGCAGCATTATTGAGTTTTTTGTTCAAATGCTGTCTGAAATTGAGATCTCCATTCATAAGAAGACCAAGAACATTTATGAAGGGACTGCGTTCAAGTGTAGCACCATCCAATACCACATCAGGCAGGATATCACAATTACCAACAACGAGAAAAGAGGATTTTGAAGCATTAATTTTCAGACCGTTATTCTTTATCCATATGGATAACTTATTAAGCTCTTCATTAACCATAAAAACACTCTCATGCACATTCAAAGGATGAAAAGATGCCAGAATTGTTGTATCATCTGCATATGAATGTGCAGTACAAAAATTGAAAACAGATGGCATATCAGCAATATAAATAAGAAAGAATAACGGGTCCAAAATCGATCCTTGCGGTATCCCACAGTGAAGATTAAAGTTGGTTGAGATCATAATATTCGAATTATTTGACATGCAAACACTAAAATTTCTATCATTTAAATAGTTCGAGCACCACTGGACCGCATTATCAGAGAAGTTATAGAATTGCAATTTGGCAAGGAACATCTCGTGATTTATCATGTCAAATGTCTTGGAGAAATCTACCTGGATCATAAAGGATATATAAGATTTATCAAAATTATTCAACAACCTGTCAACGATATTCGACACAAAATCCTTGTCTACTTCACTCATTGACGAACTCATACGATCTTTTCTTTGTGACCTGCGAGATTCTTTATATTGTTGTGATACGCTAGTCATTTCCATAACATTCGACAAAAATCACTTTTTCAAATCCGCCGTATTTTTCGTACAGCCTCCGTATACCAATACGGATGTTCTCCTCCATCTTAACAGAGATATTAGCTTTCCTTTACACTTCCTGTAGCCTAGTACTGGTAGATTCAGCAAAATCCGTAAACATTTCTTTCAATTCCTTGTGGTGGTAAATAAAAACCAAAAGTACTTGTTCCATCAGTACAAAGCATTTCACTTACAGAAATCTCACTAAGATGAGATAACAGTTATCAATGTGTGCAATCCCTGAATACTATCCAATATTCTTGGAATTTCACATGTATATCTTTCACATCACTGAGACTCGGGGCGTGAGCAAAGTCATATAAAATTCACAGTTTGAGGAAAATAAAACATATTAATGTCTATCATGTGTAATTTGATGCTATTTCTTGTGATAACTCCTCATCTAACAATCAATTTATAACGTTGCTTTACGTGATTCTGAATTATAAGTACTATTATTCTTTTTTCTTTATGTCTCTCTCGCTTTTCCTTTCTTCATCTTCCTCTCTTTTCTTCTCTGTCTCTAATTGTTCCTTTTCATTTTTTTTCTCTCTCTCTATTCAACAATGTATGCCCTACTGGAAGCAAGGCATCTCTCGTATATCGCTTGTAGTATGACGTAATGTTTAGCGCTTGCTGAAATTGATTTAAACACGCTCCAAGAAGTTTCTCTTCAGTAATGTTCCCACCTCTGGCTTAACTCTGCCAAAATATGACCAGACCTTGAATTTGAAAAAAACCATAACACTTTTTTCCACAAACTATTGGAAGAATATGTCCAAAACATCAATAAACCTCAATCGATGAAAGCGCTGAATTTGTCAAGTAAAATTCAAAACATGGCTATGAATCTAAGTGCTTCATCTAGTCTCTTATGTACAATATCAAATGAACTCCACATAATCTTGGGATACTTCACTTCTAATCTCTCTTGCAAATTTAATTAAAAGTGCAGAAAAAAGTAATCTGAATTGTTGAAAATCTCTTGCATGAGCTCCAAACTTTGTGTATTTGGGTAACAAATAATCACTTTCACATATTTTTGCAGGGATAACTTTGCCGTATGTTTCTCACGAAAAAGTGTAACTCAAATATTACAAAAAAGCAATTTGAGTCTGCAAATATTCTCGTGTTTCTTCAAAAATATTCTCTCCGTCTGCTTTTCAGTTTCCTCGAGTGTGTGACAATATTCCCTACCACATTATTTTTATGAACTTTTGCATTCTTTCATCATATCTATCTGAGTTCCAAGATTCCAGTAAGCTGGCGTAACGTAACATGTCGTTTCATTGATTTCCCCGGAGCGCTTTATTTCAGCACCGGGGTACCGGAGCGTCCAGACCTGACTTCCAGGCGGAGGTAGCTCCGATGATTTCTGTGACTTGGTGGCTATCTCTGCAACTTCAACGTTGAGGTGCTTCAGCTGAACTTGAGATTCGAATGGGTAACTTGGGACTGACCGGACATTCTATCTTATCAGTGGGATAGAAAATGATATGTCAGAAAAGCAGACATAAAAAAGCAGTAAAGATAGCGGCTGAAGTAAAAATTGTGACGCAGAAAAAACATTAGATTGAAATTTATTGAGAATATAGAATTCTTGCAGCGCAAGAAGTTCTCTTGTTTACTTTATTATCAGAGAAACTTAGAATAGATAATAGAGCCGTTATCATTTGAATAGTACTATTGTAGACCCTCGTGTTTTTGTTAACAATAATTGAATTCCATCTGCGAAGTCCAATAAATACTCGAGTCTTTGTATTGAATCTATTGTTGGTTCAATGCGGCTCATAACAGACTAGAAGTATTTTATAGAAACCGATCATGTCCTCTTTATTACAGATTCGTTTTTCTTTTTAAAGGTTATTGGGGCAATCTATCATCATTTCCTCTTAAATTTAATGGGAATTTTACTTAAAATAGATGGAAGATCAACTGATATTACTGAGGAGGCTCATTAGAAAATATATAGTAAGTGGATATTTCCTGAACATAAATTACTCCTACTTCCACTATTCTATAAAATCATATAGATAAAAGCACTTAGAACAAAAACATATTGATACTGTGAATGATAGTTTGAGTAATCGCGAGTAGCAATCAAATAGAAAACTTATCCTTTTAAATTTTAATATTTAATATGAATTTTCTAATGCATTGTCTTATCTTTATGAATAGGCATGTTTGTGAATATGTGATAGACTTGATTGGCTGTATCAAATGAAAAAGAAACCGTGGGAACGAGTACATCAATATATCAATGCATCCATGAATTTTATCGATTTCCTATATTACTAAGAGAATTATGTTAACCGATACATTCACAAATAATGGCTAGTTTGATAAGAATATGCATTACTACTGAAGAAATCTAAATATTTATACAAATATTTGAATTGGTGTTCTTCATGTCAAAGTATCCTATACTTTGTTACAATAGCTATTTATGTAATTAGTATATAATATAGAACTTCATTGGGCGAGCGAGCAGCGCGAGCGAGTCTGATAAGGAAGGCGAGTCTATAAAATTATTTATGACCGGTTGGTCATGATAGTTATAATTCGTAAAATGTACTTGCACAATAGTGGTTGGCAAATAAAAAATAATATGGAAATCAAAGTGAATATTATTTAATTGTATTAAATTAGTCCTACCTTTTCCTACCTAGGCTCGGGTAGCTGTGAAGTGCTAAGACTGCCAGAATGAATCAGAAAAATGGGCGCTAGGACTGGAAAGGAAAATAGAAGATCTGAGGGGTCCAACTTAGAATAGTCGGAGAAAAAAATTAAGATGAAAGCGTAAATGTAATGAGCAATTGAAAAAAATTATATTGATATTTGAATTACAAGAAAAATGGTCAATAGCAAAACAAAGAATTGCAGAATCATCTAGATGATGAAAGCGCATTTTTGACAGCTCATGAATGCTTGTTACTTCAGAGATTTCGCAAATTATCATCTCCCACAATTACTGAGCTTGAAATCAAGCAGTTTGGGCCAACTTACGAAACAGCAGCTTCCATTTAGTACTAGTTTCAAGTTGACTATTTGATAGGTACATAAATTTATGCATGTACAAACTTAAAAATACCTTTTAATCTTCATTGTTCAGTTATTGACTGACGGGAGGTCAAGTGCTGTACCTTAAAATGGTAATTTGATCTTTATCGAAGCTATATAAATAAATACACCAAAAATAAACAAATTCTCATTCAATAATAATAATTCATTCCAATAAGTTTCAAATTTGCGTCAAAAAAGTCATTTCATGAATCCCGAACAGATTTGACAGCTGTAAATAATAATAGCGACACCTATGGCTGAAGTTGTAACTAAATTTTTATCTACTTGAATAAACTTTAGTTGCCATATCCCTAATGTCATATATATCTATGGGCATTGTTTCACTTGAAACAAGTAATTGAATAATTCAATCTTCCACAATCACTGAGCTTCAATTAAAGCAATTTGAGCAAATCCACGAAACAGCAGCTTCTATTCAGTACCAGTTTCAAGTCCGTAAATAGTGTGGTTGCTGAGAACTCAGCGTCACGCCAGCCAGCCAGCCAGCCAGACAGCCAAAGTGAATATAATAGCGTTTTTTTTCCAAAAAATACGCTAAAAATCATGAATCGACTGACTAACTCCACAACAAAACAAGTCTCCTGGCTGGAAGAGCAACTAGCTAGATCTTATTCTGGTTTGAGCCAGAGACAGTGCCACGGCCCTTGCAGTTGGAGTTGACGCAAAACTTAGTGCTGTCGGTGAGGTCTAAGATGTATATGCAATCTTCGTCGGTTGGACGAACCAATGATTTGGGTTTGATAGCCTCTCCAGAAGTGATAAAGAATAAGGTATGACTTTCGCGGCTCCTACGGCTGGTATCCGGCCTCCGTACTCAACCCAGCTAAGTTCCCTTCTGATGTAATTGTCAAATGACAAGCGATGCAATCTGGAATAACTTGAGTGGGTATCTAGTTTATACAACGGGAAAAAATGTGGGGCAAGCCAAACGGTCTAATTCATAATCAACAAGATTAATACAAAAGATATCAAAAAATAGCAAAAAATTACAAAGAAAGTTACGCAAGCATTAGGTGATAGGATGCACAAAGCACAATGATACAAAAAATGAAATATACCGGGTGACGCAAAAATTAGGATGGAGCACACTCTGTCCGATTCTATTGAATCAAAAAACGGGGATTCTAATCAATCCAGTTGAAAAGAGAGACCTAGCCAAAATAACCCAGGTCGTTATATTGCTAGAATTAGAAGAAAATAAATAGCTTCAATAAGCTAGAAAACATAGATCCCTTTTTAACAGCAATTCAAGAAATGTCTAGATAACAAATGCTAGAAACTTAAACGATAGGAGCGCTGTTCACACACTACATTCACTCACACATGTATACTTATGGAGAGGATAAGAAAAACATGAAAAAAACGAATAAGGAAGACACTGATTTGTGAAGTTCTCAAAGTTTAATACTCCGCCGAAATCGGATTACTAATCCCAAATGAAATACCAAAAAAACCAAGGGTTTCGTAGAACCAATTACTAGTACGAACAATTAACCAAATAAACGTGAGTAGTAAATCGACTAGAGAAAGGAGAACTTCACAAAGGCAGGATCGGACCAAGGAGTAATAGGAGAGGACATGAATCGAACTGAACCAACCAAATATCAGAAAAAAAAGGACTGAATGTTAAGCAGAATTACGGGAAAAAAAAGATACGGTTCTGTCTGCCTTGGACTAGATAGTTAATAAATTGATATTAGAATTACAACGGAAAGAATTAAGTCCAACATAACCAAATACCGTCCATACGTCACGAAACAATAAAAAACTCACTGTATAAGGAGAAAAAATCGCTTGTGATGGACCTCGGTCCTCACGGTGCAACCAGTACAAAAAGTAAGCTTCAATAAAACATTAAACTATATCGCACAATAAATCAGCATGAAGAAAAGAACAATAAACGAATTTAAGCAATCTAGTGCAACAATAAAATAATAAAAAAGGTGTGGCCCTCTGATGGAGAGTCCCCACGGGCACCAGAGAAAAAATGACTCGACTTCTATTAAGATTTTGAATATGAACTAGATTCAGAAGATTATTTGCACAATACTCACAAAAACATGGTACTCTTCCACTAGTAAGGAAATTTGACGAATTTAACTGCCTGAGCAAAAACAAACACCGGTGTACTGATTGCAGCGAAAGCTACGAAGATCCACCGCCAGCTACACACGGACAGGAAGGCACTTAGCGGTTGAGAATAGCAAAATTGGAAAATGACATATTCTGCTTGGTGGCGGGAAAATAAACCGCTACAACTTATAATCTTTTCCATAAGAATTCAACCGTAGCGGACTATTAAGATATCTTACAAACTATTCTCGAAGATATAATAGACGACACACCTCACGAAGTAATAAGAAATTTTCATTATTATCAATAGGATGGAGCCTCGGCACACAACGCAAGAATTTGCACCAAATATTCAGATTCATTGTAGTCGAAACATTGAATAGGTACAAACGAGCCTATTAGATGGCCAATCAGGTCCTCCAATATTACCTCTCTTGACTTTTTTATTTTAGGATGTCTCAAGGGTGAAGATTTCTAACATCAATCCCACATTATTGATATTCTAGAAGGTAGAATCAAAGAATCCTCAGATATTCCGGAAAGTCCTCAGAAATGTGTACGAGAGAGCACAAATATGTATACGAAATGAAGGTCGCCAGTTTGACAATTATTATAGATTTTGTACATCTTGAAATAGTACTGAAATTCTTTTAAATCTGATTATTGATCTGTTCATAGTATATTCGTTTGCCGTTTGTTGCTACATTACAGTACTATGAAAAATATTAGTAGATAGTTCATCACTTACATTTTCACATATCTCGTAATAAACATAACAATGAGAAATATCTCATTGTTGAATAGAGAAAAAGTTGTGAATTTCCATGATGTCATAGCCATCTATGTTTTTTATTGAAAAAATTTAACTTTTAGGCTGTATCTGGCAAACTATGGAATATAAATATATGCGTACTGTCCTTTGTGAAGAAAGCTTGTATTAACCAGAAGTTATTGTCAAAATTATCCTCTCTAGCCATCACCATTCTTCGAATGACAATATTCTTTTGAAATCGCAAATTTCATATTTTCTTGAGTATCTAGGAGCCTCTGCATTTCTTCGAAGACTTTGAAACATTTTTAGATGGGCCTTCTTATAAAGCAGACTTCATTTCAAATAACAAAAGTCGTAGCTCCCACGGTTCACAAGATCACAATTCGGTTCCGGTTGAGAAAACAACCTGTATATGATATAATAGGTATGTTATTTCTGATTTTGGAGAGTTCCTGTGTTTTTACGGCATATTCATATTGTGGATCCCTAATTCATGCGTGATTAAAACTCAATGATATCATAATGAATCCAAATAATCTAATTTATTTGTCCGAAAGGCTGGTTTAAGAAATAAATTCTCATTGGATCATATATTAACAATCTGTTTGGCTGAACAATAGGTGAATATTTTAATTAGTGATATAAAAGATGAGCGTTACTGTTCGGGAACAATTTACCGGTTAGTGTACAAGTATTTTATATAGATTTATAAAGGATGTCAGGTGGCTTGTGCTTGTTTAGTCTTCTTATATCTTGGCTCGTATCTAGAAAGTTTGCTGTTTGGTGGTTTAGATGGTTTTCTAGCTTTTGGACGTATTTTTTGCATGTAGTGATCGTTGTGTATGGCTTTATCTTGTATAAACCATTGAGTATTTCTTATGAATCTTGAGGTTTCTGTTTGGAATATTTGTAGTATCTTGATATTCTAGTTGCTATAAGCTTTTTCGTATAACAGAATGTTTTTGTCCATTGATAGTTTTGCATGGAATCTCAGCAGACAGATATTGTTCTAATTTGGTATCTAATTGCTGTCTTCTTGCCATCAGGGCCGGCTTTAGGGTTGGACGACCTAGGCATTTGCCCGGAGCGCCAGGATTTGCAGGGCGCCACGCTCAACCGCTCTCTCTAAATACATATCTGTATTAGTTTAAAAAAAGATCAAATTTAGCGCATTAGCTTTTATGAACTCATCTCACGTCTATCATGATCTGTCATTTTGTCGCATCCCTCACTAACAAGTGTAGGACGAAACAGACGCACTGAGCGAAAAGTAAAAAATATATCTAATATTGTTTTTTTTTTGAAAAAAAAAACCTACAATATGAAATATTGAGGGGCGCCAAATGGATGCCTCGTCCGGGGTGCCTGGATGGTTAGGGCCGGTTTTGTCTTGTCTTCATGTATTCCTTCATGTGCCGCATCTGTCAAGGTGCAATACAAGATATTAGATGTCATTAGCTTGTGATATTAGGTTTCTGTTCATAATAACATGTGGGCATGTTTCTCGTTTCGTGGCTAATGTGACGTTAGCAGATTTGCTTCTGTTGACCATTCATGAAACCATTCTTGGATGCTATCAAGATTGTCTTGAAGTCTTTGGGATATTGTGCTCGAATTTTAATTGATGGTTAATATTGCTGTGTTGTCGACCAAAGTCACTCTGTCTGTGTATGAAAATGTCGAAACATCGTTCGTGTAGACTGTAGAGTGTAAGGTGTGTATAGCACTGAAGAATGGACACTACCTTATAATACTCCTGTTTTTATGGAGAACAGCTTTGTGATTTCGTTCTTAAAGTTGATTTGAAAGTATCTGTCAGTAAGATATGGATGGAACAGTATGATCATATAAATGAGAGATTCAATTTTTATTTTTAGATATTCAACAATGCTACAGAACAATAGGGCTTTGTTTCTAGTGTCCTATTGATAATCTTGAAAACTCTATGCATTTGTCCAATTGTTGAGTACTTCTGTCTGAAACAGAATTGATGGTCAAAAATAAGGTTGTCTTCTATAAATAACGGTTTCAATTCTCCCAATAGTATCTTCTTGAAGACTTTCGATAATATGGATAGAAGGCTAATTGATCTGTCTATTGATGCTTTGTTATATGGTTTTCCGAGCTTCAAGATATATTCATTTGAGCAATTTTTCACTGTGGCTCAGTCTAATGATTGTGTTGCATATGAACGTGATAAGCTCCGTGGTTTTGTATGGAAGTTCCTCTAATATTATTCCTGTAATTATTCCAAAACCTGGTATCTTTTTCGTGTGTTTGTATTCAATTCTTGATCTCGCTCACTTATATATTATTGATTCGTGGTAAAAGGTGGTTAGGTGTTTTCGTAAGAGGTTATGAATGCGTAGACAATAATTATGATCCTATATAATATTCTTGGGAGCACTTTAGAAGTTTTATCTTCAATTGTTTTGAGCTTTATCTTATTTATGTTTTATTAAATTGAATAGAGTTCGCTGTCGGCACTTGTTGAGACGTTTTCAAATAAGATAAATCCGAAACACGCTTGGTTAAGTTCCAAAAGTAATTTAATTATCTCAATATATATTTTGGTTACTATACTATCATCAGAATAACTCCATTGTATGTAACAATTGTGAATATATTTATATACGAAAAACAATAAGAAGTCTTCATATCAGGTTTCAAGAATACGAGAGAGCTCATAGATTCAATGAACCTAATCAGTCTTAGCCAAACACATGTTGATGAACGATCTATTGAATCAAAAAACGGGGATTCTAATCAATCCAGTTGAAAAGAGAGACCTAGCCAAAATAACCCAGGTCGTTATATTGCTAGAATTAGAAGAAAATAAATAGCTTCAATAAGCTAGAAAACATAGATCCCTTTTTAACAGCAATTCAAGAAATGTCTAGATAACAAATGCTAGAAACTTAAACGATAGGAGCGCTGTTCACACACTACATTCACTCACACATGTATACTTATGGAGAGGATAAGAAAAACATGAAAAAAACGAATAAGGAAGACACTGATTTGTGAAGTTCTCAAAGTTTAATACTCCGCCGAAATCGGATTACTAATCCCAAATGAAATACCAAAAAAACCAAGGGTTTCGTAGAACCAATTACTAGTACGAACAATTAACCAAATAAACGTGAGTAGTAAATCGACTAGAGAAAGGAGAACTTCACAAAGGCAGGATCGGACCAAGGAGTAATAGCAGAGGACATGAATCGAACTGAACCAACCAAATATCAGAAAAAAAAGGACTGAATGTTAAGCAGAATTACGGGAAAAAAAAGATACGGTTCTGTCTGCCTTGGACTAGATAGTTAATAAATTGATATTAGAATTACAACGGAAAGAATTAAGTCCAACATAACCAAATACCGTCCATACGTCACGAAACAATAAAAAACTCACTGTATAAGGAGAAAAAATCGCTTGTGATGGACCTCGGTCCTCACGGTGCAACCAGTACAAAAAGTAAGCTTCAATAAAACATTAAACTATATCGCACAATAAATCAGCATGAAGAAAAGAACAATAAACGAATTTAAGCAATCTAGTGCAACAATAAAATAATAAAAAAGGTGTGGCCCTCTGATGGAGAGTCCCCACGGGCACCAGAGAAAAAATGACTCGACTTCTATTAAGATTTTGAATATGAACTAGATTCAGAAGATTATTTGCACAATACTCACAAAAACATGGTACTCTTCCACTAGTAAGGAAATTTGACGAATTTAACTGCCTGAGCAAAAACAAACACCGGTGTACTGATTGCAGCGAAAGCTACGAAGATCCACCGCCAGCTACACACGGACAGGAAGGCACTTAGCGGTTGAGAATAGCAAAATTGGAAAATGACATATTCTGCTTGGTGGCGGGAAAATAAACCGCTACAACTTATAATCTTTTCCATAAGAATTCAACCGTAGCGGACTATTAAGATATCTTACAAACTATTCTCGAAGATATAATAGACGACACACCTCACGAAGTAATAAGAAATTTTCATTATTATCAATAGGATGGAGCCTCGGCACACAACGCAAGAATTTGCACCAAATATTCAGATTCATTGTAGTCGAAACATTGAATAGGTACAAACGAGCCTATTAGATGGCCAATCAGGTCCTCCAATATTACCTCTCTTGACTTTTTTATTTTAGGATGTCTCAAGGGTGAAGATTTCTAACATCAATCCCACATTATTGATATTCTAGAAGGTAGAATCAAAGAATCCTCAGATATTCCGGAAAGTCCTCAGAAATGTGTACGAGAGAGCACAAATATGTATACGAAATGAAGGTCGCCAGTTTGACAATTATTATAGATTTTGTACATCTTGAAATAGTACTGAAATTCTTTTAAATCTGATTATTGATCTGTTCATAGTATATTCGTTTGCCGTTTGTTGTTACATTACAGTACTATGAAAAATATTAGTAGATAGTTCATCACTTACATTTTCACATATCTCGTAATAAACATAACAATGAAAAATATCTCATTGTTGAATAGAGAAAAAGTTGTGAATTTCCATGATGTCATAGCCATCTATGTTTTTTATTGAAAAAATTTAACTTTTAGGCTGTATCTGGCAAACTATGGAATATAAATATATGCGTACTGTCCTTTGTGAAGAAAGCTTGTATTAACCAGAAGTTATTGTCAAAATTATCCTCTCTAGCCATCACCATTCTTCGAATGACAATATTCTTTTGAAATCGCAAATTTCATATTTTCTTGAGTATCTAGGAGCCTCTGCATTTCTTCGAAGACTTTGAAACATTTTTAGATGGGCCTTCTTATAAAGCAGACTTCATTTCAAATAACAAAAGTCGTAGCTCCCACGGTTCACAAGATCACAATTCGGTTCCGGTTGAGAAAACAACCTGTATATGATATAATAGGTATGTTATTTCTGATTTTGGAGAGTTCCTGTGTTTTTACGGCATATTCATATTGTGGATCCCTAATTCATGCGTGATTAAAACTCAATGATATCATAATGAATCCAAATAATCTGATTTATTTGTCCGAAAGGCTGGTTTAAGCAATAAATTCTCATTGGATCATATATTAACAATCTGTTTGGCTGAACAATAGGTGAATATTTTAATTAGTGATATAAAAGATGAGCGTTACTGTTCGGGAACAATTTACCGGTTAGTGTACAAGTATTTTATATAGATTTATAAAGGATGTCAGGTGGCTTGTGCTTGTTTAGTCTTCTTATATCTTGGCTCGTATCTAGAAAGTTTGCTGTTTGGTGGTTTAGATGGTTTTCTAGCTTTTGGACGTATTTTTTGCATGTAGTGATCGTTGTGTATGGCTTTATCTTGTATAAACCATTGAGTATTTCTTATGAATCTTGAGGTTTCTGTTTGGAATATTTGTAGTATCTTGATAGTTGCTATAAGCTTTTTCGTATAACAGAATGTTTTTGTCCATTGATAGTTTTGCATGGAATCTCAGCAGACAGATATTGTTCTAATTTGGTATCTAATTGCTGTCTTCTTGCCATCAGGGCCGGCTTTAGGGTTGGACGACCTAGGCGTTTGCCCGGAGCGCCAGGATTTGCAGGGCACCACGCTCAACCGCTCTCTCTAAATACATATCTGTATTAGTTTAAAAAAAGATCAAATTTAGCGCATTAGCTTTTATGAACTCATCTCACGTCTATCATGATCTGTCATTTTGTCGCATCCCTCACTAACAAGTGTAGGACGAAACAGACGCACTGAGCGAAAAGTAAAAAATATAACTAATATTGTTTTTTTTTTGAAAAAAAAACCTACAATATGAAATATTGAGGGGCGCCAAATGGATGCCTCGTCCGGGGTGCCTGGATGGTTAGGGCCGGTTTTGTCTTGTCTTCATGTATTCCTTCATGTGCCGCATCTGTCAAGGTGCAATACAAGATATTTGATGTCATTAGCTTGTGATATTAGGTTTCTGTTTATAATAACATGTGGGCATGTTTCTCGTTTCGTGGTTAATGTGACGTTAGCAGATTTGCTTCTGTTGACCATTCATGAAACCATTCTTGGATGCTATCAAGATTGTCTTGAAGTCTTTGGGATATTGTGCTCGAATTTTAATTGATGGCTAATATTGCTGTGTTGTCGACCAAAGTCACTCTGTCTGTGTATGAAAATGTCGAAACATCGTTCGTGTAGACTGTAGAGTGTAAGGTGTGTATAGCACTGAAGAATGGACACTACCTTATAATACTCCTGTTTTTATGGAGAACAGCTTTGTGATTTCGTTCTTAAAGTTGATTTGAAAGTATCTGTCAGTAAGATATGGATGAAACAGTATGATCATATAAATGAGAGATTCAATTTTTATTTTTAGATATTCAACAATGCTACAGAACAATAGGGCTTTGTTTCTAGTGTCCTATTGATAATCTTGAAAACTCTATGCATTTATCCAATTGTTGAGTACTTCTGTCTGAAACAGAATTGATGGTCAAAAATAAGGTTGTCTTCTATAAATAACGGTTTCAATTCTCCCAATAGTATCTTCTTGAAGACTTTCGATAATATGGATAGAAGGCTAATTGATCTGTCTATTGATGCTTTGTTATATGGTTTTCCGAGCTTCAAGATATATTCATTTGAGCAATTTTTCACTGTGACTTAGTCTAATGATTGTGTTGCATATGAACGTGATAAGCTCCGTGGTTTTGTATGGAAGTTCCTCTAATATTATTCCTGTAATTATTCCAAAACCTGGTATCTTTTTCGTGTGTTTGTATTCAATTCTTGATCTCGCTCACTTATATATTATTGATTCGTGGTAAAAGGTGGTTAGGTGTTTTCGTAAGAGGTTATGAATGCGTAGACAATAATTATGATCCTATATAATATTCTTGGGAGCACTTTAGAAGTTTTATCTTCAATTGTTTTGAGCTTTATCTTATTTATGTTTTATTAAATTGAATAGAGTTCGCTGTCGGCACTTGTTGAGACGTTTTCAAATAAGATAAATCCGAAACACGCTTGGTTAAGTTCCAAAAGTAATTTAATTATCTCAATATATATTTTGGTTACTATACTATCATCAGAATAACTCTATTGTATGTAACAATTGTGAATATATTTATATACGAAAAACAATAAGAAGTCTTCATATCAGGTTTCAAGAATACGAGAGAGCTCATAGATTTAATGAACCTAATCAGTCTTAGCCAAACAAATGTTGATGAACGATCATTCCTTTCAAGTTGGAAATATTAAAAGGTAGCATTTTCAGAAACATGATCAAAAATTAGATGGACTTAATTCTCTTGAAATTTAAAAATTGATGAAAGAACAGCCAGAACTTCATCAATCACCATTAATCAAACCACTATGAAGCTACTTATTTTTTCACACTCTTTTTTTCAAAATTCAGTGAAAATTGTTCGTTAATTTGTATTGCTCTTCTTATATTTTTCTCTAATGATGGTATGATGACCGAAATATATATTAAGATAATCAAATTGACTCTGGAACTTAGTCAAGTGTGTTTTTAATTCATTTTATTAGGTACCATGTTCTCGATCAATGTTATATCTTATATATTCACGGAATGCCGTAGAACGATATTTTTTTCTTCAGAGAACTGATGCTGACGAAATTAGCTTAATTTTTGTACGAATCAATGATTTTAATATGAAAATATTCCTCAAAAGACCTAGTACCGTTCATAGGTAACTATATCATTATCAATTATAAGCTGGACCATTATCTCAATTGGACCATTTGGAGCTCAAAATTAATAAATAGATTAAGTCGATCACTATATGTTTACACTTTTTTGCGATCAATTCCTCATCCGTCTCTATCTGTTTTTGATTTTAGTAGCTGAAAAAACACAATAAATCTTTTATATCGTTGCAAATTTTGCAAAAATCGCATTCCCTGAATATACATTCTCCACTTTCGTCTGTCACCAAACGCTGACATATTGTTCACAGACTTGTGAAACTGGCTGTAATTGACTGACCCATGCAAATGAACAAGAATTACTACTGTCGATGCTCATTTTGACCGAATGGTTTGAGTGAACAAATTTGCGAATATACCGCCAGCTCAGTGAAGGTTCTGCATTTTCTACAACTCAAAGGATGACTCCCTAATTACAAAGTGAACATTGCAGATACAAAGTGAACACAGACTGGTTTTAAATTTTGTTGCAGTGATAGGTAGTGTTAACAGTTGTCAAATTGGGGTGAAAGCGGTAATTTGTATTGCAAAGGGCCAATTTGTATCTTGAAAATTCTAAAAGAAGAGACTCAAATTTCACTGCACCACATAAATACAGAGCTAAATCTTAACTATTTAGGAATGAGAATTTCTGAACAAAAGAAAATTCAGATAAAATCATATCAAGACGTGTAACTTATAGCAATAAGAGCCATGTATCATCTATAATAATCTAGACTACATAAAATTATATATCATAGTATATTATAAAGAAGAAGGGACGCAACAAGGTGTTGGATAATGCAAAAGCATCAAGAAGACGCAGAATTTCTTGTTCACATAGCATTATTAAATAGTATATTGTGTGGCTAGGGACGAAACAAGACTATTTCAGCTGAGGGTGAGTGTTGCTTGGCCGAGCGAAGCAAGAGCTGGCATCACCCTCGGCTGAAATCGCCTTTTGTCCTGTGCCACACACTGTATTTTTCAAAATACCTGCAATATATGCATTGAAATTTTGCATATTACAAAGTTGTCATAACAAAGTAAATATTTTTCTTTTGATTTTGCGGGTAAAAGGTCGAGAGTAACTGCTTGTGCTTTATCAATAAGATGTTGTGATGTACTTAAAATTGTCGTATTATTACTTTTTCTCTTGAAACAATTGTCTTTTTAATTCAATTTACAGTTACGAATACAGCAACTGTCAAATTAACTGAGGTTATATGATTTTCATTAAGAGATTGACAATGGACAAATGCGACTTTGCCAGAGGTAAAACGATTTAAGAAACAAATTCAGTAAGCAGAAAAAAGCTTGTTTCTCCCCTAGGGCAGAAACAGGCTTACTTCTATCCGGCTACACTTGAATTTATCTGGAATTGTCTTGTTTCGACTGACAGAACAGGCGTTGAAACGCGTTGTTTCAATGCAGGTATTATGAAATATATTTTTACAGTCTCCAAGATAAAGAATCTTTCCCAAAAACATAGTTCTAGTATTTTAGATCATCCAAATATATTTCGCCGGTAATTTCCCATAGCTGACCGTTTTGCTCAGATAGCTATAATCGCTTTGTTGATGCGGTTTCTTTGGGTACATGAAACTGCCTTTCTTCTACC
This sequence comes from Dromius quadrimaculatus, assembly GCA_963989225.1. Taxonomy (NCBI): domain Eukaryota; kingdom Metazoa; phylum Arthropoda; class Insecta; order Coleoptera; family Carabidae; genus Dromius; species Dromius quadrimaculatus. The sequence goes on along the minus strand of OZ022331.1, from coordinate 39,991,314 downwards.
ATTTCAAGGAGTCACAGTACGATATTTCCATATTTCCGGCATAACATATCATACATTGACACACTCCAGTCATTTAGTGCAACTTCATTTCCTCTGAATCAAAAATGACATTGTTGTTCATTTAGATCTATAGATAAGATTGCACATGAAAATGCACGGTTTGTTCTGCAGAAAATCACGTGACACTCTCTGCATTATGAAAACATCAAATAATAAGCTAATAGATAGTAATGGAGGAGCATAACTGATCGTTTACCATTTACAAGTAAAATAGATCAGTATATATGTATAAAATAAGCTCAATTAAGTCACTACTAAGATTTGCCTGTTTGTACGAAACGTAGAACAACACTGGTGCAGAAAAGAGATTATTAACCGTCTGCAAACTATATATGGGACAAGTTTGACTCATTAATAAGCATATGAAGAAGTTACAGATGTTCATGATGTGCGTATCACCATATAGGATATATTTCTAACTCATAAGATGCCAACTTCGCCAAAGATTTGAATCGCACTAGCTGAGACTACTCCTTGCGACTCTTATCAATAAATACAAACTCATCTCGATGTCCTAAAATAGACTTTTTCTTGGAGGTTCAACAGGGTGTCATTTCAGTGGTGGTATCACATCGAATCAACATTGACATAATCCAATTTTATCTTGAACCTCCAATCCTTGTAATCTTGACCCAGATCTTATTTTTATGAAAAAATAATCTGATCTGGTTCCAAGCTCAGCTTCTATGGTAATTTGATAATAATTATCAAGTCAATATCAATATCAATTCGTTGTGGTTGCACCACAGGTCTGAAACATGAAATGCAATTGAATTCTCTGAATTCATTAAACTTATATTAGTTATAAAATAAACATGGACATGAAAAAATTGGAATTGGGGCACAGCGAATGGTAGTTTTACATGTAGCTGTAGATATAATCAATTATTATCTATAAAAAAAAACATTCCAGTGAATTCAGATATCATTTCTCAGTAGTATTGAATATTGAAATATTCATATAGAAATACCTTGGGAAAATTATGAATCTCGGATTTGTATTATAATGCATATGTGAAGTTATAGTAAATATATGTATAGAAAATGAATCTGTTTATAATTCAAGAGTTTCATGTTCTATAAAAAATTGCGATACTAATTCATGCAACAATTGTGTAAAGCTGAGCATTATGATATGAGGTGTGACGGGGTTTGCCAAAGCACTATAATTGTTGGCCAGATATCATAATGCTTGTCCAGAATCGTGTTTTTTGTACGGTCCTCAAGTTTCATTTGTTAAGTACATAGTAAGGAATCCCAGAGCACAGATTGACACCTGAACTCAAGAAATAACTGAACAAATGCACCACTGAAAGATGTTGCGAACAGAATTCGCTGAAAAACTTAATTTAAGTAATAAAAACTAACAACTAGGCGTTTAAATTGTGGTAAATCTGGGGTATCAGAAACATTCACTTTATTCACCGTTTGAGATGCGCTAACTATCAGTTCTTCCGACGATGGCTTTATAAGCCGAAATCCATAAATATTCAATAAATAATTTTTTGTAAAACTCACAAGAAGTTTCTTCAATATATATTTTTTTAATATCATACTACATATATCATTCCAATCAATACTCAAGTAAAGATGAGTATGATTTTGAACATTGTAGTGACAAAAAATATTGTTTCATGATTTATTTTTTATGGATTTAAAAAGTTTTGTTACATTTCATATTCCATACCTGTAATGGCACCTTGTTAAACTTCTCAAGGAAGATGATTTTCAAAAAGGTCTAGGCTACACAATTAGGATGAGTATGCAGTCATTAATGAGACATTTTTGGATGATATGGTGATGTGCAATGTTATTATTCCCGCTATGTAACTGAGAGCTCAATTATCAGAAGAACAGACATGAATACAAAAGTGCAAAAAATTATCTGGAATACAATACAATAAATCAACACAGACACACCATGTATTTTTTTAAACTTTTTTGACTATGTTTCATCAAGTGCCCACAGTTTGATCGTTCAATTTTTGGATCTTTCGAAAGCCTTTCAGAAGTTTGATTACTTCTTAATTCTACAAACTGCGACTCTTTCTCTAATGTAAGTAGTATATAAGCGATAATTTTGAATTCACAGGAATGTTCTGACTTGATTGGATATCATTGGGAGAACAAACATTGTTTCTATGTCTATGGATTGCATTTCTCGAATAAATAGAGTTAAATTTGATATTCAAGTGTTTATTGTCCGACTACCGACTGTATTATTCAGTACACCACTATTTATGCCGGATATGAGAGATATTAGCTGAATTATTCTTTCCATCAAAGCAGCGAAAATATCTTTGAGTTATCTTAACTTATGAATGTTCTAGTTTTACCACTTATTTGAAATAATATAAGGTGTGATTATTTTCACATTTTTGTATTTCTATGTATTTATATTAGTTGAACTATTCAAATAAACTTATTATTATATCATTATATTATCAATTCTATTTCCAAAGCTGAATGTACTACACTAGCTCAAGCTTCAAGAAAAAAATTCAGTAACGGATACTATCTATTTCCTATTCTGTTCTTGCTGTAGCTTCATCCATCCAACGGTTGTTTGTGCTTTTATTGAATTGTTTCTTCTCGCTGCTGTATGAATCAATACATTTTTATACTTATAACTAATCTTCAAGCTCGGATATGCCTGAAAATTTTCATTCCAAATATCATTTCGATAGGACATTAGAATTAAAAGAAATAGATGCTTCCTAAATATCAAGGAGGTACTTCAGAGTTAGTTAGCACTTTCTTACATCCTATCTTGTTTATAAAGCTACTTCAAATTCCTTATAAATATTAAAGGAAGATCAAAGAATAGATTCGCCTCAAAAAACTTTATTCTTAAGCAGCGTTTGCTGCTCTCTGAGAAATTAATTATTCCAAATTTCAGAGATCTCTAACAGAAAAATCATTTTATTCATTGAAATTGTATCCTGTTTCTCATAAAGAGTACGAATATATCAAGCTTTATTAAGGATGACTCGTATTTATTAGTAACTAATTATTAAAATTTCTTATTTTTTTGTTAGTCATGATAATGAAGTTTTTCATTCAGTCGCTAAATACAGAAATAGCACTCTAAGAGGAATGGAGTTTTTTATGAGCGTTGAGGTAATAATTCGTAGAGCTTTCCGACCTGAATTAGATTTGACTTGGGAGAAGACTTGAATTGGCGTACCCATAATAACTCAGGAATCCAATATTACAATGCTGGCTTTAACTATTTATACGTCTCACGAATTTTTCCTTTCTAATATATTTTTCTCCAACTTCGCTACACCATTCAAATCTTTAGATAAATTTATTCATATTTTTGGTGTAAAATCAGACAAAATTTCAAGTTTCGACTGTTCCATCTTGGAACAATTTCTTCAAAACATTTTTTTTCTTTTGGCGACGAATACAGTCACATGGAAATGTACTAGAAGATAAATAACTTTATCATTGAAACCACAATTGGAGTCATTGCAGCTGACATTGTATCCAGAAAGCAGCATTTTCGCACACTTTGAACATCCTGAGGCGTTGATATAAAATTTTTCAAATGATGTCCGCAAGTTATTTTTTTGATTGGACACCAGTCTGAGGTTTCTCACATTTTGCAGCAATCACCATGGGAATAGTACCAACGGACTAATCCAGAGATTTTGTCTTCAATCGACTTTCTATATTGATTGAAGAGTCTAGGCTACTTATGAATATTAGTTGTCTCAGGACAAGGGCTTCATCATGCATGTTAATTTTCTTTGATGGATATGCCTGTTCAGCGATAATTCAGAGGTTAGTTACACCTGACATTCAATATCACAATGAGGTGTACAACAGATGTATGTATGTGAAATCTCTTAACTTTGTGGTAATCTCATTCAGCATATAATTGAAATTGAAATCGAGTGTAGTCGGGGAGGTGATCGTGATATTCTTCTTCTTCATCGAATATTTGAATAAAATTCACATTTCAAATAGCATACGAGATATAAATAGAAAAATTTGTAGTCTTCACGTTTACAAAAAATTATAAATCGCAGACAAATGACTGCTCTTGCTGCAGTTGTGAGCTGTGTACACTACAAACTCCGAAAGCTCACTGCAGATTGCAGTAATGTAATGTAATTTATCATAGTGCATCCCAGTTCAACATTATCAGAAAAACGGAAAAGTTAGACAATGCAATGAGGAAACTGAACCAACATGGTGACATATCGCGAGTTGATATTCCCACTTTTTGGTTGGAAATATTCTTCAATATGGTTCATTTGAGCTTATCAGTTGCATATTCATGTGAACATATTTACAACTGGGAATTTTTCTGATCAAAAAGCTACAGAAGTTTCAAACAATGAACTAAGTCAGCCTACAATTAAAATATCTATAAAATGTATTTCATCGGCAACAGCGAAATTTTCCACGCCCTAGCTTTGAACTTAAACCAATTCACCCCTCACGCTGAAGTTCAAAAGCTGCTTCATTTAAAATTGCTTTGAATAGCCATGCTTCGCGCAGAGAGTCAGCTAAAATTTGCGGCAAATTTCATTAAAATGACACTAAAATTAATGCCGCTTGAGAAAAGCGATTCAGAATAATATCTCCAGGGAACGATAAAGTTGGTATTCGAATCGAGGAGTGAGGTGGGTGTTTGAAGTGTGCAAAATGTTCAGTATTTGCTTCCACGCAGTGAAGTGGTGATTAAACTAATTTTATATGAACTAGCGAAGTGAATGCAATTGGGAACTGGAAATTATGCTCAAGAGTGTGAAAATAGTGAATTATTCTAAAGCTTATTGAATGGCTAAAAGGTTTATGTTCATATAGGTTTTATGTCATATGGAACTGATCCGTTCTCACACAGCTGTTTCGCAGAGCCGTATCTACACAAGACATATAGGGCACCTCTTCCTGGCGTTTTAAAAACATCATAAATTTCAAGTATTCACATGATCAAAACTTACTCAATATGTATCATATTGTCCAAGATAGCTGTCAGAAAATATTTTCAGCGAGGTAGGAGTTGCCAGAAAGTTGACAAATTTGAGCAGCATCAGCAAAGTGAAGTCGATCGTAATACTCTATGCAAAAGTCCAAGATCCCAGGCTCCTTAGGCGTTTCTTATTCTCTGAGAAACAAAATGTGTGGAATAGAGTAGTGTTAGTATGTATATCCATTGTATGCATAGTTGCTAGCTTGGACTCACGGCCAATTTACAGATACCAGGTGTTAGAGATACATTGAAATATTATTCACTTTTTATGTATGTTGCAGAGAATATTGTTAAAAATTGATAATCATAATGTGAGTGATCTATTTTTGGGATTTCAGAAACAAATTATTGATTAAAAATATTGAAGTTTTAAACAATAATTTGTTTTGCTTTTGAGGATGGCTGAGATGCAGCCGAAACTGAAAGGCAGAAAAGAAATAAAATAAAATAAATTGACTGAAATCTCAAATATAGATCACTCACATTATTCACATATACAGTCAGTGTCAACCATTTTATCCATTGATAATAATCATCACTGCCAGATACTTTTCATCGGCGTGAATTCTTGCTAGACACTTTGAAGATTGCAGAAAATAATGTCATAGCCTGAATCCTAGTTTTCATATATGATACTCAGAGAATAATTTCAATACTTTTTATAAACAACCAGGTCAATAGTAGGGGCCAAACATCAGCCAGACAAATTGAAAGGTCATAGATATCTCGCTTACTATCAAGCGTGCAAATATTGATCTCGCGTTCATACTTAGTGTTGCCACGAGACTCGAGACCAGTCTCGGTCTCGTCTCGTCTCGCCTCAAAAAGTCGAGACGAGACCATAGAATGGGTCTCGAGCCAAAGGTCGAGACCGAGACGAGACTAGAGTTGAGTCTCGGCGAGAGTCTCGCGAGACTCTCGACGAGACTTGTCTCATAATCACTTGTAATTCATTTTTACTTTTTCTAAAAGCAATTTTATAGAGCAAGTAGGTGAATACCACCAAACTGCAGTAATAATAGTTGAATTAAGATGGTTATTGATAGATAAGTTTCCGATTGAGACAATCATTTTTTCTACCGCTCTTTCAGAATATTTATTTCATATTTAACCTATATAACAATATTTTTTCATCGATTGTTTTTTTAAAGTAAGTCATTTGGTTTTACCATGTTCAGTATCAAATTGCCTAAAGCTCCTGCAAGAATAATTCTAGTAGAAGTGTGAAATAGGATATTCAAACGATTGTCAATTGTCTTTTGACAAGTTATTTTAATGATGTCTAGCTTAGTATTAATCATATGCTTCAGAGAGATAGGCGTAGTAGGAATATAAGTTAAATAATTAGTGGAATCCACGTTATGATATTATACTTTCGGTGATCAAATGTCAAAACTGTATGTTCCAATGAATTAAAGACTCCGAAAATCTAGTAAAGAACTCTTTATTTTCAAAAATACTTGTTTTATGTAGGGACTTGAATATAACCGCCATTTGTAATTTCAACAATGACAGCCATCACCTTGACAATGACAGCTGTCACTTTGATAACCACAGCTATCATTTTGAAATATGCAATTGATTGATGCAAGTCTCTAAATCTATGAGACAGCGATGAAACCGACCATGAAATTTTGAGTTGGGAAAATACTATGTGGCCGCAGCAGATTTTATATGATAATATCGTGCAACAGGACGAGCCTCAATACTAGCACAACACATTCAATTACACAAAAAACTATTATATCGACATAATGGAAGAAAAAATTATCATACTATAACTGATTTTCACTGGAAATACGTTCCATGAATCGACTCCTATAAGATTCCTGGTGATATTCCTGTATTTCATCCAATTTCATTCAAAATTATATCAGATTAGGCTGGACTGGGCCATAGGAAGAGAAAATTAATACTATTATTTCAAAAATTCCTGTAATTTGAATCATATAGCTCGTTATTCACAGTCAATAACATAACCTCATTTGAAAATTTGCATTTTCTTCATCCACTTCTGAATTTGGTGGTTTACACATCGCAAACAATGCGTCTTAGATCTATACCATCAATTCATATACACATTTGTTGCATAAAATTATTACCTCTTTATTATCTTGAATCCTCGTGGCTCTAGAGGTCTTATTCTAATTCATAGAGACAGCTTGTAGACAGATCGCAGTCTTTATATCAATATTATGATGTCATAGTTACATTTATAGAAACATGAATATTGTATGCTGGTGCAAATAATATGATCTACAACTTAATGCTGGCAGTTGGTTGAGAATGATGTTTGGAATCAGATTCAAATGAAGTTTAATCATTCTGATCTATTATTGAATATAATAGTATAATTTTATTCTATTGTTACTATTTTATGATATACAAATGTCAAATCTGACATTAAAATAAGAAAACTGACTTCACCCTGTCTCTCACTTCTGGAATACTGTCTTCAACAATGATGACATTAAATCACTTCTTCAATGGTCCGACAGGTGCTACATGCGTTGGAAGTCTATAAAATGGCGTCAAAAGACAATTTTTACAAATTAGAATAAAACCCCAGAGCGATTTTGCGCACCAAACACACAAATACATATTTTTGGTAGCATTCATAGCAAATAATAATTAGATAGAACGAATTGATTCCCGCATGTAAAAATATGTAATTTTGAGAAATCATGGCGAGACTCTCGTCGAGACTCGAGACCAAGACGAGACTGACCTACGCGAGACCAAGGCGAGACCGAGACGAGACTCAGCTAGGCGAGACCATCACGAGACCAAGACGAGACTCACTGAAGTCTCGTCTCTTGTCGTCTCGTGGCAACACTATTCATACTTACAGCGACATTTTTATTTTGTCGGAAGTATGTTTGGTCCCTACAATTGATGTGACTGTTCACAAAAAGTATTGAAACTACTCCCTGAGAGTCATATAGAAAGTAGGACGTCATTTTTTGCAAGCTTAGAATCTTCTAGCAGTGCAGCTGGAACTGTAAAGCAGAAAAGAAGTAAAATAAGAATAAGTTACTGATTTCCCAAGAATTTTATTACTCACATTATTAAATTATATACTTTTGAATTGTCATCGATAGCTTCCAGCTGATTACGTGGAGCTTCATATAATTTTTTCATTTTTGATAATAAAAAAAAAAGCGATACAGGGCGAAGAGAAAATAGGCAAAATACGCGTCTGCTGCGATAAAAGTTCGCTGTTTGCTGATAAGCTTTGCTTATCACCTCTGCAAATTGATCAATAGTTGAATTGTGTCGTGAGCTTATAATAAAAATGTCTGTGGACCCTTATTTGATCGTTTAGTAGTAATTAAAAGGCAACGATATTGGTAATAGAAAGAATGAGCTGACCATGTGTGTACAGTGATAAGTACACTATTTCGACAATTTGCCTCGCTTTGAATTTCTGCAAATTTATGATTAATCCAATTATACCGTGAGCTTGCACTATTCAAAGGGTATAGCCTGATAAGCTATGGAAAAGTGCCCCCGCTTGTAATTGATTGAAATGATAGTGTGATTGTATATCTACTATAGAATATCACATAATATCAAATTTTATCCTCGTGCGAACTTCCATAGGGTGGTCGGGAGATGAAATAGATCTAAGATCCAAGCTTTTTTTCTCGGTTTCTATCTTTCCAAACAATATGAAACATGATATGAATGATGTTTGTACAAAGTTCATTCAACAAGTGCAATAAGATATATGTACGATGATCTGAACTATCGAAAAATGACAACCAGCGACCATTACGGAAAATTTAGACCGAACACGTTCACCATTTTTTAATATATCATGTATTTGTATCCCGCCTACAACATTTCCAAGTTTCATTCATCTAGCTGTGGTGGAACAGGGTCAAAATTGATAAAAACTGATCTGGGTGCAACTTCCACAGCAATATATAGTTGAAACAATGAACGTCAGAAATATACGATCCCAGAAATAACTTAATATTCCATTTATTCAAGCTATCCAGCAATTTCTTAATGAATTTTAAGAACTTGGTACCATTCAGAAAATTATCGTCAATAACTGTGTTTAGAATGGAAATAATCCCGATAAAGAATGAAGAAGCAAATATAATACAGAATAAGAATTATCGGAGCATGTGAGGATGCTGACACACGTAGGACTAATAATAACCATAGTTTAATGCACGAAATTCGGACAAGCAATGTACGCTTCCTTTCGTAAAACATGGAAGATTATTCACCCCGAGTAACATTTAAGAGTTGAAATTATTATTGGGATTATTTCCATTCGAAACACAGTTAATGACGATAATTTTCTGATAATGAATATAGTTCAGTTTCGCACATAGGCGTATAGTGCAAACACGAATTCCAAGTTACCTCCAATTTGCTCAAATAATTTCTTCGATCCAAACTAAACTTTATCGACTATAGTCGTGTTGAATGATGATTGATGCCAACTCGTATTTGTAATATGTACGAGTATGTACATTTCTATAGAGAACGTACTCGAATCAGTTTTTAATTGTTTTTATCCTGTAAAAATATTTCTTGAATGGTTCCAAGTTCTTAAAATTCATCAAGAAATTGCTGTATAGCTTGAATAAATGGAATATTGAGTTATTTCTGGGATCGTATATTTCTGAGGTTCATTGTTTCAACTATATATTGCTGTGGAAGTTGCACCCAGATCAGTTTTTATTAATTTTGATCCTGTTCCACTACAGCTAGATGAATGAATCTTGGAAATGTTATAGGCGGGATACAAATACATGTTATATAAAAAAATGGTGAACGTGTTCGGACCAAATTTTTCGTAATGGTCGCTGAAAAATACTTTTGTCATCATTCGATAGTTCAGATTATCGTACATATATCTTATTGCACTTGGTGAATCAACTTTGTACATCAACATCACCAAGTCTCATATTGATTGGACAGATAGAAACCGAGAAAAAAAGATTGGACCTTAGATCTATTTTATTTCCTGACCATCCTATGGAAGGTCGCACGGGGATAAAACTTGATATATGTGATATTCTACAGTAGATATACCATCCCACTATCAATCCAATCAATTACATGCGGGGGCACTTTTCCATAGCTTACGGGACTATACCCTTTGCAGAACTATGTATTATGAGTTCAATTTCTTCTCTTAGTTCACCACTTCATCGCTTTGTAGAGTGATAAGACCTTCACCTACACTTCTGGAAACAATTTTTTCTAATTTGTACATTCAATAATTACTATTATACTGATTTGCAAAGCTATGTTCGATATATATTTATTTTTTTGGTGAAAATTTATGCAATTAACCCTCTACCCACTCTCTTTGCAACCAATGCGACTTCTGCAAATTGGGATGTTATTTCTATGATGTCATCGCAACTTTTTAAGAGACAATTGCGACTATGTTTTATCAATACACTTTTAACTTGGACGGTAAACACTCTGAAGATGACACTCGGTATCGGAACTGGTAGCGTACTTTGGAATGGCTGCTCAGAAGACTGGACTTAAGTCGGCCAGAAGGCCTTATTTATACCCAAATTTTAATGAAACCTTACCTGACATATTTTTGAATTGAATCCATATAAGCGCTAACAGTAATGTGAAGAAGACATACAGAAAAAAAAGAAGTAATGTTACAAATACAAATTTCATTACAATTACAAATTTCCTATTACTCTCCTGTCGGATACATCCTTTCCGGATTTTATTTCCTTAAGATTAAAATTGTCCTAAATACTCTTTCAATCATTCGGTAATATAGATTATGTCGGTAAGTTGAAACTGTCAAATGTCAGGTGTTTTTATTTGTGTATTGTCAAAGGTCACGAACATAACATCAAAAAATATAGAATATACAACATATTTACAGGACAACGGTAGATTATATTCAGGTTTCACTATGGTAAGACACAAGATATAAGTACAGATCATACGATATCAATTGCTTTTCATTTCAGGTGTTCTTAAAACCTAACCTTATTTCTCCACATGTGAAATATATTAAAACGTATTTAAAGCAGTTGAAGACTGATGAACTAACGGTAAGCGGTGTTGTACGTTGAAGCAGAATTACTAAATTTTAAATTTACAGCGTGTGCAAGAGATGAGTTAATTTTGATGGACTTTAAAAAATTATTGACGGTAGCAGAAGGCTCTGGGATGTGCAACTGGGACGGATTTTAAAGCCTAATTCGTCACAAAATCAACTGTATATCATGCAAAAATTAAGATGAAGGACCTAGATTATGTAGACCATATCATGAAAGGGTCTTGGAACAGTCTATTATTCATGCATTATGAGAAACCGTCCGGTTGATAAAATCTGTTCGAGTCTACAAGTTAATCTGATAGTTTCAATTAAACTACGATGAGAACGTGCATGAACTCTTTAATCAAAAGAAAAATAGCTTTATGTTAGAAAGAATTTATTTGCGGAATATGTCCGGTTGAAAATATTTGACCACCCCTCAATGTCAAAGAAACATGTTATTTTGTAGAAAATAAGTATAATCTAATTAATCGTATGAACCAGAAATTATTTTGTCAGGTTTGAAGAAATGCAGGACACTACATTGAAAATCAAAACCTGATTGTTACACAAAATTAAAAATTCAGGACTCGGTTCCTATACCACGATCCTGAAAACTGCGGCAATTGAGGACATAAGTTCTGTCCTTATTGGGACTTTTTAGGACAGTCTAGCAAGCCTCAGATAGTCGGACTTTTGAAAAGCAAAGCGATGAAAATGTCGCTCTATTCAAGATTATGGTGTGGAATCGGACTCCCATTCTAATTTTGTGAAACAATCAGTTTTTGATTTTTAATAATTCATCAAATTCTGTTTCGCGTACTTTTTCACAGATCATTCAACAGTGTACTACATTTCTTCAATCCTATCTCTTTGGCTGCATATTGGTAGATGGCACTGCTGCAGTTTTATATCCCTACATGCCATGTATCAACTCAATTTTATCAGCTTGTGGTTCATAATTGCGACTATCTTAGGTACACTGTATTCAAGAGCTTCGATGAGAACAAGTCACGTGACTACAGTTGCCGCTCTATTAAAAGATAGTATAAAAATAGACACCTGAATTTGTAATTTGAGGAACAATTTACTTATTTTATCACTTTCCAGTTGAAAAACCAAAATTTATGTTGAGTATTTTATCTTGAACGGTATTCATAATCTCTTCTAGATAATATTCATAAGCAAAGTTTGCAGCATATGAATGAAATGATGACAATTTCAGTTGTTATATCACTTTATCAAGAACCAACCAAATTTCCTTATGTTTATTCTCATTGTTAAAGATATCGCAGTTCCATAATAAATCTATATGATAAAACTGAATCGACTCTATTGTTACCCTTATATTTTTGTCTGATCCTAGAGTTTCTATGCAAAAACCTACTATTTAAATGATTTATGGATACTATCCTGACGGAACAACAAAAGGACGCCTTGCTTGACAAGTTGATATATCACAAGTGACGTTGGATACACACTTTAACTAGTTAACAATGAGTTTAAACTTTGAAACGACAGGAAAACAAACAAGAATGTTCTCCTGGAAAAGAATGGTGCTGAAACTATTTGCTCTAAGTAATGGATTTTGGTTTAGAGTGGATTGGAGCTGTCACTATCCTTCAGAATACATGCATCTGCACTATGATAGCTATAATAGCAATAATTCCAGCAATTCCAGAATGATAAATTAGTTGTGAGTGGTACAAGGAACATTTGATCATGTAGCGGATATTGCATATACAGAATTCCTATTGTCATAGATACCAAAGTATCGTCCAAATTTCTCTCAGTTTTGTCCATAAATTACTATCGATATATCAATTATTTAATCTGTATCATCTTAGACCCAGGTTGATCAACAATATTGCATCTATTTAACTGAATCATAGATACACCTTTAAAACAATAGCAATCGTCAATGAAATTTCAACAGTTGATCCAAATGGATTGGACTAGAAACGACTCTTGAGTCATTTAGTTTTATCAAATATCAATGAAAAATATATTGATGCTGCCTGTTTCAATAATACTTAAACTTTTCACAAAAATATAGATGATGGATCGGTACATCGGCTGAACATAGATATTTATGAATAAAGTGTTCACTTGGTTCTTGATAACGATAGTCTAAACTGTCTAAAGGAACTTTAGATAAATATTTTGAAACTTTGAAAATGCATGCACAAGATTGTTTTTCAAGCTCTAACTGCTCGATACGAAGAGACAAGATTTTTTAGAGTCTGGTTGATTCATCCTAAGCCTAGCCTAATTACCAAGGTTATTATTGTTTGAACAATAGTTACCAACGTACACTTAGGATTAACCAAAGACTGTGCAACTAGGTCTAAGAGATTGATCAATTACGGAGCTCTTAAATCATAATAACCCTGATAAAAACATATACTTGAACACGATCATTAGAGCAAACCCAATAGTGAGTTTTAATACAAATCGTGTGTTAAACGAAAAACAGTTTCTAAATGATACTTTTGCTGCTACTCCCAGTAATTGCTTCTGCCACGGTTTGGAAGCTATTCAATCGGTGTTGATGTGAACTATGATAACGATGGAGAATTAATCTGCAGATTGGGTACGTATTCCACTAACAGATACCCATTTTGGCGTAAGCTGCTAACGCGTTAGACACACCGTCGAATACCTACTGCGGGGAGTCTAATATTTTATACTAGACGAAAAATTTGATATCTGATTCCTGATGTATAGATTCTTGAAAATATGGAAAATTAATTCTCCTACTACACTCGTTTCTCATCTTCACATATTACGCTTAAGATCAACATTCTCCAGGACTTATATATTTTTCATCCTACAATATTGCAATTCAATGATTCGAGAAAACAAAATATTACTGCAGGCAATAATAATGTTGGAAAAGAAATTATCTACAGCTTTACACTTCTCTGGATGATTTACATATGAATGTTATTTTTTCCTACTAATATTTGATATTGATAAGAGATCACTACTCATCATAGTGATAGTAAATATGTGTCGCGAAAGTTATTCTATAAAAGTAGTTTTCACATATTCTACGAAGCACAGTACTTCTTGCATTCTCAACAGTTGACATTATTTCCTGTATAATTTATCCCAAGTCAAATATGATAGGAAGCTCGCTTCATGTTTATTAAGAATGTAAAGCATGCATTATTTATTCTCTGAGAATTCAGATTTTTCAAGTGGAAACTTCTTTGGTTGGACAAATTTGGGATGGGAATGATTGAATAAAATACAGAGCAAAAGTGAATTTCTATCATTAAAGTGAAATTTATTATCTTTGTTTTACGGTAAGTAGATGAAATTCGGTTTTGGATTGTGATCAAATATCGAAAGAAATACTGATGATTCTGATAAAGCTATTCTCTGCCAATGGAAACTAGTGATTTGGAAAAATAATATTTACAAGTTTGTGAAACTCAGTTTTCACTTCTGATGTGCAGCTTTAAGAATGACCATTTTTTTCATCTGACGTTCAATCTTCAGCAGTGATATCTTAGAGAGCATTCTAATAACCCAGCAGAGCGTCGCCAGGCAGGCAACAGACCAATTGGACATAATTCTTGTATACCACTAGACAATTACAATCGAATAAAAACTTCTTTTGATTTTAAATACTGTATATTCATTCAAATCTTTGACGTTTCGAATAAATATACAGAATTTGAAATCAAGAGTAGTTTTTATTCGATAAAATTCTGAAAAATGTATAGATTATTAATTACAATCTGCGACAAAGAACTATTAGTCATATGCCTAACAACTAACAAAAACATCTTGTAAAATGTTCCCAATGCCTAATTATATGAATATAACAATGAATAGTCTAATAAATGAGTAGCTTAGATAAATACTAGTGAGTAACCCAAGACATATAACATTCGACACAATATTAGAAAGTATGTAATGTGAATTGCGATATAAAATCAATAAATTGGGTGAAACTGGACTCATATACCACCGGCAGAATAAATACTTGATTCTTCTCTAAAGGTATTGTTATAGAAATATGCTCTGAATTACGACCAGGAGTATCGCTCTGTACTATTATATGTTCAGATGGTAACAAATAACTCAGTTGTTCTGTTCATAACGGCATATCATAACTTTACAATTTTGCAATAAACAAACCAATTAGGCTGTGCTGTATTGAATAAGATATTATGGCATTACTAAGTAGCGTTTTGCTAACAAACAGATGTATCTTCATTAATCAAAACATGTATCTTTCCCCAACTATATTTCCGAGTACATATGATTGTCTTGTATTATTTATAACGTAATGTTGTTGATTCTAACAGTCAGTGATTTATTGTGGCAGCTTAATCATTCAAATTTGGAATCCTACAAGAGGCATTGATATTTATATTCATCTCTAAATACATCCTGTGAATGATGTTTTGTCTTGTTTGATATAAGTATTCTAGAATTATGGCTGTTTCGGATTTGAAGCTGGTACCTAGGATTTTACTAGCGATGAAAAATATTGAATTACTGACTACATTATTATGTATTTTTTGTTATGCTGGGGCCACACTTACGTATAATGTCATTAATTAAGGCGTTATTCAAAAATGAACATATTGTCAATGACAATATGTCAATTGTCACATGAAGCCTTACTTAACGGCATTAGATATTAGCGTGGCCCCTGCATTACACGAAGTTTCAGCCTAATAATTAGTATACCTACCTATCAGGTCGCAAAAATTTTTCTTGCAATTACCTGTGAGTGAATTTATTCCTCTGACAAGAGTTATGCTCCAGATTTTCTCCAGCTTTATTTATCTTAAGGCTTGTTTATGATGGATTTAATCTACGAATTTAGATTTCCTCAATTAAGGCTGGTTTATGATAAACTCGATTCACAAATTTAGATTTTTCCAATTATAAATCCAGCCTATCATAGACATTGCTTGGCATGTCAGAAATTCCAAATTGACAATTGTCACAGAAAAGATATTCAAATCATGAATATGGTGGAAGAGCACCCATATTTGAATGATAAAAGTGATGAATCAAACCGAAATTCAATTATCTGTGCAAATGAAACAATTTTGGGGATGTAAAATGGCTACTCAAAAAGTCAATTGTAGGTTATATTTAAAAAAATTAACTAGAATGTGGATCTAAGACTATGAATCTCAATCTTTAAATGTAAATTCTCAAATTAAATCTATCATAAGCCAGCCTACATAAATCCAGCCAGTCGTAGACATTGGTTGACATGTCAGAAATTCTAAATTGACAACTATCACAGAGAATATATTCAAATCATTCATATGGTGGAATAGCATGCATATTTCTATGATACAAGTATTCTGGCGATGTGAAATGGCTACTCAAAAAGTCAAGAAATGAACGAGAATGGGGATCTAAAACTATAAATCTGAATTTCTGAAAGCTGGTTTATGATGGATTTAATTTACAAATTCAGATTTTTCCAATTATAGATTCAATCAATCATAGACATTGGTTGGCATGTCAGAAATTTGAAATCGACAACTGTCTCAGAGAAGATATTCAAGTCATGGATATGGTAGAAGAGTACCCATATTTATATGATAGAAGTGATAAATTAAACCAAAATTCAATCATTTGTACAAATAAAACAATATTGGCGATGTAAAATGGTTATTCAAAAAGTCTATTTTAGGTTATATTTCAAAAAAAAAATGGGGCTCTAAAACAATGAATCTAAATTTCTTAATGTACATTTCTGAATTAAAGCCATTATAAACCAGCCTTTAATGTAAATTCCTGAATTAAATCCATCATAAACCAGCTTTCAGAGTCTAGGGATGGAACTTCCTTGTTTCTAGAGAACCATGTCCCCTGGCAGTCCCAATGTATGGTAATCAAATGAGAAATATTCAATTATATGTTCTTTCAACAGCCTGGTATTTTGTTCACTTATAGAAAGTAGGATAGCTGTCCTTTTGTTGGATGGTTCGTCTAGGAATAGCCTTGCCTCTTTCTCATATCCTGATTGTGCTCAATAGTCCTCATAACATTGCTGGAGCAGTGCCTTCAACTCCTGTTTGACTCTTTCTATATAATACGAATTAGAACTAGTCAGTACAGTATTGCCAAGGACCCAGAATAGTCAGGGCCAATAAAAACTCATGATAATAGATAATCTAAAGAGTTAGAAACTACATACTGCAACATCTATTAAGCATAAAGCCAGTTAAGGAACGTAAATGAAGTAGAAATCAATGAATAAATTGTGATAAATGGTGTAATGTATTCCATTAAATTCAAATCTAAGAGTCAGTAGCAACTGTATATACGTGTTTCGTTCTTATTAGGACTTGTCAGTACAGTATAGCCCTGACTATCCTAGGTTTTTATGTACACTGTACTCACTAACACATCCTAATAAGGATGAAACACATGTCTACAGTTGCTTCCTGATCTAAAATGATAGAGTCAAAACTGATTCTTTGATTTGAAATATTGTGGAACAAACAAAAATCAATATTTCTAAATTTTAATTCGTACTCTTTGAATGTTCCACAACATTACATTTGTCACAATCTATTTCTTGCACGATTAGGCGTTTTCATGTGATTACTGGCCCTCTATTCGAGGTGGTATGTTGATTTTATCATGTAAACTATGGTTACTATGGTTATTCTGATTTACCGCTCATGGGCAAAGGCGATAAGTGAAATATTCACAATAAAATGTCATACATGACAGCTGAAAACGAATAAAAAATCACTAGTAGTAACTCAATTTGAAAATAGTATATTCTACACTAAGTATTGGAATGGCCTTTATTCTGAACGAGCAAAAAAGGCGAAGATTATGGTTCGCGAATGTGGAATACGCCATTCCGAACATGTTGTGGACTATACTTTCTTCAACACTGTTTTGGAATTTGCATATTCCATAACGTCAAATCCAGATATGAATACTTGAATTGTTAGGAGGTAACCATGGTAGTAACCAAACTAACAGCTTCTGATTCGTCGAAATGATTCTAAAGGTATACAGAATCATTCTAAACGGTATACGGAATCATTCTAAACAGTTTTTTGAAATGCCATTCGTTCAAACATAATTTTTGGTTATGGTATATGCAAACTCCAAAACAGTGTTGGAGAAAGAAAATTCAGATCCATATTTTGAATGGATCTACCAATGGTGCAAAAAATTTTGTAAGTATCACGGTCAATAAGTACTGTCCCGATTTCGCTTAATATTTGGAAACCTCGCCAAGGCTCGGCCTCCCAACTATTATCCTCAATCGGTAAACTGTACTTACTGACCTTAGTACTTGATAACTATTGTGATATCTACTTTCTACGTAAGTATTGCAAGCATGTTCTGGCCCTATGATTGGTAATTCCCATACATATGTCATATACACACGAAAAGTTGTTCGAAGGAAGTTATCATTCAAAACTAATTTTTACTGCCAGAATTATGTATTATCTAGAAGAGCTGGATTTGAATTCTTAGAAAGATGAAATGTAAGTGCTTATATAAATTTGATCAATGTACAGAATTTCAAAGATTCTTGCATTAAATCTTCAGCTGACCGTGCAATACGAATCATATTTGTATCCTGTAATATTGTTGGCTTCTGCAACGCTGGAAGTATTGTCAAAGCTGATATTTTATCTAGAATCTACATTCACAAAAGGAAAGACGGTAGAGAAGCTCACTTATATTCTACTTTTTATAGTACTGACATTCTTTAGCTTCAAATTTCACAATATTCAGCTTTTGTTCACTTTGTCTGGTTATCTCATAGTATTTCGAAACATCGTTCTCCTTCATAATAATGTCTTTTGTGTTTGTATAAAAGTATTTGCTACAACGAAAACATGTGATTTATTCATTGGCAATTCGTGCTCTTCTCGAGTTATCTTGAGAGGTATTATATTTTTCAATAGCATTGTGAGACTCTTGTTGAAAAACATTCTTCAAAGATTGTGGAATATTGTTGATAGTTTTCAGTCTCTAAGAATATTCTCAAATAAAAACTGAATTTCATATTCAGGGTACATCACAGTTTATTATTGAGCTGAACAAATGTCTTTAGAAATGACTGTGAAAAACTTAAACTATTTTCTTCGTATCCAACAACTATAATTACACAAAACTGCCCATAATTCTATAATCAAAGTGATGAGTATTCATCCCAACTTTTTAATTGATATTTTTTCTCAACCAGACGATCATATTCACATTTTACACGGTTACTGTTTATTTCATGTAGACTGTAGAGCGTGAAATATAGGCTAGTATAGACGCTGGTGCCTCCAACATAAAATAAATCATGAGTAGATACTATCTGATGTTTACCTGTTTTTGATGACTCTACAGTAAGCACAAGTTTCAAGAAGATATTACAAATAAATTTGTTCCACCCTATTATCCACAGTGATAAATTCGATCAATATCCACTGATATTGATAATTGTATCAACTTTTCAACTACCTATATGATAATTTATAATGATTGTCGACAGAGCTGGGCAGTACTTGCACAAAAAGTTCTTGATTACACTTGCAAGCAGTAGCGGATCTACCAGCAAGCTGAGTAGACTTGAGCCTAGGGCGGCAGACTTTTTGGGCGGTAAATTTGAAGTCTCATTTTTTTAGCCGTCTAATGGCCGATTTCACGATCTCGAGTTAAATTAATCCGGTTTAAAGAGCTCATTTCCTTGGTAACAATATCAATTTCTGTATTTTTTGTGTCATCACTGCCCAATCAAGTTAATCAAATGAATCGAAAGCCTGTTTATTGGTTAACTCCCCGTCACTTTAACCCAGGTTAATTCAACTCGAGATTATGAAATCGGGCATTACTGAAGTAAAAATAATCGGTTAGACAGTTTTCAGATGTATTATAGAAAGAGGACTAGAAACTATTTTTTCCATGACTTTTCCCTCTATTTCTTATGCAATTTCAATCAAATTGTTGGATTATCAAAATATTCTTGACACCGACAATTTTAGAGGTGAAAAAGATACAAATTCAAGGGCCTACACTTGGAAAATATGTAAATCCGCCACTGTTTGCAAATACGTAGTTTCAGTACTTCATGTACTGTACTTGAAGTACTTTTTACTCTTGGTACTTTTTACTCGTTTAAGTACTCTCATTCTGTTTACTTGGAAATATTACTTGAATTACAATTACGCCACCTGTTCAAGATCCAAATAATAAGAAAATATTTGTTACGTGGCCTTACGTAGCTGATATAACGGATAAAATTGGAAGGCTTTTACATAAATATGACATTAAAGCTTCATACACTTCCAGTTTAAAAATTCGAAATCTTATTGGTAATGTTGAAGACAGATTTTCTTTACAGTATCCAGGTATATACAAGATTCCTTGTCAATGTGGCAAAGTATATATTGGACAAACCAAGAGGACTGTAGAAACAAGATTGAAAGAGCATTCTCGCCATATAAGATTGAACCATCCAGAAAAATCTGCTGTGGCTGAGCAAGCTATTCAAGAATTACATGGCATTGACTCCAAGAATACGAAACTTCTGGCTAAAGAGAACAATTGGTACAAGAGACTCATAAGAGAAGCAATTGAAGAAAAGAAAGCACCTAATAATTTGAATCTGAATACTGGATATGAACTTAATCGATCATGGCTACCAATCATTTGTTCATAATTTCAAGTGATTTTCATTTACGAATCTACTTGCAAGAGTTACTTTATCACCACCTCCTGAAGATCTGTGGATGGTTCAGTTATGCGCCAAACCAAAAAGAGTAGAGCCAGATTGACCTAGAACTGCAAGGAGTTGACAATTTTCCCTATTCAGACCTTCATTATTATCTCCTGAAGACCTGTGGATATTGAATCATCAAACACAGGCAGAGCTCTACGATCCTAGGAGTTAATAAATTTCAAACTAATCTAGTTACTATTTGTACTTTTATTTTTCTTGTCTTGACAATTTTGTTCATTTATTTTCATATTTCTTTTTACTTGAAAAAGGCAGCACTCTGCTGTCGAAACGTTGTGTTTTTAATTAATTTATACATAACTTATTTACCCCATAAAACATATTAATCTGAAAAATGAGTTCTGAAAAGTTTTTTCCTTCACAATAAAATGTATTTGAAGTATTCCAGATAATTGAAGTATTTGAAATGTACTTGAAATATTTTTAAAAGACTGCAAATACTTTTGATGTGCTTCCAAAAATATTTTCTCACTATTCAGAGTGAATATATGCTTTGACTTGTATGTTTTGTTCTATGTGTGTGATGAAATATTTTATCTATATCTGTGCAATTATTGTACTGATATCATATAGTAAGAACTTATGCCCCAAGTACTCTCACAAACACCCAAGTACTTGGAACTTGTATTTGAAATACTTTTTAAGAGTAATCTGTCCAACTCTGTACTTTAGAAGTACTCACTAAGTATTTACAAAAGTACCTCATATTTATTTAAGATCTTTCAAGTACTTCTGTCAATAATTGGTACTTCAAGTACTGGACAAATAAAAAGAGTGCTTGTCCTTTAGATTCTTTCACAAACATTCGACTACTTGTTACTTGTACTCAAAGTACTTCTCACGAGTACTTGGCCCAGCTCGGTTTGTCGAATCAGTAGAATTATTGGAGGCACCACCGCTTAACCCATTCTCAATAGTACATTTTAATTCTTAAATGTATTCTTCTGTAGCAGCTTATTGTCTGTTCACGTTAAAAACGGTCCACGGCTGAAAGAAATAAATAATAATACAAAAAAAAATGCAGCATCAAAATGACCACTTACGATGATTTTTCCTACCACTATTATGAACAAAAAGTTTGTTGATCGATTTCAATAATTTGTTGAGCAGTAGTTACTTTCAAATTACGGACAATACTGGCCATCAATTGCATCAGTTTTGTTGACCGGTGAACTTTGAGTAATACTTAACAATTTTCACTGTTATTTCTAGACATTTTTAATATTTGATATCAATATGGTGTGTCAAATTTTGCAGCATGTTACAATTTTTTATGTGTTGCGCAACCCCGTCAATGCGATGGACAAGTTGAGTTCCGGTTTAATTTCATTCGCGTGAACACGCCCTTGCAATGTACCACATGAAAATAAATCTAAAAAATTTCACTCCAAGCTTTGTGTGGATCTAAAAGCCGAACCGCCATGGCCCATTCATCATTCAGTGAAGTATTTGTTCAACTAATCCCTTGCATAGACTTTAAATGAGCAGGAGCCAATCCAGCTGAAACCACATAGTTCTTCTGACAGATAATTTTCGAATGGTGCTCATTATGAATATTACCCATACCGTTTTATGTGAATGTCGCCTAATTTTTGTTTGAAATTCTTCATATGAAAGTCTGGTTATACTTTTGTAGTCGAGATAAACATCTGGAAGACTTTTTTTTTCTAAATATGTAATAATCCTAATGAGATTAATAAAAAATGACATAATTGTCAGTCATGCATACGATTATAAAAGAAAATCATTTTCTTACTTGAGTTTGAGAATACCTCCGAACTATGAATACGCGGTCTATTCGACTATAAAAAAAATTCATTTTCTTACTTGAGTTTGAGAATACCTCCAAACTATGAATACGCGTTCTATTCAGGAAAAAATAAACGAATGTTTTGAATTAAGGGCCAATCTAGTGATATACGGTTGGCAGTACTGAATTGCACAAAGGATCATGACGGCAGACAAAAGTTGGGTTTATAGTTACGACATTGTGACAATGGATCAATCATTACAGTATGTTTCCAGAAAAACACGTCAGTATCGATCCAATTTCGAAGTAATGCGCACTGTTTTTCTGATTTTCTCGTGCATCTTGAATTCTCGTTTCAAGGTAAAACAATAATCAGTGAATACTTTCGAGTCGTTATACAGGAGACGTGAAAAAAATTTGCAAAAGGAAACCAGAATTGGCGAGATAAATCATAATTTTTGCGCAATGACAATGTACCCGCACACTCAGCTTTGACGATTCGTTAGTTTTGTTACAAACTCCTCCTAACTCGCCAGATTGCTGAAAGGACGCAGCTCTTAGACTATTGCTGAGATCGACGCAAATTCATCACAGATCTCCAAAACCATTCCAGAGGCAACGTCCTAGAAAACATTGTTGGAAAGAAATGTGTGAATAGGGAAAGAACCAATGATCTGTGAAAGTGATGATTAGATGTGGCACAACTAGGTTCGACTTTTTCTGAAGAGATTTTCCATTGCTAATAACTGAATTGAGATCGGGCCACACAATACCGCCCGGTATCCGATCCGTCGGTCGGCCGAATGTTGGCCATCACACGGTCAGAAAATTGTACCATGTACACAAATACGATTGTTCAAACAATACCGTATTTCGTTCGAGTGTACTCGATTAACCGAAACCCGGCCAAGTCCGATTAAAAATTTTTACTTTTTGATGGCGACACGGTATGGTATCGGTAGACTATCTTTTGTTTTGTTTGACAATTAAAAGCATATATGTCAGAGTATGATAGTGTAAAAGTCGAGCCATACAATAACACACCGAATCCGATCTGTTAATCGGTCGAATGTTGGCCGTGCCACGGCTAATTTATCTAGAGACCACACTTGTCCGTAGCTCCTTCGTTTTTAATACCATTTTCCTAGAAATGTTTTTTTGTTCAACAGCTGTTCCAATTTGTTTTAATACTTTGACGGTGTCGCACGGATACAATGCTTAGGAATTCTATTACCACTATTGCATTTTGACATATATGCATCTTATCCTTGTATTCTGAACCTCTATGTTCATCACTATTTTGATCGTAAAGGATAGGAAACTTTCGAATTTTTCCATTTCCACTATCATATTGTGACATATATGCTTCCAATTGTCAAACAAAAGAGAAGATAGTCTGCCGACACCGCACAGTCACCGTCAAAAAGTAAAAATTTTGAATCGGACTCGGCCAAGTGTTTGTAAATCGAGTGAGCTCGGACGAGATACGGTATTGTGTGAACAATCGTATTTGTGAGCATGGTGCGATTTTCTGGCCGTGTGATGGCCCACACTTGGCCGACTGACGGATCAAATATGGTGCGGTAACTCAAATCGAAAAAATCGAGAGTTTTCGGTCTTTTCCTAACATAGGAAATCAGAGTACAGGGATAAGAAGCATATATGTCAAAATATGATAGTGGAAATAGAATTTCCAAACATTGTATCTGTGTGACACCGTCAAAATATTGGAACAAACTGCTGTTGACCAAACTAACATCCCTAGGAAAATGGTGTTGAAAACGATCGAACTACGGACGAGCTACGGACAAGTGAGGTGTCTAGATGAACGAGCCGTGGTGCGGCCAACATTCGGCCGACCGGATCGGATTGGCTCGACCCTTATGAGGAAATCAATTACCGAAAAGTATAGTCGTTTTAGAGATAACTGGAAGAATGACTAACTTACTAATTGGAAGGCCGCATCGCCACAGCAGAGGGTGTCTGTAACTGCTAGTTAGAGATGTACTTAGAGATATTTTGCATTTAGTGAGAATATATGTGTACTGTTACAAGAAGTACAAATTCTCAAACGCGAGTAATCTGCTCTCCGTTATACAAGTAATTAGTCAGCTGAATTGAAGGAATTCGAATCAAAACATCATTAGTTACGATCTGTTCGTGAATTTGGAAATTTGTGAAGCCCGTGGAATGAAAATAAAGATAGTATTAGTAAACTGGAGAATCAGTTGTCATCAGTATATGATCCTGGTTGTATACATTTGTACAGAGAATTCTGTACAAGAAGAATCAAGCAAATGATTTCAAATTTTTGTTTTCTTTCATACCTGGAAAAGTTTGTGGTATTTGCATGTCACTGCATGCTGTCTCATTGTCCTTCTAGTAGTCTTTAAATAAAATATAAAATTAGGAATTATTTATTGCATATATTTGCTGCACTATGTGTTTCTCAATACTATTTATCGGTATTTTCTAATCATAGATAAAACAAATTCATGTTTTATATCTAGTAGCTTCATAAACAAAATTTGTGCTTGACCTTGTGATTGTCAATCACGCGATATTATTATTATACGCTATTGATAACACTCCTTGTATAATGGAGACCTTCCTAGAAACTATGGTCCAGTCTAAACTCTACTACTTTATTCCGACGAGATGCACTTAAAAAAATGGAATGAAACAAATTTTCCACCTACATGAAAAAACTCGTTGCAAATAAAAAGAAAACACATAATTTCATGTTGCTGGAGAAAAATACAAAAACACAGCTTTATTCAAACATTGAAACTATACAAAAACAGAAATTCAACTGCGCTCAACACAAAAAGCACGGAGATACATCTTTGTTTGTTTGATACGGATGAAAATATTTTTAGATTTAAAACAGTTTTAATCTGTATTCCGTATGCAATGGATTTAGGAAGAATGAAATTTTGAGTGGAACATGCAAATTATGAACGTGTCCATGAATACAAATCAGCTGCAACTCGAGAGCTACTAATGTGAATTTCGCAAATATTTTCCATTGGATTTAGCAACTATGAACGATAACAATCTGCTTCAATAATTGGTGTGCGGAATCTGGCCATAAGACGAAACTAGCTTACCACTGAGAAGACTCAAGTGATTGGATCCAGTGTCTAACACCATTTTGGACATATTGTATTCCCATAGATTGTTCCTTGGATTTATATTCCAGGAACACACACATAAAGACGACTGTAGGGCTTTTAAAGAAATAAGATACAGCGTGCTTTACTCTCACATGCCATCTTTGATATCTCAAGATCTATCAAAGTTGAGCTTTTAGCTGAATATTTTTTTATAGGACTATCTTATGCATATTTTTGTCTCTTTTAAATTCTTTATGGGTTACATAACAATGACGCAATAGAGTACTGCATATCAAGAACGTGAATGATTATTTCATACGGAAGTCCATTATATTTGCCGACCTAGGAATGCTGTAGAACCATGACGATCGTGTGGAACAGTTTATTTCAGGCATATGAACATCAAGCGTCGTACTTTGTCGTGTGATAAAGTACTTTTAGCAAGCGAAATGGTGCGTTCTGTTCTAGAGTGATACTCTCAAATTGTGCTCTCACATACTTTAAGAAAAATTTTCCTAGAAGAATAATTTGCGATTTCAGTTTACTTTTGGTACAATTCTTGATTTAGTTACTAATCCAATGGAGTCGGAATTGTGAGTTAACATCAAATCAAAGATTCTTAAAAGGACTATCAAATGAATAGTAATGCATGTATCTTGACTGAGCCCAAGGCAAGGTGTTCATCGGAATGGCGAGTAAGTGGCGTAGTAATCACGCAATGACCAAGTTGTGGGTAGATCATTTCAAACCCTCGTGAACAAAATGCAATTGTATTTACTTGGATGGAGCGGCGGTGACGTGAAATTCTGCGACAAGTTTAATTGCAAGTGGTAGATGCCACGCCACCGCCACTAACAGAAATATCCATTATTTTTTAATAATCAGAGATGATGAAGGATACACAGGTATCAGTGATGATCTTAAATTAAACACACGTATTGTGGGTCTTGCAGAAAACCATATTTGTTTCTATGGCAATAAATGGATGATTGTATCAAGTACGAGAGCGAGTTCGGACAAAGATATGGAAGAAATTGAAGATGGGGGTGAGTTGATCATACGCTTTTTCTTTATTATATACTTCAATGATTGAAGCTTTCTGCATTCATCCATTTAATTTATGTTGAATGTTTCATAAGCAATTGTAAATATTTGCCGTATTAATTGATTGAAACTGTACCTATTAAAGTACGCCATCTACTAACCACATCAGTGCGTATCGTACCTGAATGTGACACATTATATATATTATATATACATTTCTATTGAAGTTGAGCCACGAATGATCTATAATTCAAATCATATCCGCAGAGTTTCAATGGGAATAACTCATGGAATTCATTCCTTGAAAGTAGATTGTCAGATGTTGAGGATAAATTTTGAAAGTAGATTGTCAGATGTTGAGGATAAATTTAGAAATTGCAGTCAAACATTTTTGAATTTTGAAGGATTTCAACTTTATTTTCTTCCCAATATGGATAATCGCAACTTTCCATTAGGTTGAACAAGATTGAGTAGAGCAATTCTATATACCCTCATAGTTCTTTTGAGGGTATTCAGTTTGTTGCATCCTCGAAGTTTAAATTCTATGAGATCAAAAAGTGAATCAAGACTAGTATTTTGAATAGAGCTCTTCCTTTTGGTAGGGTTATCAAGGTGAATGAATTGAGTTGCAAGTAATAATATCTCTTCCTAAGTTCAATAGATTGATTTAGTAATTCACAATTTCCTCGAGCTCGTCTCTCCCCTTCCAAGTTTTTGTGGTTGATTAATTTTTATAAGGATGACTTGTTCCTGAAGGTTCACATGATGGTGTTCATATTGCTCTTGGAAAGCTATTATCCAATTATTGTAAATGACGTCTTACCTACACTGTACTCAATTATTGTTCTGGTACTCTTGAATAAAATGCTAATCTATGCAACAAGTGTGTAGACTTGAACTCAAAGATTATAACATGAATCAGTGAAATTGTTGTCCGGATGTTATAATGCTTGTTAACATATGTGTTGGACACTTAATCTTTCTTAAAATCCTTAATCTTCATATTTCAAGATTATCTAGTCCACAATAAGAGAGCAAAGCGCACAGGCTAGCATTTAGATTTAACAAACTTAAAAATCGACTGGTGTTGTACAAATTGCTTTCTACTATATTTAGGTGAGGAAACTCAACTACTATGCTCATTATTACTGAGAGTCTGATGATATTTTTGCCTTATAGAATGAAACTGTAATTGGAATTGCAATATGTGTTTTATTTTACAACAGATATCAATTGACTGATAGTTTTTACATTCTGAATCACGTTTAAATTCAAGCTCAATTGGTGCACAGGCCAAACAGAAGTCAATAGGTAAAATACATGAACAAAAACAAGAAACTTCAGCATGAAATCCGTAGTATCTGCACAAGTTGTCCCACATGTGCATTTCATAGCAGTAGCGTGAAAAAAGGCCATACATCGGAAAATACGGAGATAAAAACGTAAACTTCTGACAGCAGGTACATTGATAAAATATGAATGAGGACCAAAACATCAAATAATTTTTTCTCTACACGGTTCAGCATCAAGATCTTCCAAATTTCAAAGTCAATGAAAAATTGAATATGAATATTTCAAATAATCTAATAGATAATAATGGAGGAGAGGAATGTTCTTCATATTTTCTCTGGTATGTAGATTAATAAAAATTCAAAGCAAGACCGTAGTTAATTGAAAATTTGTAATTTAGAAGTATCAAACGACATGCGAATGCCTTTATTTGTCCCTAAAATGATTGGTCTTCATTAAGTATGTGGTGACATTATTTATTCATTCATCAAAAAACAAAAAGTACAAGTAGAAAAAAACCGATAAATATTGTTTGTATCATAAATATGTCTATAATACTTCCAATGGCACTAGTGGTGCCACTAAAAAACAAAGAAGACACATAATAACATTTTGTGTGTGTCCTTTTTATGGATGTACAGCTCATAAATAGGTCACAGCTTAGAGGTCATGATATTTCCCAAGTTGAATCAGATTTTAAGCTCTCTAGTTATACTCTATTCCTGTTAAAAACAGTCCACTATCGCTTTTCTTATAGAACTACGATTTCAACCCTCTGATTGGCAGAAATACTAACACGATTCACGCATAACGAAGAATTTCCTGAGAACATCAAATATATTCACATATTTTATGCAAAGATACCAATGAGAGTCTCCAAACTGAACTAATTTATTCATGATTGATGGTAGACTGACGACTGATGCAAGTGGCAAATAGAGTCCGATCAAGAGTCAGATTTTGGCCGAAGCTGAAGCCGACGCCAATTGTTCGAAACTAGCCTTAACCTTCGGTCGAAGCCGAATGTTGAAATTTAATAGAAAATTCTCTAACTCTGACTTAAATTCATATTATCGATGTAAATTGTGTAGGAACTATTTGATATTATGCATGCTTGAACTAATAAGAGGAGTACTCAATAAAATTCATTTCAGGGATTCCCCAATAACTATTTCTCAACAGCATTTCATCAAGGTGGAACAAACGCTCAAAGAATGTCTCCTTATCATTCAGAACTTCTCTCAAAATGATAGATTTTTTGTTCAAACTTGTTCGTACATTAAGTGAAAATTTTGGGAGAGATAATTTTTCTACTGTCAGTTCGTGAAAAACTATGACAGTTATTTCACTCTACATGATAAAATAATTCTATAGCGGTGATAAAATGCAAGAAATCAAGACAACATTGTAGCCTGTGAGATCCAGTGTTGCTAAAAGATATCAAACAATGATAAGGGATGTTTTGTGGCCTCAGTTATGATAAACGAAAATGTTGAAGCTATTGACGACATCGGTTGTTTTCGGCAGCTGATAGGAAACTTCGGCTTCGGCCACACCTTCGGCTGATTATTGGCCGAAATCGAATGTGTGGCCGAATGTGATTTTTCTGGCCGAAGGTGATCGAAACCGAAGTCGAATGTTTGGTCGGACACTAGTGGCAGATTGTTAATTGCGATTTTGTGCTAATGTGAAATTGGTCCGCTTTCAGACCATACAATAAGCTCAAATCGACTCCACATATAAGTCTTAGACCATTATCAACCCAATTGGAGTATATTTGGTAGTTTAATATTGTCATTTCTCTCCACCCACCGCTGTCCAGCATGAATACACATCATTTCGACCGATGAGTATATCAATTAATACATTTTCCATGAAACTAGGTAATTACGTTGTCAAATCATTTTGATAAGAGAGTTTTCTAATAGAAAAGAAAGGAAGAATAATATTTTATCAAGCACGTATCATTCTTGGTAAATAATAGTTATTCATGTTATCAGATCTGTAGATGAATATTGCTTTCTTTTTCTTCCTGCCTTCGTTCTTTCCCTGTTTGTGAAAATTAGAAAACAGATAAGAGGCGCCATGAATATAAGAATTAGAAATCTTGCCCAGAGCCGCTAGTAAATCAGGGATATTCATTGATCTGCCAATAATTTATCACAAAGTCGAAAGAATCATTGTTCTGTAAAGCAAGCTCTGCTATTTCTATTATTATTGTTGTATTCTACTATCATCAAATGCATTACTGTTAAGCTGCCAAACATCTCATTCCATGAATCATCATTGGAATTCAACCTTAAATCCTGATTCTCATATTTGATAACATAATAACATAACAAGAAATAGAATAGAACCGACCAAGTGACTTAGACCAAGACAAGCTTTTTAAATTGCCTCAAATCACAACGTCTAAGTTGGTCCAGCACTGAAATACCAGTCAAGGGTGATATAGGAGGAAATTGCATTAGCTTGCTCATAAGATTGTCTAGCCTTCAAGGGGCTGATATACTTTTGTGAAAAAGGGAGTAGAGCACTAAATTCAAATCCGTTTTCACACCAGATGAGCTATGATCGCTCACGATCCATTGTAAGGAGTTCTGCAAGCAACCTCACAATGCTCGCCAGGAAACTATTTTGCAGTGAGTGGTTTTTCTGGTCTTAAGTTCAGAAATCCCAAATTTATCTCTTTTCAGACCAGCTATGCACCATTTTAGGAGCTAAGCCACGACATTACTCTTTCAATGTCCTGATCAACATCCTGATCCCCGCAAGATTTCAAGTGATCGAGAATAAACCAAATTATTGAATTAATTGAATGGTTTAGAAGTGGGGAGATAATTTATTTGCTGATTTGTCCACTGGCGACCGAGAAAAACTCTAATTAACAAGGATAAGTTTTTATAAATAATCTGATGAATATGAGCCTTGTGAATGAAATAAATAATTACATTGTAAACTAGGTACGTCAAGTTAGAATGGACTAAATAATATGACAATTTCCACGAACTCTATTTCAGAGGAATATAATACTCGAGTTACTTCGATTAGGAAATCAGCACATCAGCACATGACTCTAAACTCAAACACAAAGTAAATGCAGACTCTGCTAAATTAAATATTGTACTAGCAGTAAGGTTGAAATACATACACAAATCTAAT
Organism: Dromius quadrimaculatus; assembly: GCA_963989225.1. Lineage (NCBI taxonomy): Eukaryota > Metazoa > Arthropoda > Insecta > Coleoptera > Carabidae > Dromius > Dromius quadrimaculatus. The sequence goes on along the minus strand of OZ022331.1, from coordinate 39,960,111 downwards.
AAAATAGATTTATTACATGTTCGACCGTTACAAAATATCTCATGACCATCATATTTTCAGGATTCCGCTTTTCTAATTATAAGAGCAGAACTATCATAAGATTACTCTTTCGCCCCTCTGTATGAAAAGCATATTTTTTGCACGATTGGACGTTTTCATGTGATTACTGGTCCTCTATTCGAGGTGGTATGTTAATTTTACCATGTAAACTGTGGTTACTATGGTTATGCTGCCCATGAGCAAAGTCGGTGAGTAAAAAATTCACAATGTAATGTCATACATGACAGCGAATAAAAATCCCTAGCAGTAACTCAATCTGGAAAATAAAATTCAGATCAATATTTTGAATGAATCTAACAATCGTGCAAAAAATTGGTAAGCATCACGGTCGATAAGTACTGTACATATTTCGCATAATATTTGGAAACCTCGCCAACGCTCGACTTCCAAACTATTATCCTCAATCGGTAAACTGTACTTACTGACCTTAATACTTTAGAAACTATTAATGCAGTTATCGAGATTATGAACTTGCATATCTTCATAGCATATGTTGGAGTGACAAGATTTTTGAATTATAAATATGGAACTGTATTTTATTGTGACGGAGCAAATGCTTCTACACTACTTTTATTTTACTGCTCAAATAACTTAAAAACAGTGATTACAGCTTCGCTTGTCATGTCAGCTGGTTGTATTAATTCAAGTGTTTGACATTACATGAAAGTTATTAAATCCGTTTCATCATCTAGAAAATGGGATTAACAAATTAATATTCTCCTCAAGGCTTGTTGTACATTGAAACCGCACATGGGACTCCAGAAAGCCAGAAAACCTGTTGTTCTCAAAATCCTAGTAGCTATCACATAATTGAAGCTTATGAACATTTCAAACTATGGAATCACTGACTACCTTCTCGATTGGTAGGTATATTAAGCAGAGATACCAGCAGACCTTGCTGAATAACTGCAGAATGGACTGTTTTGTGTTTTAATGATTCTATTCTATGCTCCAGATTATGATTTATATTCAATAACAATTTATTGTATAAATCAAATGGATCAACAATTCTAAGTGACTATTTAAGCTCAGGTGAATTAACTTCGGATGTAAATTGCCTCACTCGAAGCTCAGAAATTCACAGATCGACTGGCAGCAAAGACTTAGTTCTTAATTCTGCCTATCAGTAAACCTTCGCTGCCTATCAGTAAACCTTTGCTACCTACTAGTAAGCAATTTCAGTATACTGCCTACGGATACAGAGCAGGAGTCGTGCCACAAAGCATTTATAATTCACATTCTACAGTGCCAAGCCAAATGTAGCCTTAGAGATCATTTCTGAGCGGGGATGTAGGAATCTAGAAGTCGTAACCAAACGCAACATGTATTCAGTCGACTCCAAGTCCAACTTGTTCAGTGAAGTCCGCTGAAAATTATTTCCATCCGTTCCGTCAGCTCATCAGGCTGGAAACTCGTATACCACTGATTGCCATAGCCATCAGACTAGCTCCTGCTTCTATTCAGAAATTTGGCTACAATTTACAGTCGTTATTGTAGTCCCAATGGTTGGATTGTGTCCAGTTTATATTTAGCAAGCTTGGTTAAATTCTGTAGCCGCTTAATGGATCCAGAAGATGAATCTCGACTTGCTCGGTTAGCCCGCCTGGGTAAATCTCATTCTCGCCAATATTGATTCAGAAATTGAGGTACTTGCTACAAAAATCGACATTTGAGAGATTTTGAAAAAATTCTGGATTGGTTTGGTAGATATTTGAATCCTGAATCGATACTTCTTTTCTACTTATTTATGGGATTTTATGGGACTGCATAACTAATTTGCAACTGTTTTGTATATTATCGCGATAGAGAGTGAAATATATGAAAAAAAACTAGCAAATTATATAATTGGTATTCACAATCATTTGACCAAAATTTGAAGGAAAGTTCTGGACAAGTAGAAAATATTCAGGTATTGATCTCTGATTTTGAGACTCGTGAGAAATTGAACCTATTAACAAGTAAGAATTTTTTCATGGTTAAAATAACGTTAATTGTTCGGAAAACTGATGAACATTTCTGTCTAATAACTCGTATTCAGAAAGGCATTTCTCAAAGCTCTCAAGAAATTTCATCCTCAAAGAAGTCAATAACCACTATAAGTTTTCATTTGAATAGCGACAAAGTATGTACTTGACATTATCTATAGTTTCAAAGTTGTACCAAGATTTTGTTCTACCGCTGAATCAAAGTGAGTAATTGATATCCGTTTGTATATTTGTTTACTGAAGAAACTTTTGTCACTTGAAGATTCCAATTCAAGGAAATGAGTTTCCTGGGTTATAAAGGCTTCAATCTACGATTTAAAGATAAATCGTAAGTGCGAAACAAACAACTGCAGGTATTGCAATTCATCTTCTCACTCTACCTTTTCCAGAAGCCCCACCACTACATTCTTTATTTCCGGTTCCTGAATTACCTTACTGCGTACATTGCACAAATCAAGAGATCCGCTGAGAGAAACACGGGAGAGCGAAGGACTATTGCAATAATTTGTTAGAATTTACAGCTCGTTCTCTGCAAAATACGAGAAGTTATGTGAAGCATATAAAGGATAAACTGCGGTTTTCGGTTCAGTTGTTGTACTATTGTTCACAAAAGATAACTATATGAGGTGAACCACAAACCATCTAATATAATACATGTATAAGCTGGGAACTTTGAAGCTTTGAAATGTTAACAATAGATGATTGAAGAACTATTTCTTCTTTTGAGATAGAGATTGTGATGATGTATAGATTTTACCAGCCATATAAATATTTTTATCCAGTTACTCACATTTATTTATCTTAGATAAATAGTACAGTCACCGTTGAAATCAGAAACATTTGTAAATTATCAATTTGCACCCAATTTTCTACTTTGTCAAGAGATGAATCTGAGTTTTGTCGTCTAGTCCAATCAATAAGGATTAAAAAGTAGGCAATATGCCTCAAGAATGGCAAAGGTTTTTTTTGATGAAGCAAATTCTTTAAATGTAGATCCCTGAATTAATTATTCATATTTAAGGCTTGAGATTCGATTAGAATCCTTGATAATTCAGAAATTGGAGAACTAATTTTCAAAATTATCACATTCTTTCTCATAAGAGATGAAATTTATCGACCAATTACATGTGAATCACTTTAATCTAGTTGCAAACTCATTCAATAATATTAAGCAAATTGGACGGATAAACAAATAACGAGAAGATAAAATCAATAATATCTAGTCTACGATATTGGAGAAGATATTCTCCATTCCAGCGAATTTTCGATTACGTGACAAAAATTCTTAGAGTATGATATTTATTTATTCTTGATGAACCTAATCCTCCAGTGCAATACTATCGCAGCAAATAATATGCTCGACTTACATGTCAAGATTTACTTATACAATCTGGAGTCTACTCCTTAAGCTCCCCAGGCTTTTCCCTAGAGACACAGATGCTCACTTAACTATTAATTAAATACAGTTTCTTCGATGGTGTCTGTATTGTTTGTTCAACCTTAATCTACTTCACCGGTATTTTGCTTTAATCTAATTATATTTTCCTGAAGCTAAGGCTACAGTTTCTATATAAATAAGTAATTCACTTCACTAATACTTTGAAGAGTCTTGATATGAGATTGAATTATAAATTTCACATATATTATAAAACGAATATACATTTTAAGGCCCTTCAAAGATCTTATAATGAGGAATCTCACTATTCAATATGGTCAAAAAGCCAAATTATTCTCCATTCCATATTCAATAACTACTGTATTCCAATCATCAAGTTCATTTTGCAAAATATTCACATTTGCTGTAACTATTGGGTACATCGTTCGCAAAAGCATATTTTAATATTCAATGAGTCTCGAATTTCTTAATTGTACATGAAGTATGTGTTATTTCAGGTCATACTCGTTAATACATTCATGCACATTATGAATGAGAATGAATTCCTCACATCTTCATGTCTCAAACCGTCTTTAGTTTCAAAAAGCTTTAACTCTAGGTTTCTGCCGGCAATGTAATTCTGGATAGTTTTATATTGCTCTTTTATTGCACAAACTAGTGTATTTTTCATACATCTTCTTCCCAAAATCCCCAATACATTCTCTTGCTTCACTTTATCTATATTTTTTGTATATATATATATACATATATATATATATATATATATATATATATATATATATATATATATATATATATATATATATATATATATATATATATATATATATATATATATATATATATATATATATATATATATATATATATAGATATATAAAAATGTCTGATGATATTAATTCAATTATTAGGTATAGTTCACCGTGTATATTTCGAAACCATGATTTCTGGGTTTGATTACATCATCATTATTTATTTGAATTAAAAAAATTAAACAAATTAAAATCACAATTTGATTCAGATTTCTTGTCTCCAAAATTCACCGAGGAGTGAACAACTGGTTTATCGTTATTTCATGATGAAGACTTCACGAGTTTAAAGAAACACTGAATTGAATACAAAATGAAAAACTTTATTTAACAGTTCATTCAATATGTGCTTCGGAAGTCTCTTTCTACCACAAATAGGAAGCATTGATGACAAAGCAAATGATACTTTTATTGGCAGCATCTACTGGTGCAATATTAATAAACATAAACATAAAATATCAAATATTGATATAACAGTGATCCAAACTCTGTCCAAACCATAAGGATAAAAGAGAAGCTTTGGATCAATTAACAGATAATGTACATTTTGACAATTTATCGTCACTAGTGGTTGCTCAAAGGTCGAAGTTTGACTGAAATTCATCAAATTTTCAAATTTGGAAGATATTGACTTCTTTCTTCCATCCCCGGGGGTTTCAGGTAGAATTAACGTAGTATTCGACGCTCTATCTGAATTTGAAATAAGAGTAGTGGTTTCCATTCTAGATTTTTATTGTACTACTTCCTCTCTCTCTCCCTCCTCTAGTCCAGTGGAGTGGGAATCAGAAGTCAGACATTTTTCCATTCGATGTAATTTTTTTGAGATATTTCAGCAAAAAATAATATCGTTTGCAGTGATAAATTGAGATGGGATATCCTGTATATTATTCCCGCTGTCTGCACTCCTTCCTTATATAAACTTCAAGTATGCCAAATCTCACAAACCTTCGTGCGCGCAGTACGCTTAAAACAGGTACAAAACTTTCTCTTCACGTATTAAATAAACACTTAAATTAGTCCCAACTTGGAATATTTTAGAGACAAATTAGAAGCCAACAACATCACGAATGTCATGAATGATATATCAGCTGTAAACAACTAATTTAGATCATATCATGAACTGTAGCAAGTCACGTGACAGCCATTTACTTATGGTTACTTGTATTATACTGTGTGTCACTCTCACAATTCAAACAAATCTGAAGACACCTCATATGTTGAGAATTATTTGACCGTAAAGGCCAAAGGACCTGTCAAAGAAATAACATAGAAACATAACCCTTCTTCTAAGGCAGTCGAACATCGATATAAAAATTTGTTGACAATTAATGCACCTATTTGCTCTATCAACAAACGAATCCAATTTATTCCACTTTCTGAGGCTTGGTAGCCGAATTGCAGAAACAGAGTCCTAATAGTTTCAATATATGAATATATGAATAATAGACTCGCTGTATGCACTTTTTTTTGTTCAACTAATGATTGATTAATAATTGTCAACTCTCAATCCTTTCGAGGTATCCTTGAATTCAGATATCAATGAAACTGCTGAATCCTTTAGCACCCCTAAATATTATATCATAAGTTGATAGCAGAAATATTAAATCAATAGTCTCTAGACAAGTGTCTTGTCTGAAGACTAGTTCAAGACTCAAAACAATCCATGTTTCGTCAAGACTCAAGGTCTGCAAGACTTTCTCAAGAATAAGACAAGACTTGTTCTCAGTCTCTGTTATATAAAAATTTGGGGTAGTGATTCTACCCCACTAAAATAAAACAACAGAGTTTACTACGCTAGGACTCTTGCACAGGGTAGCCATGAGTGTTCTGAGGCTGGTGAATTAGGTCTGAACATTATCCGGGGCGCCACGTAATTGTAAATTCGTACACAGGGCACTCAACTACGAAAGCAATGGCATACGGGACTACGTGACCGCATGATAATCTTCTGCACCGACCAAGTGATCGACCTGACAGTACAACACTTACCATGCAAAAATATACCCTGTAACGGAGCCTGGAAAAAGAATCAGTAGAACTCCACACTTTATAACAAACAATGAAGCAACAAACTATTGAATTCAACTAATGACTTTAATGTCCTACTAGTTTATTATTATTGTCATAATAACACTGATTTCAGGGTAATCACGTAACAAATAATACCCGAGAGCATAATGTTTGAAAATAATGCCCGAAGGCATCATTTTGAAAAATAACAAACACAACATCAAGAGTGTTAAAAGGACAATAATGCCTACGATCAACGTACACACCTCGGGCCAGAGGCCCTCGGTAAGTACACTGTTGACCTCGGCCATTATTGTCCTTTTAACACACTTGATTTCTAAATTACTATAATGAAATGCAAAATAATAATTAATCAATAAACCATGAACATATAAATTTGAATACAACTAACAATAAATAACTAATTGACTTCACTACTTACTAGCCTCGGCAATCTCAACAGATAGAAAGAAAAAACCATGCGTCTTGGACTGCAACACGCTCTCAAAAAACTAAACCAATGATGCTAGACCTATACGCCTGTGTCAAAATCATAAATATCAACAGGGTCTAACTTCGTCGAAAAGGCCTAACTAGATCGATTCAGTCTAACAAAAAAATCTGATGTATAGCGCGTCAATAAACTAGAACGTCTCAACAAACGCTTCCTCCAATCTGCGTGTAACAAAATTAGGTACATCAAAAAAATAACAATGAATCAGGTGCTCTGTTTGACTGGTTTTGGAAACGCCACAATAAGTAGGAGAAACAAATAGAATATAACAGTCCACTTAGCTTAACCACTGTGGTGATGACGTCGGCTGACCTGGTGGAGGCGTCGGGTCAAAGGTTGGACTAGGATTAGATGCTCTGTGTGAGGTTGAAGAGTCGCCTTAGATATTCGAACGATTTTTAGAACACGTGAGGGTGGAAAGTTCTCTTATAATACTCAATGTGGGCTGCTCGATCGACGTATTTTGTTTAAAATCACGCTCGATACACTCACTTGATCGGAGCACAGCGCAGATTTATTACAATCTATTTATATATTATATACTATTGCAAAGTTAACAATATAAAATCTTTGTCACGAAAAACTTTCTCTGACCGTTCTGTTCTGAATCCTCTCTCTTTCGACTTTCTGCCTTTACGGATTTGCCTTAACTTGAGTCATGTTCATTTCTCATTAACAAAGAAATGTTTGCAATCAATAAGTTCCAAAAGAAACCTAGCGGTAGCCCAAGCATCTAACATTCAAAATAATAAACATAATAAATCCCGCCACTGCGCTTATCGCTATGCACCGTTGCGACAATTTACAACTAATGCTTCGAACTAAAATTAATTAATAAAAGTAAACAATGAACACATTTTGAATCTTACCAAAGCAACAAAGCTTGAAGGAAAAAAGAAACGTAATATCTCGTCTTGCCTTGTCTTGTGACAACACTAATTTCACTCTTTTTTTCTATCATACTTTACTATCTTTGGATGAATACAAGGTATTTGGATGAGATACGACTTATAATTCACTAGTTGTTATAGGAAAGTTATGATGAAGGCAATGAAAAAGAAGCTCCACGTCATTCATTACCAATAATCCAGAAATTATTGAGCTCTTTGTGAGCGATCCTAAAAGCGACAAGTTGCAGGAAATATTTGATGGTTCGAATAATGCTTGGCATCTAGAACAAATCTAAAATATATAAGAACTTCATTCTACTCTCTAAATCAGATTTTCATACACAATATTCTTTTCATAATACCTGCATTGAAACAACGCGTTTCAGCGCCTGTTTTGTCGGTCGAAACAAGACAATTTCAGATAAATGCGAGCGTAGCCGGGCAGAAACAAGCTTGTTACTGCCCGCTGAATCAATTTCTCACATCGTTTTATCTCTGGCAGAGTAGCATTTGTTCATTGTCAATCTCTCAGAGAAAATCATATAACCGCAGTTAATTTGACAGTTGTTGTATTCGTAACTGTAAATTAAATAAAAAAGAGGATAAGTTTCAAGAAAAAAAAGTACGATAATTTTAAGTACATCACAATATCTTATTGATAAAGCTCAAGCAGCTACTCTCGACTTATTACCTGCAAAATCAAAAGAAAAATATTTACTTTGTTATGTAAAATTTGTAATAGGTATGGGAAGTTTCAATGCAGGTATTATGAAAAATACAGTGTGTGGCACGAGATAAAACACGATTTCAGCCGAGGGTGGTGCCAGCCCTCGCTTTGCTCGGACAATCAACTCTCACCCTCGGCTGAAATCGTCTTGTTTCGTCCCTAGCCCCACAATATACTATTGTGTTCCATTGAGCAATTCTCTCTGCATCAAAGTGTTGGAATTGAATTTAATAAAAAGTGGTAGGTATCCATTGTACCGTACCAAACGGTTCTTATGTTGAATTACGGGCACCTTTTTCAGTAAAATTCAACCATATTCTGGGACAATCTCCAGGGATGAGAAAGATTTGTTATTATGAAAATGTCAATCAATTTGACAAAAAAAAATCGAGCACCAATGGGAAAAGACATAAACAAACATTGCACTCATGATTTTTCTGTGATTCAATATTCAGAAACTGGAGATAAGGTCATAATAATTGCTAAAGAAGATATTCACACTAATTTTTCCCTACATCTATTTGAAATTTAAACATCAACATTCATATAATCACCTCGATACAATCAGATAGCTAGGACTTCAAAAAGAATACCGGAAATGTTGAAACAGATTTTTCGAGGAGAACTGGAGCTTGAATCTCAATAGCATTTTAATGAATTCTATCCTACTCTTCCATTTGAATTCGTTGCTCCATTGATAAGAATGCTTATTTATTCTCAAACCGACTACAATTGAAAACATTCCAATAGAGTACACCTTTTTCAAACGGCTTTCCGAGCGCCGCTAACTTCTTATTATTCCATTTGTGTACGAATTGAAAAGGAAATGAACTGAAGTCAGGCACAAATACAGTAAAGTTTCCGGAGGTAGGACGCAATGATGCGAGAAAAACAGATTCGATATGAAAAAAGCTTTGCTAAAGATGGACCAGCGAGGAATATAATATACATCAAAGAGGATTTTGGTTTGATGGAGACTTAACGTTCTTCTATCGGATATTTGAGAGATAATAAATAAGTTATTCAGGTTATTTTATGGAAGAGAATAGAGAATTCAACTTAAAGCTTTGATGTCTCACATTAATAGGCGATTCTCTGTAAAATAACCCAAGTCATGGTTGCTTTGTTGAGCTTATGTTTTGAAACTCATCTTTATGAATCGAATATTTCAAATTACTCTCTAAAATTCTTTGAACTACTTGAACTTCTAGGAAATGTTGACGGCATATTACAATCCAAACAAATACAAGTTATATTGATTAATAAATAGTCTGAACCACTTTTAATTACGGTAGCTCAAAATAATTGTAGTTCAAATTTAATTACGCCATTATGTGTGAATATTCAAACAAAATATGACGGACTTGAGATTTTTATTTACACATGTAGTTGAATCAAATGTCGTTTGATGCCAAAGTACTTCTTATTGAGATGACTGACTGCAAACAAAATCCATATCAACATATTTGATGGATTTAACTTTTTTTTTGTATGAAGCTCTATAAATTTGAATGCATTGTGATAATGGAAAGGTAGTAAATATATAATGTATGCCTACTGTGTATCGAAATGTTTTATTTTCAAATTACCTCGTTCACAAACTTATAGGTGACTGTAGAGAGGAATATTTCATGCTACTCTGGATTATAATGCTACAGCTCTACGGTAAAAAGTCGGTTTGGGATGGAGTCCGGATGTGATTCAGACAAATCGAAGACCCTGGTTAACAGTGAATTTGTCCGATCAGATAGTGAGCCCAATTTGACTTATCCTTAATACTTAATAACGACAAGAATACTCATGAACCTAGTGCTTTCTATTGTATAACCAATTTCAAGTTTTCTTTGTGCAATTATTAACATAGCGGCAATAACAATCAAAATTATAGTTCAAAAAAAGTTAAAAACATGCTTTTATGGAAAAACGAACTAAGAAGTCAAAAATAATTTTTTATATTAAAATAAAGTAATTGACGAGAAAATTAATGTTATTGTGGAAAAGGCGTGGAGTGCTCTATATCAGTTGTTCTAAATATTCTACTGGTACGATTTTTGAATGTATTGAGCTTGTATGAAAATATAATACGGAATATCCCACGCTTATTTCATAAAAGCATTATAGACCGTGAGACAGCGCATAAATTTTTTGTTGATTACTGCTCACTTGAAACTTTGTGAGTGGCTTCATTGTGATGAGTCCGACAACTTTTTCATTTGGCGAAATTCTAGATTTGGGGCCTTTACCCGCGAGAGCTAATTAATTGAAAGAATATTACCGTAATACTGATCTTTACACTAATCGAAAGATTTTTTGATAATAAAATGAAGGAAAAATATTGTTCGACATGAATATTGAGGCTACCGGTGAGTCCGACTTGTTATAAGTACCAACATACTTACCATTAGTACCAACATACTTATGACAAGTGCGGCTTGTCGGATTCACCGGTAGCCTCAATATTCATGTCGGACAATATTTTTCCTTCATTTTATTATCAAAAAATCTTTCGATTAGTGTACAGATCAGCATTACGGCAATATTCTTCCAATTAATTAGCCCTCGCTGGATAACGCCCCCAAATCTAGAATTTTGCTAAATGAAAAAGTTGTCGGACTCATCACAATGAAGCCACTCACAAAGTTTCAAATGAGCGGTAATAAACAAAAAATTCAGGCGCTGTCTCACGGACTATTAATTTCCTCGTCAATTACTTCATTTTCATATTGAAAAATTATTTTTCACTTTTGAATTCGGTTTACTATAGAAATGTGTTTCTTAGTCTTTTCAAACTATAATTTATTCTCTATTCTATACTTTGATCTGCTATAAAAAAATATTTGTTATTAAAATGAACCGAACTTTCTCCGCTCGCACAGCGAATCAACATTGATTGAGCTTACTACGCTTGCACAGCAGCTTACCATTAACCAAGCTCGCTTCGCTCACACGGCGGTCTACTGTTGACCGAGCTCGCATTGCTCGACAGTTAACCGAGCTGCGTTCCTTGAATATGGTAGCCGATTCTCAAGCTCCTGCTCCGAAAGCGAGTGTTTATTCCTGATGACCCTCATCAGGACAATGGGATAAACTCAATAAATCATTGTTTTGTCATCGGTCCTTGAGAAGTTTGCAAAGTTTTAATTTAATCTCTTGTCTCTAAGTGGGTCAAATTCAGGTTCGAAAATTCCGTTACATATATACAGGTGAAGCTAATAGAAGCGTTATAAAAATAAGTCGAATTTACATGAAACTCTGTATGAATTTGTTAGAACAATACTAAAACGATAATAAGGCAAATAAAAATAGATAGTCTATGTTACCACATGAAATTAGTTTCAACCCTTTACATTTAGAAACTAGTCGACTCTTTCAAAGTATTAATCGTGGCATGATGAACTGCAAGCTGATAAAAACTTATATAGCACTATTCATTGAAAACTGATCTTCAACGAGATATTTAGTTGCGGCAATAGTTGCAACTATGTCCCTTGCCTTTGATATTGAAATTTGTTTGTAATAGGATCTCCAAGTCAACTTTGCAACGCACATACTGCCACACAGACATTATCAATTCCTCAACTTCTTAAATGAATACATGATACTTTCAATTCCTATTGTCGTGAAATTGATGCCGATGCTTGATTTCAATTAACCTAAAATATAATTGACTTAAAATTTCTGACACCTACCTTGTTCAAATTGAACGTGAACAAATGAATAAATTTCAAAACTTAGGAATAACAAATCACAAAGATGGGTTTCACAACTTTATTTACTCTTATTTGAAACAAAGTATAAATTATTCGGGACTGTGACATACAAAGTGATAATCCAATTGTGAGAAACATTCCATAGAACAATGCAGAACACATCCAATTCTAACAAAACTATTATCTTGATAGTTTTGGTTCAGTCATTTTGTGGATTTCATTTACAGTTCATACAATGTTTAAAACGTTAGACGGCAATGGAAATACATTACTGAAAGTCTCCAATATTCTTAATAAATTGTCACTCTTATAATAAATGATAATTCATTCACACTTCTCGAATAAACGAAGTATAGGCTGTGAAAATTATCAGATGTCTTTCGTAATTTTGTAAATTGTAATACTATTTTATTCTTATAAATAGTGCAAGGCAAACAGGATCGACTCAGGGACCGGTGTGCTCTGAAGCAGATCTAGGGACCTCAAGTGAAGGATAGAACAAAGCTGTCATTGATTGAATAGGGATAGTAAGATTCTCATGATGCTCCATCGACTGCATGATAATAAAGGATATCTCTCCAATAATATTAGTGACATATCATTTTTAAATGAGCAATAATCAAATATTGCGTTCAAGGTAAATCCAAATACATCATGAATAGCTATATTTCCATATTAAATTATCAGAATTCAGTCAAGAGTTTTGATATTTCTTTATTACAGTATAATTTTGATTTCATCAGATTCATATCTAGAAATGAAGATAATTTGAGCGTTGAAAATTTAACAGTATTTGTTCAAAAGAAATATAAAAACATGATGAGTTTGCTGTAAAAAAAACTAAACAGTTCTTAGAGTCGAAATATATCTATAAAAATTTTGCAACGATCAAGAATCAGTCTCTGTTCAATTTTAAACTCACAAATTCTTTTTACTCCTGACGATGGTCCAGGTAGTATCGAAACTGTGGAATAGAAAAGGAATATAAGAACTCGTGGCTGAATTTCTATGAATTTATACCTCTATTCAAAGTACCATTCAGAAACAACAACCATTTACATTCTCCGTTAAACTGGGATGATAGTAAATTATTTGAAAACTCACTTCCACAATTCAAATCGAAACTTGGATAAATACTTGTTATAATTTAATATATTCGAATACAGGAGTTCGGTTTCATTCTCACTTGAGAATTCTCTATTCTGTCAGTCCAAAAATGTTTTTTTAACCTCAAAAGCGGCAGAATTTTTCCCAACATATTTAGATAAGTTTTCGCCAGGTGTCAAAAATCTGGACTTTGTTGGTAGTTAGTAGAAAAAGACAATATTTTTACTCAAGTTGTTGAATATACAGTAAAACTTCGTTTATCCGGCCCTCGATCAACCGAGACTCTGCGTTATCCCAGGCAGCTTAAGCCTGAAATGCTGTCCAAAGTCTCAAGTTAGCGAGGTCATATATATTGAGAAACAGCCAGGAAGAAATGTAAATGACCTCCTGTCGTGCAATCGTGCAATCGTGCAATCGTGCAATCGTGAATATTGCAGTTAAAGAACGAATGAGCAGGTTGAAAAAGTGCTCTATCACGGAGTTTTTTAAGCCGCGTTAGTGACAAGTAGTAACAATGTTTTATACTTCAAAAATAAGTCTACGTTCGTAACAATATCACTTTCAAATACTTTTGTGATTAAAATACATTCTACCATTTCAAACATTTGAAATTTCATTGAAATTTTTTAACTTTTATAACTTTTGCGTTATTTGAGTCTTTACTTATCCGAAGTACCTCCTCCCCACAATATTCCGGATATAGGAGGTCTCACTATAATAGTATTTAGAGATTTGACGCACAAAATAACTCTAAGATTCCTACTACTTTTCAATTTTCTTAACACAAAAAAACTTAACACATGTCTTGAAATTTTGACATATTATACTGTTCTTGATTTTGGACTCTTCAAAATGATTATTGCTCATATTATCCATAATATTGAATACATTGGTACAAGGGTTTTTTGCTTGGATAATTAGGTTGAGTATAACTTGGATTATTTCATGAAGCTATTAGAGAAAGTCTTCCATCACAAAATTTTAAATTGTAATGTTGTGTTCGAAGACCGCTTTCACGATCCTCAGTTGAATCCTGTATAGTTTTATCCTGGGTAAACTGAGGTTCGTGGAGTTAGCAAAAAAAGTGAGGTACTAATGTTTAGTGCATACTTAATACCCTCTATTGCAACAAACAAAATTTTGTGATACCTATATCATAGAGAAAAATTATCTAGTAGGTGACACCTTATAAGTTGATGAAGAAAATATCAAATCAAATGACAATACAGGCTGTGACAGAAACAAGTGGATTGAAATTGTTTGAGGAGTCTGTAGGTACCCTGTGAGATATTTTGAATGAGGTCTTCGCAAGGAAACTCGCTGAAGTTCAATTTTTTTTTTCGAACAAATCTTCATTGCAATTTGTACACTGTACAAATTCAAGTCTTCAGATGATGACTCGGTTGCAAAATTGCGATAAAGAGTTGCTATTAAAATAATTATAATAATTTGTGAAACTCGAGTAAATATTTTTTCAATAACCTCAAATAAATTGAATTCAATCTGTGATAGAACTTATTCAGAGCAAAATTATTTCTCATAATTTTTTCCCAGTAAATATTCTGAATACTGAGTTTGAATTATTTTACACATTTTATTATCCGCCTATGATTTCATGAAATATTCGTTTTATTCATATTCCAATTGTAGTTTTACCTCGCCTAGACAACATCCGAAATGTAAATTCCCTGAGTTCCGCCAGGAATAAACTCATATATCTAAAGCATTTACTGCAACACAGTGGTATAATCAAAATATTCAGTCTCTCAAACTCTCTTTTGCGTAGTAATAATAGAAGAAAACGGTGGAACATCCAATGAAATTGATTTCTAAATAGCCATAGTGCATTTAGCTAACATTGATGTCAGAGAAATTTCAACGGTATGAATGAATGTGAGAAGATCAGAAAATCAAATAAATAAACAAGTAGATACATTAACGTACATAAAAAACTAAAGTCTCATTATTTCAAGGCTGCCAATAAATTTGATAACTGGAATCAAATTACATATCTGAAAGAGATGTGTTATTATGTATGTTTTATTGTTTAGCCAAAAAATATCACAAAATTACGTGAAGTTTTGCCGTCAGGTATCGGTAACGTTATGATTACATTCACAAATTGATCTCCATATTTGAGAAACATTTATCTTAGCTCCAGGATCATGAATTAAATTAATCCGGGTCAAATTGTTCATTTTCCTGATGACAATATGAATTCAACCCTAGGAGGGGCAGTGATTTGTTTGGCGCTAAGTGAACTCATGAAGTCTGGCCAGACCTTCACCGAGTTTTATTGTTGTGTGACTTGTAAGAGTTTTTATAAGGCTTGACAAGTGTATTTTAGTGTTGAATAATCTACTAAATGATTGAATGAACTGTGTGGGCGGCAGTGGGTGTGTAAGTATGTGGGTGTGAGGGAGAGAAAAAATTGATAATTAGCTTGATTATTTGACTTGGCACAGGGTATACACCATATTTAAACTAATGCCAATTCTGACCTATCGATTGAAAAACCTTCGAATTGATGTTTGTCTTCCTTTTCCTCCATACTTGAAAAACCAGTCATACTCTATTCATATTCATTTTGAATAGCTGCAGATAAATCTTGGAGGCGTGCTGTATGATTCAAAACTATATTTACTTTATTTGCTCCATCTATATAGTGTAACATTACGGCACACATCACAATGACACATTTAGTAATGACATGAATAAAAATCGAAGAAAATATAGAACATCCACTAAAAAATTTGAAAAAAAATCTGGTCAGACCTCATAGGTCAATTTAAGATAAATCACAATAAAATCGATTTTTTTCGGTTCGAATATGTCAAAATCGCTTTGAAGATGGTCTCATCAGATTCAACAAGTCGAGTTTATAAAAGTCATGAGTTTCAGTTCTCAATTATTGTTGAAGAGAGAGTAATTGAGCATTGAATTTCAAATAGGTCTGGCCAGACCTCATTGGCCCTCCTAGGGCTAACCATTTTTAAGTCATCAGTGGCCAGTCAAATTGATAAAAAACTGGAGCATATTCTATTGGTTTGATATTTTTCACTTTAACACAGGTTGAGTTAATTCCCGGTCCTTGAACCGAGAATCAGTATACGTATTGGCAAGACAATAAAAATAATAATGCCGAGAGTGGATGAATAAGAAGTTCGGAAGCTACGCATGATGATAAATTATGCGTGGAAAGGCAACAGACTCAAATAGTGGGCATCTTCAACTTCTCCATGATTCAGTTTTCTAGTGGTCGGTTTTAAAAATGACCAGGTAAATTTACTTCTGAAGTGAATTCATTTTATTTAGCAAATTCTAATCAGTTTGAGCTTCCTTATGACAACAGAATCATTGCTGTCAAATAATCGACTGTCATCTAACAGAGTAAATTTTATTTGATCTGGAAGTGAAATACTCTGCCCTTTGTAAAACCGGGCATAAAATTTACAATTTTCATAGAGAGTGTGACAGTCAAACATCTATAAAATGTGACCATAGGTAATATGCAATCCTTCTATATAATGATTGATCCACTTTCAATCTGGTATTACAGTTCTAAATTTCACAGCAAGTTATTGAGGAGTTCCTTAGTTCTCTTACTGATATGAGATTATTTCAACTCTTGCGATTTCTAGCCACTGTGAAATGCTATCACCGTGAATTTTGGGTATACAAAAGGCGTATGATGTCTGTGATAACTTCAAATTGATCATGAAAGAACTTAGAATCAAAGCTTCAATGCTAACACACAGCTAAAAAAAATATGCATTTAACAAGGCAAGAAAAATTATAGATAATGTCTCAGCTAAAAATCTTGCTCTGCCTCAAGTATCATGTAGCTAAAGTTCAGTTGACTTTGATATAGATTTACAACCGTGCAAAATGGTGATATGTTTTTACATCTGTACAGCAAAGCTACTCAAGCTGTATTCCAACAAATTGTTTGTTAATACATCAAATTTGGAAAACAAAGAAAAGGAGACCTTAAGAAAGCCAGATTCAAATATGTTTTTAATTCTCCATATTCATATTTAGTACCTACATGGACGTTTTGAAATGCCACATGGCTTGCAACATCAGATCTGGTCCCTATAACAAAACTTGCCAAAGAAAACATTTGAATAAAATAGCTAATAGCTGAGTTACATTCGAAATACATTTTGGTGGTGAACCGCAATAAGTGAACACTAATCAATTAGCAATAACTGTTGTTTTTTTTACTGGTTTTGATCACTGTGTGATCATCATTAGAACACAATGAGAATACAAAAAAGAAGGAGGGAGTCAAAAACAAGTAAATGTATTTAAAATGAACAAAAATAAAAAAATAAAATGGGAACATACATAATAAATCACAGAACGCTCACAAAAAAAGAACGGCATTAAATATCGCGCTTGTGTGAAAATGAAGTTTTCCGAAAAAAAAATTTTTCAATCATTTTCTATTATTATGATAGATCTAGCTATTCAAACAACTTTGTACAGATATAATTTGATCAAGTCACACTTTTCATACACGATTTTGATAAGAACAATTCGCGGTATCCAAAGTGACATCACAGCTGCTAGAATTGTGTATATTAACACCAAGCGAATATACATAATCTTTTATGAATGTTATATATCCATTCTGGTACCTTAATCTATTTTAAGATACATTTGGACGGAGTAGGATGTACAAAATGAATATTCCATTTTGCCGAATAAAATGGAACTAAAATTATTCAAAACATGAAATATTCGTGCTTGAACGAGCTTTAGATATATGTGAGAGAGCGTGCGCACAAAACGCGCGCATAATGTGTTCTAATGTAGGAAACTCTGATTGGCAGTTAGGTAACTGGCAATTGGAATGTCATCACAAAAATTGGAATATGATGAAATTTTCAAAAAATTATATTTGAGAAACTACAGAGTTTGGATGAGTTTGAAAAATTTTAAAGTTACTATTTTGAATTCAACTTTCAGAAAGTGAGAGAATATAATTTTGATTAGATTTAACATATGGTATTGAATAAATCAATAGAAAAAATTATCATTAATTGTTCAAAAAAATTTTAATAGAGGAAATGAACGCTACGGGTGGGCTTCGCCCGCTCTGACAAAAGCTCCACGTGGAATCTTGAGTCCGAGACAATGATGAAGGGTGCACTAAACACGCTTATCAAATGTCATTATTTTCATCACAAGATTAGTTCACGTATTTTTGACTAAACTCAACGTGGAATCTTGCATCCGAGAAAATGACGGCAAATAGAACCCAACATGAGGTTCCTGGTGATCTGATTATAGTAGGAGAGATGGAGCCAAAATTTTACCGTCATCGGTAATATTGAATTTCTTAAATGTAATGTGTTCCTTAAACATGGATTGGTAGCTTCACCACGAAGGTGGACAGCCTAGTGAATACAGAGGAGAGCTATAAGGGGCCAAGGAAGCTATCTTTTTGGAAAATTGTCAACATAGTTATCACGCTTGAAATTTTTTACAGTGGACGGTCTTGACATCAGTAGATAAAATCCAAAAGGGCGGACAGTTGAGTGGACACATAGATGGTGGCGAACAGGGGTAAAGTGAGTGGAAATTTGGGCAAAAAATCGTGATCTGTAATATTTACATTGACTTGATTTCTACTGTCAATTTGCCATGCAAGTTGGACATGTTTCCAGTTAATATTTATCATAGGGACATGTCAGGGACTGGATCACGTTATTCTTCTAAAAAAATAAGATCTAGATAATGACGACAAGGATTGGGATTACAAGACATAATCGGAATATGTCAATGTCGACTTGTTGTGGTACCAGCCATGTGCCAACTGTAGAAAAACAAGTTGCTACAGTCTATTTCCGACTTTTTGTTACGTTGAATGATCAATATTCAGTACTTATATACTCAAATTGCATATTCTTGAAGGGAAATGCTTCTTTTTCAATAATTCAGAACCAACTCTAGTGCTTCACAAACTATAATATATAAGTATATATGAAACAATGCAAGGTAAATTAAAGGCGATAAAACAAAATCGGAGGGAAATTCAAGAATTTGAGATATCAAGCTAATCTGTCAACGTAATCAATGAATCTCTAATAGAAATTGTTTATCATAAGATCAAATCACATGAGAAAAAACTGTTAGATCAATTTTGATGTTCAAAATTACATGATCGTATGAGAAAAACATTTGCCGATGTGTAAATATCATCAAATGTTCTTCTCGCACGATCGTTCATGCGTCATTGTGTGAAGAGCACTTTCTTGTACAATTTACATTGCTCAGGCACATAGAGACATCACTTCTTCAATCGGTAATATACATGAACTTTTATGATTACTCATCAATTCCAAATCATCTACATCAGTTGAAAAACACATGTGTAGAAAAAAAACAGGCAACACTGTGCTTATATTCAATAATGCTAGTATGTGAATAAGCAAATATGAAAAACTACAAGATAATTATTTATCTCTTTGATACTTCAATGAGCTTTCACAATATTGCCCAGTGAAGAATCAAACTCTGTTATATAACTGTCCTCTTCATGTTGTCTTCATTTTCCAAGATCTCTTATCAGAACACAAAAGAATCTTATCATTGATATTGTTGTCTTTCTTCAATGAGAGAATGTTACATATAACATTATTATTGTGCTTCTTCCAGGCTTTTGATCTGAATCGTCAGCACTAAGACAGACAGCACGATTCCACCAATCTGCAGAATAAGAACATATTTGCATTTCTTTGTAGCCAACATCTGCACATGAATATTTTCTATTTGCTCTACAATAAGGCGTAACATAACTTTATGGCAGTGTTAAATTGAACTAAAAAACTTTGATGACTTAGTATTTTGTGGGAATGTATCTTTTGTTATACACAGATTCCTTCTGCGAGGTTCTCATCTATTCTTGCGTCGCTGAACAATTGGAGTAATAAACAAGCATAATAGATAGCCATGAGGGCTTTTTATCGATCAACAAACAGCAATAAAGAGCATTTCTTGCAAAGTATGTCTCACACAGTATAATCAATTTTCTTGATAAAAGTTTAAGAAAAGCAGTAAAAAATTTGTTGTCTACTACAATGCATATTATTATAATATCATGAAAGTTCATAAAAAATACAGAATCGCATAGAGCGAGCAAATTTTAATGGCACTGTGAGTATATCAATCACGAACTAATGAAGTAGCTTAAACAAGACTAAAAAGTGGGAGAAAGTATCATGGAATAAGAAGTTTTGAGGCATAATTGCATCAGCTAGCCCTGACTAAAAGTAATTATTCATTAAGAAAGTTGAAATCTTTCAAATTATCAAGAACATAACTTGTATGGATATACAGGAATATGCTTTATCTGATAAGCAGAAGCTAGGATGTTATTTACAGTTGTCTGCCGCTGAAATGTTAGACGGCAAATCTCCTATTTTTGTGGACACGGAATTTCGGATTGGCCAGAAATATTCACCTAGAATCCATAGAAACGATTACTGCACTAAACGGCACTTTACCAACGAGCGATTGTGAGTACCAGCGTTAGTGCTTCGCGAGACACATACCAACGTAAAAATATGCAATGTTTCACAGTATAGAACATATTCATTCAAGTAATGTATTTCTCGACATATAGTAGATAGGTATTTTACCTTAATTGCCATGCTGTAGTCCAACGGAAATACCTGCAATACTGTGAAATTCACTCGTTGATGTAAAGTCTGTAGAAGAAAAGAGTTCCGCTGAAAAAATAAAATAATTACAGAAAGGAATAAATGAGTTTTCAGGATATTTACCGCTCGCCAAAGGTCGTTGTCTATGTAGCAGCATGACATTTCATTGATGTTCAACATAATTTTCTGACACTGGAACAAACAAATTGCATGAAAATACGGTATATAAAGTTTAATGAAAATGGTTGTTTTTTGACTGGTATATTGAAGGTAGGTTTAAACTATGGGAGTTTGGTCATATCCATCAATATTCTTTCTCCTCTACAATTTCGATCCCTCTTAGACCATCTTCAGGGTTGAAAATAGTTCATGAGATCAACATGTGTTCAATGAAAATAAAGATATATATTGAGTTAATGTATATATATGAAATGTTGCAACAAACTATCGGTGTAAAGGTACAGAATAGATCATCCTATCTTGTTGTTGGCAATTATGAGATTGCGCCAGACATAGTTCTGAATGGCATAGGTACCCCTTGAGCGTATTTGATGCAGCAAGATACTGGGTATAATGATTGCTGTAAATCTAAAATTCATTTAGCATTTGGAATTGAAACTAGTTAAACTGAATTCGGTGGATTATCATTGTTGAGAGCCCCTGCTCCAAAGATTCTCACCACCGACCAACCCTTAATAGACCCCCTTCTCCTAGTTAGTGCGGAGTGATAATGTATTTAAGAAAGTGTGGCAGTTTACAGAGAGACAGTATTTTTATCTCACCAATAATTAGTACAGTTATCTTCAAATACATTTACAGTACCATTTTTTCACTTAGGTAGCTAAATACGACAATAGTCACAGTCAACTGTATGAAGTGTAAATAAATAATATAATTGAAAAAGCTTACATAGACTCAGTCCTTTATTCCGTGTAAACGGTGGTCCTTCAGAGAAAATTACATTACAAAACAATCATTCAAGATTCACGTTTTCTGTTTGGATGATAAAATTAAAATAATATCTACTAATTATTATTTATTCAACAAACTGATTGCTGAAGAATATGATCATGAACTTCGTCATACAAAAAATCAGAAATCAATGCATCCTCCTCTTATTAAGCTGAATTTTTGTACAGTTTGGTCCCCAGAATCTTTGAAATCTTCACAACTTGGTTCATTTTGAAAATACATGGGACAATCTGTAGTACCCATTCTCAAAACCAGTGATATTAATTATTCTATTTATGATTGCCCTATATTTTCTGCCTTTGTATTTCAATTTAATTTTTGTTGACTTATCTCATATTTTGTGGAAACACATTTTCAGATTTTGTATTCTGAGGACATATTATAACAAAATATATTTTTTAGGCGATTATAATAAAATAGGTGTTTCAATGGCCGCTTTTCAGGCCGTAGAGTTTTACTTTTTGTTCACATCTGTCGAATAGTACTTTTTGATACTGATCTGTCAAATATTACTTTATTGAAACTGATTTGTCTAAAAATACTCCATAAACACCTCATATCTACCTACACAAACAGCTTACAATTATTGTTCATACAGCGACCAACGACAAAGGAGAGGAAGAAATGGACAAATTCTATGAAGAACTAGCTAAAGTTTTTAACAGGGTACAAAGATATGATATCAAATTGATTATAGAAAATCTGAATATTAAGTTAGAAAAAGGAAGGACCATGCAGACAGTAATAGGTAAAAATAGTAAACATGACAAGACAAACGAAAACGGAATCAAATTGGTGGAATTTGCTCAAGAGCACGACTTACAGGTTTCAAGAGGAAAGACATATAGGAGGAACGTGGATATCTTCGAATGGAACTGTATGCAATCAGATCGACCATGTAATCACAGAAAGGAATCACGCGAATTATATAAGAGACTAACTGACACGGCGTACTTCGTAACGCCACAGAATTGATAAATTCAGATTGCAAGCTACTTAAGCCCACCTTTTATATCAGGACCTTATAACCCAAAAATGATTGGGACATGTCAAACTGAGAATAGATCTTCACTTGTAGGGAATCAATCGAAATAGGAGATTTTTGTATTTGGCTGAGACTTTGCAGTTCCACTGAATGTCTTCTAAGTTCATATTACATTTTTTTTTGTTAATTTATTGAAGATTATACATTGAATATCACATGACATGTTAATTCAAGTGATTATATGAGAGTAATTTTTATATTGGACATAACTTGTCTATTTGAATATGAACCTAACCAAAATGTAACAATGAAATGAATATGCATGTGCTGGGAATAATCCAAGTTTATCAAACTCGTTTTGCTCATATGGCGGTTTACTGTTGAGCGACGTCGCTTCGTTCGCATGGCTGCTCACCTTTAACTAAGTTTGCGACGCTCGCACGGCGTCCTCACGTTGACCGAGCACGCTTCGCTCGCACGGCATCTTACCGTTATCCAATTTCGTTCCGCTCGCACGACGTTGTAGAGTTCACCAAGATCACTTCGCTCGCATAGTAGCCTCTAGTCAACCTAGCTTGTTCCACTCGCACAGCAGCTTGCCGTTAACTGAGCTCTTTTCGCTCGCACAGCAGCTTGGCATTGACCGAGCTCGCTTCGTTCACACGGCGACTTACAGTTATCCGAGCTCGTTTTGCTCGCACAGCGGTCTACTGTTGACCAAACTCGATTTGCTCATATGGTGATTTACCGTTGATCGATCTTGCTTCGCTGGTACCGCAGCTTCCCGTAACCGAGTTCGCATCTCTAGTAAGGCGTTTTAACGTTGACGGAGCTCGCTTCACTTGCATGCCAACTTATTTCTGACCAAGCTTGTTTCGCTCGCATGGCGAAAAAAAGAAGTCGATAAGACCTGAAATTTTCAAATTCATTCTCAGGTCCTATCGGCTAATTTTGTTTGTACCATCCTGGGGCAAATTTTATAAGCTGAGTACGATAAATAAGTTCTCACGATATCATCAAACAATCTGTTTTATACAAAATGTATGAGAATGATATATCTCCTTCCGATTTTTCAATACTCATTCTGCTATTCTGGACGGAGACAAATCCAAGAAATCAGAGATCATGAAAATCGGTCTAGCCGTTCTTGAATTATGAATGGTGTAAGTAACCCGATTTTGTTTCATATAATTCTGATGTCAATCAAATCTTCGATATAAACTTTGATTAAGTGATAATAATAGTTGACTATTTGTGTATCAAGTCATTTATAATATTCAGTCCTTCCACCAAAACAAAAAAATTCATTAAAAAAAAAAACTTATTCATATATAGATTTTTTGTACCACGAACAGTCTAGTACGTCCCTAGAACACGCAATCAAAGTTTCACCACAATCTGATCATTGGTTCCGGAACGCATAAAGTACAAACATACAAACATTGATTTTTATTTATATAGATAGAAGAAGATAGAAGATAGATGTAAAAACTGCGAAAGGCACTGTGAGTGGGACAGATCACTTCATTATTAAGATTAGTATAAGATAGGAAGTCCCAAGAAGCAAGAAAAACTGTGAGAAGCAAATCCTGCATTATAACATAGAAACATTTCAAAATGAAAATAGTAACCAAGAATTTACGGCAAGATTGGGAACAAAACTACAAAACATTAATACAGGAGTGAACATAAAGAAAGAATGAAATAATAAGAAAGATATAGTCAAGTGCGTAGCCAAACAAATGTTGAATAAAACAAAGAACAAGAAGAGAAAAAGTTAGTTTGATAGCGAATGTGAAATATCTATGAATAGAGAAATACAGTAAGAATGAACCTACTACAGAAACAAGATGGACAAAGTTAAGATGAGTATTAGAAAAAAGGAAGAGTTCCAAAAATATCTGCCGACAGAAGAAGAGAGAAATCATGGAAATCAAATCGGGAAAAGCTGAAGAAAAAATTGAAAATGAAGAATTAATTCTTTTTCGTGAGGAAATTAGTGAAAAGATCAACGGAGGTCAACGCAGGACAGTATTCTGTAAAGATAAAAGTGTACAACTGACAACTAGTGAGAAGAAAATGGAAAGATGGAAAGAATATTCAAGCGAATTACTAAATGGAGGGGAAGTAAACGACAGAAAAGAAAATGAAAGCGGAATCACCCAAGAGACAGATAAAGGAAGACGTGAACCAAGGGAAATACCATCTCAAGAAGAAATAATGAAAATTTTAGAAAATTGCAAAAACAAAAAGTGTTCTGAATAAAATGTTATAACAGTAGAAATCTATAAGAAAGAAGGAGGAAAACTACAAGAAGAGTTAGTGGAACTGAAACAGGAAATATGGGAGAAGGACGAAATGCCAGACCGATAGAAGGAAGCAGTAATCTGTCTAATTTCCAAAAAAGAGGACAGAGCTTATTGTGAAAATTAAAGAGAGATAGCACTACTTGATGCGGCATATGAAGTTTTGGCGAATTGTATTAGGAACAAACTGAGAGACAGATCAGAAAATGTCATAGGAGAATATCAAGCAGGTTTCAAGCAAAAAAATCAACTACGGATCAAATTTATTAAATAAAAGAGATAATTGCAAATCGTTACGAACATAATCTATCTGTATTCATTCATAGATTTCAAATATGATTCGGTGAAGAACAGTAAAGTGTATAAAGCTATGATGGAGTTTGAAATGCGAGATAAATGAACAAAGTTGATCAAAACTACTCAAAGAGACATTAAAGTACTCGTGGACGTAAAACATCGGATAGTTTTGAGGTGTAGAAAGGTTTCAGACAAGGACATCCGTTGTCACCATTCTTATTCAACCTTATTGTGGAATGGATCATGGAAAGAGCTGAAATATCAACAATAGTATATTACAATACAAGTGAAGAAACTATGAGTTTTGCTCACGCGGGTGGCAGTTTTGTGCACGAGGCGTTAGCCGAGTGAGCAAAGGCACACAAGTGAGCGAATTCGTTTCTTCACGAGTGCTGTATAGCGTTTTGTTCAATCCTATTATTGAAACATTCATTAAAACATTAAAATCTATTACACTTTTTAAACAAAGATCATGTATAAAGGCTAAAGTAGCATAGGCGGCGGATGCGTTGTTATGGATCATGTGTAAATATAAACATCCGCAACTGTCAAAAATATTAAAATTGTGCTGTCCTGATATTTTTACAAATATAAATTGTGACACTAAAATGGAACAAGATAATAATGAAATTGTGCGAGGAAAATAATTAACAAAGAAGAGAGAACAAGTAATAGAAATAGCACTCAAGTTGATATTACAAAAGTTACTACGATAACTACAGAGTCTCATCAGTTTTCAGTTGCTGGTATATCTTGTTCAAGTAACGCAATTTTTAATAATTTTGAAGCTTATTTTCATATCAATAAATACATGTAATAATAGTATATTGTACAACAAGTATAGAAAATTACCTATTTCACACGAGGTGTGTAATTTTCAGGACGAGACGGAGTCGAGTGCTGAAATCACACAAGTGTGAAATAGTTGATTCTATACGTGTTGTACACTATAATTTTTCTACAATCACAGTTTTTAATGGAATATGTAGATAAATCATTAGTATAACTAAAATTTTAAATCTATTTTCACAAATGTAAAATAAGTCAGGCATTTTAATTGTTTGCTCTGCTTATTTATCGTGATATTTATTTAAGTTATGATTTGGAACATTATTGAGATATTTTCTATCAGTTGATTGACATTTCATCGTTGTGTAATCTAATTGTTGCGAACTACGGAAAGATTGTATCTGATTGGCCTACTCTCACAAGACGACGTTCTGATTGGCTTATTTAGTAGAGTTTTCTTATGTGATCTCTGGTGATGTGTTTCCTTAATTTTCGTCACTTATCATTTTTCTACTACAGTAATGATAATTGTGAATATCTAATTTTGGTTATAATACTATAATTACATACATATAATTCCTCGATTTCAACAGAATGTGATGAAACATGTGTTGTCTGCTTCAATTCGACAGTTGTGATTCGTAGTGTTGCCAACCTTCGAAATATATGTAACAAGAATAAGAGAATAATTCCAAAAGAACTTGATGCAATTTTGCTTTTAAAATGTGGCTTATAAAAGAGCAAACAGAGATTTATATCAAGTCCGGGATATTTATCAATAATCTTGCTGAATATATCACCTAAAGAATATTCGAAATGAATTAATTAATATATAAAGTAGATGTCACAAATTATTTGTAACAAAGTTTATGCTGTGGAACAATTAGAATAAAAATAAAAAATTCTGAAACGTTCATTATTTGTCCACAAAATTTCAAATCTAAGAATCGGTTTTGACACCATCATCTTAGATCGGGGAGCAACTGTATACACGTGTTTCGTCCTTATTAGGACTCGTCAGTACAGTATAGCCAAGAACCCAAGATAGTCAGGGCTTGGATCCCAAAGTCTTTAAACTCATAAAAATAGATGGTCGGCAAAAGTAAAAACCATATGCAGCGCCATCTATCGAGCATTAAGCCAGTTACGGCATGTAAATAAGGTAGATGTCACAAATTATTTGTAACAAAGTTTATGCTGTGGAACAATTAGAATAAAAATTAAAATTCTGAAACGTTCATTATTTGTCCACAAAATTTCAAATCTAAGAATCGGTTTTGACACCATCATCTTAGATCGGGGAGCAACTGTATACACGTGTTTCGTCCTTATTAGGACTCGTCAGTACAGTATAGCCAAGAACCCAAGATAGTCAGGGCTTGGATCCCAAAGTCTTTAAACTCATAAAAATAGATGGTCGGCAGAAGTAAAAACTATATGCAGCGCCATCTATCGAGCATTAAGCCAGTTACGGCATGTAAATAAAGTAGATGTCACAAATTATTTGTAACAAAGTTTATGCTGTGGAACAATTAGAATAAAAATAAAAAATTCTGAAACGTTCATTATTTGTCCACAAAATTTCAAATCTAAGAATCGGTTTTGACACCATCATTTTTATGAGTTTAAAGACTTTGGGATCCAAGCCCTGACTATCTTGGGTTCTTGGCTATACTGTACTGACGAGTCCTAATAAGGACGAAACACGTGTATACAGTTGCTCTCCGATCTAAGATGATGGTGTCAAAACCGATTCTTAGATTTGAAATTTTGTGGACAAATAATGAACGTTTCAGAATTTTTTATTTTTATTCTAATTGTTCCACAGCATAAACTTTGTTACAAATAATTTGTGACATCTACTTTATTTACATGCCGTAACTGGCTTAATGCTCGATAGATGGCGCTGCATATAGTTTTTACTTTTGCCGACCATCTATTTTTATGAGTTTAAAGACTTTGGGGTCCAAGCCCTGACTATCTTGGGTTCTTGGCTATACTGTACTGACGAGTCCTAATAAGGACGAAACACGTGTATACAGTTGCTCCCCGATCTAAGATGATGGTGTCAAAACCGATTCTTAGATTTGAAATTTTGTGGACAAATAATGAACGTTTCAGAATTTTTTATTTTTATTCTAATTGTTCCACAGCATAAACTTTGTTACAAATTATTTGTGACATCTACTTTATTTACATGCCGTAACTGGCTTAATGCTCGATAGATAGTTTTTACTTTTGCCGACCATCTATTTTTATGAGTTTAAAGACTTTGGGATCCAAGCCCTGACTATCTTGGGTTCTTGGCTATACTGTACTGACGAGTCCTAATAAGGACGAAACACGTGTATACAGTTGCTCTCCGATCTAAGATGATGGTGTCAAAACCGATTCTTAGATTTGAAATTTTGTGGACAAATAATGAACGTTTCAGAATTTTTTATTTTTATTCTAATTGTTCCACAGCATAAACTTTGTTACAAATAATTTGTGACATCTACTTTATTTACATGCCGTAACTGGCTTAATGCTCGATAGATGGCGCTGCATATAGTTTTTACTTTTGCCGACCATCTATTTTTATGAGTTTAAAGACTTTGGGGTCCAAGCCCTGACTATCTTGGGTTCTTGGCTATACTGTACTGACGAGTCCTAATAAGGACGAAACACGTGTATACAGTTGCTCCCCGATCTAAGATGATGGTGTCAAAACCGATTCTTAGATTTGAAATTTTGTGGACAAATAATGAACGTTTCAGAATTTTTTATTTTAATTAATATATGTTGGTCAAACTGGTGTGAGAAATCATTTCTCACGACTTTTCCCACAGTTTTGTGAAATTATTATTTTTCTAGTTGTTTTCTGTATGAGAAATATGTTGTTTTCTATAGTGATCGTAGAAAAAATGTATTGTAGTTTATTCTTTAGTTCGTTATGAAAGAGTGAGTGGACGAAAGTAATTACACTCACTACTTTCGCCCACCCGTTGTCATAGGAATCACTGTAGTTGGCAAAACAAACAGATTCAAGATTGGTATCCAAGTAAAAAATAGCATGTTTCAATGATAGGATTGAACAATAGTATATTGTACAACAAGTATAGAAAATAACCTATTTCACACGAGGTGTGTAATTTTCAGCACGAGACGGAGTCGAGAGCTGGAATCACACAAGTGTGAAATAGGTGATTCTATACGTGTTGTACACTATACTTTTTCTACGATCACAATTTTTAATGAAATATGTAGATAAATCATTCGTATAACTGAGATTTTGAATCTATTTTCACAAATATAAAATAATTTAGGCATTTTAATTGTTTGCTCTGCTTATTTATTGTGATAATAATTTTAGTTATGATTTGGAACATTATTGATATATTTTCTATCAATTGATTGACATTTCATTGTTGTGTAATCTAATTGTTGCAATCTACGGAAAGATTGTATCTGATTGGCTCACTCTCACCAGGGGACCTTCTGATTGGTTCATTAGTTAGAGTTTTCTGTGATCTGGGGTAGCGTGTTTTCTAAATTTTCGTCACTAACCATTTTCCAACTGCAGTAATGATATTTGTGGATATCTAATTTTGGTTATGATACAATAACTACATACATAATTTCTCGATTTCAATAGAATGTGATGGAACGTGTTTTGTCTGCTTCAATTTGACAGTTGTGATTCGTAGTGTTGCCAACCTTTGGAATATATATTACAAGAATAAGAAAATAATTCCAACAGAACTTAGTGCAATTTTGTTATTTAAATGTGGTTTATAAAAGAGCAAACAGAGATTTATATCAACTCCGTGATATTTATCAATAATCTTGCTAAATATATCATATATATCACCTAAAGAATATTCAGAATGAATTATTAATATGTAAGTTGGTCAAACTGGTGTGAGAAATGATTTCTCACGACTTTTCGCATAGTTGTGTGAAATTGTAAGTTTTCTAGTTGTGTTTTGTATGAGAAATATGTTGTTTTCTATAGTGATCGTAGAAAAAAGTAGTTTTATATAGACAAAAACATCAAATCCTAGCTTACGCAGATGACATCGCTATTCTAACGAGAACGAAAGAGGAGCTTGTTACAGTTTTCAAAAGACTGGAGACAGCGGCGGAGGAAGCTGGCCTACATATTAACAAAAATGAAATCAAATATATGAAGGTAACGGCGAAACAGCGGACGGACTTTAATGATCTCGCAATAATCACGAAGAAAAGTAAAACATACAATTTTGAGCAAGTGGAGAAGTTAACGTATTTAGTGATAACATCAACAAATAGCAATAAAAAAGGAAGTAAAATGTGAGACTTCTATTAGAACTTTAAGAATCGCAGGAAATATCATGGTCAGCGAAGATAAGAACATACAGGACGATAATGAGACCAACAGTGACGTATGGATGTGAGTTGCAGACAATGAATAAAAGTTAACAGAATAGACTGGCAGTGTGAAAGAGAAAAGTGTTGCGTAAAATTTTTGGAAGAAAAAGTGGTGGAAGAAGTTGAAGTTTGAAGAACAAATGCGGAAGTAATGGAACTTTTTGGAGGTGTAGGAATAATAGGGAAATTCCGTGCGCAATAACTGAAATGGTTAGGGCATATATTAAGAATGGAAGAATTTGAAACAATTAAAGTGATTTCCAAAAGCGGAATGAATGGCAAGAAAAGAAGAGGTGGACCCAAAGGGAGATAGTTTGATGCCGTAAGAAAAGACTTAAAAACATTGCAGATCAAAAGATGAGAAGACAAAGCAGTAAACAGGACCAATGGAGAGAGGCAATCAACAGTTTTCGCCGAAATACATATAAATTTACCGTTAACCTCCATAATTCTTGCAATTCAAGGAATAAATACGTAGTTTTCACAAATATCAAATTAGTAGAAGACAATAATCGTTGTGTATCTCGACCTACAATTTTTTTCTTGATCTTGATACACAAATAACTATTGAAAGAGAGATTATCTAGTTTATAGAGATGTTCAACTGGAAGTGATTTTGAGGTTTGATAATGTGTCGACGCAGTATCCTTTTCATCAATAGTATATTTTTAAGGTTCTCATTATCAAGCTCTCTATCGTATGTTAGTTTTTTCATTTATCAGTATACAGTCTGATTTTCAAATATTCCACTCTTGTTATACATTCACATATAACGTACCGAGAGTAAAATTTCATATCTCTCCCGCCAGTTAAACAATCTCGTCAGTCAAATACATTCTGTCTGTTTCTGACGCAATTCAAAATGGCGTTATCACACATTTCTCATTTCTTTATTTTGCCGGAGAGATTTCAATAGTCAAATGGTAGATACATCATGTTATCGATAAGTTAATTATGATTTATGAAGATAATAAGTGATTACGAGCATATTAGGTCAGAATATATAGGTATTTGATTAGGTTTGGAATTACACATCTAGACTTTATTGTTATAGATATGTTGGAATCAGAGTAATTGAAAACAAGATCTATCGAACTATTTTGAGAACTATTCAAGTATTCATTCAGTAAGGGATTTGATTGTAAATTTTGCAAGTAGAATTTGATTGATATATCTGGAAAATTGGTGTTGTATAAATTGTAATTCAATTTAATTGAACATAGCAACGGGTAATTTTTATTGATTTTATATTGTTTTCCAGCAATCTTTCATAATAAGCATAAACGAAGAATATTATATCAAATTTTGTGTAATTCGGAAGTGTTTCAGAACAACTGTATCGTGAGTGTTCCATTCATTGGCGTGATATTCATGCAGTAATAATATGATTGAAAGAATCAAAATAAGATGCATGATATCCCTGATTTTTAATATTTTTTACCTTGTATTCCAAATTGACAAAATTCAAATGAAATTGCTCACAATTCATGATTCAGATTATGAACCGTCTAATAGAATTACGAGGCATTGAGAAAAACGTGTTATGTTTGAATTGCATATGTGAGTAATTTCTGCAAGATTGGTACCCTATTCACCAAATTCAGATCAGAAAAGTATTCAAACCGAAATCATTGCATATCTCCAAAATTAACTCAATACTATTATGTGTGACTTGAATTCATCATAACTAGCTACCATCTTGAAGAAAGAAAACGCCGTTTGATCAGCAAAAAAAAATATGGCGTGTGATTTGAGTATACCAAAAGAAGATTTATCTACCTGCATCTCAAAATGGGATGATTCTATCAAAACTGCTATCACTTTTCTAGAGAACACTCGAAAAAGTCTGGAAGAATTCTTCTCAGAAACCTAGTCATTGTTCATCATACAATTTTTTATTCATTGTCAGAACGTAGAGATAAAAGGTACGCTAAGTCTTCAAACAAGGATGACATAAACACATTCAACTAGCAATCAATCTACGCCAGTCACCTTAATCCAAAGACGTCTTATACACCTTATCCACATCAATCATTATATTTGAGGAAGATAGCCAAGTTTCTCAATATCACTCACATATTTTGTATCCAAAAGCAGCGCAACTGACTTATCTTCACTCTTTTATTCACATTCTTCTGTATATTACGTTATACATATTATTTTGTTTAAGACCGTCAATCGTACACTTGCGTGACATAGAAATCTATTGAACCCCCAAAAGGACTTTTCTTTTCATTGTCGAGACTTAACTTAATCACTTTAATAAGCTACTGCAGTGTATTCATTTTTAGAAGGGAATAGAATGATGTCGCCTCGGAAGCAACATGATTCACACACTACAATCATCTACAGCATTCAAAAAACTGTCTTGTACCAGTCTATTCAATAAATCGAGGCAACATATGTATCAGTTTTGGACCTTGAAATCATACAAACACAATTATATTCAGATGAGCAATTGATAATTCATGCGATTGTTAGATAGGCGAGTGCGATTTTTGTGCTTATGTGAGCTTATTTCGCATCTTCATCAATCAGAAGGTTGAAATCGTAGCTCTAAGCTGAGCTATAGATCTTTCGTGACGTGAATGAACTGCAAAATATTCTGCCCCATATTTCCTACTGAACTATTCTAGATACTATTTTGTATCAACGCAATTTGAGATTCCTATGTGACACTATTGATTACAATAATAATATTCATTTGATCATACTCTTCAACAAGAAAAAAGAAATCTTACCTCGTTTCTAGTAATTTGTGAGACAGTCAGCACATAAAAAAACTCGAGGAATAACAGAATGAACGCTGGTATCATAGCAACCATTTCTTCGGGTGAGAAGTAATATGCAATCGAAAACAGAGTAGTTGCTACAGAATACATAAAGAGGTTAACACTGAGAGCAGTGTTATGAAGCAAGTTCCAATTTTTTCCACTTATGGAAAGTTTATCGTATATATCAGCCACAAGATTTATAATTTCTAAGGGCTTCTTATCGGTATTAGTCAGAGGTATACCTTCTTCATTTTCTTTAATAT
Source organism: Dromius quadrimaculatus (assembly GCA_963989225.1). Taxonomy (NCBI): domain Eukaryota; kingdom Metazoa; phylum Arthropoda; class Insecta; order Coleoptera; family Carabidae; genus Dromius; species Dromius quadrimaculatus. The sequence continues at coordinate 39,926,455 of OZ022331.1, read as the reverse complement.
AGAGTTTCAGAAACTTATTGAGTTTTCTATACTTGCTGTACAGCAATATCAAGAAAAGAGCGAACATGTTGATGCTTGTGACTCTCCACAGTTGAAAAAATAGAGCTAGAAAGTGAGCTTCATTGTGGTACGTTATCACTAGACATATGGGATAGCATAAAAATCCTATAGTTGATAAAGTCCTTGATCCTTTCAGCATGTTTCTGTAGCTAACTTTGATTCCCAAACTCTTGAATAGAACATCAACTTCATGCACATAGTTGAAGGCATCTATACATTCTTTTCGATACTGTATGGCTCTTATTTTGGAGCCTATAACATGGGCGGCGAACATTATACAGCTGAAGAGTTCGATAGCGTTGAACGAATATATGTTGTCCACTTCTTTACTGAAGTTTATTGTAAGATGTACTGTCAGGTATGAAATCAAACTTATTTCACCTGGAACATAAAAGTTTTATTGAAATTGTGAAAAAATGAAGGTGAATGATCAATAGAAAGAAGAAAATACTATTATATCATGTATTAGAGCACGATTTCAGAAGTAATATAGTTATGATGTGATTGATACAGTTTTATAAGTGATTCAAGTTTTTTGAAACATTCACAAAATAAATTATTTCAAGTATTTCCAGCATCTGAAGATCGCATCCTGATACATATTATATAATGCTATTTTTATACTTGATGATATAACGTCTCACCTCGTAGACCTTAATACTCAGAAAATATAAGTTGCGAAAGAAGATAAGATATGAACATTTGATTGCTGATATTGTTGGATAAGTCAAGATCTCTACTAAAAACTATGATGTTTGATTGAGCGCAATGACAGAAGTTCTACTGACAGTGATATTCTACTGAGGTGGATGAAAATTAGACAATCAACCAAAACCTGTTTGGAAACTCTACTCTAAATAATTTAACGTTCAACCATGAATTCAAATTGTGAAGCTTGTGATTCTGTGTTAACAAAAAATCTATTATAATCTCTAAGGCAGAGTTCTCATCAAACCGACTTACAAGCGCAACTTGATTTCAATGCGAATAAAATGCAACTGCATGTACTAGAATTAATGAAGCTGGAAGCAATGCGATTGAAAAAATATTCATGAAACTTATTTGCAACCAATTGAAAGCAACCAGGTGCATGGTTTTTGCCCAGTTGCATATCAGTCATCAATTAAATTATGTACTTTTTTCTAGTTGTAGAAATTTGTTCAGTAATATTATCAATTATAATTCATTCCTTCAACTCCAATCATGGCTATTGAGCAAAAGTGAGATTTTTCAGTTGTCCAACAAATCTTGCTGTAATTTCTTTGAAACAACTGATGTGTGGCACATATTTTTAATATAGTATTGATGAATCCAAAATAGTTTTCTTCTGCCATGTTATCCGCAGATGAAGACCTAACGACGGAATGCGAGAAGATAATTCAAAAACGTTGCAATCAAAATACAAGCATAGTTTCTCTAGTACTTATTCGTTTGCGAAGCAACTGGAACTCGATCGCAACTCAACTGGTATTGCAATTAACTCACAACCGCAATTCTTTCACAATGCGACTACAATGCAACTGCATTATTTACAAACCAATTAAAAGCAATAAGGCATTCACGGTTCTTTCCCAGTTGCATATGAATCATCAATCAAATTACGTGTATTCACCTATCTGCAGAATTTGTTGAGTAATTTTATTAGTTATGTCCTATTCACTCAACTTGAATTACGGCTGATGAGCAAAATGGAATTGTTTTATTTGTCTAAAGAATCTTGCTATAATTCTCTTGCAACAACATCTGTGGTATGACATATATTTTCAATGTATGAATAAATCCAAAATAGTTTTCTTTTGAAATACAAATAGGCAGCAAAAAACCTGGGTACGCCAGGTACTGCGCATATGAGAAAGGTGTCAACAAATTATTTTATCGCTTAAATCTCAGAAAAAGTGTCTGGCTTTTTCCAAATATTTCCAAATATATCTAATTGAGATGCTATAAAAATTTCAGCATGAATCAATCATCTCTTTTCAATTTTCGAAAATACAATTTTGAACCAAAATACCCAAAAATTGTATCACCACGAATTGAGAAGACGTGATTGATTAACGCTAAAACTTGTATAGCATCTCAATTAGATATATTTGGAGATATTTGCAAAACGCTAGACACTTTTTCTGGGTTTATGCGATAAAATAAATTTTTCACACTTTTCTTATATGCGCTGTAACTGGCGTACCCAGATAGGTTAGGCAAACACTCATTTACATATACAAATTATAGAACTTCTTATTCAAGTTTTGTTTTTAAAAAATTTATTTCTGATAAGTTACAATAGTATTTAGAGATTTCAGAGATGTTAACATTAAAGGTGACGATTCATAACTAACTAATTATTACAATACAAAATATAAAGTCAACTATTACAAGTTTGTGGAAAGTTTCTATAATTCTTCATGTCAGCGTCTGGCTGGCTTGGACTTTGGTCACACGTGGAGTTGATTTAGCAGTTTTATGTAAAACCGTGAGAAACTGAGGGTTGTAACTCCTCCCCCCTAAAATTGGGCTTCATCGGGTAATCTAGTGACAGGTTGGCCGATTGAAGACCGTAATTCGATGTCTTGGATTTTGGATTGAGTTGATTTCGATCCTTTGAATTTCTTATGAAGATGTGCTGCGAACAGGCTAATTACAACTGTAACTAGTAAAACATATAAAATTATTATTGAATAATTTGGCAATATTTCTTCATCTTCATCTTGATTGGCGATATCTTCGTACTTATTCATTGGAATTTGAAGATCTTGAATTGTGTTCAATTTGATACTTGTTCTTGAAATTTGGCTTGTATTTAATTTAAAGTCAAAGTTTTCCATTAAAATTGGTTTCCCTGATGATTTCTCGTTAAATTGTAATGTTTGATTTCTAAATTTAATTTCACAATTTTCTGTATTCTCTTTTATTAAAAATATCCCTTCCAATTTTCTTACTTCGTCTCCTTGTTTGCAGTATGAATAAATTATTTCGGGCTGTGGGAGAATAGCCAAAAACTGGTTCACATCTTCTAATAATTCAATGTAATTTCTATTCATTTTGATTTTTATATACTCGCAATTTATATTTTCATTCTTCATAATTATATTTTCCTCGCAAGTATTGTCTTCTACATTATTTACTTTATTCGGGCACTGGTAAATATTTCCCTTGGTACATAAATCATTAAGAGATTTCAATTGTCCATCAATTGATTTTAAAAAGTAATTTTTGTTTGGCACAACAGTTACAAAATCGGTTTCGTGCTTAGTAGGGATCGGTATTAAACTTATCAGTTGAAATTCAGTTTCAAAGTTTATAGGGACTTCAATAAAATAAATGATCTTGTTGGTTTCTAATTTACAATTAACTGATAATAATTTTTCTATTTCTGCTAGTAAAGTGAATGTCAATTTTGTGCAATTTCAATAATTCTCTAACAACATTATTTTTAAATTCTAAACCATTATCTGAGATAATTTGTTTTGGGGTACCGTGATGAGAGAAATAATGAACAAGTTTATTACTAATTTCAACTGCATTATTCGCGTTTAATTTGTATGCTTGAGCATATTTCGAGAAAGCGTCAATAATAGTTAAAAATTTAGTGTTTTCTAGGCTGAGGGTGTCTACATGTAATACATCAAATGGTTTACATGGTGTTGGGGTTATATTGAATTTGGGTTTGATAGGATTTCGCTCATATTTAGATGTTAAACAAATTTCGCATTGGTTTATGAAATCAGTGATCGTCTTTATTTGATTTGGCCAATAATAAATTCTTTTCAATTGGTTATGTGTTTCAGTTACACCTCTATGATTAGTTTTACCTTCGTGGTAATTGCTTATTTTCTCTTCTATCTCTTCATCACTTTCAATGTCTATTAATTTCGAATTAGATTTGATAAAATTAATTTCTGAATTTTTGAAATTTTTCTGCATTATTGTGCTAAATTTTTCATAAATTGGTTGTTCGAAATAAAGATAATATCTCACTTTAGGAACTATAAATTCTTTTACAAATTTGATAATATCTTGTTCGAAGTTATCTTCCGAAATTTGTACATGGATTCGCATTTTATCGCCATGCAATTTTTGAATCTTTGGAGAGGATGGAGAATGTAAAACTTCTGATATTATAATTTGATTTTTTCCTTTATTCACTGGATGTTCTGTAATAGGGATTCCAAATATAGGATTTTCTGGATTTGAATGTACAGTGTTGTCTTGGTCAGAATCTGAATCATCCGGTTCAGCAATCATAGAGTCGGTATCAAGATTTTGATCTATTTGCTCGTTGAAATTTTTCATGAAGTCGAAAAATGACTGAGTTCCTTGATCAGTTGTCGTATTTACGTTAAGTTCGATGCGTGAGAGAGCATCCGCGTTTTTATTTAAAGAACCTTTTTTATAAAAGATTTCAAAATCAAATTCTTCAAGCCTGAGTCTCCAACGTACTAATTTAGAATTTGGTTCGCTTAATGAAAATAACCATTGTAGTGGTTTATGGTCAGTTATAATTTTAAACCTTCTGCCAAAAAGATAAGGTCTGAAGTATTTTGTCGCCCACACAATCGCTAATAATTCCTTCTCGATTGTTGAATAATTTTGTTCTGAACTATTTAAAGTGCGACTTGCATATGCGATAGGAAGATCTGAACCGATAGTACCTTGAGAAAGAACCGCGCCTATTGCAAAGTTGCTTGCGTCTGTTGTCAGGTTGAATGGCTTGGTGAAGTCAGGATACTGTAGGATAGGTTCGTTGATAAGGAGATCTTTGCACAAGTTAAAACAGCTGACGTAATCTGGGTCATTAACATTTATCTCGGCGTTCTTTTTCAAGCATTTAGTTAAAGGTTTAGTAATTTTTGCAAAATCTTTTATAAATTTTCTGTAATAACCTAATAATCCTAAAAATGATTTAATTTGTTTACTAGTTTTCGGCAATGGGTAATTTTTTATGGCTATAATTTTATCTGGATTTGGTTTCACTCCTTCGGGTGTTACAATATGTCCAAGGTATGCTACTTCTCTTTTGAAAAACTCCGATTTGTCAATTTGGATTTTCAAATTGGCTTTCTTTAAACGATTAAAAACGGCTCTGAGATTTTCTACATGTTCTTGTAAACTTGTGCTAAATATAATCACATCATCTAGATAGACAAGGCAAATATCGTTAACCAAATTTCGCAAGACATTATCCATAACGCGTTGAAAAGTTGAAGGAGCATTTTTGAGGCCAAAGGGCATTCTTAAAAACTCGAAATGTCCATTTTCTGTGCTGAAGGCAGTTTTCTGAATGTCATTTTTATTCATCTCAATTTGGTGAAATCCAGAGGCTAAATCAAGGGTTGTGAAATATTGGCAACGACCTAGCTTATCAAGGAGGGTGTTGATATTTGGGATAGGATATTTGTCGTCAATCGTCTTCTCGTTTAATTTTCGATAGTCAATGACTATGCGCCATTTTTGTTTTCCGGAGGCGTCGATTTTTTTTGGGACTACCCAAACAGGGGATGACCATGGGGAATGAGAAGGACGGATGATGTCTTGATCTAACATTTTTTGAATTTGGGATTTAACTTCTTTACGATGGATTTCGGGGTATCTATAGGTCTTGGTATATATTGGTATTTCATCTTTTGTCCTGATATGATGTTTTACCTCATTTGTGAATGTTAATTTTTTGTCGTCTGAATGAAATATTTCCGAATATTCTTTTATCAACTTTAAGATGGCAAATTTTTCTTCTGGATTCATGTGATCAGTTCTAATCTTTGATAAATCAAAATAACCATCTTTTTTCTGATAATTAAAATTTAAGTTATTTATCTCGAAATTTTCTAATGGCTCTGCTTGAATTTGGATTAATGAATTTATAATTATTTCGTATTCACTATTATTGATAATAGGATAATAAATTTCATGATTCACAATTTTAGAAATACCTTCGGGAATGGTTAGGTTATTGGAATTCAATGCGGGAATAAGGGCTTCTCCATTTTCAATATTATTCACGTAAAATCTAGTGATTTTTTCGGATTTGGGTGGAATGTTTATATAACGTTTGAGTGGCATGATTTTATGGTAATGAATTTTTATTTCCTTAGTTGGAGTTATTATTTTATCATTCGTCAAATCAATTATTGCATCCAACATTTTTAAATTATCTAGGCCAAGTAAAATATCAAAATTGTTGTGAAAATCAAATAAATGATATTTTAATATCAAATCGGATTGTTTAAATAATTTAGAGCAGGGTAATAGAATACTGAAATTTTCTGTGGATGTGCCATGTGCTGTTGTTATTTTAAATGCATCGTTTCTAATTTGCTGCGAGTAATATTTTTGAGCAATATCGGGTTTAATAAATGATCTAGTGCTACCTGTATCAATTAAAACCTTAAGATTGTGTTCAGGGTAAATAATAAAAGGTAACTCGCTTTGATTGTTGTTCGTAAAATTTAAAAGCTCTATTCGTCCGAGGCTGTTATCTCTAAAAAAGAGTCAGGATCGTATTCGCGTTCAAAATTATGATTACTATAATCTCCGTTATCAGAATCTCGCTCTTCGCGATCAAAATTTTGCTCTTCGTCATTCAATTCATTTGTTTCTGTATTAAATAATTCTTCAACTATAATATCTGGTCGACGATTCTGTTGGTAGAAACGAGATGGGTATTGTTGTTGTGAATAATTATTGTGAGACGGACCTGAACGCGGAGTAAAAGATTGTTTGGTACTTGTACTCATAGGTGTTGGTCTAGGAAGATTTTTCATTTGATTTGGTCTGAAAACGTTCGTTCGATTTGATGGAAAGTTATTCATATTTTGATTATTTTGGTTATTTGGGTTAGACATAGGTCTATAGGTTAATTGGGGAGTATTTTTGTGAGGTTGAGACATTGGTCTGGGAATGTGATTGTTTGGAATATGTTTTGGTTTATATTGTTGTATTTTAGCATGTAATTTGGGTGAACTTTCTAATTGAAAATCATTGGTTAACATGCTTAAGGCTTCATTTAAATCTCTAGGGTTTTTTGTTCTCATGAGAGTGCCAAGAGGTTCTTTGAGACCTCGTAATAATACACGAAGTGCGTACCCACGAAAATAATAGGCAAGTACGGCAGCGTTATCATGATCATAGTTATTTACATAAGATATTTGTAAATTTAGATATTCTTGAATTTTACTGTAGAATTCAAATGGACTATTATTGTTTTGTTTAAGTTCTGTTAGCTCGATACCTAACGTGAAACAATCTCTTTTGTCGGAGTAAGAATTCGACAAAGCAGTTTTAACAGCTAACCAAGAAGTTATTACTGATGTTGCAAGATTATCGGCAGCTTCGCCTTTAATTTTTGATAGAATCGTGTGCATCAAGAATTCATTTTGAAAATCGGTTGGATCTTCAGTATTATAAAATTTAGTTACAAGTTTTTCACAAACTTCCAAAAATCTGGGTAAATGTTTATTATCCCCGTGAAACTCTGGGATCATGTCTAAGTATTCCCTTTTTAAGATTGGTCTAACATTACCTTGTGGTACCGTTGGGATCGACATGGTTAAATTTGATATTTGATCAATTAATTCGGGATAGAACAAATCGTTTGTATTTAAATAATTTAGTGAGTCAGAGGAATCCGATTCTGTATCTGTGTTTTCTAAATCTGAATCCAAAAGTGGAAAAGTATCTCTGAATGACATATGACTTACAGAAATATGAGTAGTTTGTCCATGTGTCGCTCGGATGTCTTCTTCTCAGACGTGGAGGACTTCGCTTTGCGTCGTGATGCGACAGGCCCGTATTCGTCGGACTTGGTGCGCTGGTGGCTTCGCTGTTCTCTTCAGGGAAGTACCTTGAAGTCTTCTTCACGATGTTCGCTCGTAGGAAGGCTTGTGACGGTTCGCGGTGGACACTACCGAACGATACTCAATAAAACGTAGAAACGTACCGAAATCGATTTTGTATTCCGTTTGAGTATCCTACCGACTGCGCCAATTATAAAACTTCTTATTCAAGTTTTGTTTTTAAAAAATTTATTTCTGATAAGTTACAATAGTATTTAGAGATTTCAGAGATGTTAACATTACAGGTGACGATTCATAACTAACTAATTATTACAATACAAAATATAAAGTCAACTATTACAAGTTTGTGGAAAGTTTCTATAATTCTTCATGTCAGCGTCTGGCTGGCTTGGACTTTGGTCACACGTGGAGTTGATTTAGCAGTTTTATGTAAAACCGTGAGAAACTGAGGGTTGTAACTTACATCTTACCTAAAAATACCATTGTACAAAATTTCTATCTGAATCAAACACTTCATAAAGTATGGGTCATGAGCTCTCCGACTGATAGTTTCCCCAATACGAATTTTCGTGCGATGAAACTTAAACCTGATCACAACTCAACTGATATCGCGATCGAGTTGCAGTTATAAGTGGCTTTGATAATAAAACTGCCTGAGAGCTGCTTCAGACTAAAGCTGTATTATTGAGTCTTATATTCAATTAACCAGCTGGTAAGTATTCAAGAATTTGTTCTACATGAAAATCATCAGAAAATTGCCTACTATACCAGCTCAGGAATGGATTTGCTTCCATATATCCCATCTGCTCGTACGGAGCAAAAATCTTCTATTGAATAACAATTACTTCGCCGGCACGTCATGCAGTGGGGCTATTATCTAAAATCGACAGATATATCTGTTCAAAAGTTCTTTAGAACGATTACCAGAATGCAGTCGGTGTATATGTGTGCCTATCTGATTTCCCACGATAAAAGTTCAGTGTTTGACCGATCGAGATAAAAGTTCATAAACGAACATGATTTCCAAAATATTGAAGATATCACTTGAATTTTGATATACAGAGGAAGTTTAGATTAAAATTGAATTCGTTCCCCACGCGGTTTTTCTACTTAGGTATCCCCTACAATGAAATTTCCATTGCTCAATGGAGTATCAAGCTATCAATTCTGACCAATTTAAGATCCAAATTGATTTATCACATTGATAAAGCAAGACGTCCGGTAAAAATAAAGATAAACACAAGCTAGTGGTAGTACCACAACAAATCGACATTGACATTATCTCACCTTGTCTTGAGCTGTCAATCTTTCTCAGCTTGATCCAGATCCTAATTAGGTTTCTATCTATGACAAATTCCAATCGGAAATATGTCCAGCATCCAAGGTGAATTGACTTCGATTATCAAGTCAATGTCAATGTCGATTAGTTATGGTTCCAACACAGGCTTGAGAAGACATAGCATTGCCATTATTTTTCATACTGCCTCGAAGACATAATCGTGAAAAACACTAGCTTTTTTTCACGTTTCAAGAATCTTCTGAACTTTAAACTGATGAATTATGACGAAGGTGCACGGTTCAGACAGGGTTTTTATGTAATTAGGTAATATGAAATGAGGTATTTTGATGTTGCAATGCATCCGGGGGAATGAATTGACCAGTGGCCCCGCCAACAATGAGCCTTGATACTATTTACCAATTTGATCGTTATGCACTATTATTATAGTGATAGTCAGGAGAACTCAATTAAGTCAAATAATCATTGAGTCTATTGCAGCAGATGATCAGGCAATACAAATATATTTCGAATATTTTCTTGAAATTTTTGTTCATAGCTAAATTGGTGTGAGCAGAACTCAAGATAAACGGTTAGCAGCGTGACTGTTTGAAACATTATTCACGCTGCATAGTAAGATTTGAATATTTTATTTTATATCAGCTCAAATCCTGTCATCGATAGTTCGTTAAATTATAAGTAAATCAATTTTATAAACAATTATTTTTATAGAAATTACTTTCTAGTTATCCATAAGCATCATAAAAGAGTACAAAAGTATAGGTATAGCGGTTATTCACAAAAAAAAAAAATCTCCAGAATCAAAGGTTTTTTTGAGTCACTACGATTACAGTGTTGCATGGAATAAAATATTTGCCTACTCCATTTCTAGCGCATTTTTGCATAAAAACATACGTTAATAAATTCACTTTAGCTGTCCGGCTGGCGTGACGTTAAGTTCTCAACAGCTACAGCACTTACAGACTTGAAACAATGTTGTTATGTCATAATTACATTTATAGGAGCTTGAATACTGTATGTTGATAAGAACAATATGATTGACAATTTTATGCTAGCAGTCAGTTGAGAACAATGTTTGAAATCAGATTCAATCAATTTTTTATCATTCTCCTGAGTTATTACTAATCATAATGATATAATTTCCTTCTATTATTACTATTTTATGACATACGAATGTCAAATCTGATATCGAACAAAGGAAACTGACTTGATCCTGTCTATTACTTCTGCAAGACTATCTTCTACGACGATAACATTGAATCATTTCTTTAATTGTCCGATAGGTGGTGCATATGTCAACAGTCTATAAAATGACGTCAAAAGACAGGGTAAGAATAATTGTTTAATGCGTAAAATTCAGAGGACACGCTTTTTGTAGCATATTGATTTTATGATTTTGCACAATTGTGAAGTAAGTCAAAATCTCAGGTCTAGGAATATATGACTAAGTTATGAAACATAACTTTGCGCACCGAACACACAAATATATATTTTTGGTAAAATTCATAGCTAATATAATCATGTAGAACAAATTGATTCTCGCATATAAGAGTATGTAATTTTGAAAAATCATGGTGAAACTTAAGTCGAGATTCGAGACCGAGACGAGACTGGCCTATTCGAGACCAGGGCGAGACCGAGACGAGACGGAGTGTACCTTCTCCTATTTCCAAGGTGGCAGTAGGAAATTAAAAAAGGTAATGTTTCTTCATTATTTGGTAGCAAAAACTTAATGTACTGCTGATTGACACTAAATTCAAGTAATGGAATATCCTACCTTGAAAGTGAAGACCCAGGCTAGCTATTAATAAGGGCACCAGAAATATTTTATCTGAAAAATAGGAAATGGGCGCCACTCCCAGGAAATGATCAAAGGAGAAAAAGGTACTATTCTGGGAGATAATAGCGACAGCAAAAAAGAAATAAAGCATAGACGTCGAAATCAATTATCAATAAAATTATTATTAATTTAAAGCAAAGAGTTCCAAAAACTATAATTCAAAAAATTTGTTACTTACGAAAATGATTGAAGCTATTATACAAAAAAAAAATCTCACTGCAACAGCCAAAAGGGAACTGGAGAGCACGTCACAGACGTTCAAACTTACGTTACAAAACTAGCTAAATATCCTCTTCAGGCGGAACTCAAGACTAGTATCGGCAGAGAAGATAGATGTCGAATTGGTAGCCACAAAAACAACGTCAGACAAGAACGTTCCCTGAATTAAGTGAAGTTGATCTTGCGTCTTATAGGGCTTTGATAAATACCCAACGGTCCTTGAAGATGTTAAGGTTGGCCGTGCGCTTGGTCGTCAACTTCGGGAGATATTAATGTTCTTCTTAAATTCGTAGACGTGTTGATGTTTTTCTTAATTTGGAGTTGGTCAAAAACTAGTCTCAAGTGGCCACTGGTCCCTAAGATTCCTAACAGTTTACACTGAAAACAAACAACCCAACCAGTATCCAATTCAACTGAAACAGGAGGTTCCTATAAAAAAATTGGAGAGCTCTCTTCAAACGTGAAGCGTCAAACTTGAGTGAATAAATTTAGATTCAAATTGAAAAACGGATAAACTGTAAATTTAGTAAAAGTTAAATAAAATAATCAGTAAGTTATTTATTTGTCTGATTTTAAATAGTGCACTAAAAATTTTACAAAGTAAAAAACTACGCTGAGCATTAAAGAGAAGAAAAACAAAGAAAATACAAAGTCTAGCAGGACAAGAAAAAGGATTTATTAGCGACGAGTCGATAAATTTACGAACGTGGTTCGTTACTAAAAAAATTGGATCAATCTTCACAAACTCGTAGGATTTTCCAGCTTAAAAACGGGAACTAAAGCCCACAACAAAATATTGCGAGCTTTGGGAACAAAAAACTACAAAAACAACGTGAGAAACTGAACTACGAGTTGTTGGATGACAAATCCGCAACGCGTTGGATCCAAAATATAGTTAAATTATGTATTATCAACCACTTCCACTAATCATTCATACATCACACATACTTAGGTGAGGAAAGGTAAAGAGAGGAACGAAGATAGCCACAAATCTCGTAGGTTTTATTACTTCGAGTGTACATATAAAAAAAAAAAAACGCGTATCACCGAATCGATATCCGACTGATCGCGTTTGGTAGTAGAAAAAACATTTGAAACAGAAATACAAAAAACCGGTAAATTACAAAAAAAATCTCTACTCTTGTAGACGGAATAGTATGGTAAACTAAGGCAGGTAGCAACTAGAACATGTGTACGAAACACTATCAATAGTAATGATTATCAAAACCAATCTGAATATAAAACATCAGAAATAGTTAAAGGAACTTCCCGAGGAAGGACAACAAACAATAATAACCTCCCAAAGAGGAAAATACCAGCTCCTTCGACCGGAACGGCTATTGCCTACGCTATTGTAAAATTTAGAAAAATAAATTTAGAACAAAAATATCAATTTGGTATAAAAGTTTTAAGGTGGTAAAAAGGTGCTGAACACAAAAAACTAACAAATAATTAAGGATGAAAGAAATAAATTTGGAAAACAAAAGGTTAACCACGCGGGTCGCCTCAAACGAAATCACTAGAAAAATAATACTGAATTTGGAATAACGTGAATAAAAATAATAAACGAAATACTTACAAAATCATAACACTGATTCCAATTGAATAAAATAATCACAAAATTTAGAACAACAAGAAAAATCATAAGACTGCTCAAAAACAACCCGTCTGCAACAACGGCTCGGACGAAAGAGGAAGAACCAGACGCGCATACTCCCTAAGTTAGCGCTTCAATCAAGTGTCATACGCACGTACTATTTTACAAAATTAGTGCGAATCTTTTACATGGGTATGCAATGGGAAAACAATTGTACAAAAAAAAAGACGTCAGACGAAATTTTTGTAACAGGAGATAGACGAGACTCACTTAGGTCTCGTTCGTGGCAACACTAACTATGCATAACTGAAATCTGAAAAATGCTGTACATAATGAGCAACATGTCAGTAATTGAATTTCATAACTCAATTTCGAACTGATACGGTTTAGTACCTATTTTAGAGTAGAGAATATTTATCTCAATATTTCGGGAGTTACACAAGATTTGACATGTGGTTTTTGATGTTAGTATCAAAATGAATTAAACTGTAGTTTTCATGATTATTTCAGGCCAGTACATAGCCACTTGTTACTCATTTTATTAAATCTGTAGTTTTGGAGATAATTACACCAAATTTTCAAGGATTTTTTCATTTAACTTTGATAAAAATAAAATTATTATTCTAGGGTGAAGCACTGATCTTCCGTCAGCAAATAATAAACAATAAAAACCAAAAGGTGCTTTTTAGTTTGTCCGTGTACAAGTTATGTATAAAAGAGTCACAGCTTAGAAACTGATACTGAATGGAGACTGCTGTTTCGTAGGTTTGTCCAAACTGCCTGATTTTGAATTCAGTAATTCTGAAAGATAGGAGCTTTCATATTTTTTGAGTTAACAAACATTCATGAACTGCCAAAAATGCGCTTTGATCATCAAGATGATTCCTTAATTTTTTCACTTATCTTGTTGGTATCACTGATATTGTGTGGGAACTAGCTTTATAAAACTTTTTAATCAACCACAGAAATTTATAAGCGGCATAAAATTCTTCGCTGATGCGAATATTATACATCCAGTGTCGGACCGATGGTCAGTCGATATCAATGTGTAAGTCGATGTCGATTTTCGCTTAACGCCGCTATCTTCGGCCCAGGCCGAAACCGAAATTTCAACCAGACCAGAGTACTTATTGTAAAAAGTACAATTAAATTGTAATTTTAAGCAGCCACGCGCTCCACTTTTGCGTGTCAGCCGATTCTGCAAGCGCGACGAAACCGAATATGTGACTGTAGGTGTCTTTTTAACTGAACATTACCGAGGTAGAGTCCAAAGCTTTGGTTGGACTCTACATGCAGCTTATACCACTTAAGTTTTAGCTTTCAGGAATGCTGAGAAAATGATAGCAGGACTTCAAAGGTATTATTAATTCGGGGTATATGGTCATATTCATTTGAATAAGTCCAATATTTTTCAATTAATGTTAATTCTCTATAATTTTTGAGCACACATGTATTTCTTGTGACGAGATTATTCTTTTTAATTTTGAAGCCCTTCCCGTAATAGTTCTGACCGAATGAGAGACAGTTATTGTGCTAGCAACTATGATACCGATATGTGTTGAAGTGACAAGAATAAAAGCGAACTTGTATATGTTTATTTCTTATCTTCATAGACATATGGATCTTTATTCAACTACTTATATTTCAATTGCAGATGTAAACTGAAGATCCAATGGTCGAGATACAATGTTAGTACGTCGGACACGAATTAATTGGAAAAAAAAAACAATTCAATTCATTGAAATATTATTTTGAATGTATCACGTATAGTTCAACCATTGAATGAAAGTTGACTCTCAAATTATTTTATAGATGTGGTTTTTTCTCAGAACATTTCTATCTATTATTCGAATTTCAAAGGAAACTAAGCTTTTAAATAACGGAATGGTTAACAAAGATTGGAATTCAGGCTCCGAAAATTTTTGCAAATATCCTCTCAAATACTGGATTAGGAATTTCCAGAAATACATCAGTATAACTTCCTTGGAATGGATAGATGACTACGATATTTACAGAATGGTAGAAAACAAGACATGGGTGCATTTAAAATATTTTTTATTATTTATTTGGATTCTATCAGAATTTGCTTTGTATGTCTTCTGGAAATAATTCAAGAGAAGATTCATTTCTATCAGAATCAATAGAATCCCACGGTTGCCACATTTTAAAAATTGTCACCCAAATTATCTATCTACCTGATACTTTGGTAATAAGACAAATGAGTCCTAATACATCCCTCAAACCCTGCTGCTAAGATCATTTCCAATATCTCCAGTAATCCAGTGATATTAAAAACATTCATGTTGATGTATTTCTGGGGATTCCTAGTCCAGTATTTCAGTGGCTATCTGTAATGATCAGTTTTCTTCACAATTCTACTAATGACTGAATTTTTTGAAAGAAAACCACATCTATAAAATAATTTGGGAGTCAATTTTCATTCGATGGTCGAACTACTCTTTGTAGGAATCAATTAATCAAAACTATCTCACTGAAATAAACTGACGGATGGAAAAGTAGAATTAATCGTATTTTACATTGTTCAATGATATTTTTGAAAAAGGCAAGCAAAAGTGTATGAAAAAAAATGGGAAGTGCAATTCTGATAGGGTTGGTCAGTGGTCCATCAGTGGCTAGGCAATGGCCAGAAAGTGTTTGGCAACTGCCTAAAAGTAGCTGATTCAAGCCACTCTCTAGCTACAGAAGAATACTGTCGATTCGCTGTGATCTGGTTTCAGGTAAAGGAACCCTTAAGAACTAGAGAAAAAAACAGAAAGAATACTTACAGCCAACTTGCAGCAAATACAACAAACTAACATACGGCCTAAATTTCATCATCCCACCTTCGTGGGTTTTTTTCACTGGACACAATCCAAGGTACCTCAAAATAGGCAAAACTGTTCTCATATAACCATAAACTGTAGAGAACTTGTCATGATTCGTAAGAGGGTAGCGAGTCACGCGCTTAGTTTTACCCACGCCGGCCACCATCTTGCTAATGAGGGTAGAAAATATGACAGGCCTAATTAGGATGTATTGGAAATGGATTATAGAATTATTTATTGCATAAAGAACGATGAGTGGATCAATTGAGTCATTTTTCAATATTTTAAACAAACTATCTGGAAAAAATGTTTGCGGAGTAGTACATACAGTCTGATCAAAATACTTAGAGCTACCCAACAAAAATTACAATGTCTTTGTAATTTGACAAAGTACAAATTTCATACTTCCAGGCTCATAACTTGTCGGTTTAATTTTACTTTTTGATGTTGTGCCCACTTGGATTTTGGACACAACATTCTTGGGCAGACACCCACAGAAAGTACCAATAATTATTAAGGACGAATATCTGATGCTATCTCGGAGAACAGAACAATAACCACAGCAATAATATCAGGACTCTGAGATAATAGTATACTTCTAAATTGTTCTCATTCACCTATTTATCAAAGTGCAGATTATGGAAGATCTTGTTGTTATGGATATAGATTAGTACAATATATTTTTTCGAATATACTGTATTATTTCTATTGTAAATGTATGAAGCTTACGATATAAATAAATGAGTGAGTCATTTCCATCATAATATATCACGAGTACATCTGCACCGGAAACATTATACACAAAAATTAGGTTTATGAAGTTTATTGTGGATCATTTTTATCACCCTTCTCTAATTCTGCTAAGCTACTAAGAAATTCATTGAATAAATAAATAAATTAATTATTTTTCATCTAACTGAGCCTTGTCCCAGGTTTGTGGTCAGTGAATGAGTTAATTTATCCATTCGACTAATTTCTCTGGAGTTTAGCTGATTTCAGTTGTATATTTATATAGTGACAATTTTTCATTATTGTAACACGGTCCAATTTAATTTGAATAACTGGTTTACAGGTCGAGTTCATGCGAACATTTTTATCTTGGGAACAGACCTCAGGTAGATGGTCTTATATAGATTCATAGTCTTGGACGGAAGAGCTTTGATTCGGTTATAGGATTGTACGGACTAGAATTACCAAAAATTGGACTTGCGCGGCCCGGGAGAAGTACGTTCGCGCACATATCTGTTTGAAGACTCCTAATTTGGAACATACTGAGTTTACACTGATAGAGCTGGAAGATTCTAGATAAAATTTGTCTGAAAAATTTGGATGCATATAAAATTTATATAAATATTTATCCCAAAAAGGCATATGAAAACAAATGTTTCAATTCTGATACACATGAATGTGTGAGACGACAGTTAAAATTTCTAAGATATATGTGCGGATGATGAATAATATTTGATTGATTAAGTAGATCGATTTGAGAGAGTATACAATGAATAAATGGGACTAAACCCGATATATATCATGAAAAAACCTTTTATGAAACAAACAAGAATGTTGAAGATGATAATACCAATACAGTGTTGTTACACAGTGTTAGTATTTTTCTGACATGGTTTATAACTGACTGGTTGAATCCCACTAGATTTCAGATTTGAAAAAGAGGTTTCCTAATGAGAGCGAATACAAAAATTTATAATAGAATGTATGCCAAATATTTCATAATGCTAGTATTTGCGGAGCGATCGTAATAATTTTTTATATTTCTGATAATAATTTTCTTGTTAATTGATTCCGAAACTCTGAGTCAGAACAAACTGTACTTCTTCGGTCCAAATTATCACAGTATCATAATATGTCTGTTTCAAACCATTTAGAATAGGTACATAAACTTGAAATAATAGTTTTGAAATAACTTCAATTGATCTTATCACATTCCACAAATAATTCACCATCATACATTATTGATGTAACAAATATGTATGAATTCTATGAATATCTCTCACAAATAATCGATATGTTCTATATTTTATGCAATATTGACGCCGACAGTTCATTTCAAAATGTACTCATCGCATCCATATATCAATAAATGAAATATTGTTTGTATATATAAGTTTAACAGTAGGATAATACTCCCTCATATTATATTCAAACCTCGTCAGTAAAAAAATGTCTAAATTACTAGTATGTAGATACAAATGAGTTAGTGATAATTTTGAAAAATCCCCTTGTTACTGATGGTTGCAATTGAATCTTATGTTCGTGATTCTGTTATCAATTTGCTATCACCAAATTTTTACCGAACTCCGAGTTGCTAGATGAAAGTATGGAAGAAAATACTTGACATATTTTTAAATTTAATTTATATCGAAGAAATATGGCTACCACTATTTTACATATATGAATAACGTTTTATTGCGTGGACTAAGTACCACTGCATTGCCCCCTGGGAAGATCCCATACGGAGCTTCTCTATTCGCGCAAGCACATTGATAGAGGTCAATCAATCTTGTAATAAGGATCCAGAATCTATGTAAGAAAGCATTCCTTTTAAGCTCTGATGTGCAAAGCAGAATAATTACTATCTTGAACAAATTAACTAATCTCATTAAATCAAGAGACAAAAATTTCTCCAGTATAATTTGATTCTTAGGAATCCAAAGAGAGATCTTCTATTTGAATGTAGATATTACATGCTATTGCGTTAATAAGAGAGTGTTTCACTAAATATAAACTGTATGAATTTTGGTCACAGGCAAAATAGGTCGCATTTGTATATATATATATATATATATATATATATATATATATATATATATATATATATATATATATATATATATATATATATATATATATATATATATATATATATATATATATATATATATATATATATATATATATATCAATGAAAAAACTTGTTATTTCACTTATACCAAGGTTCAAATGTTTCATACAATCATATGATCTAAGTTCATCTATTATAACAATCATTCCAGTACTTGTAAAATTGAATCAGTCCACCTGAATTGTGGATGAGCCTGGATTGAATGAGTATTCCTTAGTATAAATGTGAAAATTCAGTCTAATGTAGCAAATTAATCCATTGGATTGTCTTGTGATCTGTATTTGAGGTTTTGACTCATCTAAGGACTAGATTAATAAGATCAAAATATTTTATATTACATGTACGAAATTGATGGATCAAATCAACATTATACTGCGAGAACAGTTTTTCATTGATAAGCAACTGAGATATCGATTCTCATGTGTATTCAATCTATTAATGATTACACGTTCAATAATTATGAATATAAATACATAATTGCAAATATTC
Source organism: Dromius quadrimaculatus (assembly GCA_963989225.1). Classification (NCBI taxonomy): domain Eukaryota; kingdom Metazoa; phylum Arthropoda; class Insecta; order Coleoptera; family Carabidae; genus Dromius; species Dromius quadrimaculatus. Next base: position 39,907,478 of record OZ022331.1, on the reverse strand, counting down.
GAGTATCACAAATTTATGTTAGCTTTCTTGTTGATATCTCTCGATCATTCATAAATACTTATAATATTGATTATTCGTTCAAATATGTTGCCATTTGGTTATTAGGTGTACCGTGTAGCATCGGGTTGTAACCAAGAAACATGCTCTCAAAATTGTCAAAATAATTTTTTTTATCTTCAATGACACAATAAAAATAAGAATAAATATATAGCATGAGGACCAAAAAAGTCTATTTATTATCATACTTTAAGTTTTTGGCATCCAGAATCTAATGAGATCCGTCTATTGATGGTCACATGATCTCAAAGATATTATTAAGTTATTTGTGCCAAATATCCTTGGATATTTGATAAAATATATAATCAACATATTTTCAAAACTGTCAAAATTATCTCATGCGATGATCTGAGGATATTATAGTTAATAATGTTAAATTCGGAAAGAAATATCACAAATGTGATATTTTGTTATGCTGGAAACATTCTAATAAAATCAGAATTCAGAAATATCATAGATAATATAAATGTTCGATGAACCCTGACTACCTTGGGCTTTGACTATACTGAACTGAAGAGTCCTAATGAAGACGAAACACGTGTATACAGTTGCTCTCCTATCTAGGATGATGGACATGTCATATCCGACTCTTAGATTTGTAGAACATGGAACATTTATAGTATTCATAAGATTTTTGAATTTTAATTTTATGAGAATGTTGCAGGATAGATGGCGCTGCATATAGTTTCTAGCTCTGCAGACCATTCCTCTTTGTGAGATTGAGAACTTGGAGCTCCACATCCTAACTACTTTAGGCTTTGGCTATACAGTACTAATGAGTCTTAAAAAGGACAAAAAACGTTGCTCCCCTATCCAGGATGTTGGATAAATATATCCGACTCTTATGGCAGATTTCACGATCTCGAGTTAAATTAATCCGGTTTAAAGAGCTCATTTTCTTGGTAACGATATCAATTTCTGTATTTTTTGTGTCATCACTGCCCAATCAAGTTAATCAAATGAATCGAAAGCCTGTTTATTGGTTAACTCCCCATCACTTCAACCCAGATTAATTTAACTCGAGATCATGAAATCGGGCATTAGATTTGTAGCTCATGGAACATTTATATTATTTATAATATTTCTGAACTCTAATTTGATAATGTTACTCCTAGGATAAACTTGAGAGTAGATTAACAGGTATTACATTCGTAATCAGAGTCGGAAATTGACAAATGCCATAGAATCAATTAGGTAGATTCAAGAACTGTCGGATGGAAATTGACTTTAAATATTTCACTTGCATACTAATAAGAAAATGTTAATCTTCATGGAGCTGATTTTTCACTTATTTTTCTGAGTAGTCCATAATACTCATTTTGATGAGTAAATATAGAATACGACTATAAAGGTGAGCTTATCACAAAGATACAGATGAAATTCATTATATTTCACATTGATTCTACACATCTTAAGAGTGCAACATTGCAACAAACCTGATCATCTCGATGGTATAATATGCTTCAATATTATTCTTCTAACCTTTTTCTCTCTCTTTGCCATTCATATTTCAGCAATTATTTATAGCTACCTTCATATTTATCAGTAATAGCCCGATAGGACGCATCTGAACGCCTTCACGAAGTCTTAGGTAGCTAGCTATAATCCTCTATCCGAATTCCTCCACAACATCTCTTCCAAGGGATTACGGACGCATCCGGACTCCTCCACGAAGCCTCAGGTAGCTGACCTTCAAGCTCACTAGTAAATTGAAGCATTATCAGTGGCACTGGAATAGAGGTTTTGCTTTCAACTAGCGATGCTTCGCACCGACAAAACCGGGCTCTGAACGAGCTCGATGTGTGGAATCTAGCGTGCGCTAAACATCTCCTGTTGGGTCGAAAGAAGTCTACAATTTATCTTTCATATTTGTTTGATTGAGAGCTACTGCTTACCCTACTAACAGCTGCAAAGGTGAAGGTGCAGGAATTCGACTATAGGATTATCGTTCTAACCTTACAGTCGGTGATTAAAACAGGTGAATGTGGAGGAATTCGATAAGCTGTCAAGTTCTCATTTGTTCTATTTTTCATTCTTCTACAGTTGATTTTCACATTCTAGAAAACTTGATTTTTAAGTTCTAACTTCAAGATCAGTCTTACCTGACCAAATCTGAAGTTGCTAGATATCAATTTGCAGAAATAAATATCAGTTTCTTTCCACTCTGTGAATCGATGAACATCAGCGAGGACGGGGCGCATCAGATTTCAATTTTATAGTGAAAGTTTGGCTTCCACGGCCAGTTATACAAATATATGTATATGATTCCACCTGTGTCAGAATTAGGTCTTCAATATCCCAGGATATCAGCTACTGTATTCTGAACATCATAAATTTTTTATATTTGCGTTTTCCTTCATATTAGTTCCAACGTTCAAGTCAGAAAGTATTCATGTCTACTTTTGTTCACATCTGTATGTCTGTCAAATGAGTGAGAGCTGAAGCATGAATTTTTCTCTATTTTTTGACATTTCCTGACGGAAATCTTGCTATCCTTGACGCTATCGTACTATATTCTCCTTCTCTCATTCCTATTGTTCTATTTCTGTAATTTTTTTTCTCAAATGTGAGTAGATCCTTCTTGGCTGGCGGCCTGATGAATTATTCAAGTTTTACTTACAAAAGTGAATAGCAATTTTGCAGCGGAGCTGCAAAATGTGTCATGTACGTGCGACAAAATCGCCTTCGGGGTCTAAATGTTGCTAAATGGGTCCATTCGGTAGGATTGGGTAATAAGTTTAGACATTAGGTTGGCAAATTTGAATCAAAAGTGAGATGGGTTCATTGTAAGGGTAGATGAAGGGAATATTTTAATGAAAATTATTAGGATAGGATGTGAGCAGTTTTCTGCAACCACAAGCAGAATCATACAATTTCGATACTTTATTAGGAGTAATAGTAGTCTATACAAGAATAGAGCTCAACTATTTTGCACGAGGTGTGAGAGTTTCAGCTTTAGTACGAGACGTAGTCGAGTTGTGAGATACATATTGCACACTATAGTTCTTCTATGATCAAAGTTCTTATTGGATTATGCAAAACATTGTTAACTAGAATTTTGCATATATACATATATATTATTAGCAAAAGGACGATTAAAGAATGAACAACGTGAACACTCTGTAAATAACCACACTTGTTTTATTATGAATCCAAATATCAAATACACTCATTTAACAAAAATACACCACATAGCGGCAATGATGACTGAACTGATCAAATACCTATTACCGAATGAATAGTTCTTGGTAGACCAACTACATCTCACCACAATTATGCTAAACATTACCAGCATCGATATAATGAATTATATAAGATATCCCAAATGAATTTTATAAATGAATAAATAACGAGAATCACTAGTCTTTTACATAACTTCAATTAACAGAATATTTGACTGCTAACACGGCCAACCTGACAGAAGCTTCGCTCTCGAAGCTTAAAACTGGACTAACTGTAGCTGCTTTTTCAGGAAGTCAAGCTGGAAAATAAATTTTTATGAATCATATTACAATTTTTATTAGTATTATTATATAACCGGACTTCAGTCACAGCCTAGTTCGACCACTAAAGGGTGCAAACTAACACGTAATGGCTTCTAACAGCCCAGTTCGACCACTACAGGGCGCGAACTAACACATAATGGCTTCTAACAGCCCAGTTCGACCACTACAGGGCGCGAACTAACACATAATGGCTTCTAACAGCCCAGTTCGACCACTACAGGGCGCGAACTAACACATAATGGCTTCTAACAGCCCAGTTCGACCACTACAGGGCGCGAACTAACACATAAAGATCACAATACTAACTGGTACAGGATCAAAACACAACACACATTTCAGTACTTACATAAGTCAACCTGTAAGTCAGTTTCATCTACTTCAAGCAAGTCTAATATTTCTTGCATATCACAGCTCAAAGACCAATCAGTAGGCCATTTACGTAACTGCTCTTTAGCAGCCTTGGTAATAACATTTGAGCCAACTTTCTTAAGTTCAAATCTATCGTGATTAAGATGTTTGATCACTTCGAAAGGACCAAGAAATTCGTAGTCCGTTTTACTCATGTGCATTTTCGAGTTACGGTGCATGAGGACAAAATCACCAATTGAGAGCTTCATTGTATCTCTTCTCTTATCATTTATGTTATCTGACTTCCCAATAGTCGGATTCAAAAGCTTTCGCACTTTTTCTCGATCCATTTCTCGACTACGGATCGGGGACAGATCCACAGACAAATCTCGCAGCAACTCCTGGATTAAAGGTACTGATCCTTCAATACCTAGCAATAGCATAAGAGGTGAGGTTTTCGTAACTTTATGCATGGTCGTGTTAAGCACCAATTGAATTTTCCATAAATTGCTCGACCATTCTGACTTAACTTTTGTCTCAATGCGAATAAGATTCATAATGGTTCTCATATAGCGCTCGACTTGACCGTTACCACGATGAACATCTGGGGTAATGAAATGATAATCAATACCCAGTTCATCCAAGAATTTTGGCAGACTATTATTTTTAAAATTTGAGCCTGCATCCATAACAAGTCGCCTAGGGGTCCCAAATAGAAAAATAACAAATTTTAATCGATCTTTTGTTTCAGTAGCTTTCACTGATTTCATCGGCAATAGCAAACAATATTTCGTAAACGCATCCACTAAGACTAATATATGCTTGTAGCTCTCAGTTGTTAATGGCAAAGGACCTAAACAATCGATATGTAATGTGTGAAAAGGTTGTTGAGGTTTCTGCACAGGCTGAATGTATCCTTGTAGTGGACCAGTCCTAGTCTTTTTCACTGCACACACTAAGCAGTGTTTTACATAGTTCTTAGTAAATAACCTAAGACGAGGAAACCAAAAGAACTTCGCAATAGAGTCATATGTCTTGTCAGTACCGATGTGACACTGTTCGTCATGAAATATTCTCAATAGACCTAAACGACTTTGTCGTGGCACAAACCATCTTAAATTAGTTGATCCGTCAGCATTGTTATTTTTATGCAGGAGAAGGCCGTCTCTTTCTTCATACTGCTTTGAGTCAAGCTTACCACTCCTCAGATTTTCCAGCATCTTCTGGGCTTCTAGGCTGCCCTTTTGCACTGTATAGAGCCAGTTTTGATGCGAAATTTGCAAAATGCGAGCTGGATTACGACTTAAGTAATCTACGTGTGGCAATGAACTGCCTTTCCTATTCCTTTTAACAAAGATTTGTGAGGTTTCATTTTATGTTGAAACATGTAGGCATGTTTTGATGATAATAAGGAAATATCTGCGCCCGTATCGATTAGTCCTCGAAACTTAATGCCATCAATCGAAACCGTTGTGAGCTCTCTAGCAGTGCCTGAAGATAAAGAGATCACTTTTCTACGCTTGTCTATGTTTGCTTTTGTAAAGCAAATATCAACTGTGTGACCTGGCTTTGCACAAAAAGAACATACATTTTTCGAATTTTCATGTGTACGTTGTTGGCTAGGACCGGCTCTTGAAACGTCCCGTGCCATGGGTTTACGATCCGAGAAAAAACATTTACTGCGCACATGTCCTGGTTTGTCGCACTAAAAACATCTAACTAGTTTATCTTTCATACGTGTATTGAAACAACGTCTTTTCGCGGGAGGTGATTCCGTAATACTGGCTCTAAGCGGTTCATTGAAAGTCGTTACGTAATTAAACAATTCGGAAACAGTTTTGCAATCCCGTTGCATAGCTCATTGATACCATATACAATTAGTTCTACAAGATCGCTTTCTCTCCACGATGCTCGCAGGCTTCGAGGTAAAGCTAATTTATCATGTATGTAAGTTTCGTAACAATCAACCCGGGAGGAATTGAATGCAGCAGCTTCTTCAAATATGCGCCCTAAATTCCGTTTTCGCGGAAACGCTTCCAAGAAATCACGCCTGAAAGTCTTCCAATCGCGGACATCAGGGGACCATTTATCGTACCAGCGCTTAGCATTCTGTAACAAAAATCGGCCTACCCTGATTAAGATCTGCAGATCACTTACATTAAATTCATTCCGTATAGCTTCCACGAAATCGATCCATTTCCCGCGTCGTCGACGTCAGGATTAAATATAGGGAGGTCTATTTGATCTGGCATGGTCTTGCTGGTTTGCAGAGCCTTAGCGAGGGCAGACAGAATAGCACGAGAACTTGCGTCGTCTTCCGTCATAATTAATCACTTATCACTACACTGTGTTCGTCGGCGAATCCCACTTCTGATATTAGCAAAAGGACGATTAAAGAATGAACAACGTGAACACTCTGTAAATAACCACACTTGTTTTATTATGAATCCAAATATCAAATACACTCATTTAACAAAAATACACCACATAGCGGCAATGATGACTGAACTGATCAAATACCTATTACCGAATGAATAGTTCTTCGTAGACCAACTACATCTCACCACAATTATGCTAAACATTACCAGCATCGATATAATGAATTATATAAGATATCCCAAATGAATTTTATAAATGAATAAATAACGAGAATCACTAGTCTTTTACATAACTTCAATTAACAGAATATTTGACTGCTAACAATATATATATATATTGTTATAAAGTTTATTGAGTTTGCAGTTTTTTAAAATTCTCATTTATTTCATTCGCCCGAGCTATCGCCAATAATTTTTGTCTTCTTCAGGAGACTAGAGTAATATAAACAATAAGACAGTTGAATTAAATGAGCATTTGGAATGGATAGAAAACAACTCACAGAAAAATAGAGAATTAAATATCACAAGCATACAAAAAACTGATAACAACTGGACAAGAGGAGTGAACCAACCATAAAAAGCCATTAAAAACTCTTGAAAAATTAATAGATAAAAGTAAATATATATTATCAAAAAGGATGGAGGTATGAAATAATTGACAATGATATAAATATACTCTGCAAAACATGTGAGGAATAAATATATAAATAAATAAATTATCAACAAATGAATAAATTCTTTGGAACTGAAAAAAATATATAAATAAACATGGAGTGTCATGAATATGAACACTTGATTATATTTGAATAATATGAACTTGAATTTTGGGTATCTGTTTTTTTATTAAGAGTGTTGTTATGGAAATTAATATGATACATTTCAAGAAACAGACGTTTGACATAATTATCACTCCTGTCAAGAATTTCAACATTATCAAAGTCTGGATGATGGTTGGATTTGTTGGTATGAATTGATAACGCACAACAGTTGATTTTACTAGGATTACTACAATCACTCCTCTTGGCTATAATTATTGACTTCAAAAGTCTACATATCTGTCCAAAATAAATTAAAGTGCAGTCTTTACAACTGATTTTATGAATAACATAATTTTTGTAGGCGTAGCAGTCTTGTGTTATTGGCCAAAATAAAATATTTCTCTTTTAAAATTTAGTCTAGCTTTCGACTTTATTTAAGTCTTCAGTAGGACAATTTTTCGTGAGATATGTGTAAAGTGCCATCATTTAGTAAATCGGTTTTTTGTAGATATTTTTGCTGGATGTTTACAACTTTCTCAAATTTTAGATTTAGGGTCGTATTTTGACAATTATTAATATTAATACCTGGTATTGATATGTGCATGAAGTGGAATGTTTACATTCTTATTGAATACAATTTATGCTGTTGGAACATTCTTTTTACTGACTAATGAAGTTCCATTCTATATTTTAATTTTTTTTTTGAGATCACACATACAGAAAAATTCTCCAACAAATCAGTGCAGTTTCTTAATGAAATACGTGAAAAATACATATTTGTAATAAGATAGAGACAAATATTACCTGTTTTGCAATAAAGTGACTTGAATGGCTATATCTCATTTCTTGAGATTGAGAAAGTGCCTTTCAATGGAAATTTATATGCGCTCTGTATTAAGTTGATGTTCTGCTAATAATGTTATCTTTATGTTGAACTAGCGCTTGATCAGATCATGAGATGAAAATACTAATTTCTCTACGGTCGTGTATAAAATGAGTACCTATTTAACGTATCACAAACGATGCGTAAAATAAGTCTTTCTCACGTTATAGTTTTATCACCATTTAAACGCGCAGCAATCAAGCTCAAATTACTATTATTCAGAATTATTCAATATCTTGATTGTTGCATCTTTGATGGAAATAGTATATTCCGATACAAGTGCGGAATGGAGAACATTCCATGCGAAAGTGAATAATTCAGCCACGAGACAAAGAATTCACATAAGCATGGAATGATCGATTCGCACGAGTGACGGATGCTATTTTTTCTACAGTCAAAGATGTTCGCGGAAATATTTATAGCGAAAATATGCCGTTTTATGAGAAAGAATTTGCTCTATTGATCTTATTTCAATTCATCAAACTTTGATAAAATTGCTCATATTGATTTTTTTTTGGAGAGGAATGATGAGAAAATCGAGAGCAAATAAAATTGGGACAGCAATGGAACAGTTTTTTTGCGACGCCACGCGGCTCTCCTAAGAACTTCTGAGCGTGCGGAATGACTCCCATTCCGCACGCTACAGGGTATAGTGACTGTAGAAAAATATTGTTTTCCTACAGTCATTATAGGAAGATACTCATTCCACACGCTGTGGAATGATCTCCATTCCGCACTTGTATCGGAATATACTATTTTTCTCGTATTCTACTCATGTTAAGTATAGAATAATTTTGACACTTGTTATTTGACAGTAATAAGACTGTTACCAAATGGTGCAAATAATAACTGCTTGACTTATGAGTTGTCTTATGTCAAGTAGTGTAATGTTACAAAGACTGTAAATTGGAATCTGAGAGAGATTATAACAACTAGATTTGATATGTTGTCTAGACATGCCTCATTCATTGAAATAATGGAAATACTATACTGACGTGGATTCTGCTATATCAACTATCTCCCACGAGCCTAAAATTGAACTATTCTAAAATAAATGTGGAAACTCCAGGTCACGGAATATTGTTCAATTCGCAGTTTGATGATGGAAGTACAAAAATTTGAATTTCAAGTGTCATCAAAGATTATGCTCCTAAAAAATGAGAAAACTCATAGCTTTAATGATTCACTGTAAACAAACATTCAATCTATGAGATTCCAAATCACAGAATTTAGTAGAGAACATTGTCTTCATGTGTACAATCAATCTTTATTTTATATATAGTCAAAGCAAGTATTTATCATAAATCTACATTTGATATGACGGAGACCTTCATTGCAGACATTAACTAAATACAAACCCTACCAAATTAACACAAACTTGCAAGTTACGACGGTAGAACATCGCTTTGAACATAAATAGCACTGCTCACTTGATGTAAATCGGCTTTGCATATCACTTGCTGGTCCTGATTCAGCATCTAAATGTGAATAGATCGCTTGGACCTGAGAAGGCCATTGGGAGTGCGAACTTCTAAATTAGGGTGAGTAATTTACCACCTATTACGTAATAGTGCTAAGTGTAGAATTTATCAAAGTTGAATATATTTGATATGCGAAAATGTTGGTCTAGGGGAAAATACATACATAATACAGTAATTGATGGAGTTTAAACGATATATTGCTAATTGAAGTTTAAGTAATTAGTCAACAGAGTTTATTAATTCTAAAACATATTTGGAATATATTGACTGTAAGCATAGATGATAATTCATCATAGACCATATAGTTCTTGATTACTCTCCCATACGAATTTATTGATATTTGAAATTGAAATAATAAGAGAGAATCCTATTTCTTCATATCAAAGATTATAATCAAAATAACTTGAAATGGATTCATAAATACAGAGTGAAATATTAGAGTTGCTCCTAAAATCCTGAAAACGTTAAATTTTCGTGATTAGAATAGCTTCTATCAAAAAAATTCCAAAATTTATTTTGAAGGTCTTGCAGCTCCCTAAATATTATCTTTTTCGGGCATCATGATTACTCTTAAAGATTTGAGATAAACTCAAGATATGAGCCTGAACTGCAATGTACAGGCAACCACTTTGTTGGGACCGTTTTTCAGAAATTCGCTCCCAAATACCCACTTTAGATAGTGATACAAGTACTCAAATTGCTGTCAAAAAAATTTACATTAAAAAATCTGTACCAACTATTCTAATTATGATTGAACTAGAATAGCGAGTTTCAAGTTTTTCAACATAATTTTTTTGAATTACTCCAAGTATTGCTATCTTTCTTGGATTCTAACGCGTAGAACATTGCTTCGCTAAGTGAAATGCACTGAAGAATCAATATCATTGCAATAAAAATGATATGAGAGAATTAAAGTTTGAAAAATTCAAAACGCGCATTTATTATTCAACTGATAATGCACTCAAACAATTCATATAAGATAGCTCCACTGGCTTCCATGCATTTGCAAATCATTTTGCAATCATAGATATTATGTGCATTTGGGTCAAGGATGACATATACGACCCCACTGAGCCCAATGAACATAATTTTTTAGAAGTCAGTTGGATTGTTGGTCTGTCTGTCTGAAAGCATGATAACTTGAGAACGCGTACGAATTTTCGACTGATATTTCCCATTTAAGTTCTTTATCAAAAATCTGGGTTCAAGTTAGTGGATGAGCTTCAAGCTTTCTTAAACCAGTGGTACTAGAGCATTATTGATAAAACTTTTTAGTTTCTTGCGTTGATTTTATGAACGGTAATATTTATCATGAAACATAGAGTGACTAAAATTGATCCTCAAATAATTTGGCACAAAACTCATCTCGTAATTTGATGTATTGTAAAATATAACCATTTGATCAAATTGTATGTAAAATACTGTACCGGAGTGTTAATGATCTGAGAAATTGAAGCACCTGGAGTTAACGCTCAAATAAAAAGAAATCATTTCAAACGTTCCTTATATTTATCAGCGGTTCATTTGTTATCATTGAAATTTTGATTATCATATAATTGCTCTAAAGCGAAGAAACAATGAAAATCATAATGTAAAAGAAGAAGTATTACTATCCATATTTGGACATCACATGCAACCGTTTGTCAATTGTTTATTTCAAAATAGGTTATCTGATTCTATCATGTTTGGTATCAAATTGAAGCTCCGCGGAATTATTCCTAGAAGAAGTGTCAAAAAGAATATTCCAAAAATTTTCAATTGAAGACCTTATCATATCTGTCTTTTTGGTGAAAATGAGATATGTATTAGGTTCTGTTCGAAAAAATTCGCTTTATCCTTTGGTGCAACATAAGCGTATATGTAGAAATTTGTTGGGACTGGGAAACATAGAATACAGATACTCTTCATTTTGTTTGGTGCAACACTGGTATATCTGTAGCATAAATAAGTGCTTGTTCCACCAAACATAAGTACTCCCACTCTGTACTATCATTCAGTTTAGTTCGTTTCGCTGGGAGAATCTATGGATAAAAAAGTTTGAAAAAGACATCACAGAATGAAAATAGAGAAAAATTTACTATGTCTAAATACAGGATAATCCAATACTTGAAAAACACGAAAATGAAATATACTGCTGCACAGCAATCAATTTTTTGGTTCACTCTGAATTTACGATTTAAAATACCCCTAAGGAACTCTCAGGAATAAATAAAATACAGTTGTATACAGAGCCTATAGCAATAAAGAGAAAAAATACGAAAACGTGCTACTTTTGGCAAAAAAATATGTATCTAGAGCAGATATGACTTGTTATGAAGGATTAAAATCTGATGATCCTTGTTAAAGTGACGCCAAGGACACCGACACGATAGATGAGGACGATGAAAACTGATAGAAACAAATATTTAAAGTATCTTATTAGAGTTAATAATACATTTTGTATTCACTTCAACTTTTCCATCCATTAAATTAATTTAAATGAGAATTACCGTGTTGATTTTCCACAATGTTGGGAGCAAGAAGAAGATATTTGCGTGATAAACAATTTTGTTTTAACGAAATCTAAATTATATTTTGAAATTCAGTATTCACAACACATTTCTTCTAATGGCACAAATATGACCAAGATTTATTCCAATATAAAAAAGATAATCAGTTTTTTATTCCACCTGAAAATCATGGAAAAAATAGATTTGTCCTTGTTGCTGCAGGGTCTTCAATTGTTTCTTGATAGTTATTCAGATGATATCTAGTTTGGTATGAAGCTAAAGCTTTAAAATGAATAATTTGTTTGGTTGTCAATTGTTTTTTAACTTGAACAGACTATGTCAAGTTTGAGATCGATTAAAGCAACTGGATATAAAACTAATGGCAATTATGGAATAAAATAGTTATTCCATATAACGTTCATCTGTAACTTTGACAAAGACAGTAGATACTTTGAAATATGCAATCAATTGATATGACACTCCAAATTTATGAAATACCAATTGATCTGGGCATCTAATTAATAGTAGGAGAAATACTGTGTTGGCCACATTTCAGGAACTCGATATTTCGAAGTATATTGAGATGCATGCGACAAGTATGTTAGTAAATTAAATATCCTATAACTATTTATAATAGCCATTGATGTAATAAGTTCATCATCCAGGGCTATACTGGACAGTTTATAGGCGAACGAACAAAGCCCTATGTGCGACTGAGATTTTCTTCCTCTTTGCTGGAATTGTTTTGACATATTGAAGATCCAATTTGATTTGTCTGTTTGTAGTCATGTGTGCGAGCTTTACGGATCAAATCAATATTATTATGATAAGAAAATGAATAATTATGAGAAGTAAACATGATTTCAGAGAGCATTTGCTTATTTAAACATGTAACCGTAAGATTAATAGGGCCTGTGCGTAGTCTTGAGTTTTACACAGTATAGTTGCAAAGCTGTTGAAATTATCTCGTAATTTACAATGATCTGGAAATATTATAGTTAATGATCACAAAATCCAGCTGAACATCAGTTTAGTTTGTTGATATTAATTACATGCAACATTTGTTATAATTCAATTTACATATTACTATCCATTCATAATTTGATAATGATGGACGAGAACTTCAAAAGTGTAACTATTGGCCTCGGTATCGAGAACAATATCAATACCAATACTGTCTCTCACAGATATAGACTGAGACCGTGATACCAAGTGCAATCAATTCAAGACTATATTGAGCTACAATGTGGTCTTAGTCTAAAAAGTCTTTGAAGATCATAAAAAAAATTCAAATTTTAGATGGAACCGCGTCAGATGAATCACAACTATTCAGCTATCAAACCAGCAATTTACCTGAACTATTCCATTGAATTTGTTATAATAAGATAAGGAGAAAATGGATGCAAGACTGTTATCTGAATTAAAAGGGCTCCCTCAAATATCATCTATTTCGGATCTACTTTCATATCTCAATCAATTGAATATTTTTTATTTGTTTGATATTGTAGGCTTTCAAATCGCGCGCGTCGACAGCAGCGCCGGAAACGGAAGGAAGATTGTCACTATTACTGTTAAAAAACAATAGAGAATAGTGAAATGTGAACAGTAATAAAATGCAACCGAATTTTTGTAATTTTATATTGAAATAAATAATTGTAACAAGGCCATTCCTACAAAATCAGAAGTGGAATAGTGGATTCAGTTGTGTAATATTGTGACTTGAGTTTCCTGATGCGGTTTTGAGTACCGGTTTTTACGTTGAAGTCGGAAGAAAACGTGTGACGAGTTTCCATTGAAAATTCCTGTGTTCACGAGAGACAACGTGACGAATTTTAGAAGACTCCTGTGTTCACACACCGTTCAGGATGGACGAAGAAATAAAACAAGAATTAAAAGTCATGAAAGAAGAGAGGAAAGCTCATGCACAACAAATAGAACAAATGTTGGTACAAATGTCAACAATGATGGAGCTTTTGAAGGTCAGGGATGATGAAATAGTTTCGTTACGAAGTAGTATACATGCTCCTGAAGTTCAAGTAGCCAATTCGACTATTCCTTATGCCGAAATAGCAAATCAGTTGCCTACATTTAGCGGTGACAGCAAAGAAGCTTTAGATGTTGAAACGTGGGTAGAACGTGTAGATGCTCTGAAATGTATGTATGATCTTAATGATGATGTAATTCGAGTTTTAGCTACCAACAAGCTATTAAATATTGCACGTAAGTGGTATGACACCGAAGATGATAGTCTTAAGAAGACATGGGAGAATTTAAAGAAAGAATTAATTGAAGTATTCACTATTAAAGAGGATCTTGGTGCATTAATGGAGAAAATAAGATCAAGAAAATGGCGTGAAGGTGAACCGTTCCAAGAATACTATCACGAGAAATTGGTTCTGACAAGAAAGGCGCGAATGAGTGAAATAAAGGCAATATCACACATGATACGGGGAATTGAAAATTTTACTGTAAGAACCCAAATGATAACTTCACAACATAAAACCTTGAAGTCTTTCTTTCAAGCAATGAAATTATTAGCACCCGAAATCTCAAGTTTCACCCGACGATCTGAAGATAATCGTGACGCAAATCTGAGGTGTGACGTATGTAAGAAGGATGGGCATACGCGTGATAAATGCAGGTACCGAGAATTAAATACTAAAACTAATGTAGAATCCAAATAAAAGAGACCTATTTGCTTCAAATGCAATCGTGAAGGTCATATTTCACGTTTTTGTACTTTCGGCAATGTAATCAATAAAATAGGTGGAGAAAGTTCAATCACTAACACAGCAAATATGATAGCTAATGTTTCAACTAATAAATATCATAAAAATGTCAAAATAATAAATGACACTATTGAACTGATTGCGTTGATAGATACAGGATGCAAAACAACATTAATTAACGAAGTCCATTTGAAAAGATTGAGTCTTGAATGTTTTGATAAACGGAATTCTCTGGTTGGTTTAAACAAAACTAAAATATTTTGTAATCTTGCTCTACATGTTGATATATTGATTGATGGGAATATTTATAATATTTACGCAATTGTTGTACTCAATGAGTCTATTGAAACTGATATTATTTTAGGACAGTCGTTCTTAAATACTGTTGACATGAAAATAAATGAGAAAGATATTGTTTTCAGTAAACCTACAAATGGTTCTGATGAATTATCAGAAATTGTCGAAATCATGAAGATAGAAGTCGAGGACTACGAATTTGATGTAGATGTAAACCAGTCAGTTGGTTTTCAATACATAAAAGAAATTAAAGACTTGATTTCAGATTATTTACATTCTCCAAGGTCTGTGGTTAAAACGGTCGATCTAAAATTGAACATTAGTTTGAAAACAGAAAATCCAATAAGTTGTAGTTCAAGAAGATTGGCTCGGTTTGAAGAAGAAAAAGTCAACGAAATCGTTGAAGTTTGGCTGAAGAAAGGAATTATCAGACACAACAACTCGGATTATGCAAGCCCCGTGGTGCTGGTGAAGAAAAGAACGGAGAACATCGTTCATGCGTGGATTACCGCTCATTGAATGAGATCATCATCAAAGATAAGTATCCTATCCCTCATATTGACGATTTAATTAACAATTTGAGTTATGCGCGATATTTTACCGCATTGGACTTGAAAAACGGATTTTTCCATATAGACGTCGCTGAAGATTCTATCAAATATACATCATTTGTTGTACCACAAGGACAGTACGAGTCTCTAGAAATGCCATTTGGCCTAACTAATAGCCCGTCGGTGTTCCAACGCTATGTGAATTTTGTCTTTCAAGATTTAATCAAGACAAACGAAGTTCAGGTATATATGGATGATATTTTAATAGGGTCAAGAACAATTGAGGAACATATAAATACCTTGAAAGCTGTATTTAAGAAGATAAAGGACTATGATATCAAACTGCGTTTGGACAAATGCCATTTCGCAAAGACAACAATTGAATATGTTGGTTTCAATATCACTTACAACACAATTAGACCAGGTCAAGCGAAGACTAAAGCAGTAACTGATTTTCCAGTTCCTACAACTAAACGTTAGGTAAGAGGATTTGTGGGCCTTACTAGTTACTTCAGATGTTCCATAAAAGGTTATTCAGTAATTGCTAAACCACTCACTGATTTTTTAAAAGAAGACTCAGTATTTAAAATTGATCCGAATGAAATGAATGCAATACGAGCCTTAAAAACTGCATCAATATCAAAACCAATACTCAAAATATACGATCCAGAACGAGAAACGCAATTGCATACAGATGCTAGTTCCCATGGCTATGCAGCTGTTCTCCTGCAGAAGCATGACGATGGAAAATTTCATCCGATATGCTATTATAGTACCAAGGCAACTGAAGCTGAGTCAAAATTGCATAGTTTTGATCTAGAAACTAAAGCAGTTGTACTAGCGCTAGAAAGGTTCAGAATTTATTCACTTGGGAAGCCATTTACAATAGTTACAGATTGTATCGCGTTGAAACAAACTCTTGAGAAAAAAGAGATTAATCGGAAAATATGCCGTTGGGCATTACTAATGCAAGAATACGATTATAAAATCATACATCGGAAAGGAGCTCAAATGCTTCATGTTGATGATTTAAGCCGTCAGTTCAATTGTGGAATGGTTGAGGACGGAAACGAAGAAGAGGAAGAAGAAGATTATATTGACATTATTACGTCTCAAGAAACCGACAACGAGTTACGAAAAATGAAATATCAATTGTTGCAAGAGGGGTGTGATGGTGCATATCAAGATTATATACTTTTGAATGGAAAAATTGCCAAGAAGGTCAATGACAAATATCTGTATGTCGTTCCGAGAAAAATGAGAAAACAAATAGTAATGAAGATACACAACGATATTTCTCATCTGGGATCAGAGAAAACTCTGGCAGAATTAAGGGAGAAATTCTATTTCAAAAATATGCGGAAGTACGTGATCAAATGTTTGAAAAACTGTATCGAATGCGTTGAGAATAATTATAGGGCTGGAATGTCCGAAGGTTATCTTCATCCGATTGAAAAGGGTACACAGCCATGGAATACACTCCATATTGATCATGTGGGGCCCTTAGAAAAATCAAATTCTGGAAACAAGCATATATTTGAATTGATTGACGGATTTTCAAAGTTTACAATTTTGAGAGCCACGAAAACAACGAATACGGCTGAGGTTCTAAAACATTTGAAAAGTATTTTCAAAATATTTGGGACGCCCAACAGGATAGTATGTGATAGAGGCACCGCTTTCACCAGCAATGAGTTCGTGGATTATTGCAAGGAATTCAACATTTTGCTTGTACACATCGCTGTTAAAACTCCTAGATCTAACGGACAAATCGAACGATACAACAAAACACTTATGCCGTGTCTACTAAAAGAAACAAAGTCGCCTACAGAATGGGACGAAGTGTTAGGTAAAGTTCAAATTTCTTTGAACAAGACAATTCAGAAAAGCACAGGAACGAGTCCAGGTGGAATATTGTTTGGATATAAAATACAATATGGTCGCAGCCCATTGCAAGAACAGCTAGAAAACGAAGTGGATGCGTATCGTTATGCGCAACGTAGAGAAGAATGTCGTAAAGAAGTCGCTGAAAACTTGAAGAAGAATCAAGAACTCAACAAAGTTAATTATGATAAAACGAGACGACCAGCCACTCAATTCCATGAAAATCAACTGGTTGCAATCAAGAGAACCGGTGTCGATCCTGATTCAACACCTAAGATGTCGAAAAAGTTTATCGGTCCTTATATCGTAAATAAAGTTCTAAGTAAAGATAGATATATAGTTACAGATGTCCCAGATAATCAGCTGAAGCAGAAGCCATATGATAGTGTCCTGCCTCCTGAGAAACTCAAACCATAGCCTGAAGAAGATGAAAGTGATTCAAGCGAAGAAGGAAGCGATTGTGGCACCATTCTTGGGAATGAAGAAGTTGCCGAAACAAAGGAAGAACCCGTCGAAGGAGACACCATCGAGCCGATGATGAATCAGGAAGGGCCGAGCTGTAGGCTTTCAAATCGCGCGCGTCGACAGCAGCGCCGGAAACGGAAGGAAGATTGTTACTATTACTATTAAAAAACAATAGAGAATAGTGAAATGTAAACAGTAATAAAATGCAACCGAATTTTTGTAATTTTATATTGAAATAAATAATTGTAACAAGGCCATTCCTACAATATATTGCAGAATATTGAAACGTGCGAAAGTATAGAAATTCGTAGAAGTGAGGTAGGCTTGGACCTGACCTTGTCTGGATGAGGCCTTTCATCCTCGTTGTATCGCACCGTATCGCACCAGACTACTCCGCACGATGGATAAATCTAGCAACATGTGCTAGACTAAATCTGGACCTTTCGAGAAAACGGGTTTCCATATATAAACGCAAGCAAACGACTTGAGGAGATAGTGTCATGGTAAATCTAGAGCAGTGAACATCTAATAGTGAAGTGATCAGTGTATATAAATAGTTAAATATAAATATCCTCGGATTTGTTTAAGATAGTAGTAAGTGATGAGTAAATTCTATAGTGTTGATTAGTAATATCCGGAAGGATAAATCTTTTATTTAATTTTCAATCATTGAATAGTGACTTTTACTTTATTTATAAACAATTACCTTTTAAGTAATGAACATTACAATACATATTCAATCATACTAATGAAGCTTCAATATGGTAACGAGAATGTACTACTGCAAAGGTGTCTTTTTATTATTTTTACTGCAAATATCGTTCTACTCCACCTCAAGAACTTGATGCATGGGTATGGAAAAGCCTCAAACACTTCTGATATTTGAACAACGAGTAGGTAGATTCCAATATATAATAGCTTCAATATCCGCTCCTGTCCAGATTAAATAATTATGAAGGAAACTACTGCACGAATCACATTTTGAATGTAATGAATAGTAGTCGGTATAAGGAAGGAAATACAATGTAATAAATCTGTCTGGAATATACAGAAACGTATTATATTGGCTCTTGAAGACTGTTAACAAGTAATACATAATAAGGCATAACGATATCTGATAATGATATTGCCTTACATGATATAGTTTTGCTTCATGTAACTATCAAAAGAGTAAGTCGATATGTATTTGCATGCAACAAGCGGCAATTATATTGTTTCACCATCCGAATAAGTGTCTATTTGATAACACTTTTATCAAATTAAATTTTCAATACCATTTCATCTCAAAATGACTGTATCATACTTCAAGATTGTAATGCAACCCGGCCGAGAGTGCTCCTCGAACTTATATTGCTGACTACTAAATTCAATTTTTGTGAATATATACATTCTTGAATGTTAAATAAAATGGGTGGAAATACTAGAAACATGAGTGCGATTGTAAGTGAAGCTTTAGCTACACTTCTTCAAGACGAATCTTTCATCGCCAAATTAGTGGATGAAGTGTGTGAGCGACTTGAAGCTAAAATTGATCAACTCAAGTTAAATTATGAGGTTTCCTTAGCTGAAATCTCGAATGAAAACAAAGTGCTCCGTGAAGATATTGACCGCTTGGAACAATACTCCAGAAGAAATTGTATCCGCGTATTTGGTGTTTGTGAAAAAGTGAGTGAATGCGTCGAAGATACAGTGTGCTCAATCTTCAAAGATAAGTTAAAAGTTCCGATTGAAAAGCATGATATTGATCGATGTCACCGTACTGGAAAAATTAACTCTAAAAAAACACACCCAATAATAATTAAATTTACTTCGTTCAAATCCCGCGAAATTGTTCTGAAGGCGCGAAAATTGCTTAAAGGATCAAATATAAATATCAAAGAAGATCTTACAGCCAAAAGGCTAGAGCTATTGTATACTGCTTCAAATAAATATGGCTTTAAGAACGCATGGTCCTTTAATGGAAACATTTTTATAAAACGCGGTGATTCAATACAA
The DNA here is from genome assembly GCA_963989225.1 of Dromius quadrimaculatus. Lineage (NCBI taxonomy): Eukaryota > Metazoa > Arthropoda > Insecta > Coleoptera > Carabidae > Dromius > Dromius quadrimaculatus. Next base: position 39,887,657 of record OZ022331.1, on the reverse strand, counting down.
CGTATTAATTCAGTCGATGAATTATAAATGTTTAAAAATATGGATTGAACTAATAAATTTAGCATCTTCCACATTACCTCAGTAGTATTAAATTATTATTTTTCACTTGGGGCTACATTAAGAATGTGTCATAATTCTGTATTTTTTTTGCTTCTGAAATTCACATTAATTTTTGTAAGAATATACTTTTTGCAAATTATTTCGAAATTACTTGTTGTACTTAGTTATCAACTGAATAGTTTGTTGACCTTATATACTTGGCTTAATCTTGTGTATGTGCTGTGCCAATTTTAATTTGTTGTTACTTTATATTGAATTGAACTTGCTTCGATATTTGCATGAATATTATATTCTTTGTTTATTCTCTCATACTTTTTTATCTTTGAACAGCATTTTTTCGCATTTTTGTATATATTGAGAATGCGTATTTATTATCAAAATGTACGTGGACTTAATACAAAACTTCCAGAATTCTACAATAATACTTGTTCCTCTGATTTTGATATTATCTGTGTCACTGAATCATGGTTAAATATATCGGTATTAAATAGTGAAATTTTCAATGATAATTTTGTAGTTTATCGTTCAGATAGAGATAACATCAGGTCTAATAAGAAATTTGGCGGAGGAGTCATTTGTGCTGTTAACAACACTTTGCGATCTTCCATGATCAATATTCCAACGCATCCAGATTCAAAGTTTGATATTACATGTGTAAAGGTACAATACTCATTCCATGATTATATTTATATTATCACTGTTTATCTTCCCCCTCCTATAACATCTGAGCAACTTAATTTATTTTATACTTATGTTGAGACCTTGCCTTTCGCTTTTAATAATAATTTAATTGTAATTGGTGATAATAACATATCTCACTTGGCTGATTATTATAGAAATGGCTCGTCCAATACTATAGTGAATGATTTCATCAACTTTAATATTTTTTTTCTTTGGATCAATATAATAATGTTTTTAATGGCAATAATAAGATTCTTGATGTTGTTTTTTCTAATATAGATTGTAGTGTTATTCATGATCCAGTTCCTCTTGTTAGTGAGGATAATCATCATCCTACTCTTTCTATTGAAGTTGTGGAATTAAATACTCGTGATCGATCGTTGAATATGAAAGATAATATCATACGTGACTTCAAAAATGCAAACTATTTGTTACTTCACGAATTGCTTAATTCTACAGACTGGTCTATTTTAAAGAATTATAATGATGTTGATATGGCCTTTGAAAGCTTTCATGAAATGCTTGATGATATATTCAACAAATGTATTCCAAATAAAACAAAAAAGAATAATTCAAAATATCCTCCTTGGTTCACTCTCGAAATAATCAAGAATTTGAAATCAAAAGAAAGAAATCGTCAATTATATAAACGTTTTGGGATAGAATCTTGCAAGTGTGATTATATAAATTTAAGGAAAAAAATTAAAACTGATATAAAATTAGCACATGCAAATTACATGGTCACTGCTGAGAATAATATCAAATCTGATCCATCTTTGGTCTTTAATTATTTAAAAAGTAAGAGAAGTTCACACAGTGTTCCTCAAATCATGCATCATAATGATAAGATATGTGATAATGGTTCTGATATCGCTCAAGCATTCGCAAATTTTTTTTCTAGTGTTTACAACAGTAATAATGATACGATACATATCAATACCAAGACTAAAACTAATTGCTTGAATAGTAATCTTGTTGACATTCAGAGTATATCAAAGGAAGATATCTTAAAATCAATAAATCATCTGAAACCAAAACCAAATTTGGGTCCTGATAATTTACCTTCCTATATTTTAAAAGGCTGTAAAGATATATTTGTTGAACCACTATTCATACTATTCAATCTTTCGCTAAATTAAAGTATTTTTCCAGCAGTACTCAAAAACTCACAAATATGTCCAGTTTTCAAATCAGGTGATTCAAGTAACATATGTAATTATAGACCTATCGCGCTGTTGTCTAATATATCTAAGATATTCGAAACAATAATTTTCAATAAAGTTTATAACGATGTATCACAAAGTATCCCTCCATTTCAGCATGGATTTATCAAGGGAAAATCTACAGTCTCCAATTTAATGAATTTTACAGATCACGTTCTCAACAATTTCTCAAAAAATTCACAAATTGATGTTATATATACTGATTTCGCTGAGGCGTTTGACAGAGTTAGCCATAATATCTTAATAAATAAATTATACAATAACTTCAATTTTACTCTTCCGCTGTGTCAACTGATAGCATCTTACCTCACCTGCCGTTATCAGTATATTCGAATAAATGGATATTCCTCAAATTACTTTTTAGCTAACTCTGGTGTGCCTCAAGGCTCAAATTTAGGTCCTCTGTTGTTTCTTCTGTTTATCAACGATATAACTGCTTCAATCAAGTACTCAAATATTTTAATGTACGCAGATGATATAAAAAATTTTAAAACAATTAATTCGATTGATGATTGTTATGAACTTCAAAAGGATGTAAATAATCTTATAGAATGGTCCGAATCATCGCAATTATCTTTCAATATATCGAAATGTAAAATAATGAGTTATTCAAGGAAACTTACGAATATAATATTCAATTATCATATGTCCTCATTGAATCTACAAAGAATTATCGAAACCAAAGACTTAGGAATTTTATTTGACAGCAAATTATTATTTGATAAGCATATTCTCCACTCAGTGGCTATCTCATATCGAAATCTACATTTTGTAATTAGATCGTCAAGGGCTTTTAAGAATATTTCGACTATGATGTATTTATATAATTGTTATGTTCGCTCTAAATTAGAATATGGCTGTCAAATTTGGTATCCATATTATACTAAATATAAGATAGTCATTGAGAGAGTTCAGAAAAAATGTCTTCGATATTGTTGGTATAGAAGATATGGTTCTTATGTTCATAACTTGAATTATGAGAATAGTATGTATACTTTTGGTTTATTATCTCTTGAAAAAAGGAGAAAAGTATTATGCGTTCTCTATATCTATAAATTGGTGAATAATTATATCAATGATAGCTATTCTTTGGGTAGATTACATTTCACAGTTCCACGAGCTAATATTCGACACCAATCAATATTTTACATATCTTTGTTCCACACGAATTATGAAATAAATTCTCCATTTAATCGTATGTGTAAGCTAGTTAATGCATTAAACTGTGAATTTGATCTATTTTTTGATACTTTGGCTATTTTCAAAACAAAAATTTTCGAATATTTTTCAAGTTGTCCATAATAATATAGTAAAATTTATGTACATTTAATATATTTTTTTATTTTTTGGTATACAAGAATTTATTTTTCTTATATTCATTTATTATTATTATTATATTCAATTTATTTACTCTAATATTTATGTATGATGTTCTATTGTTGGGATTGTATGATAATAGATTGCACGTACTTCATTTGTTTATAAATACCCTTTGTAATTGGGATTTTAAATCCTGTTGAGTGGTCATATTAAATAAATAAATATTAAATAAAAATGATCTGATCAGCCTTTGGAATTGGTGCTCCATCAACAATTTATCCTTAAACACAAACAAATGCCAAGTTATGTCTTATTCACGCTGCACCTCTCCTGTCACTTGCAATTATACACTTAACCACACACTTTTAACGCGTTGTGAGACAATTAAAGATCTTGGTGTCACCTTTGACTCGAAACTAACTTTCATCCATCATATTGTCTATATATGTAATGCTGCAATGAAGATGCTTGGTTTTATCATCCGAAGTACTAGGGCCTTTCAAGATGTTGCACCGATCTTTACCCTTTACTTCTCCTTCGTCCGATCCAAGCTGGATTATTGTTGTATTATTTGGAATCCTCTCTATGAAACTCATCAGGTCCGTATCGACAATATACAGAAAAAATTTCTTAAATTCATTTACTTTAGAGTTAATGGCCACTATCCAGACAACTCGGTGTCGTATAATCAATTACTTGAGATATTTGATTTACGGAGACTCAATGCGAATCGAGAAATCATCGCGGTTCGCTATTTGAATAAATTAATTCACGGGGAAATTGATGATCCTCATTGTCTAAGTCTAATTCCTTTTTACTCTCCTTCCATCAACACTCGCAGTACCCGTACTTTCTATTTACCTACTCCACGAACAAATATTTTTTCTTCTTCTCCCATCCACCGAACTTGTGACACATTTGAAAAAAGATTTTCCGATGTTGATGTTTTTCTTTTGGAACCAAAGGACTTTGCCAAAAAAATTATGTTATGTGTTCAGTAATTTATTATTTATTTATTTTGTAAATTTTTAATTCTGTTCAATAACTTATTATTTATTTATTTTGTATGTTTTTTATTCTCTGACATGTACCATTTTATTGTTTTTTTTAATGTGTTTCTCCTGTCCATTCATTGGGTATTACCTGTAGGGCAGTGTATGTTAATAATAATAATAATAATAATAATAATTACCATCATCATAGTAATATTGCAGTTCCTATAATCTTTTTGCGGTAGGGGAATATGTAATTTCCAACAGCAATGACAATCTCACAGGTGGGAAGTGACGGTTCTATCTCTTAGTTGGGCAACGTTCGTGCAGACCTGCCCAGCATCGGACATGAATCTTTGTTGAAGCAAAAATGTTGGTAAAATCAGGTCGAATAATGACAATGCAACATAAATTGTTCTTTCAATATTGAGAAGAAGCAATTTTATTATATATCAATAGGTTGAATATGAAATTCCTATAAACTAATTATTGCTTTTCAGAAGGAACAAATCTTCAAAGACCTTTCAAGCACTTTTTCCAACTCCAAGCGAGTATATTGCTCTAATAAAATGTAGGTGGAAATATATCTGCGATAAATCTGACGCTCGGGGCTACGCTCTTGATCTTATAATAAGCTCTTGGCTGTAATCAAATATTTCTCACCTAAGATGCTATATACTTTCACTTCGGTGGCAGACAAACAATACATCATGGAAAAAGTATGAGTAAATAATTGACTAAAGTTGATCAAAACTTTAGTATAAGTGATCATAATGGAGCTAGATACTAGAAAAAGTTGATGATTAATTTCATGGACGTCACAAGTGTTGCATTGATAATATCGGTGGTCATTTTGAACACACATTATTACACATTTGACCTCCAATTTTTATGTTCATTCGATTGATTCATTAGAGTCTATTTTATATCTTACTTTTGTTTTTGCTTTTTGTACAGTTTTATCTTACAGGGTATCTATGTTTCACACAGTTACATATCTCCAATAATTATAATTTTTATCTACTTGTATGTATGTATGTATCTACGTAGCTTGCAAATATCAAAACCCGTCTAACGTATAACTTTAAAAATTTGTAATCAAGACTGATCTTAGGACTAGTTGTGCACCTCGCATTGTGATTGCAATTGTCTGTATCGCAAGTGCACTTAATTTGTCACTTTTATGAACTTTTTGCATGAATTCAAAAATCCAAATAATTCAGTATTCAAAATTGCTGTAGCATGTGAATGTTTATATTCTATTTTTGTATCAATTTATATAGTAGTCCAAAAGCTGGCTATATAAAAATGCAAGGTATGAGAGGCATTCAATATTTATAGCTGAATAGGTTTCATTACCGTTCTCGAACACTGAATGACCAGTCTTCCTGCGCTTTTGGGAAGATTAAAGATGTATAAGCGGGGGCGTGGGGGAATATTATCCACATGATTTTTATTTACTTGACAATACAGCAAAAAGCCACGTGTTCGCCACCTTGCTATAGCAGTGCAAAGTTGCCGTGTCAATTCATTGCAAGTAAAAATTTATTCAAGCAAGTAGTTTGGATTTCATTTCAATTTGTTTTTTCATGATGAACGAATACATACCGTTTCTAAAATATTGACGAGACACTGTAATATTCATCTTTCTCATGTATAGCTTTTTTTGATTCTACGGAAACTTGAACATACTGATATTTATTATTTATGAGTTCAATCACCCATTTCTCTATAAGAGCAATGTATTCTGTGTCAATTTTCAACAATTTATCACTTTAAAATATGAACGGTGACCTATTCTGAAATTTCAACAGTAACTTCTTTGGGTACAAAAGTGATAATAAATAAATTTTGAAGCTAGAAATCAAAAATTGTTGTCCCGCTCACAAAGCCTTAAAGCAGGGGCGGACAGTTAGAAAGAATGAATATTACAAGAAAAAAATAACAAGATTCATCAATGAAAATTATAGGTAATAATCGCTCATCTGTCAACAAAACTATGTGATAAATGACAGAGGTTAAAACAAAAAAGAAAATTGGATGGAGAGTGCGGTCTCGATACGTTATTATATACAATATATTATTTTGTTAAAAATTGTCAACAATTAGAAAACGTTTTCCATTAACTACATACATAATAGGGAGTGCTGAAAGATTTGTTGAACATCAGAATAATTTTTTTATTAACAAAAGAGTGAAATGCAAATTTGGAGACATTCTATTTTGCTCAGGAATGCATTCGATACCGATACTGATATCATTATATAGGCGATACCGTGAGTTTTTTGATACATCAGAATTGACGGTATTGAAATGCCAATATACGGATACATCAATACATAAATAATAATCAATGTCTAAATGCGTCGTCCCCGTACTTAGTACGTTCATGTAAACGTGGCACAATTCATGTAGGCTCAGATAATTGCGCGTTTTATAATTTGATTTTATTCAGCTAGTTGCTTGTTATAGTTGTTGCTTTCGGCGCGTGATGAATTGAATCATTGATTTTTTCTGGAATAGACTTGTGATTGTGACATTTCTTCCACTGGATACGCATATAGTAGCTACGTGATCATAAGCGTCTGTTTTTTATCTGTACTCACAACTTTCTACATATTTCACTGTCCGTATCAGTATCGGTATCGACGATACTTTTTCATGAATATCGGTATCAGTATCTGTATCGTATCGACAGAAGAGCGTATCGACGCATTCCTCGGTGTTAACCTCGGATTTATCGAATCGCATATCTCCTCCGCTTTCCCAAACTATATCATCCTCAGATTTGATTTTGTTGATATCTGCTGAAAACGACATTAAGAATAGAAAATTAATAAAAACAAATATGGAATTGAAAGTGTGTTGAAAGGTTTGGAACTGATATTTGAGGTTTATTTCTTCTCATTCGCAGTTTTTTAATACTAAAATAGTCGGAATTTGCTACTTTTGCTTTTTCTCACATTATTATTTTGTTAATAAAAAATTATTCTGTTGTTGAACACATCTTTGAGCGTTACCTATTATATATGTATGATATAGAAGTTTTTATCTCATTGTTGACAATTGACAAAATAATATATCGTATATAATAACTATTGTACGGAGCAAACTTGTTAATCGCGATCGAAACCGCGCTCTTAATCACAGTGTGCCTCGATGTTTTTCTCCGTTTCTCCCTCTGCTATTTTCGTTGACAAATAAGAAATTATTACCAATATTTTTCAATGATGAGCCTTATCACTATTTTCTTGTGAAATTTATTCTTTTTGACCGTCCGCCCTTGCCTTAATCTTTCTGAGCACGCAGGCAGACTGGTCATTTAGGCCCGTAGTCAGGACGCAGTTTCAAACCCAGTTCTAGGTCTGGCTTATGCATAACCATGACAACATGTCAAAACAGTGTGATAACCTAATAGATTTTTAAACGTCGTTATGGTTATATATAAGATAGACTCAGGCCTGGGTTTAAAACCGCGTTCTGACTACGGGTCTTAGTGTTCGAGAACGGTAATGGAACCTATTTGGCTATAAATATTTTATGCTCCTTATACCTTGCATTTTAATATAGCCAGCTCTTCATCTATAACAATCCTGTCGAATTTTTCGTATGAATTCAAGTCAATTAGTCGCAAAATATTGCAATTTCGTATTAAGCACTTCAATAACATCTTGTTGTACATCTTGCATCAGTGCAGTTTACAAAACAGTCTCTCAAATTTTTCTCATAAATCCAGAACAATCAGCTATAGAATCATGAAATTTATGGATCGATTCTGTTCACTGTTCTATAAATTTGTAAAATTGTAAATTCATAAGCTACAGATCGTTCGTGAGAGAACAATTTACAAATTTACAAATATGGCGATTCTGTTCATACATTTATAGGGAACATTGTTACAGATTCCAAATATCAAGATTATCTCGTAAACATATCTTGACCTAACTTCATTCTATTCATTAAACAATTGTTTCAATACTTCAAAGTTCAAACGTCAAATCTCATATTGAAAAAAAGTATTTTTTCATCTGTATAATACGTGTGATTGTGAGGAAGTTAAATACCTAGTAATAAATATTATGACGTGAGAAATTATTACTAGATTTTTTCTTCAAGCATCATTACTTATTGTTATTGTCAAAACATTGATAATTCAAAAAAATAGTGCAGGTACAAATGATTTTTTTAAATTCAGAGGTAGAACTTAAAATCAATAAATTCGATATCGGTAAAAATTTTAATAAAAATTATTGTTCGACAACTAGGTGCCTACCTTTAGATGTACAGAAATTTGATCTTTTTGAAATTGTTGTATGAATGGTTCAAGTGTTTGAATTAATTCATAGACTGTAATTTTGTTCAGCCTAACATTTTTTTGAAATTATTTTCTAAGGGCCGGTATTTCAGTCTTCGGTTTAACTTAAGCAGAGCTTAATAACCTTAGTAACAATTGTTCTAACAATCATCACTATGGGAATTAAGCTACGTTTAAGGAAAACCATGGACTGAAATACTAGACCTAAGACATCGAACGGGTTTGTAGTGCCCCTGAGGTTTCTTCGTAGTAATCGCGTATAATCTCTAGAAACTGTTTTATTAAATCAATCTGTCAAATAATTTCAGATACATATTCCAAGAAATAACATCCCAATCGCTGTCACTCACCTTTTATCATTTTCTTCTAATAAAAGACCTATAAACATAAGCATTTCACCCTACTTTATTTTGAACTGTCAAAATCTATAGCAGTTATGGCTACTCTCTATTCAACTGTAAAAACTTACGAGAACTGTAAGAGTTTATGAAAAATCTGTAAGCTACTGAGGTAATCAGAATTGCGATTTTATCCGATGCATACTGTAGGGCTTACGATTAGCGTTACAGATCGTAAAAGTGTGAACAGAATCGACCCATTAGTATTAAAAGCAAATATAGCTTTCAAATGATAACTTCATATTTTCATAGCAATCTACTGAAACAGAAATAAGCTTCATTTGACTATCTCAATAAACTCGAAACTATTGGCCGTAGAATAATAGAATATATTATTTGAGAAAACTTCATAGCGTTTGAATGGATGGTAACATCTAAATAATCACCTCTTTGATCGCAATCAATTCAACCTCATGTCAATGTCACTGACAAATTTCAATTATTGAGTCAAAAGGTGTACAAGTAAATTATATGGTGTCCACATTAGATTTTTTACAGTTTGTCACAGCTGTTGGTATGCTCTGACCCAAGCGCAGAGAAGTCCCATCTTCGCAGCATCAATGTGTGTGAAAAAATATTTGAATCAACCGAAAATAGGAAAAAATTAATGGGATTAACTCAGACACACTCCTCTTGTGCGCAAATCATCTTGCTGCAAACCGTAGCTCTCAAACAAATAAGGTCACTCCATTTGAGATTTGCTTTGAAAAGAGATGTTCAATGCACCCTTTCTAATTTTATCGGGCTCAGAGTTGTCTTAATACTCACGCTTGACTCACGCGCAGCTCAATCCAAGACTATTAAGGGATATTAACCTACAGTTCTTCACTTAAAGAGTTACTGTTTTTAATCAGCCGCAAATTACCGATGAGTCGCTGGTATCGCTATCTCTTGATTAGCAGTAACAGTTATCAGCTTGTTAGCTTAACGACTTTCTCAATCGAAAAGCCTATCAAACAGTCAAAATATTACATATATGCGGAATCAATTCATATGACAGTGAAATAAATATATGTCTAATAGCTTAGAGTTGAAAAATAAGCATATTTCCGATATGGTGAACCAGTATCTCAATGTATTGCTGGATTAATAATGCTCTTCCCGTGGTTTATGAATTGATAACATGTCGGGATCGTTTTGTTACAGTTATAAGTGGAATAGAAGCATCATTGGAACACAAAAACCCTTCAACTGAAATGTTCAGTCTCATGAATATGTCGAAAGGGCATAATCCCATCAACAACTTACAGATCTTCACCTATGACCGTCCAAAATTACAGATAACTCATTGACATTTGTCATTCTGGTAGCAAATGTGAAACATTTAGATAGTACTATAAGCAAATAGTGAGAATGATAGAGTTAAATTAATTTCTTTCTATATCCAAGAGATATACAAGAAATTTGTAGATAATATATCGGTATGTACTTGTTACTAATTTTGATTAATGTACCTACTCATTTTTGTTACATCCTGAACAAATTGCAGCCATCTATATGATAGTGAGTGCCGGCATAGCTATATAAGTGTAAACGGTAAGTGATTGCTTGGAAAATTACATTTCTGCGTGGTGTTTACACAAGAAAAAATTGAATAAGGAATAAATTAGTGTATGAAGAAAGTAATACTCGTATTAAGGAAATTGCTACGATAAAATTAAAGGATCGAGTCAGTTACATGAATTAATGTATGTTTTGTATGTGAAATTCGTATATTCGAGAAAAATCTGACGTGAACATCACGTGACTTACTTGTACATCATTTGATATACACACAAATTTATTCAATAAAGTTTTCTGTAACTTCAGATTATGATTAATATAATTTTAATGATATTTTGACATGTACAATGTCAAACAAAATCAAAAAATTGACAACAGATTATCATTGTCTACCTTATCATTTCAATTCAACTGATTGTTTTATACGGCAAATTTTGAATAACTGTTATACATATAAACTGCACTTCCGACTCAACCGATTGATACAAAAATAGTAGATAACTATTTTGATGCTGCAACAAGTTCAAACACTCAATTTCAATATGCTATGGCTGATCATTCTAGATTTATGCAAAATATTTGAAAAAAGTTTCATGTAAAGTGTATTTCTGGCTTGGCCGATTCATACAAAAATAGCAGATATTTCCATCAGAATCTCGATAGGTGAGTTTTGTCGGTTCCACAATATTTCCTTGTACTCAGTAACAGTAAGTAAAAACATATGAATGAAATTCAAGATAAGTGATGGAAAAGACGTTTTCGATCGGGAGGACAATGAACAAGCTTGTATGAATAGATTCATGAATAAAGGTGAAACAAGTGGAATGAGATGTATTTGGATACTGATGTTTAGTAAAGGAAAATTGTTGATTGAATGTTGAATTGGGACCTTAAAAATCTCATTTTGATGTGGAGCTCAATTCAAATGTATGTATGTGAAAGGATTGAATATCTTCTCTATATATTGCATTTCTAATTTAGAAATGTGATGCAAATATCAGAGCTCCTATAAATGGAGTTTTGTGTAACAACATGATCCAATTGATTGTAAGTGCATTTTTGTCTTCATCCAGTAATGTACATATTGTGATATCACAACATATTAGAAACATTGAAATCAATAATTCATAACCTCATTTCCGCCATTTTCCACTTACGAAGATTCTCTTAGTAACCAAAACATTTCCCCAAACTTTTTATTTTTATTTCTCTTATTCTGTTATCCTTGACTTTATCCTTCCGCTGGCTCCATCTAGTCGCCTTTAAATCCTTGAACCAGTGTTACATCACTTTATAATCAATAATTCCCAATGCGCAGGTCAGGTTTGATTATAGTTCTCACTGTTCAGCTTATTGTGTGAACATGCAGAAGACTCTGAGTATCTTTGTCGGAGAAATGGGGTGAAAAGTTTCGAGTTGAAGCAGGACATGGTTAGGATTTATGTCACTGGATATCGAGTCCAGTGAAATAGGAGGTTTGCGAAATAATATTATTCTTTATCGCTTCAAACTGTGTGATGTTCAAGATACAAACATTTGAGTGAGTGCAGAAAATAATATGTAACAAGTAATATTAGCTTGGCATAATTATTTCATTCTCCTTATCGAAGATAGACTATTATTCCTGATGATATCGAGAACAAATAATCAGAAGGTCATATTTTTTGCATCAAAATTCAAAATTTGATGCTTTGTTTTCAACGGCCCTGAAAAATATTCCCCTTGAATTCTTTTTATTACTCATATTGACGAATGAAAGAATATAGTAATTTGTATGAAAAAACTGTGGTATAATTCACTAATCTGTACGCAGAAAATACTTTTCTGTATTTAGTTTGCTCACTGTATTGAGCTATTTTCAATTAGTCAAATACATCATCGTAATTTATGAGGAAAAGAAGGACACTGAATATTATGAGACCCTTACTTATTTCTCAGTTTCAAGCAATCTTCAATAGGTTCTAGGAAATCTGTACCGCAAAATAAGAAACAATGGTGTTAATGGAGTAGAGGTCAATTTATTTTGCTGATATTCCGCTTCTAATATATTATTTTTTTTGTGCTACAGAAACAAGCAAAAAGTAGTTGTGGAAATAAGATTCTCGTGAGATATTTATAGTAGAAATCGAATGTGGAAACTACGTATGAAGAATGCAATATTATGAAGAACGAGAAAAGTGGTTGGAAAGTTGGGAAAACGTTAGGATATGTGGAAACTTTAAATAAAAAATATAATATATAAACATGTCTGGTTTAGAGCCATTATTGGTTGTATTTTGTACAGGACTTATATGAACCTCATTTCAAGGATTACTTGAGGTTTATATACACATGTATATACAGAAATTGCGATTCAAAAAAATTCTGGATCTCATTTAAAAATGGAATAAGATTGGTCCGTTATCCAAAATTTCAATGGTACTCGTAATATAATTCTTCTCTATTCCAGCGGTTCATCCCAAGTTGATTATTTGCTCTATTCGCTAGTAACTAATTACAGAACGAATGGCTTCGTTGCGCAAATTAGACAACAGCGCTCGAACTTAATTCAATTTACTTTGAGTAATACAAATGGACAAAGCGGTGTTGGTGATTTATCAAAAGGAGCCAGGATTAGACTCAGATAGCTTTTGTTTGCCTACTCTTGTAATATAGTATCCTAAACGCAAGATCTAATGTCCTGATCTGATGAAATAAAAAATCATTTGTAGAGTTTTCATATTTTTTATCTGATGAAGAACACAGATGGGTATTTTGATCATAGTCTATTCATATTGGTACAATAATCGTACTCCTGTGGAGCTGCAATTTTTCCAAGACGTGATCAATGATTCCATCAAATGTTCGAGGTGTGCTGCATGGTCATAAAAAATGATTTGGCGAACACCTTTTTTTATTTTATATCAAATAAATGATTGGGGATGGCATTTTTTTTGATATCACATCATTCATTCGATATTTTATTTCGTTCGGTATACTTAAGCTCGATTATATAGTGTTTTTGATATATTCTGAGGGTAGCTCAATTACCTTGATAATAATTATTCCAACAATCGTTACCTATGTTATTGGACTACGCTCAGGATGAATAAAAAATTGTGTAACCTGATTAAGAAAACATCACGCAAAAATCTCATTTCTGGAACAGTTACTCTCTGTTTATGCTTCATAGATAATTCTTCTTAATAATTTTCAACTCTAATCTAGATAGAATAACAGAATCCGGTACTACACTCTTACCAATATGATTGAATAAAATGGAATTGAACTGATCCAAATGGCATATTTGGAGTCATACGCATAACTTACGTTAGCTCAACGAAAGCTCAAGTGGCGCCCTCGATATAGCTATATATGTAGTCAGCATTATTTTATTTAGACCCAGTTGTACAATCTAAGTTTAGTTGAACCGAGGTCATTTGCTATGGTTACAATTTTGCTGAAATAATCGTAGCCATAGGAAATAACTCAGTTTAACTGAACTGTAATAAGCTGAGACTGTACAAGTCGGCCTCAAGTGAATTTACATATTTGTAGTCTCGGCATCTGTAATGACTATTTGACAGCTTATGGGATTCATTTCATATCGAGATCAATTATTCATTACTCATGCGGGATGAGTACTATTTTGCGCACGTTTTTTCGGGCGATAAATGGCTCTTTGGCTTTCGCGTGCGCCAAGTATAATTTGTGTCATTTATCGCCCAGAAAAACAAGCAGAAAATAGTACTTATGCCGCAATCGTAATAAATTGATAGTATCTGCAAATCGGTGTTGTCAAATACCTACAAACAAAGTGAGTGCGCTCAACTTTGTTTTTGTTGGCGATCGATAACTTGCCGTGCTTGTTGCACAATATACTATTTCCACCAAACTGCAGAAGGCAGGATTATCATTCTTGCGTGTATCTTTATGGGTGGATTATTTATTATTTCGCAGTATTCAAAGAACTGGGTGGGTTCCTAAAAATGAGATGTCGTTAGATTTGCCTTTATCCCGAGATTGAAATAAGATGTTTGAAATGTCTAGATATATAATATGGCAGCTGTCAGCCGCTGTGATGCCATATGTGTGAATATCTCTCTTTTCCCAATAACTTCGATATGGGTATCTAAAGGAGGGTTGAATATGTTTTTTATTCATACGAATGTAACGAAAGAATCCTATGGAATTTGTGAACAAAGAGAATGCAAACATATATTTATTCATTTAAATATCTTGTCCAAACAGGAAAACCCAATGATTTGAACAGGAACAAATGAAATTAGAAAAGAGAGTACAAGTAAGATACAATACCGTGAAACAAAAAAATAAAGAAGAGCCATACAAATTCGAATATTAACAGAAATAATTGAATAAAAACGACGTTTGATTATATTTATTTGAAACTTTGACGTTTCGATCCTTTTACCAAGGATCTCCTTCAGAAAACAATGACACAAAATAAAACAAGGCAAGTAACGAGATACTAAAAATATACAGAATACTATATGAGATAACGTGGATATCACATCTGAACAAAAAGAATAATATCCTCTGGAATTCACCCAAGGCTTAAGGAAAACCATGTGATACCCCAAACAGAGGAATATATCCTACGTGGTACAGCTCCGCACACATCCCAAATCAAAAATACACGATATTTCAACAAGACTAATTCAATATATAGTCTACTTTAACATTGCGGCTTATTTAATAAAAGCCAAACTATTTTTGGTCCTGAACGAGCCAGATTATTCGAACTATATAATTGAGGCTCATTTGGTCAGAGAAGCAATTTGGGTACTTAAACATCCAAATAACTTAAACCATACTAATGGTTTTGACTTATCAAATGTTTGGCTCTCTGTAATCAATAACACACATATATAATGTTTTAGTTGGTGTACTTCTGTGTATATTTTGGATTATTAAGTACACTGAAGACTATTTGACACTGCAGTTGTGAGCCAAGCCAAAAGCAAATAGTAGCACTACTCTGTCTTGTTGAAATATCGTGCATTTTGTGATTTGGGATGTATTCTGTCAATTACAATGCAAAAATGTATTGAATTTGATAAGTGAATCATTTAAGATGTCGATTTCTGATTGTATATTATTATGAAGTATTAAATAATATGAGTCTTAAGGTGAAGTTATATACAAAATAAAAATAAACCTCCAGCCTTAAATAAATTTGTAAAATCTAAATATGTATTTTGGAAACTAAGTTCTCATTATCAGTAGAATTAGGCAAAACACATCAACAGCAGGCTGCAGTTTTCCCCCAGAGATATGCTCCTCACCGAATAGGCTGAGGATTGCTACAGGAGATATCATCTCCACCAGAGGTGATGTGAAACACAGCTTAAACTTAAAAATAATTCTTTTATACTAAAAGGTCGTCACGCTAGGATTAACTGAAACAGACAGTACAATTTTGAATTAGGGATTGGACCCAGATCAGAGTTCAATAAACGGAATTTATTCTTATGAATTTCTACACTCTCGTAAGCGTCTAGGAATCTTATGTTGTGGACTGGTTTCCAAAGTTTCAAATTATCAGTGTCAAAAATATGTTAAGCTACGCTTGATTTTTCCGGTTGTCCATATTTCAAATAACCCAAATGTTCCTCAAAACGAGTATTAATTAGTTTTCTTGTTTGACCCAAATAAATTTGGTTGCAGTCGTTACAAAAACTTTACTACCTCTTTCAGTTTTATCTTTTGGATTATCAAGAAATGTTTTTTAATTCAGACCTTGATATAATCAATGATTTGAAGTAAAGAGATGTTTTCTATTCAAAAGCAGATAAGGGGAGTAAAATAGTTACTTTGAACTAATCCGATTATTTCGATAGAGTTGATAAATTAATAGAATGTGGTCTCTATTCAAAATTAAGTAGAAATCCTTTACCAAAAATGATCACAACTTATAAAAGTACGATTAAAGACTGCTCAAATTTAGTAAATCAAAGTTTTAAGTATTTTCTCAATGTTTCAAATTCAGTAGTACCAAAAATGTATTGTCTTTCTAAGTACGGAACAAAGTATTTTTTACTTGGGTACCAAGCCATTCAGAAATTGAGGGTAATGAAGAAGCGGACGCACTTGCCAAAAAGAGAGAACGTCCGCTTTCATCGGTCCGTATACAAACGTATACAAACGTAAAAAACATTATAAACGCATGGGAAGAGCTACTTAAACTCAACAAACAGGATCTCAGAATTATAACGGGACTCCTTACAGGTCACTGCAACCTAAAACACCATCTCAAAAAGATGGGTTCATCCAACGATGATACCTGCCGTATGTGTCACGTAGAAACAGAAACGGCAGAACACATCCTGTGCGTCTGCACAGCAATATCTTCAACAAGACTATTATGTTTCGGTCATGATACAATCACGCCTAAAAACATTGAACAATCAGCTCCCCACAAAATCATGAAACTATTTAAAAGTCTGAATTTACCGGAGGTATAAAAAAGCAGAGGAACGATAAAATAGATCGTCAGGTCGGATTATCTTAAGGGTCTCCAACCCACCTCAATACTTAATAATAATAATAATCTATATATACACGAAGTGATTTTAATGAATAATGAGAATAATTGTACTTGTGCGTGCTTCTCTCTCACATTGGATATCAGATCAAAAACAGAATCAATAACATTTCTCTGAAAAACATCAACTTAAAAATAATAGAGTCCATGTTCGTGGGAAGTTTCAGTGCGCTTTATATCCACATTTATAAATTCGCTGAAAAGTTTTTATTTCATGTATTAATGGATCCCCTCAACAAAAACAGGCAAGCCCTTAATTCACGATAATAAATCTCAGAAAACGAGTCGTATTTTTATGTGTATGAAAACAGATAGCAAGCTCACTTAAACTCTTTATCATAAGCGGAAATTGTTGGTCTACATGCAGAGGCTAGTTAATATTTACTTATTATTCCTCAGATAAAAGAGAAAGAAAAGCCTAATTACACTTAAAGTGCAATTCAAATAGTCTACCAATACAAATACATAGTGCGACAGATTTTGACTTTTGATTGCTCCTGATTTTAGACATCTTCCTTAGCTCACAAGATGTCGAAGGAGAGTAGTCTTCCACAATAAAAATGTAAGATACTTCAATGAAGAATCAAAACTATATAAAAGTGAAAAGTAAAAAACAACTTTTAGACCGTATTTTTTTTTTGTATTCTCCTCGTTCTTGATATTATCATATGTTTGCTCGAAAATTTAACTTCAACCCAGCCTTTCTGCATCCACAAGCTTTCTAAAACTCTTTTTGCATTTGCAAGAAATAAGTCTTAACAAGCCTTCCGGAGCTGAGAGCTTGAGTGTGTTTACAAAAACTGGTCCGTTCTTGTATGTGTTTTCATCCCCATCTATCTGTATTTTGTTCATTCCCATACCACAGCGGAACTTAGTGGTAGATTGGTTTGGAGCGAGTTTTGTCGTGCTAAAGCTGCTTGCTGGTGGTAGCGATGCAATATTAAAATCACTTCAATATGCTCATGGTGTGAAGCATGCATATAATATAATTGTTTGAAGACATACTTTTCCTACTTTTCACATTACTGTAACTGTATAATTCAAAAAGAAAGCGTTCTCTAGGTTTAGAAATGATCTTTGGATCAGCATTTGGATTTTTAAATACCTGAATAACTTTATTATGATTAATTAAAAATTGAAAATTGACTTTTTATTTAACATTGCACTCATGAGTTTGACGAATAAATTTAATACCAGTTGAAAGTATGAAGCCTATAGAATATGCAAACGTTGGCTTGTATATTTTTTTCCTGGCCTAACTGTTGGGTTGGCAGTTATGAATAGATATATTGGTAGTGATACTAGCTATTTTTACTTATTTGTTTCTTAAATAATTCTTACATGAAAATAAGCGCTATTCAATTGCGAACACGATGATATAAGGATGTTTGCGAAAAGTTGGTTCAAGTGGCGGTTGTCGAATTTTTAAAAGAAAAATTCATTGCGTATGGAAACTTGCGACAGAGGGATCCAAGTTAAGTATACCGTGCGATAGAAGAGGACGCAGCATTGTAGCTGCACGTGGCGTTACCGTCGGTCCCGTCGCGTCGGTTAAAAGAGAGTGCGCATGCTATTTGTTCATGCAATAGAGAAGAAGAGAGACAGTAGTAAATACTAAGCAATATTTTGGAGCAAGTGGCAATAGACTTGAAAAATCAACAATAAATATATGACAAATTGAATGTAATATTCCATATATAATATTATATATGGTATTACAGTATATAAATGTTCTTCTGAATAAAAATACAGCGATATATACTTATCTTTGAATTTTTCTGGAAGTCTTTCAGGAAAGTAAATAGAAATAAACAAAGTGAACAGTTGAAAAATCAAAATTGAAAAAGAAAACAAAATACACGAAAAATCTTGCATTACGTGAGAACATTTTTATGACAATGTAACATAAATAGAACAATTATATGATGAAAAAGTTCCAATTAATAATTATTATTCCACATCTGATTCATCGAAAGTGAAACTTGGATCCTCGAATTCAGTAGACTCGTCGTCATTTTCCGTAATTTCGACAATGTTTTGTATTTTTAAAGGCGTTTAGTTGCCAATAAATCCAGTTGGCTTTGAATAATCATCTAAATGCAAGCCGTAGTCTTCAGGCAGGAGTTTAATACATTTATGGCCGGTTCCACGATCTCGAGTTAAATTAATCCGGTTTGAAGAGCTCATTTCCTTGGTAACAGTATCAATTTTTGTATTTTTTATGTCATCACTGCCCAATCAAGCTAATCAAATGAATCGAAAGCCTGTTTATTGGTTAACTTCCCGTCACTTTAACCCAGGTTAATTTAACTCGAGATCATGAAATCGGGCTTTAGAGTCGGTTGCATCAAGCCACATGGAATTGATAAAAATTGTGTTCAAAACGCTACAGCGTGTGGAATTGGTATCATTTTATAGTAACTGTAGAAAAAGCACATTTTAACCATTTTTTATCACGATACGTAGTAGCACGTGTTCTCAATGTTGATATGACTCCAAAATATTGCTCAGTATTTACTAGTGTATCACTCTCATTCTCTATTGCAATGCTGCGTCCTCTTCTATCGCACGGTATACTCAATTCAGACCTCTTTGTCGCAAGTTTCCATACGCTTCAATATTTTACTTTTAAAAATTCGACAACCGTCATTTAAACCAGAATTTAAAAAATATCACCGTCTTATTGATCTTTACACTGATCGGAAGATTTTTCGATTATAAAATGGAAAAAAAATATTGTCCGATGAATATTGGGGCTAGCGGTAAATCCGGTCAGCCGCACTTGTCATAAGGATGTTGGTACTAATGGTAAGTATGTTGATACTTATGACAAGTGCGACTTGTCGGACTCACCACTAGCCCTAATATTCATGTCGGACAATATTTTTTTCTCATTTTACAATCTAAAAATCTTTCGATTAGTATAAAGATCAACAGGACAGTGATATTGTTTCCATCGCTGAAAAAAGCCCCAAATCTAGAGTTTTGCCAAATGAAAAAGTTGTCGGACTCATTACAAAGAAGCCACTCACAAAGTTTCAAGTGAGCGATAATCAACGAAAAGTCTCACGGACTATTATTTTAATCTGGATACAATAAACAATTTGACTTTTCCTTGATCAAATAATGATGTTGCTGTATCACAGCTACTGTAGGCATGCAAGAATAAAATATGATCTGCGGCTGTTTTATCTATTACCTATAGGCTATGTGCAAGGGGCGGAATTTGAACAAATATCGTTGCGAGCGCTCATGGTGAGCACCATTGTAACCATTGAACTCCATTTCTCAGAATACGTCAATGAGCTGTCATTGAGCATTGTAGTATAAAAGTGAAAATAGTTGCATATGAAACATGGGAAAACATTTGTTCTGTTTCAGGCTGTTAAGGATTATTCAAGTGAAATATAGTCTCATAGATTTCATGTACCCAGTTATAACATAAAAAAACGAGTGAAGTGAATCAAAGCGATAAATAGAGTCTTGTCTGTCTTTCATTATCAATCTATATGACAAATATGTTTGTAATTCGATTGTGAAATTAGAAATATTCATAATCGATTTGGGACTCATAGATTTACCTCTATTTGTCAAGTGCACATCGCAATAATTTTGTTGTTAATATTGTCAGCAACATATTCTTTAACATGTTCAATATGGCAAAACTAATTTCACGCTTTCCTTCAATGCTTCATCGGTAGAAGGGATACAGTGTTTGATAAATACAAACCCGATCTGCAAGATCATCGACGTTATAATTTGAGGTTATCCTGTCAATTTGGACAAATTAAGACGTTTCCTTTATAATAGGTATGTTATAATTAAAGAAAAAAATATTCAAAACAAATAATTTCAACGTACCTTTTATGCTATGCAAGTTATATTGTACGCACACAGTTGAATTAAATAATATTGGTACATTTAAAAATTATAGGTATGAAACAATGATAAAATGGAGTTCAATCGTTCTCCATTGCCTGCTAGAGGCGCTAGTAGGCTTCATGCACGTAGCCTATACTTTTCGTTGAAAATATTTGTTGCGAAATTTTTCCGCTTCCTGATCCAGCCATAGTAAGTCGGTTAATAATTTTGCAATTCGTTGCAACATTTAATTCATAAGCTTGAGTTACATGCTTCTCAGCATGTCCTCTTTTTTAGTCTGAGAACAAATTACTCGAGATATTAGTCCAGTGTCTCAAAGCATCAAGGCAATAATTACATCGATCATAGTAGGTACTTACATACGTTACCTATCCTATAGACGTTTTGTTACCTACAAATTTATTTCCATTCTGGGATTTACATAGATTCTCGTGAATATTTTTCTATCAATAATCTACTCGTTCAAGATACTATATCATTGCTGATGAAAGCCAGAAGACGATTTCTAGAACTCTGGTTGAGTCTTCAGTATGATTTTATAATGTTCTATTTTTTGACAAAGTGTTTGTTCAGGGCTCGAAAATATTATCCAATTACGAACTCGCTCCATTTCTTGGAATGTTCATTAGGAATTAAAGGCACTTAGAGAATGCTATTCTGCCAAGCTTGTAAGGTTTAATGGTAATTTAAAAGTGCTTTAATATAAGATCACTTGAGCTTGCTAAAGACCATGAGAGTTTTTATGAAATTAAAATGTTTGGGTCTTGTAGATAGCTCTATTATTCTGTCTTTCAACTTATGAAGCCTTCAGGTTTTCAGGTTGAAATTTCAGTTGGGTTGATTTGCTTGAATAAAGTTAAGTGGTGAATTCCTACATAATAATATGTCGTGAGTTTTTCCACATGACAAGTTAATTCAAAGTTTATAACAGCGTTTTGCCAATTCGATATGTTTATTATCGTAACGAGTACATTTGCATTAAGAATCTATAGTCCAAACAAGCCCTGTTTTTCCATCAAACAGTTCATCTAAATCTGATAAGATATTGAAGATGGGTGAGTTCTAATGAGGTGCGACACATCAAAAATTTGATGAATACGAGAGGCTGATATACCTAAAAATTGTCCTGGAAAATCTAGCAGCGGACCTAGCAACATGAAAAATATGCTGAAAAACAAGAAAGGCGCATTGATTTTATTATGTAATAGCTGCCATGAGATTTTCCCACTGCTAATTTCCTGCCGAAATTTCAAGAAGTCCGTTAAATAACAAAGAGAAGGGGAATCTTAATCAATACCGCATTAAAAATGAATACCATGATTCTTGAACGAAAAGGATTTCGAAGATCGGAAATGAATGTCATCAAGCTGCAAACATTTGGTGCTTATAAAATAGATACCATATCAGTGATATTCAAGTCTATCCAAGATACAGACGAAACACAAAAACCTGATAGCATTGACATCCTCAAATCTTCTAGAGATGCACTCGTTTTTTTTCACCACGCCACATATGAAAAATGTATACTTCAGTTATTACTTACAATTTTGCTTAGGTGCCGCTCTTAATAAATAATTGACGATTAAGTTCTGCAGATGAATTTTGAACAATTCATATAGTGTAATAAGTTGAAAATATATCAGTAAAGTAGAAGATTACATTTCGTTTCATGAATTCTCTTCATTCCGATATGAAATACGGAACAGAGAATTGATCAAGTGTGCTATCGACTTTAGATATCTCTAATTCACATACGGTTTAATCCTCTCCTCCAGGTATTTCATACTCTCCTCAAACGAACTACCAACTTCCGTTAGTGATCAGAAATCGTCGATCAACGCTGGGGGAATTACCCAATGGCGTCCTCAAATAAGAGCTCTAGGCCGATGGTCGATGTTAAACAAATCTAAATTGCATAGAATTTCCGAACGGATAGAACAAACAGAGAGTAATTGGAAAACTTGATAATGCCTCGATAATTTGACTGGTTTGTGAGGATGTTAAGACCAAAGATTAGTTGAATTCCAATTGAATTACAGATGTGAGAACCTTTATGAGGATGAAAATACTTCAGCAAATAACTTCTATTTCATTTGTATGGTCAGCATCCAGGGTTTTTTTGCTCAATCAATCTTGTTCTTGATAAGCAATTCCACTAATTTTTGTACTCTAATATGATTTCAATATTTTTTTCCATTATTTTTTGACGTTTGTAGAAAAAATGTTCTACGCGACACGTGCGCGAAATATTTTTGGAGCATTCGAAAGCACTCTCCCAAGCCAATGCCGCATCCAAAAATCTCTTCTGTCAAAAATATCAGCTAAGTATGGATTGAAAAGAAGAAGTGCGATGAAATTTTTCACACATTCATGGTTCCTCAAGAGAGGGAAATAATAAATAGATATCATCATGTTTTCACTATCGAATGCTACAAATATTTTCCCAGAAATCGAATCAATGCCTTTGATTTATACGGGAAAGATATCAAAACAGACTTAGTAACTGAATTAATACATCTAAAGTTCAGATATTATCTAGACAAATATTGCCTTTTTTTCATTCATCGATAATCATGCATCTTAGAATCTTGATGAGTAATCCTGCCAAAGGAAACATTTTCTTCGGAAAACGACACAAAATGCATATTGATGCTGTGTACGTATATTACGTCAATATCTGCGCTCATTTCGACATTCTAAATCGAGCCTCAATTTTAAATAGCTTCTCAAATAATCAGTTCTCCTCTTTTCAAGAAATTCTAGCTATGTATCTTCAATACCTTGAGAGAAAATTCGTGGTAGCTTTGGGTTGAGCAGAAGTTTTTCAAAGAAATGAATTTTATATTTGCTGAAAAATATACCTTTTCCTTCTTAATAATCTTATTTAATGAAAAACGTTGAGAATAGTCCAGTCGACATGTACTTTGGGGTCGGAAAAAATGCGAATTTGATGAAACTTTGATGTGTTGGTTTTGATCACTCAATTGTGTTATTACCATGTTTTCTGACCAAAATTTCGCAAAGCAACTTTCAGGAGAAGGAAAAAACCACGAAATTTTGGCACTTTTTTCAATTTTTGCCTTGTAACTTTTTCCCCTCTATTCCTACGAATTAGATTGTCAAGTTCAATTTCGTAGAAAACTAAATTTCCAATAAGTTTGACTCGTAAAATTTGTTTGTAGACCAATTAAGTTCCAAGATACAGCACTTCAAAAGGTGATAAATTCCTCAGTCAAAATCAAAAATAATATCAAAACATGGGGGTTTTCGCTATATATCTTTTATTTTCCGATATTTTTTATGGTATTATTGTACCTAGTTCCATTCTGAGACAGCAATTAATCAATCATTCGATCGATTGAACCTCCTTCCCCTCTACCTGTCTATCCGTCACTTGCTTCAAGGTACTTATTTAGTAGGGAACTACGTGAAAAAAATTAAAATTAATTTCTACCATCATGTGTTACAATCATGTGTTCAATTTGCATTAATTGAAAATTTAAGGAGAGAAACGCTACTGGATTCCGTAACACAATCATTAACTTATTATCTATCGATATGATTTTTGACAAATGGAAACAATTGTAACAAGAGAATATTCTGAATTTTTGTCGATGCTACCTACGTTCATTGGCTGAAATAGATAATGATCGATGAAAATTAATCGATTGAGTTACAGAATAGCCCCGAATATCAGTCCTAGTAAAAGAGATTGTCCCTCCCTTCAACTCTTATAAATGAATAAAGTTCTTGTAGATGGATAAGAGTCTTGAATGTATTACACTAAAAACATTTTCACGTGAAATGTTACCAAGACAAGACCAAATGGCTCGCACTGTCAAAAAGTTATCAGATCTCATGTAGAGCCAAGTTACAAACTCTACGCGCCCCAACTCTACATGCCCTTGATTACAAACTCTCCACCTTAGTCAAAATATGTGGCTTGGCCGTTTCGTTACTACAAGTACTATTGTATTACAGAAAAGTAGTGGACAGTAGAAAAATTATCCATCTTATGCCCATGTGAATGTAGCGAATTGGTCAAGCCACATATTTTGACCAAGGTGTAGAGTTTGTGATGTTAGGACTTGTAGAAATAGGGCGTGTAGAATTATAAGCTTGGCTCTACATGAGATCTGATAACTTTTTGACAGTGCGAGCCATATGGTTTCGTCTTGGCAACATTTCATATGAAAATGTTTTTGGTGAGATTGCACTTTTTTTGTGAGTTTGAATTTCACTATAATTTTCAACAAGGAGTCTCTATATCAATTTTCAGACCTCCACCATCAAAATTTGCGGAAGTCTTGTACAAACGTTCACTCCCTAGTTTAAGGGGTTAGGGATGTAGAAATTCCAAGTTTTAGAATTTTGTTGTTGTTTGTGTACTGATACTAGCTCATATACCAAATTATAGCATTCTATGACTCTAGGAAGTACCCTAAGAATTTTGATGATCATCAGTGAGCGAGTCAGAGACAAAATCGCAATTTTTTAGATATCAATAGAATTCATAGTATAAGAGCTATGCAATTGAAACTCTATTTGTTTAATAAGTCCATTATTGACATCATATTCCAAAAATTTTGTTCATCTGGTATTATCTAAACCCAAGTTATGAGGGTTCAAAAAAACGAAGAAGCCCTTCGAGAATCGGTAGGTAGTGCTCTTGCCGCTTTGCTTGGCTCGTCCTGACAGAGGCACTACCGTGCCCCCAGATATGGTGGCGTAGGTAGGCATGGTGGGGGTGAGTTTTTGATTGTCTGCTGCGTCAAAATGGAGCTAGGTACCATAATAGCCTAAAAAATATTGAACAATAGAAGATATTTGGCGAAATCTAGCATTTTTGGCGTTTTCTCAGATTTTCAGGAATTTTTCACATTTTTGGAGTGCTGAATCTTGGAACTTGGTGAGTCTACGAACAAGTTTTACGAATTGAAATTTTTGTAAATTTAATGCTCTACGGAATTGAACCCTATGACTTGAGGCGTAGAAATTAAGGGGAGAAAGTTACAGGGTGAAAACTGAAAATAGTGCCAAAATTTCGTGGGTTTTTTCTCCTCCTGAAAATTGCTACGCGAAATTCTGGTCGGAAAACATAGAAATAACATCATTGAGCGATCAAAAACAACATATCAAAGTTTCATCAAGTTCGCATTTTTTCCTGATCCACCCTAATTTTTCGACATGTCGACTGGACTAGAAGTACTGTTTTTATATATATGTAAAAGAAAATCGAATAAAATTACAAAACTTTTATATTTTCCGCACTTTCTCCTAAGTAACTTGGCAAAATCGATATTTAGGAATAAATTACATTATCCAATGATCGTGATCATTATTATTACCATTATGTGAACACAGGATACAATTATAACTAATATGCATTAAGCAAAAAATGAGCAAGTCAATTTCCATTGATTAATTTTTGATGCGATTCCGCACAATTATTACGAAAATATCATTTCTCAAATCTATCCTATATTCAGATGAATATATAGCTAACATATATAAACTAGTTTTTATTGAAATAGCTGATATTGTAAAGGCTCAGTCATTGTGCGGTATATTTCTCATAGAAAATGGAGGGCAAAATATATTTTCTCTTTATTTTGATATGTTTTGTGGCTAAAGGGAGCGAAGGACAATTGCCTTTTGTGAGTAATAAGATCATACTAATAATACGATATAATATTTTATTCATTTTATTTATTCCAACATCTATTTTGCTTTTGCATTGCACTTGAGTATCTACTTCTATACGTCATAAACCAGAAAGTTGCCAACATATCCCAAATTTCAGGACTGATTACATTCTTTCCACTCCTTTAATACTTGGAATTATGAGCTAAATTGATTTACAGACTGATATTGAAATCAATCCTCATAATAAAAAAAAAAAAATGGATTTACTGGTCTTCGCATCATCTCCTAAAATCACGTATATCGTGGCATTATTTCATGTACGCGTTGACTTGAATAGACGTACTCTTGAGTTGTTTTTTTTTTCATTTTCATCCAATGTCTCAATGCTGATATTATTGCCTTCTTTCGGTAAGTACGGAGCTGTTATACAATTCGTCTTGAAACCAAAAGCTTGATTGCATACATTAAAAAGTCTGGGTTGTTGTTGGTTGAAATGACATACTATCTATGTCAAAATATGCAGGGGAATGGGACAACAAACTTATGCGCTGGTTGTTTGCTTCCAGTTTCTCGCGATGTTTCCAGCATCAACAGATATCTTATTACGTCTGCCGTGATATGTCTTACATGGTTCTATTTATACAAGCTTATTTGTTCTACCCACTAGAAAACCTTCCTAACGGCATTGATATCGGCTTTTTATAATGAGGCCAATTTTAGTGGACTGTATTCCTTACCAATTATAATATTTACGTTCAAAGCTGAAATACTCAAAATGGGGTGAATCCCCTCTTGAATATCTTATTCTAGAGGAAGATTCTTGGCTATGACAAAATAACAGTTTATTCACCTCGTTAATCCTCAGGTCTATATTATATTCTCGAGAAGACGTTATGAGCGTTTGGAAAAGCACCAGGAATTTCGAAGTGGTTCTTTTTTTAGAGGTGCTAAACCATTCACCATAAAATTTGCCGCGTTGATGCCAAATTTCTTTGAAGATTTTACTAGCTCTAGTTTCACTGTTAAGTTTTCAATCCAGTGGATTCTACTTGGCTTACCAAAATATTATTTCCTGTCTTGGGAGCTCGTCAAGTAAAACTCAGTTTAAGGGCTATCTTCTTTGCCACATGGAAGGAATATAGGACAGCAACTTACAAGCGTGCTACCTTGGGAACTCTTTTTATTTGAACTGACTGTTCACATGGCTTTGTTTTTTAAGTAATCTCGGTTAGTTACTCAGAAAATGTTTATTTCATGCTTTTTGTCGATAATTTGATCCAAATATTCAAAGCCAAGCACCATTTCTACATTAGCAAAGGCAGTAAGTAAACCTTTGCTTCACCGGCCTTAACAGCATTAAACTATCAACTTCATCTGGAACATCGAAACTCATTTTATTGACTTATTAGTCCATTGCAAACGATTCATTTTCATATAATTTCTCCTATATGACATTTTCTAAATATTAATTGATTCCATATAATCACAGAAACTATATATCTTGTCCTGCATTCGTTTCCATTCTAAAACTCTCGAGCAGCGCACATTTTAATGCATCTTCCAAATGTTTTCGTATCCATATTTATGTATGAGAATCACTTCTGACTTGACCTCCAATTAACCAATACTCTTATGATTACTTAATCGTGCATCCCTTGGAGTGCACACATTCAGTAGAGCTTTTCCAATTTGATCAATTAAGAAACAATTTGGCATGATGTAAGGATCTTACATTATGCCAAATTGTATCAGTTCAACATTCTTCATCATAACATTGAATTGACTTACCGTTACACTTTTCCCATCAATATACAAACAATTCGTACACTTTCCAACTTCTTCAATTTCATATTTTTTTCTATTTCTGTTTATAGACCGTCAGATAGTCGTAGATTTTAGTGCCCCATTTTGTTCTCTCTGCCTTCAAGAGTTTTGATAAGTACGTATAATTGGAGTATAATAATGCCAAAATTGAAGCTGGACCGTGTGGCCAACATAATAATAATTGATTTTAAATTCTTATAAAAAAACCTATTTTGATTCAATTTTCTCGTTTCTGCCATGCTTACGAAATGAAATTTAGGGAAAAAAGAGTCAGCGAAAAACGATAGGCAGAAGTGATCCACTTGGCCAAGGGTTTGGAATGAGGGCTCGATTATGCAAAATAATTATATCAATTGTTCACGTTCTTTTCGTTTCTGCCGTTTGGTCATATGAAAGTTGATATCATAAATATCTCGTAAAAACGAATGGCATAAGTTTTTCGAATGACCAAGTCAAGATATGCACGAAAACATTCAGATTTTCGCAAGATGTTTTCGTATATATCTTGAATTAGTCATTCGGAAAACTTATGCCATTCGTTTTTACAAGATACTTATGATATCAACTTTCATATGGCCAAACGGCAGAAACGAGAAGAACGTGAACAATTGATATGATTTTATTGCATAATCGAGCTCTCATTCCAAACCCTTGGCCAAGTAGATCACTTCTGTCTATCGTTTTTCGCTGACTCTTTTTTCCCTGAATTTCATTTCGTAAGCATAACAGAAACGAGAAAATTGGATCAAAACAGGTCTTTTTTTATAAAAATTTAAAATTAATAATTATCATTTTGGCCACACGGTCCAGCTTTAATTTTGGCAATATTATACTCCAAATATACATACTTATCAAAACTCTTGAAGGCAGAGAAAACCAAATGGGGCACTCAAATCCACGACTATCTGACGGTATATTATCTCTACCTGTATCAACACCATCATCATCAAGCAATTTGAGCCTCTAACAACAAGATGTCCACATTTAAATGAGCCTCGAGAACATACCATAATATTGTACCACACCGACATCAAGACTAAACCCTCATTCCCTCGAACAACAGCCGTTACATACCATTCAATAAATTCTTATTTATACAAAGGATAGTACCATTAAAACCAACATATGATCAAGAAAGCCCCAGATCTCTTCATTCTTGTCCTCGAGCATACAGAACGAACATAACTGGCCGTTTCATCCTCTTTCTAATTCATTCTATCAGTGCAAATATTTCAATTGGGTAGTCCTGTTCTTCCCTTGGTACTTCTCTATTCAAACATACTATATTTTTTACTTTTAGGTGAGCAAATCGTTCGTTGCAAACAAAGTGACAGTCTGGACCGATGATGACTATGTTATAGACGGTGTTGCAAAGGTTCACAATCCCGGTACACCTGAGTACACAGTCGATACTAACATAACAGTAACAAGAGATTTGCCGAAAGAAGTAGAAGTATATGTAGCGACATTTCTAGTCACTAATGGCCAACGCGTTATGATTGGACCTCCAGTACAAAAATTACTTTGTGATTATATAGTAACTGATCAAATCATTTATCCGGGATATTTGAAATACAGTAACTTCCCTAAATCTTGTCCATTGAAAGCAAAGAAGTATATACTGAAAGGTTATTCATATCCTGTCAAAAGTTTACCTCTTATGCAAGATGGAAATTATGAGTTGATATTTAGATATTCGCTTGATAATAAAAAGCTTGTCGAACATATGTACTATTTTACAATTCAGTAAGTTATAGAATGTACATATATATAGTCAAGCTTAACAGTAGTCACACATAGTTTTCAAAATAAAATTGTGATCAATATTGTGCACTGTAAATTGATAAATAAACATCCAAATGAGGAACAAACAATAAGATTTTGAATAAAACCATATATTTTTGACTACGACGATGTGGTAAATGATTCTCATCTGTCCTGTTGCCATCCCAGATCCATTCTATCCATCCGATTTTCTGTCTGACCCGAACTAGGGTGTAATTTTGTGATATTTTCGACTTGTTCTGAAGTTCTTACGCAGCACTTTGAAGTGACGTCATGCAGACTTCTCTACGTCAGCATTCATAGACGGATTCTGTTGATGTTTGAAGGAATCATATGAAATGGATTCATAAAGGCCTCATACTTTTCCTTAATTATTTTGCTTCCATATTTTCCAGAAAAAACTTAAATATTTGGATCCTGAAGGAGAATATATGCTGCTAGGGAAGGTAAATAAATTCGGAAAATTGAGCATCCTTAAATTTTGAGAAAAGACGATTGCATCGCCTATCTATAGAAAAAAACAATAAGAAATTCAAAAATCACATTAGAGCTGAAATTTATGAAGCTATTATAGGAAACGAGCTGACACAAGAGAGGGACTTACCAATAGAAACCAACAGAGAACATTTCGCACAAGATAACATGTACACAATCAGAAAGCTGATAGAAAATACAACGAAACAGGATAACAGACTATACCTATAAAAGAGTGATTGATCTGAAAAAGAAGTATTCAATAGAGTACACTGAAAACATATGTGGAGAATATCGAGAGAGATACTAAATAGCGCAAAACTAATAAAAGCAATTGAAAATTTTCACAAAAAGACACCAAATTACGTACGAACTGGAAACATGACATACTAAAAATCCTTCTCAACGCAAGGACTAAGACAAGGCGGTGCATTAAGTCCACTGCTATTCATAATACTCTTAAATGATATAATCAAAGAAATAAAGGACAACATAGGCAATATGAGAATTGGCTATAACTAACTGATAATAACAACAATAAGAAAATGTGCTTCTGCAGACGATCTAACAATATTAGCGAAGAATTGAAAAGGAACTAAAACAGCATTAATTGCAAAAGAGATACAAAAACTAACAAAAAAATAAACGAGAAAGTGATAAAACAAATAGAATCATTTACATATCTAAGGATAACAATAAACATGAAAAAAAGCCTGGATCAAGAAAACAATAAGAATAGGCACCTCCACCTTAATCAAATCACAGTGGACTGGTTATAAAAATATAAAGTGAATGTGAAACTGTGGCCAGTAATGCGGAAAGTCTCTAAAACAACTCGTTTATCTTCAAATTATTTATAAATTAGAACTACTATAGCACTAGGTAAAGCACAGCAGACTCGTCCGCCATTTTTGAGCCCACTGTCAGTTGTTTGCCGGTTACCGATGTGTGAACTTTAATAAAATAATTCCAAATGACGGGCTGCTCTGAGCCCAGTTGTATTATTCATTCAAGATACGGGTTCTGATTCTACAGATGAGTAACTTTTATTTCTCAATACATCATTTGAATGTGGAGAAACATATTCCAAACTACTTAACCTCAATTTGATTTTCGAGTTTAACTGTTCGATTGTCAGAATCTGAGTGCATTATTCAGAGTAAATGTCAGCATTATTATCTTTGTGCTTTAGAAATATTCTTAATGATTTGCTACTAAATTGTCATAATTTCCCGAAGTTTTGCAGTATTGCAAATTATTTGTTGGAGCACTACACTGTTGTGAGAGGTTTGAGGATTAGGAATTTTGAAATTTCAAACAAAAATGAAACCATCAGCTACAATTCCAAATGAGCTAACAAAACAAATACAAGAAGCAAGTTATTGTGTTTCATTCGATTTGTACTGTTTTTCAAATTTTTATTGATATCTTATGAAAAAAAAAAAAATTTTATTTTGCTTATTATTATTTATTATTTAACCTGCTTAGACCAAAGCAAATATCTAAGTACTTACCTAGGTACCTATTTGTTTAAATCACCATACTATCTACTTTAACTTCATAATTTGAATACTAAACACTTACAGATTTTGTGCAGAAAATTAATGCAAGCAGATAAATTTCTTAAAGAACAAGATACACAACTGTCTGTTATTTTAATCTTATTATTATTCATCTAGAAACCTACATAATTTACACAAAATCATGAAACTAAGGATATTAAACGTTTCACAGACTTGTCAGTGGGCTCCAAGATGGCGGACGAGTCCGCTATGACTATCTAGTGCTGTAAACATCAAACATCAACTAACATTTAGCTGTAACCACGAAGGTGAATAATAGAGCAGCGGACACTCAGTTGGAAAACGTGAAGCTTAAAATGTGATGCGGCAGCTGTGAGATAGCAAAAGCGGGCCCAGCTTTGCGTGCGTCATATGCAGAAATAAGATCATATTTCAATTATTCTCGATAAAATACAATTTCCAGATGGATTTCTTATTTTCATCACGTTGAATACTACATTATTTATTTATCTTATCACCGTTATTATTTGCATTGTTTATTAATGATTTGGAGAATTTCTTTAGATGTAATAATCAAAGGGGTGTTAGCATTGACGGATATAATGATGTAATACTGTTAGCTTACGCAGACGATCTTGCAATTCTCAGCGATTCCGCAGTAAGTTTACAGAATAAACTAGATTTACTAGAAACATACTGCAAAAATAACTTCCTTACCGTAAACACAAGTAAAACTAAAATCTTACATTGTCACCGAGGACGCTCAGAAAGCAAAATGTATCCCTTTAAATACAATAACAACAAAATAGAAGTAGTAAAAAACTTTAATTATTTGGGTATCTTATTTTCAAGCTCGGGCAAATTCCTGGAGGAGTCTATTGATGCTGGCAAAAAATCAGTGATGGCTACAGGCAAAGTTAATAACATATTATCCAAAGGCAAATCTCAGGGATGGCATGAGAAAAAAACATTATTTAATTCAATTATAAATGCAACTATGCTTTATGGTGCAGAAATTTGGGCACTAAAATATTACGAAAAATTAGAATCTTATCAACTTAAGTTTATTAAACAAATCCTTAGGTGCCCAAAAACCACCCCTAATTATATGATTCGCCTAGAAACGGAGACTCCTCACATTCTGCTTCAGTTATCAAAAAGAGTATTAAACTGGCTCTATAAAATAGATTTAATGGCAGAAGACAGGTACCCAAAATTAATACTAACTAGATTAAAAAATTTAGATAATATCAGCAATAAACCAGAATTTAACTGGTTTACTTCACTAAAAGAGTTACTGTCAAATATAGGTAGTACTTTACTCCTGAATAATGATACAACACTAAGCAAATCAGAAATAAAAATTGCTCTAGACTCAATCAAAAATAATCTATTACAAAAAGACATAGAGTCACTTAATAATGGTAGGTACAATCTTCATTACAAAACTATTAAAACTTCGTATAATATTGAACCATATTTAATTAATAAGATGAACATTTACAAAGTTAGAATCATTGCAAGTCTCAGGTTATCTTCTAAACGTTTTGTTTTTATTTATTATAACAGTACTAGATATTACTGGGATACCTCACTACTTTGCACCATTTGCAACCTTCAAAGAGCTGAAAACTTACAGCATTTTCTCGTAGAATGCCCATTATATAAGCCCTACAGAGATTATTACATAGCATCATACTTTTCTCGCGAGGATGCTCCCTTTCATGAACTATTACAGAACCTATCAAGTGAAAAAATTAATAATATCATATTTTATGTCACTCGATGTTTGTTATTAAGAAGTTTTGCCTTAAACGAATGATTATCTTTTTCATCATGAGTAAACTTGTTGTTTGCATTTTTTTTTTTTTTCCTTTATTCATATTATATATAAAATAATACGCACGATATATTTATTTATAATTATCGATATGAATGGCTCAATTATGTTTGTATAATGTTTATTTGTCTATACCAACCTTTGTATATGGCATCAGCCATTGGATCAATTAAATTAAATAATAAATAATAATAATACTACATTATTTATTAAATGGAAGGCAAAAGTAAAAGAAAACTAGCATTTCTATTTATTAAAACCTGCAATGAATTAGTACATTATGATGAAACATGTTTTATAAACGTTTCTTTGGACGCGAATTTTTTGATTATGAATTATAATAGGCAAATAAATAATTTGATGAATATTTGATATTACAATGGGCGTGATAAAATTGGAAAAATATACATAAACAATTTCTTATTCATAATAAGGGAATAGGGAAACCAAAGTGTGACAGATGTCAGGAATTGATAAGGGCTTTTTTAATGAGAAAACCATAAAATTCTCAATTACACTGTTCTCTAATTTTGATTGAGTAACCAGTTTCGATCACTGGGTGATCATCCTCAGACTACCGGAGAGAACAATAAAATTACAGGAGCTTTACAAAAGAAATCAGCGTCAAGTAGCCCGCTAGTGTCATGTTAGTGAAAAAATGTGTGAAAAAGCGGTAATCAAGCACTAAAAAAATATAAAATGATACGAAAAGATATATTCAATCTATTCAATAAGATCCAAACAACTGTAGTTTGGATCTTAAAATTTTTATTACCAGACTCTATTCTATCAGTAAATACTTTAAACATAGTTTTTATAACACCAAGCAGGATAAGTACTATTTTGCACATATTTCTCCGGGCGGTAAATAGCTCTTTGGCTTTTGCGTGCGCCAAGTATAATTTACCGCCCGAAAAAAAACAAGCGCAAAATAATATTTACCCACATTTGTGATAAAAAAATAGTATCTGCAACTCGTGCGGTGTTGTCAGTTGCCCACTTCAGCTCTCATGGGCAATCAAGAACTTATTGCACTTGTTGCACAATATACTATTGTTAATTTCAATTCTTCGGAAGTAGCACAGGAGAAATGAAAAAACTATTCTAATATGCCACAGGGCTAACAAGAACATTTGCTTCGCTCACTTTTTTACAATTGTATTCTCAATAACTTTTATATATTGATGAAAAGTGAAGAAATTAATGTTGCAATTATGTGTGAATCTATAAGTTTTATGAATTAATAAATTATCACTATCAAAAACATAGAATTGAATAACCAATATACAATTGAATACATACACAAAATATATAACTCTGTCAAAAGAAATATTATTACACAGAAAATATACAAACACACCAAAATCAAGACAAATCATATCTCAATTCCATATTATCCACATCTACACAACAAATTAAATCGTACATTACAAAAACACAACATTCAACTCACATCAAAGTCACACCCAACACTAGCAAACATCTTCATTGACAATAAACCAAAAACACCTTTCACAGAGCAAAGTGGTATTTACAAAATCAACTGTAATGATTGCAATAGTACATATATAGGAATGACAACAAGAAAATTTAAAACTAGATATACAGAACACATTTAAAATAATCCGCCTTCAGCATTCGGTTCCCTCCTAAAAGCAGAGAATCATACATCCACCCTAGAAAATACTTCCATCCTTCATAAAGAAGATAACTATAAAAATCTAATTATCTTAGAAAAGTTAGAAATATTGAAAGATTCAAAATTAGAAAATAAACAACTATTAAATGAACAAACCACATTTCCAGAAAATCATATATTCAAATCTTTACCGCCTTTTAAATCCCGTCATGCACCACACATCACCTGACTTCCGAAACATGTTTTTTCAGTGTATAACATCCTTTTGACTGATACGCACATGGATTTCATGTGCTCAATTTTAACATAAATTAAAATCAAAATTTCAACATCGTGACACCTTTGGACACATTTACATTCATTTTTTGACGGTATGTACCTCATTATAGTATTTACTTGTGTGTACTCAATTTTTCCAGTTGAATCCTAATCTAATTTTCTAATTTTTCTATCAATTTTCAAGGTTTCCTGATCTCCTTTTTCAATAATTTCAACTATACAAATACAATTTAACGATTTGAATCAATCTTAAGCTAAATTTTGAATTAAATCAATTTTGTAATTTCAAATCACCCAAATTCCATTAATTTAATTTATAATATTGTAATATCAATGTAATTTTCTAGCTAAGCCTGATGATGGTAATGTTTCCGAAATCAATAGCCAAAAAGTAATTAAATTTTCAAAAATATACGTATGTTTTTTCAACGATGACTTTATTCATTCAATGCAACTTACATACTACCATGGAGAATTTCATACATAAAATAGAACTATTGTATTTAAGACTGGTATAAGGTCTAGTTGTGCACCTCGCATTATGGTTTCAATCATCTGTACCGGAAGTGCACTTTACTTGACTAATTTTTCGAAATTCTCCAATAAATCTGAAATGATCGACCGTAGGATGTTGAAATTCAGTATTTTTACTTGATGTTGTATTAAAATGGTTATCTGCTATTTTTGTATCAATCGGCCAAATCAGAAGTGCACTTCACTTGAAACTTTTTCTTAAATTTTTTGCATAAATCTAAAATGATCAGCCATAGCATATTGAAATTGAGTGTTTGAACTTGCTGTAGCATCAAAATAGTTATCCACTATTTTTGTATCAATCGGCCAAGCCGGAAGTGCAGTTTATGAGTATAACAGACATTCAGAATTTGTCGTATAAAACAATCAGTTTAATTGGAATGAAAAGATAGACAATGATAATCTGTTATCAATTTTTCAATTTTGCTTGACATTTTACATGTCAAAATATTTTTCCCTAAATCTCATTTCGTAAGCATGACAAAAGCGACAAAATTGGATCAGAACATGCTCTTTCATACAAATTCAAATATGATTTTCATTATGTTAGTCACACGGTCCAGCTTCAATTTCAGCATTATTGAACTCCAAGCCAAACCTCTTGAAAGCATGAAAAAAAATGAGGCACTGAAATCTACGACTATCTGACGTTCTGAAAGTACAAGGAAATATTGTGAAACCGACAAAATTCACATATCGAGATTTTGATGGATATATCCGTTCTGAGCATCCCTGAATCCATTTTGACTATTTTTGGCTTGATGTCGGTACGTGTGTACGTATGTATGTTTGTATGTACGTAACTCGCAAATATCAGAATTCGTCGAACAAATTTTGTATAAAAGACTGGTATAGGATCAAGGATCTTGATGTGCACCTCGCATTATGGTTGCAATCGTCTGTACTGGAAGTGCACTTCACCTGATACTTTTTTTGAATTTACCGCATGAATCTAGAATGATTAGCCATAGGATACTGGAATTCAGTATTTAAAATTGCCGTGGCATCCAAATGATCATCTCCTATTTTCGTCCCAATCGACTAAGCCGGAAGTGCACTTCATATTACAGACTCTTCGAATTTTTCTCATAAATTCAAAATAATCAGTCGCAGAATATTGAGATTTCGTATTAAGCACTTCTATAGCATCTAGTTGTGCACCTTGCATTATGATTGTGATCAGCTAAGCCTAGAATGCAGTTCACCCGAAATATTTTTTAATTTTCCGCATAAATCCAAAACGATTGAACGTAGAATATTAGAACACAGTATTCAAGATGATAGTAGTGTCTAGATGCTCATATCGTATTTTCATTGTAATCGACTGAGTCGAAAGTACACTCTACTTGACGATCTTGAAATTTTCAGATCTTGAAATTCAGAACTGTTAGTCGTAGAATCCTGAAAATCAGTATTTAGGAATGTTGTAGCATAAGAATGATGACCTACTGTTTCCGTAGCAACCGACTAGCCGTGGAATTATGAGATATTGTGTTTGATCATATATATCCAATGATGTACAAGTAAGTCACGTAATGTGAATCAGATTTTTGAAATAATAAATCACGCCTGAACGGAACAAGTCAAAAATGTTTGATTTTGTTTTTCCAGGATTTCATCAAGTTCTCTGATAGGTTTGTTTTTTTTCACACAATTTTATAACAAAGACTAAGAATTTCTGGAGCTGCACTCTAGGGGAGGTGAGTTGTGACAATTTTCACCTCAACCAACATATCTCAGTGAGGAAAAATTTTGTATCTATGAACTGTATGAGTTAATGTAGTTCAATCCATACTGTTTAAGAAACAATCATCAAAGTCAATGAAAGTATTGAGGTGTCTCAGAAAATCCACAAAAATTGAAACTACTTCCTGTGTCACAGCTCCCCTGATACCGAGGTAAGTTGTGACCGCTATGTATTTATACTATTTGGTGGATAAGAAATACCATGATATTGGCTTTCAAGGCACTGAATTCACCTATCTTTTGGTTTGATATTAACTGGTGAAGGGCTCAAGGCAACACAAGCAGAAACAAATATTTTCTGCATATTCTTTGTCTTCATCCTCTTCATCATCAACTTTAAGTTTCTTATACCTCTACTTCTTCATTTTTTCAGGCTTCTTCTTTCCCTCACTTAAAACAAGCTTTTTCACATCCTTCACCTTTCTACTGGCTTCTATGGCAGCAATGCGTGCGTCAGTAAGCACAACAGATTTGATCTTGCGTCAATTCGGCATTTTTTTTTTGTGCGTAGCTTCTTGCAATGGCCTTAGTGATTCTGGCAAGATCACATTAGAAAAATAATGGCAAGAAGAATACGGGCTGTAGAAGTGCGAGTAACGGAGTTTTTGGCGTTATAGCTCAGAATAGATGGACTGTTGGAGATTTCATGTTCTGATCTCTAGACTTGGAGTCAGATTTTTTGCTTTTATTTCAATTCCTCTGACAGCAATGTATTCGTATTCTGCGATGATTTGACGCGAAGCTATGAATTGAATAGACAAGAATCACATTTTGCGCTTTTTTGGGCATAACTCGGCTCATCTTGCACATAAATTGATGAATTTTTTTTCTCAGGAATGTGGTAGTGAATGTGATGAACTTGGCGTCGGAATAACTCACATGATCTAAAAGAGAGAGCTTCAAACTTTCCAAAATTCAATGATTCATCCAAAAACTATGTACGGGAAGAGAGGGGGAGGGGCGCAATTCGTCTGTGCATGCAAGACATTTTCTTAACTATATTGTGACAATGATTGAGCATATATCAAAGAAGTTCGGGGCACAGGGTGACGTTGATAGTCAACAAATAATCGAATTAATGGATCGGTAATAAGTGCTGCTAGCAGGAATTTACAAAAAAATTAGGTCCATGAAAATCTTAAATATCACGCATATGTATAGTGGTTGAGCAGAAACGCGAAGAACACCCTCTTCACTCATCGTTTGCAATGCGTTTTAGCAACCAAGTCTGGAAATGGCTGTATCGTAAACAGCCTGTGAGGCTCACGATGACCCACAAAAACATTTCTCATCTAATTTATTGTCATGAAGCCTTGCGATAACTTGTGGTTCAAGAAAATGAGAAATGTTATGAATATCAGCGTTCAAGATTTAACAATCGGTGAAGTATTGTGGTCTTGCCGCTGTTGATCTCAAAATCATGCAATTCGCAAGTTATACAGCAGAGAGGAACAAGGCATCACAAATCTGCCCTCGGAACTACAGTTGTCCATGCCTATGATCTACTACTAGCGAAAATGGCGGTTAAAATATCGAAGGTGATGCACTGAATATAAATTAAGCCAAGTCAAATTGTTCACTAATCCATAACTTTAACTTAGGATCTATGAATCGTCTAGGACATACAACCAACTGAGCTGAGTAGTTTCCAAATTATTTGCATATGGCTGCTAGAAAGCGGAGGAAAGTTATAGAACTCAACACCTTTTGTAGATCTCGACGGCGCCGGCGTGGCGGAGCTAATTTTGTAGAGATCTCAAAATCATGTTATCTGTTCGTATCTTAGTGATTGAACAAACATGTGATTATATTGAATCATTTTTGACACATTCATCACAATACCATCCATTCGGTCTCATGTTCAAAATTTCCGTGTCTTTCACCAATTTATTGAATTCAGTTCATCCAAAATTTCACTCTAAAGCTAATTATATGTGATTGTGGTCTTACAATGAAGCGATCCAAACGACAGTGCTTCAATCAGTGTACATGCCCTATAATATGCCGCAGAAAAAACGTGTATCCGCCCAAACCAATACTACCGAAAAATCAAATTCATCCTAGTACTGGAAAAATGGAGAGTAATACAATAGCAAGATTGAGTTATCGTGCCTATCCAAACGCAAAAAGGGCCCAAATAATTCTTCCAAAAAGAGATATTTCCTTCTTCCCAAATGGCCGAATGTCCAATTCAACTGTGTATAATTCATCATACAGAAATCCATGGAGTGAATGTTATTGCTTCTGTCCGTGCACAGATCCCTGTGCTTTTCGAGATTATCTAAATACAGGTCCGGCTGATAGATCTGAAGAATATTTATACGATATTATCAACCCTGGAGGATATTCGACACTTGATCAAAGCAGCTGGCCATCTTCTACGGAATTTCCAAGTTTGAAGTGCAGTTGTTGTGATTGTTATAGCTATTAGACAAAATTTGTGGAATAAAATAACTTATATCACTCAAAAATAAAATGAATGAAAACTAAACAATTTTTTCACTTCCTCGACATGTGGAGGATATGTTGAATCGAATACATATTTCAGTAATAAATTTAAATACAAGAGCATTTGCAGTCATCAGCGTTAAAATATTCCTCAGCATATTGATGTGGTCATTCCACTTTTTTCAATAACAATAATATTTATTGATTCCGTAAGATCATACAAGATATGGAATAGGTTTAGCAAATGTTACCTAATGCATTATGGAATCCAGTGATATAACTGATCAATTTGTAAAAGTTCAAACCGTCTGCTCTTCAAAATGCTCATAGATCTACAATTTTCATGCTGGTAGCACACTAACATCTGATGCTGTTAATTAAGACGCTATTTTACAATGAGCCGAATTCGGCTCTCTCCACTACTTGAAGAAGCTTTACTAAAATTTCATAGATAAAGTCAAATGTATGTTAGGAATAGCATAATTGAATAAAGTAAAGATAGAAGACATTTTCATAGTAATTAGTGAAGCTTCTCTAGCTAATGGAGGAAGTTGAATTCAGCTCAATGAGCCAAATCTAGTTCTCTTCAGAACTCACATGAGCTTTATGAATATATCATAAATGAAGGCAAATATGTCAAGATAATTGAATAAGAAAAGGATAGGAAATATTTTCGTAGTAATTGATGAAACTTTTTAGCTTAAGAAAGGAGTTGAATTCGACCTGATGTGTTTATTACTAAAATGGCTTAATTATTGATATTAGATGCAATTGTGATTCCGGAATTAATATTGTCAGGCAATGAATATCAAAACGGCAGCAGTAAAGTGTGGAATATATTTGAACAACTGAAGCCTATGAGATAGGGTCTTCAGATTGCTATTGGAGTAAATACGATATGTTTGTGAAAATTCCTAGTTGAGTGAACTGTGCCAGATTCCTGGATACATTAATATAGTATGGTGAGTATGAAGACATAGAAGTGTAAAATTTTCAATTTCAATAAGATATTATTCACGAATGACGCTGAAACTTTGATGACAAACCCCGAACTAGAGCAACCTGCCCAGAAAATAACTCCATACGCTAACAAAAAGTCGAAAAATTTTTGTTGCCTCTGCCACTGGTTCAGAGAGACATTACAAAAAACATGTCGGGCAATAGCTAATATTATATAAATGTCCAGTTTAATCAAAGAATTTTAAATAAGACTCCAAACATTAGCATATTCAGCTGTGTAGGAATAATTTTGCATTAAATCCGACGCTTACGTTTGTGTGAATTCTCTCTAACATAAGTACGATGTGAAAGAGTCTGGCGATTTGGGTAAGCTTCATCATGGAGAGGTACATCGGTGATGAACACAACAGCACGATCATACATGAAATGCAT
This sequence comes from Dromius quadrimaculatus, assembly GCA_963989225.1. Classification (NCBI taxonomy): domain Eukaryota; kingdom Metazoa; phylum Arthropoda; class Insecta; order Coleoptera; family Carabidae; genus Dromius; species Dromius quadrimaculatus. The sequence continues at coordinate 39,845,609 of OZ022331.1, read as the reverse complement.
ATCGGTTAATTCTGCGTTAGAGTAAACAGCCATGACAAACAGAGACTTATGCACTGACAGGTGTATTTCATCAAACATCAGCCATCTATGTTAAGAATAACCTTCCTTATCTCCGAAACCGTTACTTTGCGAAACCATATTTATTGAGATTTTTTGCTTACTCTGGTCAATACTATCACGTCTTTGAAAATCTTACACTGTTTTCCAACACTCTGTATATATATAGTTTGAGAAGTTTTAATCGTGCAAAAAGCCGTACATAAGTCATTTTGATTGCAACTCATTATAAATAGAAATTAATATATATATATATATATATATATATATATATATATATATATATATATATATATATATATATATATATATATCAATATGCTGGCTTTATAATTTAGAGGTCGCGGGATCGAACAGACAAAAAGTCAGTAGAATTTTTACTGAATTATAATTGACTGCCACAAAAACTGAATGTACCTATAATTTGACGACTGATAACCGCACTCTACGGCTCTAGAAATATCAATTAATTTACCAAGTATACAAAAAATGTCTGACAAACCTATATCGAGTAAAAGGCGTGTTTGATATTTACTATTTTCTTTGTAATCACGTATTCACTCGATACGTGTGTTGCATACCACAATGTGCATTGGTAGATTGATTCATATTTTTAAATTCACAGGGTGCAATCACTAGTCGTCAAGCCACGGATACTCTTAGCTTTTGTTGGAAGTACGATACAACGTTAATTAATACTTTTGGAATTATTTTGAACAAAAATCATGTTGAAAATCCTTTTTCCACTATTCCATCAAGCGTATCATTTATATATCAAAGTATATCAAATAGTAAAAAACAATATTTGATGAATATTGCCAAATATACATATGGTTCATCATTTACTTTCTATTTTGATACTAGTATCCAAGTTTCTCTGACATTTGTCTTGATATTTGAGTCAACCTTATTGTTTTATTTCTTTTATTTGTCTCCTCTTGTCAAATTTCAAGCTTTTCTGATCATGGAGAAGTAATGCATCAAACTGATATATTATGAAATGAAAATATGTATCTTACTACTTATTCTAATTATTCAAAAAAGATATACGGTGTACACAAATTGAATACAAGTTATTGAACAAGCTTTTAAAGAATAAATTTAATAAATAGAAGCTGAAAATATATTACTATGTTACTTGAACCGATACTAATAGGACATTTTGACCTACATCAATTTATTCATTATGATTTATGAACGACAGCCAGTTAATGTACCTGAAATATAGCCAAACACAATTTTCTTGCTATTGTAAAGTTGGTTTGCATTTCACTGATAAAAAAAGACATTGTAGTCCATTGATTTCCATTAGATTTCAGGAAGTTTCGAATGGCCACCCGCTCCTTCGCCATCCATCATGGCATGTGGTTTGCGCTCAGTGTAATATTAACAACGTTTGAAATCATTTGTAGTTGTTCATTTAACTCCATCGCTGTATAATTATTGTGATCGTGGCTCAGAGTATTCTCAAAGCTAGTCACTCAAGAAGTCCTGGAATCGTTCAATGAAAATCAATAGACTACAATGCCTTAGATCATCATTTGAACATATTTTTGGATCTTTCCAACTACTTCAAGAAAACTATCGTTTCACATATGAAAACTTTTGGCTCTCACAATTCCAACTAACTCTTGAATTTTCTCATATTCTGGATCTAGATGTTTGAAGAAAGTGCATCTATTACACAAATATACTGTCTTTTTCTATAAGAATGCAGTTAGGAGTAAAATAGAGCGAACATTTTAATTCATCACAGCACAGAAAACCCAGACCAAGTTTTCCTTGAGTAGAAATGTGAAAGGCATTAAGATATAAATCCTTTATTCTCATTCTTTTTGGTAAGATTTATTATAATTGTTTTCTGAAACTAGAATCCAAATCAGATTTTTCGTTATAAACAAAAAAATGTACAAAGTTATTGAAAATCTTTGAGGCAAATATTTTGGAAATAAGTAAAGGCTAATAACCAGATAATGATTATAACCCTATATACATTCGTTTCATAATGTGTGTACAACTTCTTTGAGCAATATTGAATATTTCATATTTTTCAACCAATAAATCTTCTCTTTCACATCATATATATGTATAAGCAGTATTATGTATGCGTTTTTTCAGATCAATAATAATAATAGTATATTGTATATATATTATTACAAGATAATTGGCAAGTTTCATAAATATTACATTATAATCATTTTAACAAGAGTAAATCCATTTTGTTTTTTTTTTTTAAATTATATTATACATTTTAAACAGAACAAATATATTACCAAAAAACAAATTATAATATTTTTAATGAAAGCATAAGATATTACGTTCAACTTCATTCATTTATTATAAAAGATCTGAGTTTTAATGCAGCTAAAAAATAGTTATATATATTATAGAGACAATAAATGTTTTTACAAACTTCTTTGAGGAGATCAGCCATTAAGTTGTCGGATCTTTGAACTTGGGTCAGGTCTTGTAGAAATTGAGTTCGAATAGGGGTGAAGATAGGGCATCTGAATATGAAATGTTCTAAAGTATCATATTCGAAAAGATTACATAAACTGCAGTAGTTGTTAGCATCAAATATATAGGTTGATCCATTTATGAACAATCTTGGTTGAGTGATTTTGATAGTTCTTAGTTGAGATATAATTTTGATAGCGTTGTATGAGATGTTTGAAAACAAGTATGATCTCTCGTCGAGATACATTTTGTAAATTGGGTTGTATGTCGAATGTTTTATTCTGTCAAGATCTTCCTCCAAAGAGAGTTGCAAATATTTTTCAATAATGTTATCATGCTCTTCTCTCAAATGTATGCAACTTTGCGATTCCCAAAGATTAGTGTAGCCTACTTTTTGTAGAATTTCACGCAGGCTCGTTACCCAATTATATTTTTTGAATTTCTGATTGTTAGAGTTCTTATTTTTATCCATACTATATAGTTTGTTAAAACATATTTTAGCATACTGGCATTCAGACATCATAAGAATTTTGTACCAGTACATTAGTATTCTTTTGATCACTGCAACTTCCAATTTAAACTGGCCACATTCATAGCGAACCATATAGTTTGGTGTTGTCCGATTCCAGCCCCAATAAGTTTTGAAAAAATTTGTTTGTCCTTTTTCTATGCGGTCTAGGTGGTTAACTGCCCAAACTTCAGATCCATACAATAATGTGGATAAGACAACTGAGTTATATAGTTTTAAGACGGTTGAGAATGAATATGTGCCGGACTGCCTCATAGTGTTTTTAACGGCTGCGCTTGTTTTATTAGTTTTGCTGAGAAAATCTTCAGTATTTGTATTAAAAAGTCCAGATGATACAAAAGTAATACCCAAATAAACGTATTTCTTGGTTTCTTGAATTTCTTGACCTTGACAAAAGTACTGTCGTTTAGTGTTCAATGGACGGCCACGGTGAAAGTGCAATATTTTCGTTTTTGTAGCATCAACTTCAAGGAAATGTTTATTGCTATATTCTTCGAGAGCTTTCAATTTTTTGTTTTTTCAGATCAATAAATATAAATATTACTCAGAAATTCTTCAATATATTTGTGGGCTAAGTTGCAATTGACGTATATTCCTAAAGTTGGCTATGAAGAAAATGGCGATTTTGCGGCAGTTTGTATGTGTTGAGCAGATTCTATGCAAATTGGTAACTATGATTCATTTTAGTTAAAAACGGTTCAAAGGGTTTTCTCGGACTACGATTTCAGCCTTCTGTTTGGTCAAAATGCGAACACAGTTCACTCACATTGAAACATTAAATGCAGGATTCAAATCAAGTTTGCTGAAAATAGATTCAAGAAATGAAGGCAGCAAGAATTACCTGAATAGATACAAATTTAAATCTCCGAACTGCATGAATCTATTAATATTAATTGATGAACGACTGACAAATAATACAACTGACAGATAACCAACTGCAATTTTTGTGCAACACATAAATTGATTTGTATTTTGTCCAATCAGAAAGTCTCAACTGTAGTTCTAAGAACCCTTGAACCGTTCTTAGCTGAAATGAACCAAGAACCTGCATTTTCAGTGGCTGCCTGTCAACTGCATTTTATCCCCTTTTCTTTCATAATAAATCATGAACCTCCAATATATGCAAAATTTGAGATTATATTCTAATGTCTAATAGATTGAATTCTGTATTTACTGCTTGTAGAATCTGTTGCATTCGAGACGCATAAAATCAAATAACGAAATAACTTTTTGTATGTGAAATCAGCTGAATGTACAATATAATAAGTTATGTTAACTGAAGTGAAATGGCAACATTTGGTTTAAAAATAGGACTCAACAGTCTAAATGACAACAGAAAAACAAATCTGTTGTTTTTAAATGTCAAAATCGATTATGACACAAGTCAAATTTCAGACAAAATCTCGTGCGTGTTAGGTTTATCCTATGTTTACTGTTTAAGCTTTCTAAGGATCTTCTAAAATTGAAAGTGATGGATGAAATTTCCTCCAAAATTGGTGATGTGTGTGACAAAAATTTTCTCAACAAGTCAGAACAACAAAAAATGTATCCCAAAATTACCCGGAGACGATATATACCGCCACCAGAACCTCTTATTTCCGCACCTGGGTGTATGGCTTTTTGTCCCGATGAAAAAGTTGAGAATCTTACCTGTTATAGACAAGCTTTCTGTCCAAAAGAAGATTTCAAATTAAATTCTAAAAATGAATTAGAAAATAAATCTGGAGTTGGATCAGAAAACAGACGATTTTTGAATGGCATGTATCTAAGTTATTATCAATCACGCCTTTTACAGCTACGAGTGTGACAGACACTTATAGTGCATTTGGTGGATTGATCTTCAGCCGTAGGGTACGGCTATCAGTCGTCAAGCCACGGATACTTTTAGTATTTGTGGAGAATACGCCATAGAGTATGTTATAATTAGAGTCCGGATTCTATGCAATTGCATATTAGCATATGTTTCTGCATATTTCTGCGTTTTTCTTGACTTTTGCATATTTCCGTGAAATACTGCATATTTCGGCCAAATTTAGCTGATTTTGCATAATTTTGACATTTTTAGAGTAACAAGAAATACTTGTAGTGGGAAAAAATGCTTGGAGCTACTAGACCGTCAGATAGTCGAAGATTTGAGTGCCCCATTTTGTTTTCTCTGCCTTCAAGAGTTTTGATAAGTATGTATATTTAGAGTATAATAATGCCAAAATTAAAGCTGGACCGTGTGGCCAACATAATGATAATTAATTTTAATGAAAACATCTTGCGACAGTCTGAATGTTTTCGTGCATATCTTGACTTGGCCATTCGAAAAACTTATGCCATTCGTTTTTACGAGATACTTATGATATCAACTTTCATATGACCAAACGGCAGAAACGAGAAAAACGTGAAAAATTGATATATTTTTTTGCATAATCGAGCCTCCATTCCAAACCCATGGCCAAGTGGATCACTTCTGCCTATCGTTTTTCGCTGACTCTTTTTTCCTCAAATTTCATTTCGTAAGCATGGCAGAAACGAGAAAATTGGATCAAAACAGGATTTTTCATGAAAATTTAAAATTAATTATTATTATGTTGGCCACACGGTCCAGCTTTAATTTTGGCATTATTATACTCTAAATATACATACTTATCTGAACTCTTGAAGGCAGAGATAACAAAATGGGGCACTCAAATCTACGACTATCTGACGGTCTATACCTAAACTCACTGAAAAAGAGAAGATGGGGAAGTACATAATTCAATCTTCAGACTCAGAATCCTGATCAAATTGTGACTTATGAATGAATATTTAGGTAAACAAGTACAAAAGCGAGGATGGAAAGGATTCGCCGAAGGATTCTAATCCCAGCCTTGCTTCGACCTATAAGATTTGTCCACTGACCTCAGTAAATATAGAAAGGTCTATTTCAATAAAAACTCATTTTAAGCAATAGGAGTAATCTTTTCTGAAAATTTAGAAAAGAGTCTTACCGTTTATTGTGATTTTCATTATGTATTTTCGTTGGGTATTCAGGTATTCTCTTTGAAATATTTTTCATTATTACCGTTGAATACTATTCTATTTGTACCTACCTCTACTTTTGCACTAATGGTTTGGAATAGTTTTCTTCTAGAAAAATAAATAAATAATAATAAATATTGATCAACATTTTTTCCTCAGAATATACTAAATGTGTACTTTTTCGTCTAAAATGTTTTGCATATTTTAGAGTTTTGTTAAATATTTCAGCATATTTCTGCCTTTTTGCTTGGGCTTGGGCTTTTTTGGCTGCATCAAATTCGGGCTCTAATTATAATTCAGTGAAAATCTTACTGAGTTTTTGTCCATCGATGGGACTCGATCTCGCGATCTACGGATAATAAAGCCAGCATATTTGCACTGAGCTATGAATACTCATACATACATGAATGAAATGATATTTTGAAGAATCATAATACCTACCAAATTAACAGCTTCGTGCTATTCTTCAGCAAAAAATATCAACCCACGATTTTTTTTAATATCTACTGAATTTTCGGCCCAGGTATTAGGGACTTTCCGGAGAGGAAGAATGTGAACTACTCAAAATAATTAGAGGGTCAAGTTTTCTTCCGCCTGCCAGATTTGAACGTATTGCACAACATCTTGAGCATCTGGTTGATTATTATCATTATGACTGTCAATTATGTAGAGTGTTAACGAATAAAGATTCTGTGTTTCAATATTCGAACTCCTGATAAAGTTCAAACCTCATTTGAAATATATACCATTGCTAGAAAACTTGACCCTTTGATTATTTTGAGTAGTTGAGATTTATAGCCTTAAACAACCTACAATTAGTATATTCAAAATTCATAATGTGAGCATATTAATCCTGCTGATTAAACTCTCAGTTTTGATTTATTCTGTTAGCCAATATTTATGGAGATACATCGAAAAATTACCGTGACCAAACATTGCAACTCAATTTTGATTTGATCAATAAGAAGGGCAAACGCCTTCCCACAAAATCTGATTACAATCAATCTGGTAAGTTCTTTGATCAAGTAGAAATAAGAACCTAATATGGAGTAATATATTTGTTTAGTGAACGAATCTACACATGAACTTGAGAAAAAAAGGATCGAGAAAATCAAATTTGATGTGGAAAGTGGAAATTGCATGAATAATTCTTCTTATTCGGAGCCAGTTTTAATCAATAAAAGTAAGTGCCTTCATTCATTATATAGCCCCGTGCCTCAGAAGGTATATATAAGTAAACAGAACATTGATGGTGCAATTTGTATCAAATAGGCTCAAATTGAAAAAATCTCTTTATTATCCAGTCAATAAACAATCAATAATATTTGTTATGAGAGCAATGCATATTTGAGCTGAAACTTTGAGAATAGCTCATGAATCATCATAAGGTACGATGACAAACTACACAAGAAATATTTCGGAATTCAATCATTCATTTATTCTAATTACACAGAAGGCTATTTCTGCATGCCTATCATCTGATCTATTGGTACAACTTACAATAAGAACCTTACTTCTACAGCGCGTGACAAATGCGCATATTTTTTCCCACACAATTGAAATTAAAAGCACATGATAATATGTTCAACAATAACAAAAATCTTGGAATCGGTTTTACATCACCATCTCAGATCAGAGGATGCTGCAGACACGTGCTTTATCCTTATTAGAATTTATCAGTACAGTCTCATCAAGTTGAGGATGCTAAGACTTGAGCACCATAGAAATACCCTCATTCTCTTATTCTCTCCTATGAGTCATGCTCTTTATTCACGATGTTCATATTTCAGAGCAGTATTGTTGACAGACAATATATTTTCCATTAAACCTGTATCAAAATCACTGACCTAAACCTAAAATCTTAAGAATATAACAATCAAATGTTTAAAGTTGGAAGCAATAATAGATTTCAATGATGTCATCAACACATTTATTTACAACTGTCGGTTTCAAATAATACCAATTATTAGATAGACTTATGATGTATCATATCATTATTTATATTATTGGTACTCACTTCGATGATATATCATTCGTTTTTGCATAAGAGCGTTATTATGCTCCCAGACTGTGTTTAGTTATTTGAGTTCTTGATTATAAATTGTTTTGGGATTTTCATTTCTGAAAACCATCTCCTCCTCTTCTGTTATATTTTTCACACTTTTGTTTTCCTCACATTTTATCACAAATATTATTGTTATTTGAATATCAACTTGTTCATTTTCAGTCATTTGAACAATGCAGGGACGGCACCAGGGGTGAGGCCGGGTGGGCACTTGCCCATTCGGAAATAGGTTGTGCCCCCCTGGGTGCTCACCTGCGTATAACGTTTTTAATGCAGACCAGCAGGCCATGTCCACATTCGCTTGCATCTAGGTGCCCATCCAACAACTTGTACAGTCAATTCGTGCTCACCCATCAATTTAATCCTGGCGCCATCAATGAGACAATATATTTATAGAACTAACTGACGATGCTAGTTAACAAACTATCTCTGTTAACAACTGCGGTGATGCGTTTTGCAACATCCTATTTATTACCGGTGGACAACGTAACCAGTAGCTACCTCAGAAGATTTCAACTTACTTGTCTCATAGTCTATAAGGATTGAAAAATAAACAAGCTACAAGAAACAATTAATGTCGGCCAAACGTGTGTTCCAATAATTTGTTGAATGCATTTACGGTTGGCATCAAGATCTCCTATCGGCGTCTACATTTTTTGGACGTTAAGATATTTTTCTGATAATACAGATAGACGAATATCAAAAAATATTACAGTACTCTCTCTACTGGTATCAAATATGAATAAGTCTTACATTTAATATCTTCTGCATCAACCAAACAAGACACAAAATATATAGCCTGAGAAACGATTAACTATAACAACTCAGCGAATATTATTATAATTTGATACCATCAAACCATGAATAAAATATTTATGTAGCTATTTTTGTGGGAACCAAACATTAATTAACTTTGTATGCTTCAAGTCTGTCCATGAACGCATTCAGTTTTTGAAATGATGTTTAATTAATATACAGAAAGATCATAATTTATACGTAGGAGACTATCAAAGAGATACAATATACAGGGTGTAATAGAAATAAGTACATAATTTTAACCTGCAATAGATCTCTTCAAGCCTAACAATTTTTCTTGATAACTTCTTTCTGTAAGTCTCCTGGATACCGAGTAAAAATTCATCAAAGTTTGGTCAAAAATTTCATACTGCGCCTATGGTTAGAACTGAATGTCTCTCATTTATTGGAAAAATGACAGCTGTCGATTTGAATGATTATTTTGAAACTTCAATCCATTATTGTCTTATCAATCATCCATTTGAAACTGGAAGAATAACAGCATTTCAATAATACACTGATATTCGCTCACCTCGATAATTCTATTTTTGTATATGTTGCAAGAAAGATCAAATTTATCTCTGAAACCAACCATTTTGGTATATTGGTCGTATTTATATGTTATTGTTGAGAAATTTTATTCCTATTTAGGAATTTCACGTATATTTTCAAATAGTTGGTACATTTCTTGAACATTAGATTGTCAGCACGAGTTCATTGCACTTGGATCAGCTGATTTGAATAGTCTGAATACAGCCTGTAACACAGTTAGAATATGGGTCAGATTGTGCTGCCATCTACGATCAACTTAAAAAGTAGTTGCTGCTCTCAGCTTACTTCATTACTGTTGGCTCTCAAACATAAAGAGAGAATCATTCAACGATTTATTTGAAGTGAACGGTGAAATATGAAATGGAATGCAATTCTGAAATAATTAATTTAATGAATAATTCAACTGAAAATATTCTCGCAAAAATTGTAAGAGCTTATTCTTGAAAAACAGAAAACCTAACCTACAAATGTATCACACTGAGTTTGGTAATTGATTTTAAATATTTTTTAAAATATGAGACACAATATTCTATTTGTTCAACAGATCAATTTATGAGGCATACTTCATTGAAACGTCCTGACTGTGAAGTTTGTAATAATATGAGAAAAAACTAATTCACAGCTGCTTCATTTTTAAATTAATGAATTTTATTCATTTCATCTGGTGTTTTACGTTCCAGGTTAACAATAAGTTCTCAATATCTCATAGTATTCTCATCATTATGTATAAGTGCACAATATTTTAACATTAAATACATGAGCATAGCCACAATAATTCAATTTTTAGTGAAAAATGACAATTCTGAAATCGTTCCAAATAAATTCGCCGAACTAATCCTACACTGCCTGCGAAATCGCAGATAGAAGAGCTTGACATTTTCACAGGTTTCAACTTCTGTGACAATAATAATTAGACGAATTTGCCAAAATTTATTTGGAGGGATTGATCTGGAATTGATAGCTCACATATGTCGAAACCAATCGTTTCGTTGTAACCAGGGTTGTAACTGCTACTGGATCCGATAATTATGCACCTGAACGACTCGTTAAATTATAGGGGTTGAAAAATGCTAAGAAAAAATGAGAATTCGAGAAAAAGTTATCAAGAAAAATTGTTATGCTCTATCACTGGTTGAAATTAATGTACTTATTTCTGTTACATCCTGTATATCAGAGAAAATACAGTCAATCATGCAAACTTATTAATGTTATCATTTCCATCCTGTAAGCAAGCATCAAAGATTCATTCACAGCTTTCAAGCTTTCTTTTTGAATCCACATAAATCTCTTGTAATAGGCATTGACTTCTCAGTATTTGAATGCACTCCAGCTTGTTGCACTACGTTCTCCATTTCTGCGGAAACTCCGTTTTCTAAGTCCATCTTCTCGATCACAATAAACTACTATGAAAAACAATAACAGTATCCATATAACATTATGGCAATAATATGACGATATACAAAACAGTCTACTTGGTTGAATAAATTAGAATCCTACCTCATTTTATCAAATTGGGACGCAGATATAATGAAAAATGCACGTATATATTATTATATTCATAGCATTAAAAGTATGCCGCTTTGCGTCCTGCCCTTTGTGCGTACATTGGAGATCATCTTTTACACTTGTATCATAATATACTATTTGATGACTTTTCCCATTATCTTATCATGTCACAATATTAAGCAACAAGGATGAATTTGGTTCAGAATATTATGTCAAAAGGCAGTTTTAGACGTGACATTTGATTATTCTTGCAACAAAAGCAGACCCCTCAAAGTATTTTGGGAAGTCTTACTGTTTGGAAATCAACCTATTTGAGCAAATTTATTATTGTCAGTCGATTTGTTTAATCTGAAATTGGATCTACCTGAGCAGTTCTATATAGGAATCTTTAGCAATAACAAGCCATATTCAATTCAAAATACATAACAAAATATCAATATTATCAGCAAGTTCAAATCATATATCCTCTATGATTCTCCATATCTTATAATAAGGTAATATTTTCAGGATTTCTATTGAAATCAGATACGTTCTTAACCTGCCTATTTATCGTATGTATTTTGTTCAATATTCTTAATTTTTGTAGCAAATGCATGCCAGAAGAGATATCCGAATCGCTACGACATAAGATATCACAATGTAAATGGCTTACAAGCTCGATTAGCAACTAGATCACCGAAAAATTGGCAAACAGAAGATGATTGCTACAAATATTTGACTTCAAATCGCAAACAGTCGAAGAGAATCCCTCGTTTCAAAATTCCTTGTTGTTATCACGAAAATCTCAAGCAACCAACGACAGAATATAAACAGCATTATGTGGACTACGAAGGAACCTATACAAATAGGACACAACCTATTTATCCAGAAGACAATTTATGTTCACATAATCTGTGTACCGCCTTTGCGCATTCCGAAAATCGTAATCGCTATTTATTCGATGATTAAGATCCAATAAATATAATACTTTTGTGAAGTATCTAAATAAAATATATTGAAAAGAGAAACAACTTACTTATATTCTGTATGGCCTGTACTATACTTACCTCTTTGGGGAAACATAAAGTTCATTAATGTCCGACTAGTTCATTACTGTTGTCATAATAACACTGATTTCAGGATGATTACGTAACAAATAATATCCGAGGACATTATGTTTCAAAATAATGTCCTCGGGCATTATTTATTTATTGAAATCAGTTCTACAGGATAATCCCAATTACAGAACGATTATATCATATGTAAGAAATACAGAAGAATATGCATAATCACTATTTTAAGTACAATAAAAATATAGAACATAACAAAACACAAAGGGAAAATATACGAACTTCAGCTATTCTTACTTTTTCTCGCACAAGAGCAACAATGTGAACATACAAATATTAAGTCAAACGGACCTGACAATGAAATGTTGTAGTAACATAGCTTAAAATTTACGCAAGGAATCATGATAAATATCAGTTACATACTCAATACTGTTGTATGAGCTACATGATAATCTTGTAGGAGATCTCAGTTCATAATTTGTTTTCACATGATTCAATTTAAATTGTGATTTATTTCTAGATGTAAAGCGCGGCACATGAATTGGAACTTTGCTCAACAGTTGACTATCATCAATTTCACCATTTATCGACTTAAAAAGGAATGTACAGGACTGAATTGTTCTTCTGGTATTTAAAGGTAGAACATTGAAATGTATGAGAATATCCTCATAGCTATGATCTAAACTGGGATAATGATCTGTCCGCTTGAAAAAATAATATTTCAAGAACTTTTTTTGTATGGATTCTAGAAGATTTGAGTATTTAAAATAAATAGGGTTCCATATAAGAGAACAGTATTCAAGTTTTGATCTTACAAATGCATAGTACAGACACTTCAATGTATATATGTTACGTAGAGATTTGGAATTTCTTATTATAAAGCCAAGATTTCGATATGCTGCTTTGATCATACGGTAAATATGGGGGTTAAATGTAAATTTCTCATCAAATAATACGCCAAGACTTTTGTATTGAGAAACTCTATCGAGAATGGTGCCGTCAATTGTATACGCATGAGTGTAAACTGTTTTTTTTCACAAAATAGCTCATTATTTTACATTTGCTGTAATTGAAAAATAAATTTGACGATTTCGACCAAGCAAGAATATTATTTATATCAGCCTAAAACTTGTTGAAAAATAACAAATTTCCTAGTTACAGCAAGTAACTAGAGTAACTTCTCTGACAGAAGTCACAATGACAGGACATTCATTGCTGAAAAATTTGATTGAAATAATGCCTACGGTCAACTTACACACCTCAGGCTGGAGGTCCTCTGAAAGTACACTGTTGACCTCAGGCATTATTGTCCTTTTAACACCCTTGATACCTTATTTACTATAGCAATATGGTATTCATAGTTATATTATGGTGACTACATTCATTCACTCGTATGTGGTTATTCGTTATTCGAAGCTTTATGATTCAACTTTTACGATTGTTTGTAAAGATTCGTGGAGCCTCACAGATTTTTTTTCATCCGCTACCAAGTCAAGAAAATGCTCAAAAAAATTTAAACTGGTCTTATCTTCTAAATAATACCTTGAGGAATATGGAGTCTAAGTTTGATCCAACCTCAAAATCTATAATTAATAGATATAATGACGACTTAAGCATGAAGAATTGGGAGAAATTTGTCTTCTTACTTTCCACTATCAATGAGACACAACTTTTTGTAGAAAGCTACTACTAGTTCGTATTCAGTGATCTCTAGAAATCTAAATTCAGTATTACGTTGTTACGTATAATTCTTTTGGAAGTTGATCACTGACCTCGATTTATGAGTTACGTTTTTGTGAATAATTGATCGTCCCCATATGGGCAAAATTGTAAAATGGTAGTGTCAAACGCTCTGTCTAAAAAAATATAATTATGTAATCCAAGTTTATCAGCGAGAAAATTACAGAGTTGTACATATCCTTGCAGACTACACTACAAGAATTCGTTACAAACTCTTTTAAAATTTTAAATGACTATCGTTATGGAAATCTGAACTGTTAAGTATCAAACTTATAATTTCGGATTCGTCGAAATTGATGATAGTATGATTCTTAACAATTTACTGAATAATTATTCTAGACGATGTGTTGGAATGTCACTTGTTCGAACATATTTTTTAGTTGTGGTAGATGTAAATGCCAAAACAGTGCTTGAGAAAGTTTATTCCATCTTAGTGCATGCAGCGAAAGTGCTCGAGTCGTAATGAACGCTAAATAGGATTATATTAAATACAATTTACATATAACTAGTAATGAAGTAATCCAATTTCAATTATTCTAAAGCAGATACATCATTGAACTATGTTGCTTCAATTTATTTATTTATTCATTTCAAAATACACTGTCCAAACAGAAACCCAAAACTGGACAGGATCAAAAGTACAAAGTAACAAAAAATATACAGATGAAGATAAAATACGATTATGTATTGTATAAAATATTTGTTAAAAAAGAAACAATGAGAATCCAGAGTTTCTATAAGTTTGACATTTTTTAATGTTTTCAAATTTTATTTTTTTTGCTAGAACAAAATGAGACGTGTCGAAACTTGAGATGGTTAGTGTTTTTATCTTATTGCATACCTATGTCGCCATCTGTTTAACACATTTGCACTAATTTTGTAAAATAGTACGTGCATATGACACTTGATTGAAGCGCTAATTTGGGGAGCTTGCGCGTCTTGTTCGCTCTCTTTGTTTCCTGAGCCGTTGTTGCAGACGGGTTCTTTTGAGCAGTCTTGTGATTTTCCCAGTTGTTCTAAATTTTGTGATCATTTAATTTCATTAAAATCAGTGTTAGTATTTTGTTTATTATTTTTGTTCACGTTATTCCAAATTTAGTGTTATTTTTGCTAGTGATTTCGTTTGAGGCGATCCACGTGGTTAACCTTTTGTTTTCTAAATTTATCTCTTTCATCTTTAATTCTTTGTTAGTTACTTGTGCTCATAACCTTTTTACCACCTTGAAACTTTTATACTAAATTATTATTTTTGTTCTAATTTTTCTTTTTTTAAATTTAATATATTCATTCGAAGTAAAAAAATCTACGAGATTTGTGGCTATTTTCGTTCCTCCCTTTACCTTTACTCACCTAAGTATGTATGATGTATGAATGATTAGTGAAAGTGGTTGATAATATATAATGTAACTATATTTTGGATCCAACGCGTTGCGGATTTGTCATTCAACAACTCGTAGTTCAGTTTCTCACGTTGTTAGTGTAGTTTTTGGTTTCCTTAGCTTGAAATATTTTGTTGTGGGCTTTAGTTCCCGTTTTTAAGCTGAAAAATCCTACGAGTTTGTGAAGATTGATCCAATTTTTTAGTAACGAACCACGTTCGTAAATTTATCGACTCGTCATTAATAAATCCTTTTTCTTGTCCTGCTAGACTTTGTATTTTCTTTGTTTTTCTTCTCTTTAATGCTCAGCGTAGTTTTTTTTCCACTTTGTGAATTTTTAGTGCACAATTTAGAATAACTTACCGATTATTTTAATTAACTTTTACTAAATTCACAGTTCATTCGTTTTTCAATTTAAATCTAAATTTATTTATTCAAGTTTAATGCTTCACGTTCGAAGAGAGATCTCCATTTTTTATAGGAACCTCCTGTTTCAGTTGAATTGGATACTGGTTGGGTTTTTTGTTTCCAGTGTAAACTGCAAGAGATCTTAGGAGCCCGTGGCCACTTGAGGCTAGTTTCCAGCCAACTTTACGTTAAGAAAAACATTAACACGTCTATGAAATTAAGAAAAACATAAATACCTCCCGAAGTTGACTACCAGGCGCACGGCCAACCTTAACAGCTTCAAGGACCATTGGGTATTTATCAAAGCCCTATAAGACGCAAGATCAACTTCACTTAATCCAGGGAACGTTCTTGTCTGACGTTGTTTTTGTGGCTACCAATTCGCCATCTATCTTCTTTGCCGATACTAGTCTTGAGTTCCGCCTGAAGAGGATATTTAGCTAGTTTTTGTAACGTAATTTGGAACGTCTGTGACGTGCTCTCCAGTTCCCTTTTGGCTGTTGCAGTGAGATTTTTTTGTATTATAGCTTTAACCATTTTCGTAAGTTACCAAATTTTTTCAATTGTAATTTTTGGAATTATTTGCTTGAAATTATTATTAATTTTGTTTATAATTGATTTCGACGACTATGTTTTATTTCTTTTTTGCTGTCGCTATTGTCTCCCAGAATAGTATCTTTTTCTCCTTTGATCATTTCCTGGAAGTGGCGCCCATTTCCTATTTTTCAGGTGAAATATTTCTGGTGTCCTTATTAATAGCTAGCCTGGGTCTTCACATTCAAGGTAGGATATTCCATTATTTAAATTTAGTGTCAATCAGCAGTACATTAGGTTTTTGTTACCAAATAGTGAAGAAACATTACCTTTTTTAATTTCCTACTGCCACCTTGGAAATAGGAAAAGTTACATTATAGAGAAATTTGAAAAGTCGATGTTTGGCGGAGAAATATTGTTTCAGTAATAGGCCTTTTTTCAAGCTCGAACCAAGATGAAATATTCTTTGCTGTGAAAAAACTAATCACAATTTTCTGATAGAAATAAATGCAGAGAAGTATTAAGCATGATGGACTATTTCTGCCATCATTCCATGTAAGAATGTTATTTAGAGAAAAATTGTCAAGACTTACATCAACATTCAAGACTCGTCCCGTGGTAAGTCCAGTTACACAGATATATGAAAACTCACTGTGAAAGTTCCCAACACTTCTTAACCAAACCTTGGCCACAGTAAAGGAACTCTAAAAATAGGATATTAAGGGATTTTCAAGTTCAGTTTATTTCTTTAATACTATTCAAGAGAGAGTTACAATTTTGTGCTGGATAATAATATAAAACAAGTGAATCAGTGATAGTTTACTTCTCATACTACTATTTGAATATTCTTCCATACCACGTGAAAGTTTGAATAACTTTTCCCTTCGAAACACCTTGTATTCGGAAGATGAAACTTCCATCAGGAATAAATACTGGAAGATTGAAATCATAGTCATAATCCTTCAAAGTCAAATCTCCGGGTTTAATAGGACACTTCTCTGGAAAATTACTCTTTGCCCTTATAGATGGATAGATCTGTAGGACATTGTCGTGTTGAATGTAATCACATGTGACGAGCTCCATTGGTCTTCCGATTGTCACATTTCTAACAAAATGAATTATTGAAATAGTTGTATTTTTCATTCAATTATGTTGACTCTCGTCAATAATCATCTAAGTTAACCTACAGAAAAGCCATGAACTTGTTATAGTAGTATATGTTTTTGATTGAAGAAAATATATTTGAAAAAATCTGCTGTGAACACCACCCCGACCATAAATTTCATGACCAGATTCATAGCAGTTTCATGAATTTAGAGTGCCGCATCAATTAGTTGCCTATTTGAAAGTGACAGCTGTCATTGTGAAAGTGACAAATGGCGGTCATATTTCAGTTCTTACATAACAATACGTTCCACTAGATGACTAGATGACCGCAACGCTCACACTCACGACCGCGGTTTTTGCTGTTCCACTAGCTTATAGTCACTGTGTCTGAATCTTCAAGTGATACGATGCGAATAGATGGTAATTGTCAAAGTGACAATTTGACGTTAAAGTTCGAAAAATCTACACTATTATGCTGATTTCAAGAATCTCAAATGGAAGCTGTAATTGAATTACTAATTAACGTTTTTTATTATAACTCATCATCATCGTCAATTTCTGACAAGGAATGGGAAATTGATCATCTATTATCAAATAATAGTGTGATCCAAATATACATGATTATGTTGATCTAATTCATCAATACTCCGACGATGAATTTATTAACCATTCTTCACTTGACGTCTCCTTCTATTCAACAAATTAATGATTGACTACAAATATCTATAACTGCCCACACTAATACTCAAAAGAAATGCAATATGGATGTACAATATCTCACATGCCTACTTGAATTGATGAGACAGAAAAATTATCATAAATCACAGAAATAATAAAAATTAATCTAATAACACACAATCTGAAATGGAAGCTTAAATTGAGAAGTGACATTATTAATCAATTCGAATTTTTCCGCGAAAACAAACAACGACCACTTCGACCTACCTCCAATCGCGGGCCTTGTGAGCTGGAAGCGTTCGACAATAATAACTTCATCCATGAGGTTGTTACAAAAATTTCGTCTTACGTCTTTTTTGTACAAGTTTTTTTCTTTTTCCATGCCTATGTCGCCATTTGTATGATAAAGTTGCACTAATTTTGTAAATTAGTACTTGCTAATGACACTTGATTGAAGGCGCGCTAATTTTGGGAGGATGCGCGTCTCCTTTGGCCTCTTTGGTTCCTGAGCGGTTGTTGCAAACGGATTTATTTTGAGCAATCTTATAATTTTTCTAGTTGTTCTGAATTTTGTGATTATTCTATTTAAGTAAAATCAGTGTTATGATTTTGTAACTTTTGTCTATTATTTGTTAACGTTATTCCAAATTTAGAAATTTTTTTTGCTAGTGATTTCGTTTGGAGGCGACCCGCGTGGTTAACCTTTTGATTTCCAAATTTATCTCTTTCATCCTTAATTCATTGTTAGTTTTTTGTGTTCAGAATCTTCTATGAATGATTAGTGAAATTGGTTGATAATACATAATTTAACTATATTTTGGATCCAACACGTTGCGGATTTGTCATTCTACAACTCGTAGTTTAGTTTCTTACGTTGTTTGTGTAGTTCTTGGTTTCCAAAGCTTGAAATATTTTGTTGTGGGCTATAGTTCCCGTTTTTAAGCTGGAAAGTCCTACGAGTCTGTGAAGATTGATCCAATTTTTTTAGTAACAAACCACGTTCGTAAATTTATCGACTCATCGCTAATAATTTTTTTTATTGTCTTGCTAGACTTCGTATTTTCTTTGTTTTTCTTCTGTTTAATGCTCAGCGTAGTTTTTTTTTTTCACTTTGTGAATTTTTAGTGCACAATTTAAAATTAAATGAATAACTTCATCGATTATTTTATTCAATTTTAACTGAATTTTCAGTTTAATTGTTTCTCAATTTGAATCTAAATTCATTTATTCAACATGTCTACGAAATTAAGAAGAACATTAATACGTCCCGAAGTTGATTATCAGGCGCACGGCCAACCTTAACATCTTCAAGGACCATTGGGTATTTATCAAAGCCCTATAAGACGCAAGATCAACTTCACTTAATTCAGGGAACTTTCTTGTCTGACGTTGTTTTGTGGCTAACAATTCGTCATCTACCTTCTCTGCCGATACTAGTCTTGAGTTCCTCCTGGATAGGATATTTAGCTAGTTTTTGTAACGTAATTTGGAACGTCTGTGACGTGCTCTCCAGTTCCCTTTTGGCTGTTGCAGTGAGATTTTTTTGTATTATAGCTCTAACCATTTTCGTAAGTTAACAAATTTTTTCAATTATAATTTTTGGAATTATTTGCTCTAAATTAATAATGATTTTGTTCATAATTGATTTCGATGTCTATGCTTCATTTCTTTTTTGCTGTCGCTGGTGTCTCTTAGAATAGCATCTTTTTCTGCTTTGATCATTTTCTGAGAGTGGCGTCCATTTCTTATTTTTCAGGTAAAATATTTTCGGTGCTTTTATTAATAGCCAGCCTGGATCTTCACTTTCAAGGTAGGATATTCCAATACTTAAATTTAGTGTCAATCAGAAGTACATTAAGTTTTGGTACCAAATAGTGAAGAAACATTACATTTTTTAATTTCCTACTGCCACCTTGGAAATAGGAAGAAGTACAACGTGTTGATCTTAAACGCAACGACCGCGATCGTCTTGTGGAACGATTATTGAGATGACATGAGCGTTGCAATCGCCTTAGTGGAAAGTATCCATATTAAGTATTTTTGAAATGAAGAGTCCTTTTCTAGATTTTCGGGATCTTTGATCCATTGGTACATACAGTTTTGACATTTGATCGCCGGAAAGGGTAACGTAGATTCCACTGACTATTTATTCTAGATTTCTTCTAAAATATCTCTCCGAGAGCTTTAAATTGATACCAAAATGGACAACATTTAAATATCTTGTAAAAAAACAATTGATAATCGCTAGATCATCCTTCTAGACACTTCTACAAGAATTATTTCCGCAGAAGCTTTAACTTGATACCAAAGACGATGGAGCCAAATTATTTGATTTAAAAGAACAATTGACGAACATTTTTATGCGATGTCCAAGTATTAGTGATCTCTAATGTCATGTTTAAATAATTCAGTACAGCATTTACCTGAAATATTCAATATTCTACCCCTGATCGTTTCGAATTTATGCGAAATATTCCAAAAGACTGTCAAGTAAAGTGCACTTCTGGCTCGGTGTGTTTCGAATAAAGTGCTCTTCCGGCTTAGTCGATAGCAATTATAATGCAAGGTGTATAACTAGATATTATAAAAGTGCCTAATACAAAATTTAAATATTCTACGACTGATTGTTTAGAATTTATGCGGAAAATTCAAAAAGTCTGTCATATAAAGTCACTTTCGGCTCAACCGATTGTTACAAAAATAGATGATGAGCATTTAGATGCTACAGCAGTTTCAAATGCTGAATTCCAGTATCCTATGGCTGATCATTCTGGATTTAAGCGGTAAATTTTAAAAAAGTTTCAAGTAAAGTGCACTTCCGGTTCAGCCGATCGCAATCCTAATGCAAAATGTACAATAACATGTTATAGAAGCTCTTTGTACGAAATTTCAGTATGCTATGGCGGATCATTCTATATTTATGCAAAAAGTTCAAAAAAAGTTTCGAGTAAAGTGCACTTCTGGGTTGGATGATTTATACAAAAATAACAGATGACCATTCTGATACAACATCAAGTTCAAATACTAAATTTCAACATCCCACGAATGACCATTCTGGATTTATTGGAAAAATTGGAAAAAGTTTCAAGTAAAGTGCACTTCCGGTACAGACGATTGGAACCATAATGCGAAATGCACAACTAGATTCTAGACTAGTCTTAAATACAAAATTTCAACATTATACGTTCAACCAGTTTTGAGATTTGCGAGTTACGCCCGCACGAACATACGTACCGACTTCAAGCCAAAAATAGTCATAATGGATTCAGGGATGCTCAAAATGGATATTTCCATCAAAATCTCGATTGGTGAATTTCGTCGGTTTCACAATATTTACTTGTTACTTTGTACAAGTAAGTAAAAGTAGGTAATTTGGTTATTCCATATTTAATATCAAATTGAAGCTTCGACGGAAATAATTCTAGTGGTAGACCAAAAAGGATATTCAAACGATTGTCAATTGCTCTCCCACAAAAAACTCAAATGATGTCTAATTTTGTATCAATTTATAATTAAAAGAGATCCAAAATAAATAGTTTTTATCATTAAAATTTGTATTGCATTTCTTAAACATGTGAAGAAAAGAAATGAAGAAAATCATGACGCCAAATTAAAATTATTATTACTCATATTTGTACATCACATGCAAACTTTCGTCAATTCTTTGTTCCAAATAGATAATTTAGTTCTATCGTGTTTGTTATGAAATTGAAGCTCCCACGGCAATAATTCTAGTAAAAGTATCAAAAATGATATTTTAACGATTGTCAATTGTTTTCCTACAAGTTATTCAAATGATGTCTAGTTTGGTATCAATTCAAATCTTTCAAGAATATAAGCTAAATAGAAATCTAGAATAAATAATTTTTTCGGCTATTAGTTTTTTTTACAACTTAACCATGTTAAAAATATATTATGTATATTTATATCGAGTATGTAAGTTTTGTAAGTTGTTCATAGGGAATGATTGATGTATTAATATTGACAAGATAGAATAAATAAAATTATTGAAAGTTATACATTAACTAGTGTTTATACTTTAACATGGTAGCAGAGCGCGAAAAGTGTAATATTAGTCTTATAAAACAAGAATATCTGTTTTGTTAGAAGATAACGGATTATAATATTGCGACTAAGTTAATCAGCCATCAAAAGAAAGAAATATGCAGGCATCAGGTCTGAAAATAGAAATAGGAAATCTAGATGGAAAAAACTGGTCCACCTGGAAGTATAAGATATCTGCGTTATTGAGAGGAACTCCAGGAGCACAAGATGTTATTGAAGGTAGATTAAAGAAGCCCAATCATTTAGATTATGATTCTTCAAGATCTGAGCAAGTCAAATACGAGAATGATTTGAATATATTCAACAAGGCAGATAGTATAGCATTGCTCATACTTACAACTAATATGTCAGAAGAAACATTACAAAAGGTGATGAGATTCTCCACAGCGAAATAAGTATGGGACGAGTTGCATAGATTGCTGGATGGTGTGTCAGAGGAGCGCAGTTATGATCTTTGCACACAATTCTTTGGGTATAAGAAAGATTATAAAGATGACATATCAACTCAAATCTCGAAATTGAAGAATATTTGGTTTGATTTGAAAAACGAATTGAAGAAAGAAGAAGAAGAAGCAGATTTACCAGAAATTCTCCTTATATGTAAAATATTAAACACTTTGCCTGAAGAATATTTCGCGTTTAAATCAAGTTGGCTTCTAATAGCAAAGAAAGATCGCACAGTAGATAATCTAACAAGTCAGCTTTGTGCCCATGAAAAAGCTTTATCGAATAAAAGCTATTTAGATACTGATATGAGCATGATAGCTTTAACAATAAAGACAGATAGAAGTGCAGAGAATAAGGGAAACTTTAAAGTAAAAAAGGATAGAAACATGAAGTGTAATTATTGTGGAAAAATAGGCCACAGAGTAAGAAATTGTAGAAGATGGATTTCAGATGGAAAACCACCGAAACAGCAAACGAAGACAAATGTCAATATGAATCTTATGCTAATGACAGTAGATGACATGAAAATTATGGATGACGATCACTGGTATGTTGACAATGGTGCCACAAGCCATGTTACAAATAGAGGAGATTATTTCGAGAGCTTCGAGTACTTCAAAGATTCATATACGGTTGTGACAGCAAATGGCGAAAGTGTATCTGCTGCAGGTAAAGGAACAGTTCTAGTTGAAGTAGAAGATGGTGACAGACAGATGAAAATTAGATTATGCGATGTTTGGTACGTACCCGGTATAAAAAGAAATCTGTTCTCAGTATTAGCGGCACAGGATAGACTAAAGCAGAGTATCTTTGAGTCCAGCGCAGAAAATTGTGTCCTGAAAGTGGATGGCAAAAGAATATTACACGGGTATCGAACAAAACAAGGCAGGCTCTACAGACTGAATATGAAGAATGTGAAGTCTCAGTTAGTAGTAAATCAATTATCAAACTCAGATTTGCTACAGTTGTACCATGAACGGATGGGACATCAGAACAAACGACATATAAAACAATTGATTGAGCGAGAACTGAATATAAAATTCGAACTAAATTCAGAGCTATGTGAAGGTTGCATTTACGGCAAAGCACATAGGTTCAAATTTGATGTTAGAGAAAAAGCCACCAAACCTGGAGAATTAATACTGCATACTGATGTATGTGGTCCTTTTTCTTAATCTATCAATAAATTTCGCTATTTTGTTCTGTTTAAAGACGACTACACATGTTTCCGCTATGTTTATTTCATTAGAAAAAAATCAGAAGTACACATGAAATTGAAAGATGTATTAGCTGAATGTAAAGCAACTGGTTATACAATTCGTCCGATTCTAAGTGATAATGGTGGTGAATTTGATAATGAAAAAGTAAGATCAATTTTACGCGAAAATGGAATAAAACAGCATCTCACCATGCCGTATACACCACAGCAAAATGGTTGTAGTGAAAGAGAAAACAGAACGATTGTAGAAGCAGCACGAGCAATGATGCATGCACACGAAGAAATACCACAAGGACTCTGGGCGGAGATGATAAATACTTCTGCATATATTCTGAATCGTACAGGTTCCTCAAGAGTCGAGGGAAAAACACCCTTTGAATTGTGGTATGGAAAGAAACATAGAATATCACATTTAAGAATAATTGGAAGTCTATGTTACGCTCATATAGAAAAACAGAAGAGAAAGAAATTAGACAGAAAAGCTGAAAAAGGTTTTTTAATTGGATACGATGAAGACTATGGTTACAGAGTCTGGTCTAAAGAAAAACACAAGTTGATAAGATCAAGAGATGTAATTTTTGAAGAAATAGCATTCCAAGAGAACAATAAGAATGAATCTCCTGTCATCGAGGACGCAGAAAATGTAGGTTTGTCAAGTTTAGAAGATGGTAGTATGGAGCCTGATAATTCAGAAGACATTGAATCAAGAGTGGAAAATGAAGAAGACGATGTTGAAAATTCTTCAAATAGATTCAATGATTTTGTCTTGGCAATGGTAGGGAAGATGAAAGAACATCAAGAGCCATCTTGTTATCAAGAAGCTGTACAGAGTAGTCAAAGAGAAAAATGGCTAACAGCTATGGAAAATGAAATACAATCATTGAAGGAGAATCATACATGGGACTTGGTAGACTTGCCAGAAAACAGAAAAGCTCTAAAATGTAAATGGGTCTACAAGATAAAAACCAACTCAGATGGTAGTATAGAGAAGTACAAAGCGAGGCTGGTTATAAAAGGCTATTCGCAGAAAAAAGGAATAGATTCTGATAAATCGTTCAGCCCAGTTGCAAAGATGAATACAATTAGAGCGTTGTTAAGTGTCACAGCAAATGAAGGTTTATCATTAAGTCAATTTGACGTCACAACGGCATTTTTGAATGGAACATTAAATGAAGAAATATTTATGAAACAACCAGAAGGTTTTGAGAATAATACTAAGAAAGTTTGCAAGCTTAAGAAAAGTTTATATGGTCTGAAACAAGCTTCCAGATGTTGGAATGCCTTTATACACAATTTTCCATTAGAATCAGGATTTAAACAAAGTGAAGCTGATCCTTGCCTATATATAAGAAACAAAAACGATGTAAAACTGATGTTAGCACTTTATGTAGATGACGGTTTGCTAGCTTCATCTGACTAAAGAGAATCAGAACAATTTTCAAATAAACTCAAGACAAAATTTAAGATTACCACAAAACCAGCATCGTATTTCTTGGGTTTAGAGATAGAAAAAAGAGAAGATGGGTCCGTAGAAGTCAATCAAAAGGCTTACACAAAAAGAATATTAGAAAGATTTGGTATGAATAATTCTAAATCTGTCTCTACATCTATCTTAAAAGAAGATACACAAAGAAAAGAAGAAGAGAAGATGAATATTTTTCCTTATAGGGAAGCAGTAGGAGCTTTGGCTTATTTAATGGTTGGTATAAGACCAGACATTTCATTTGCAGTCAGTATTGCTTCAAGATATTTAGAGAATCCAACTAGAGAAGATGTTATGAGAGTAAAAAGAATTTTTAGATATTTAAATGGAACTAAAGATAGACGGCTAATTTATGAAAAGGGTTCCGACAAAGACATGATTTGCTACAGTGACGCAGATCATGGTGGAGATATGTCTACAGGGCGTTCTACAACTGGTATACTTTGTATGTATGCAGGAGGAAGTATAGCTTGGAAGAGTCAACGACAATGTTCAGTTTCAATATCAACAACTGAAGCAGAAATCGTGGCAGTAAGTGAAGCTGCTAGAGAAATAATTTGGCTCACAAGACTTTTTAAAGAGTTGACAAATTTAGAGAATCTTCCAGTTCTAAACATAGACAATGAATCTACAATTAAATTAGCACACAATCCTCCTCATGAATACTATAATAGAACAAAGCATATAAGAATCCGTTCATTTTTTGTAAGAGAATTGGTGAATGAAAACAGTATTCAAATCAAGAAAGTATCATCAGAGTTCCAACTTGCAGATTTGATGACCAAGCCTCTATACAAACCAAGATTTGAAATGATTTGTCAACGGATGAATTTGAAAAAATAGCTGTCAACTTACAAAAAGAGAAGATGTTAAAAAAATATTATTTATATTTATATCCAGTATGTAAGTTTTGTAACTTGTTTATAGGAAATGATTGATGTATTAATATTGACAAGATAGAATATATAAAATTATTGAAAGATATACATTAACTAGTGTTTATACTTTAACAAACCAGATTGTGCGAAGCTTGGGATTGACTGCAGCAGCTGGACAAAAACCTCATGGACATTGTAATTTAGAATAGTAATATAATACAATCGACATCTGTCACATTGACAATGACAACTATCACTTTGAAATTTTCATTTAATTGATACGTCACTCTAATGCCTGTATTACACGATTCAATTTATTGATAAAGATATTCATGAAGTTGTCCTTGAATTTCTTCGTGAATTTAGTGTCAAGCAGAAAAATATTGGTTCGTTTTTACACATGTGAAGATTTCCATCAATTTTTTGTGAAGAATTTAATAGTACCAATCTAGATATCAGCTGTCATTTAACAATCGTTAATTTTTGTATTGTGCCTCTGTAGAATCACAGTATCTCTTGTGAAATTGTATGCCATTTTATAGTATGAAAACCACGACAAGCTCAAGAACAAACACACTTTAGAATCAAACAAACTTGATCGCAAAAAAGATTGGAGGTAAACAAAGACAATGTCAAATTCAGAGGTTGGCAACGACAAAATGTGGAGAAAAACCTTAGAATATTCTAGAAAGTTGTCGAAAAATGGAACACATTCTAATTCGTCAATAAATTCATGAATTTCTTCATGAAGAAAGAATTCACGAAGTGTCTCGTATTACACGATCCAATAAATTCAAAATAAACCTTCGTGAATTTATTGATGAAGAAATTGAATCGTATAAATTTATTAGACTGCAATGAAGCTAGCTATTGGCAACTGAAATTACCGTTGGCGGCAGCACTGTGCTTACAAAATGGTGGATCAAAAGTGGCTTACGGCAAGTTTGTAATCTGTTTACAATGAAAATACGTTGACATTCAGCAAATAAATATTCACATTTCGTTGAATTATTCAATTCAATTTCAATCGTGCGAGGAAGTATTGGCTTCCTTCTTTGACAACATTTAGTTTTTTCTTTTAAAATCTTTTTATTTATATATGAATTTTAGTTGTAACTGGAAGACTGAATGAGGTTATGAAATTCATAGCTTCAAAGAAAATGATATTACAGGGGAGTATTTGTGACATTTTTGTATTGTACATTTCAGCTTTTCAGCTCTCCTTGTACGAATTTTTCTAATCCGCATAGCTTGTTCATGAACTGGATCGTATTGTCCAAATTTATTTACTACCGACACTTTTCTTTTCCCCTTTTAGGAAATTTATGGAAACTCAAATCAACACTTCAACTAAATTTGGAATGACATCTATAAATACCACAATTTTTAACACTTCTTCATTCAGATTCCATATTTTGAAGAGTAAAATCTTGAGAAAGACTAATTTCAGTATAGCAATGAGGTTATGTTATTTAACAATAAAGTCGAAAGCTATAAGTATTTTTCACTGAATTCATTGCAACAAATCCAATATGAACTATTGTATTATAAAATTTCATGCAAACAACTTCAAAAAAGCCATTAAATATAGCTGACAAAGCCATTAACATAACATATGATCATATGGAAATTTAGATTGAATCCACTTTACAATATAGTTCCGCTTATAACCGCTAGGTGGCTACGGATTAATTTCAGTTACCAATATAATCCATGGTCGGGAAAGTACTGTGATGGTCACAGAAGATTTTCAAATTTGTCATCATGCTAAATCAGTTGCAATTTGCTGCTCTGGGGGTCTTTACAAAATTTTGTACACAACACATGTGAATAACAGATGAAAAGGAAATACAGATTTATTAGAGCAACTTTATATATTCTCAGTTTGTTATGAAATATTATGAATGTGGAAAATATTTCACCCCAATACTCACTTTTTAGGTTGCCGATGGATAATATGCATTCTCACTATCAATTCTCGTGTGACGGTGAATTTTAAACCAATTTCATAATCAATGGTACTGCTAGTAGTATTAGCATTTTTAACATTCCCAGTTACGTGTGTGAAATACTCTGGATCATAGTCATACGTTATCTGTTCTGTTATTATAGTTTTTCCCTTCTGAAAATTATCAACACAATAAATTATTAAAAAAGTCGAAGAAATGTGTGTAATTTATTCTCGAATTTGTTCAATATCATATCAATTGAGCTACATAGCGGAATGAACAAGAAATATTTACATGTTATAATCAATATTGGGTTCATTCAATAAATGTATATTGCATCTGATCTAATTACAAGTATTCTCATATAATATCATTATCTACTGAATGTTTCAAAAATACTTCAGGAAACTGGAATTTTATAAAAAGTTTATGTGACTATTATCAGCCACAGAAAGTATCATTTCGATTTATTTTGGATTTGATCTAGGTTCTTCATATTTCCCCTCGATTCTTTATTCTAGTCGAGAAGTGAGTTTTCTGAGCAAAATAGTTCTAAGAGTCCAAGAAATATGAGCAATATCTCATTCGATTCGAAATGAAATTTGGAAGAAGATGTTTCCAAGATTTTTTTCTCCCAACAAAAATTGCAATTGTTATTAACAAAAAATGGATACAAAAAAAAGTCGCCTAGTTTTCTTGCAATAACTCAGAAACTATGAGGGATAGTGAAAATCTAAAAAATGATTCTTAAAGAGGAGAAAATTTTCTATGAACAAGTCTCATTTTCTAAGTTCTATCTTTATTCTTTAGTTTTAATTTAATGTGGAAAATAAGGTTCCAGGCACGGTCTTATAAACAGGTCTTGACACTCGTCAGTAGTGGGGATACCTCTTATTGAAGCAGTTTCTAGTTCTTAAAACTAACACATACGGCGTAACGATCGAGAAGATAATTGTGCGAGAGAAACAGAGAATGAGCATTAGAACAGAAGAAACAGCGAGTTTAAACGTCAAACGTCAAAAAACATAAATGAATATACAGAATTTAAACAAAAAAAAAAACATTTTGACTAGAAATTTTCACTTGGAATACACAAATGTTTTCCTAAATTTTCATTGAATCATTATTGTGAGTAAATTTATAATCATTAACTACAAAATATAACATTTTCCCACCTTTTCAGTGATTCTTTATTATTGGAGACTTTGAAAACTGAACGCTATAGTCCAAGTTGCTTTGCCCTGTTTTACATTGTGGTATAAGGCAAAAATCAGGCATATTTTATGAGTTTCAATTTTTTATTGATTCACAGTTAATTACTCAATATGAAGCATTATGAAGCACGATAAGGTTAGTTAAGTTAGATTTAATAGTATTTCTAATCGTATAGTTACTGTCTTTCTTAAATACCCTGTTTAATACATCTCTCCATCTTTATCTTTTGCATACTCTTCTCGATCGCAGCACCTCTTTTGGAGCAAATAATAACTAAATACAGCTTCAATAAGAGTCAACCCGCAACAATGGTAATGGATGCTAGTGTCAAGACCTGTGTATAAGACCGTGGTTCCAGGCAATCTTTATAGTAAAAGCGCACCGGCTGTTGAGAGACGACAGTAAATAAAATATTTTCTTTATAGTATTAAATAACAATTTAAAAATTTGGAAAAATTATGATGTCATCTTGAAACATGAAGGAATGAAGTTTTGTTGGAGAGAAATTTTAAATTGATTTTTAAGAAAGTGAGGCTATTGTAAACTAACAATTTTTTTTTTAACCTCCGTTTTCATTGAGCGCAACAAAAAATATCCCAATAATTCGTCTATAAATTTGTTGCTTCTTGAAGCCTTTCTTTTTACAAGTACACTCAACCAGATTACGTCATATTAGTGTTCAAAAGTAGCTTATCTTGGAAGGTAAGTATTGAATAAATGATGTATACTTTGTTGAAAAGTTTTTATATTTCAAGTTACGTGGTGCTATCGATTTCGGCTGTATAGCCATCATCAGGCATTCGCTGAAAAATACATATTGCATAAATATTGTTTTGAAGAAGTTAATATGACAAAAAATTTGAGAATGTTAACAATTTTCGATAATATAAAAAATAATAAATAAATATAGCTATATATATAATGATATAACAAAATGAAACGATGCGACGCTGCATCGAAAGATAAATAAGCAAATGAACATTATTTATATTAATATTAAATTTTTAAACGTCAAATTTTCAAAATTCAAATATTAATTAATTTGTTGATACAGATTCAAGTTGCAGAATAAAATGAATATAAAAAATACACAATAAATTTTTAAAAATGAAAGAATCATCTAGATGATGAAAGCGCATTTTTGACAGCTCATGAATGCTTGTTACTTCAGAGATTTCGCAAATTACCATCTCCTACAATTACTGAGCTTGAAATCAAGTAGTTTGGGAAAACTTACGAAACAGCAGCTTCCATTTAGAACTAGTTTTAAGATGACTATTTGATAGGTACATAATTTATGCATGTACAAACTCAAAAATCCCTTTTAATCTTCATTGTTCAGTTATTGACTGACAGGAGGTCAAGTGCTATACCTTAAAATGATAATTTGATCTTTATCAAAGCTATTTAAAAAAAAAATACACCAAAAGTGAACAAATTTTCATCCAATAATAATAATTCATTCTAATAAGCTTCAAATTCGCGTCAAACAACCATTGAATGAATCCCGGACAGATTTGATAACTGTACATAATAATAGTGACAGCCGTGGCGAAAGTTGTAACTAAATTTTTATCCACTTTAATAATTTTAGTTGCCATATCCCTAATGTCATATATATCTATGGGCATTGTTTCACTTGAAACAAGAAATAGAATAATTTAATCTTCCACAGTCACTGAGCTTGAATTGGGGCAATTTGTGCAAGCCTACGAAACAGTAGCTTTTATTTAATACCAGTTTCAATTCTGTAAATAGTGAAGTTGCTGAGAACTCAGTGTCATGCCAGCCAGACAGCTAATGTGAATATAATAGCGCTTGTTTCCAAAAAATGGAAGAATCATCTAGATGATGAGAGCGCATTTTTGACAGCTTATGAATGCTTGTTACTCCAGAGATTTCTCAAATTACCATCTCTCACAATTACTGAGCTTGAAATCAAGCAGTTGGAGCAAACTTACGAAACAGCAGCTTCCATTTAGTACTAGTTTCAAGTTGACTATTTGATAAGTACATAATTTATGCACGTACAAACTCAAAAATACCTTTGAATCCTCATTGTTTAGTCATTGACTGACGGGAGGTCAAGTGCTGTACCTCAAAATGATAATTTGATATTTATCAAAGCTATATAAAAAAAAATACACTAAAAGTGAACAAATTTTCATCCAATAATAATAATTCATTCTAATACGCTTCAAATTCGCGTCAAACAAGTCATTGAATGAATCCCGGACAGATTTGACAACTGTACATAATAATAGTGACACCCGCGACGAAAGTTGTAACCAAATTTTTATCTACTTTAATAAATTTTTGTTGCCATATCCCTAATGTCATATATATCTATGGGCATTGTTTCACTTGAAAAATTTTAAGCCCGTATGACACGCTCAATGTTTTTGCACATATTTTAGTTCAATGTTTTGTTTGTGAAAAAATTGACTGTTGCAAACAGGTTAAAATGTTCAATGATTTACTCAATTATTCGTTCAATGAAATAATAGAGCTTGCTCTATTTCGTTCAATGTTTTCGTCAATTAATTGCGCAGATAGTATGCGCACGATATCGCATTGCGCTGTCAGTGGCAGCTAATAATTTATAACCTCACTTCGTTATGTTTGTGCAAGCATTTCAAACATTTCAAAATGTCGTGGTCACACGATCAAGTATCTCTTTTAATCGAGGAATATAGAAAAATGGAATGCTTGTACACTGTGAAAACTGCGATATATGAAAATAAACATGCAAGGCAAGCGGCTTGGAACGCAATATTTAGTTCTTTAAAAACAATACGGCCGACAACGTCAATTGTCGAAATAAAAAACAAAATAAATGGGCTCAGAACCAATTTTATGACTGACATATACTGAAGTACGCATGCGCCTGCAACAAAAAATGGAGATACGTTGCATACAGGATTTCTTGCTTTCAATGATTTAGTTCTTAAAAGAGTACTGAAAAATTGATCACAAAACATTGAACTAAAATATGTGCAAAAACATTGAGCGTGTCATACGGGCTTAAAGTTGTAACTAAATTTTTATCTGCTTGAATAAACTTTTGCTGCCATATTCCTAATATCATATATATCTATGGGCATTGTTTCACTTGAAACAAGTAATTGAATAATTTAATGTTCCACAATCACTGAGCTTGAATTAAAGCAATTTGTGCAAACCTTCGAAACAGCAGCTTTTATTCAGTACCAGTTTCAAGTCTGTAAACAGTATAGTTGCTGAGAACTCAACGTCACGCCAGCCAGCCAGCCAGACAGCCAAAGTGAATATAATAGCGCTTTTTTATAAAAAATGCGCTAAAAATGCGCTTAGAATATAAAAAGTTATTGGAAGTTTTTTTGAAATTGAAAAGTGAAAAAGAACAAAATGTGCTCAATTGAGGTTGGGTTTGGGCACCCCACAGCAACAATATCGGAATATACGTATTTACGTGCTAAACAATTATTTTGTTGAAATTTTGGTAATCATTGAAAATATTTACTGTCATAATTTAGTTGAGAAAAGCCATCAGGAATAATTTAGAAGTTAAAATTGAAAGTTTTTCACAAGACATATTGCTGGGTCAAGAAAATGAAATATACTGCCATTTCTGAAATTTTCTTGTTTATCTTATTTATTATTAGTAATAAATGTTGCTAAGAATAATTATTTTGCATATTATGCTATTGCTGGTTTCATGTCAAACGTAGGCATTCAAAAACCTTGCCTTAATTTCTTTCAAGCCAGTTGTTCATATTTTTTCCATGAACTAATGGACATGTTTTATATTTGGAAGAAACATTTCTCCACCATTCTATTCATTACAGGATCATGCCTGGAAGAAAAAAATTTTCTTAAATTCATAATATTTTTCTCACACATTTACCATTTAAATATAAATCCAAATATATCGTAAACAATTGATGTTGAAGACTGGGATAAAAATTCATTTGATTGTAGAATGATATACCTACAAAATTGTCCCCTAAAATAGTATTCCTTACTGTAATAATTTAGGAGATATAAGCATAGTAAGATGTAGAGAATGGAGTTTTTCATGAACAAATGCATGTTAAAATTGAACCATGGTAGACACAGATTCAACAAAAATTCTTTTTGGAAGATCAACAAACTGATGCTCTATAGTAATTCAAGTATTAAGGTCAGTGAGTACAGTTTTCCGATTGAGAATAATAATTTAGAGGCCGAGCCTTGACGAAAACATGAAAACATCCAATCGTGCAAAAAGCATCATTTCGGATGTTGTTCACAATATCATCTTTAGTTTAGAAGATACAGCAGTTTTTACTTGACAAATCCAGAAGCCGGTCCAATTTTGGTATCGTGTTATATTTACAAATGCTTCAAAGAATAAAATTCCAGCATTTGATTGCATATAGTTGTTTTTGTAATTTTTTGTGACTTTAGAAAAAAAAAATGTGCCATAAGTCAGAAATTGTTTATAATTAATTGGGAAATCGATAGACAATGTAATTATTAGTGAATAAAAAATATATTTTTCTGCTGTTCTATAGAGAACTGCCAGCTATTATTCTTAAAGGAAAAATATTCTTTTCACTTATAATTTAAATGGTGAATATGTACAAAAAAAAAAACGATTACAAACCATGTACCTCAAAAAATAGAATGGTGAAGAAATCTTTCTCTCCAAATATCAAACATGTCAATGTAGTCATGAGAAAAATAGAAACAAATGGCTTGAAAAAAGTTAAGGCAAGGTTTTAGAATGCCTTTGTTAGACATGCAAACAGCAATAGCATAACATATACAAAAAAAAAATTTGTCAACAACATTTAATACATTGTTTATTTTTTATCAACTTTAAAAATCAATAATGAATAAGATAAGCTACTTTTGAACACCAATACGACGTAATCTGGTTGAGTGTACATGTAGGAAAGACTCCAAGAAGCAAAAAATTCATAGACGAATTATTTAAACATTTTTTCTTGTTCTCAATAAAAACGGAGGTTCGAAAAAAATTAGTTAGTTTACAAGAGCCTCACTTTCTTGAAAATCAATTTATAATTTTCTTTCTAACATAACCTCATTCTTTTATCTTTCAAGATGACACCATAATTTTTCAAATACTTAAATTGTTATTTATTACTATAAAAAAAATTCTATCTGGTCTCTCAACAGCCTGTGCGCTCATACTATGAAGGTTGTTCGGAACCCTATTTTCAAAATTAAATTATAACTACAAACAACAGAGATAGAGATTAGAAAGTGAAACTTGTTCATTGAAAATTTTCTCCTCTTTAACCCTAGGAGTGGCAGTGACTTGTATGGTGCTAAGTGAACGTATGAGGTCTGGCCAGACCTTCACCGAGTTTTATTGTTGTGTGACTTGTAAGAGTTTCAATAAGGCTTGACAAGTGTATTTTAGTGTTGAATAATCTACTAAATGATTGAATGGACTGTGCGGGTGGCAGTGGGTGTGTATGTGTGTGGGTGTGAAGGGGAGAGAAAATTGATAATTAGCTTGATTATTTGACTTAGCACAGGGTATACACCATATTTATACTAGTGCCAATTTTGTCCTATCGATTGAAAGAACCTCCGAATTGATGTTTGTCTTCCTTTTCCTCCATATATGAAAAACCAGATGAATCTTGGAGGCGTGCTGTATGATTCAAAACTATATTCACTCTATTTGCTCCATCTATATAGTGTTACATCACGGCACACATCACATTGACACAATTAGTAATGACATGAATGAAAATCAAAGAAAATATGGAACATCCACTAAAAAATATGAAAAATGATGATTCTATGTTTCTCTCATGAATATTTATTAACCAAACACTACTAAAGGATAAAAAAGTTGTCTCTTCAATCATTAGTATCTGCCCTTGCCTATTACAACACCAGATACAAGTCTATCATGTTTGAAAATGTCAGAATTCGTCTAGGTCTGGTCAGACCTCATAGGTCAATTTGAGATAAATTACAATAAAATCGATTTTTTTTGCTTTGAATATGTCGAGATCGTTTCGAAGATGGTCTCATCGGATTCAACAAGTCGAGCTTATAAAAGTCAACGAGTTTCAGTTCTCAATTATTGTTAAGGAGAGAGTAATTGAGCATTGAATTTTAGAAAGGTCTGGCCAGACCTCATTGCACCTCCTAGGGTTAAGAATCTTTGTTTCGATTTTTACTATCCCTCATAGTTTCTGAGTTATTGCAATTTGTTTCCATTTTTTGTTTATAATAATTGCAATTTTTATTGGCAGAAAAAGTCCTGAAAACATCTTGTTCCAAATTTCATTCCGAATCGAATTTTTTGGACTCTTAGAACTATTTTTCTCAGAAAACTTACTTCTCGACTAGAATATCTAAAACCTTATATTGGATGAACTTTCGTTCGAATATTGCTCATGGGACATATCATATTGGGAGCGAATTTTAATTAAAAAAATGTGATTAAAAAAAAACATAGAACTTGATGGGATTCATTTTTTTATGCTTCCAAGAGATACATTTTGTGTTATCTTCTTGACAATTTATTTTATGTTCGGAGCTCAGATTTCTCAGATTAAAGCAAAAATATATTCAAGGAATTTAGGTATATGGAACACTTCCTATAGTTTCACAAATTTGTAGAACTATAGCGAGTATTTTACCTAAATTCTTTATATATTCAAAATGTTTCACCGAGTGCCAACAGCTTGATTTTTCATGAAAATATATTATTTCTACAGATTTCAAAAAATAATGACATTTCTACATCAATATCAATTAGCAAAATGTTGCATTGGAATTGTTAATCATGATAATGTTCACGAAGTATCTCGCGCACAAATTTCTTATTTTTTTATGATTTTAGTAATTTTTTCTCATCATTATTTGATCTCTATAGAAAAATTGTTGTATGCAACTTGTGCATGAAATTTCTTTGATGCTTTTGAATGATTTGTGTCCAGGCTGAATTTTAATTCTCAAGCACCAAAATAAAATCTATCTACTTGATTTCAAAAATAATATCAAGTATCTCTCATCTAGATACAATATTTCATTATCTAATCTGACTCACAATGGTTACAGTGATGAACGAATTATGTAAGAAAATATAAATGCTTTCCAAGTTATCATTGTATTTTCTCGAATGTATTGCCCTCAACTTCTTTCTTTGAACACTCTTAAGAAATTATTTTTAGTAATGCTTTTGATTGTTTTTCATTCTATCGGGAATGGTTCATCATGTTCTCAACAATCGCATTTTTAAAGTCGATTCCTGTTTCATGAACATCAAGACATCAATTATAACCCAGACAAAACAGACGAATAAAAGTGCTGAGTCTGCAATAATTCCTAACAAGCTGGATTTTTGTACAAATCTTGGATGCATCATCACAAATGCTATGTCAAAGGTCCCCATCGACCCTGCTTGTGTGTTGTATTTTATCCGAGGTCAAAGGTCATAAATTTTCTACAGAAAAAAATGTCAATACTATTTTCCTTACGAAGCGCTGGTCTCGAGTTATTGCGATTTCAAACCTAGAAAATACGAATATTCACTTATGTGCTTGTGACTAAGCCATAAACTGAATCCTGAAGACTGGGGCTGTAAATTGATGAATGATAGTTTGGAGCCAATCCACACTTTACTTCCACCTGCTCCAGAGAGACTGCTGAATACAATTGCAAGAAAGGTTGCACGAACAATTGTAGATGCAGAAAAATTGGATTGTTTTGTTAACAAGTCGATGCCAATTGTCAAGGCCATTTTTGCACCAATACAACAGATGAAGATTCTTTTGAAATTGATTAAGATCTTGCTGATATATCTCTCTTCTCAGAGCAGTCAACACAAATTGAGCAAGAATAAGAACAAGAAACGAGTGATCATGTAAAATTGGATGTAGAATTTGATGATGAATAATATAATTTTCTTGCTGCTCTAATTTTTATTATATTGATAGAAAATTGTCCTATTGAATATCCTCGATCGAAATATATCGTGGAGTATTCCTACTGGGTGAACCAGATTGAAAAGAGGAGATGAGTACACTACCTCAAAGGTGGTGCGGAAGTGTGAGCATATGAGTCTATAATCGCGATAGCTCGAGTACGGTGCTTTATAGGGAGAAAGTATTGATACTTTTTTGATGGAGAATTTCACGATCTACAAACTTCCCCTCACTCATTTTCTTTTATAGCTCCCATCATTTTAGAGATATACACAAAAAATGAAAATTTGTGACTTTTGACCTCAGATAGAACACAACGCACAAGCAGAATCGATGGGACCATTTGACATAGCATTTGTAATGACCTTATACAAAAATCTGGCTTGCTGGGAGTTAATGCAAACTGCAATGTTGATTTTGTCTGGACTAATAACATTGAAAAAAGTAGATAAGGATGTAAGTGTGCCAAACACTATTAATTCTTATAAACATTATCAATGTGAAATAATGGTGTTAGGCACACTTACTTACGCCATGTAACCAATTATATAATATTTACCATTGCTGATAATGAGATCGTTTGGTTCTCGGAACGTTTAAACCTATATATGGCTAAAATGCAATGCGCTTATTCAATGGAACTTTGAACTTGACGTTACCATTCTGCTTCCATTATCGTTCGTTCTTACCAAGCAAATATACGCCTATTGCGTATCCTCAGTGGCTCCGCTCTATCGGTTAAATTTTACATCTACGAGGTGTGCCGTCAAGAACGTCAAATTGTCAAATGTCATTTTTGTATGTCATATTATTCGATAATCATGAGTATAAATCATTCACTTAGAAGTTGTTGAGTTGTTGGATGTACTAATACTAAAGCAAACAGCCCAGAACTAATTTTTATAGGTCTTCGGGAAGAAATTATGAAGCGAAACGAAAAGAAATATGGATAACAGCAGTTGAACGAGTGTGATTTTATGCAATAATCTATAAAAGTGTATTAGATATCATTCAATTCTCAGTATCAACCATCTTTAAGAGAAGTTAAATATTATAATTATGAAGAAACTCAATAAATACCACTTAGATAAGTTTCTCAATTGACTGAACAGTCACATAAATTTGTCTCAGAATTCTTTACTGGAAGCACCAAATTTTTGCTTGACATTTTTCCTTCTCATAATTCAAGAATTGTTTTGAAGATAAACAAGATGAGAAAATCTCTTTTCCCCATGGATTTCGCTCAAATTCTGTACGTATATAACACATTATAAATCTAACTGTGATTGATCATTCCTTGCTTTATATGAGTCACATAAACAATAAAAAATAATAATGACCATGGTTGATTTGCTTCTTTTACAATATTTTTGTCTACAAATGTTGTCATAAATCAAATACAATATTATTATTAGAAATAGAGAAGATACGTCACGGATTTCATTTTGATTCTAAAGCAGATTGACGTATTTCAAAACATTGACAGGTGACATCACACCTCGAAGTTTTGATTTTTGAATAATATGCGGCGCATTCGTCGAAACTTAGAGATACGCAACAGGCCTATAGCTTCATCACTACCAGCACTGTCATCTGTCATGATATTCGATAGTCTTTACTGTTTTTTGTTTCTT
The DNA here is from genome assembly GCA_963989225.1 of Dromius quadrimaculatus. Classification (NCBI taxonomy): domain Eukaryota; kingdom Metazoa; phylum Arthropoda; class Insecta; order Coleoptera; family Carabidae; genus Dromius; species Dromius quadrimaculatus. The sequence continues at coordinate 39,806,917 of OZ022331.1, read as the reverse complement.
CTAATTGGCTTTTCACATTAAATACGGATGATTTCCAGATCCTTCTTGCCTCACCATCACGGTTAGCAAATAGTAAAAGATTGATTCTGACTTTTTTTCTCATGTCAAAAGTCATGTCATGCGGTGGAACGGTTTATTTGTTACCATCGACGAGCGATAATGACAGCAAAACAAAAACATGAAGTTTATTATCTGAGCCTCCTCACTGTGGGATATAATATTTTTGTCTATGCTGAACTGATTGATGTCTGTTTACTTAAGATGCAGATTTTATCTCTCTGTCATAATCTTCAAGCTGTTTATTTTGATTGACATCCATAGATATATTTATTGTGTTGTACAATTGATTTTAAAATAATGATGATGAACAACTTTACCATCTCCAGCTTAGAATTGTACTCCAAATTGTAATATAGCGAGAAATTACTAAAAAAACACGAAACTTACCGCTCTATTCATGATTTTCAAAAGTAGTCAGACTAGTAGACAAATAAACTTATGTCGCTCATAACGTAAGCTAAAGCTTAAGATATAAATATGTTATTAACTCAGTAAAGTGTGTCATGGAACAAGCCTTTATGATGTTATCGACGATGTTACAAAATAGCCCCAAAGAACTTTTATTAACACTTCCTAATTGTCAAAATTCTGATCACGGTGCAATGTCAGCTCTTCCTGTGTTGCCTTCTCTGAATCATGATAACTGAATACATTCCCATTAGTAAGGGACACAGGTAGTTTTCTGAGCTAATACAATTCAGACATTGGACATGAGCTAGGAATATAACAGCTAGCAACTAAGTTTCAGTAATCTTCTCTACTTTAATAGAAAGACAATTGTCTTACCTTTTTGCTTTCTCCAATAGTCGATAAATATAAAACTAATATAATGTTGAAAATGAATAAACGGCAAAGCATTTTTGACGATGAATTTTTCTTCTCTAAAGTTGTGACATGAATGTATAATAATAATACATTGAAATTGCTTTTTAAAAAAATTTGAATCAGATAATATCGCTTATATTTGATTCTACAATAGAGATAAGTTCAACTGAGGACAATTATAAATCAATATAGTCATCTGTATCATAACTAATTATTGCAACATTAGACGTGTTTCAATATGGAAAATAGCATAAATGATCTATTTTGACCTTGAACATATTATTGAACGTTTTAGTTTGGATATATCCCCCACAGAACCATATCAATCACTTATAGTTACTGTTCTACAAGATTCAATTCCAATTTTTAATGCAACGCATGATCCATATGAGATAATCTGAAAATTTCTCAATTTTCTAGAATCCTGGAAGTAATTTTCCGTTTGAAAACTGAACCTCAATTTCCTCACTATTCAGTGGTGGAATCACAACGAATTGATATTGATATTGACTTGATAATTATATAGTAAATTTCAGCATAGAAGCTGGATGTGTTTACGGTTGGAATTTATTATAGGAACTTGACAAGAACTACATGAGGTTATTCTTATATAAAATTAAGATCTAGATAATGATGACAAAAATTGGGAGTTCAAGACGAGATGGGAATATGTTAATGTCGACTCGATGTGGTACTAGGGCTAGTTTGATATTGTCATGAGAAAGAAGTATTCAAGTCATTTAACTTAACTCAGTTCTCAACGCATTTTAACTAAACACAAAAAAGTATAATTTTTTATTTGAAGTAGAGAGAGAAATACCAGATTAACTACAACGGCTGCTATTTTATTGCTGGAACGAAGTCGATGGAATTTGATTTCACATTTGGTTGAGAGTCTAGTTTTGTTTGTACTGTTACAAATCTCAACTCGTTTTTGGGTTTCCTAGATTCAATTTCACTTGCAGCTAAAATTATAAAACTGAAAATCTGATGTGGACACCACATGATATACTTGTACATTTTTGACTGAATAATTGACTTTGACATAACGCAAATCGATTGCAATCAAAATTTGAGGTGATCAATAAGGCATGTTTTAAGTAGCACTTACGACGAAATACAACTCAATGCCACTAACTTAACAGATGGAGAAAATACTATTGAAAATATAAAATGCAATGTGCCAGCAGAAACTGAAATCCAAAATGCAATTTCAGAACTAAGAAATAACAAATCAGCCGGCTCAGACAATATTTTCGCTGAAATCTTCAAGACAGACTTCAAAACTTCCACAAAACTACTGCTTTCATTAATTCATGAAGCCTGGGACAACATTTCCTTTCTAGATAGCTGGAAAAAGGCTCAATAATAAAACTCCCATAGAAAGGAAATCCGTCGAACTGCAACAATTGGAGGAAAATTACATCACTAAACATAATAAACAAAATCATCGCCCGCATTATTTATACGCGCCTATTAAACATCTTGGAAACATAAGGAACGAGCAAAATGGCTTCCGACAAGAAAGGTCGTGTATAGACTATATTAACACTTTGAGATTGATCGTGAAACAATCAGTTGAATGAAGATTGTCACAGAGTTACTCAATCGGCAGTATGGGTAGCACTACATAAGAAAGGAATTCCCGTAAAAGTAATAAATATTATTTAAGAACTCTATTAAAACTCCCCGTGTGCAGTCCTCCACAAAGGCAAAAAAAGTGCTACATTTCCGATAAACAATGGTGTAAAACAGGACTGTGTCATCTCTCTCCTACTTTTTAATCTTGTTTTGGACAGCGTTATGGACAAAGTTATCGATGTACGTAGAGGTATTACTTGGACTCTTACCTCATCCTTGAAAGATTTGGACTAAGCAGATGACATATGTTTACTTCCATATACTTAGAAAGACATGAAGGAAAAACTGTCACTCCTATCCAGCGAAGCCTTAAAAGATGGACTAAAAGTAAATATAAAAAAGAGAAAATCGATGAGATTGAATGCTAAATCTATACACCTATAGCTACAACTATCTGGGAAGTATTATTACGGTTGACGGTGAATCATTCCACGATATCAAAAGTAGACTGCAGAAAGCAAAAAGTATTTTCGGAATACTGAACAATATTTGGAGATCACATCAGCACTCTGTAAAAACCAAGTTGCGCATCTTTAAAACAAATGTTCTGTCAGTCCTTTTATACAGCTGCGAGACCTGGAAAGTAAACAAATCAACAAACGATAGACTGCAAATATTTATCAACAGATGTCTGCGGAAAATAATCTCTATCTTCTGGCCGCAGTCTATAAGGAATGAAGACCTATGATATATTACAGACCAGAAACCAATATCTTGGTAAACAGAAAGAGAAAGTGGAATTGGATCACTTACTTAGAAGGCACGCAGACTGTATTGCTAGAAATGCCTTAGAATGGAACCCGCAAGAGAGTCGGCGCCGAGGCAGACCAGCCAACACATGGAGAAGATCCACAGTCAACGAGGCCCAAGAAGCGGGGAAGAATTGGCAAGAAATAAAGACACTTGCCAAGAACAGAACCAGATGGGGAATATTCACTAAGGCCCTATGCTCCGATAGAATAAGGCATTACAATTCATCAAAACCCTGTACCAGTCTGCTGAATTTTATCATTCTGCGCTCAATACTTTCGAATTCATGCAAAAGATGGGAATAGATTGTCGAATAAACTACTTTCGGCTTAGTAAATTGCTATAAAAATATAAATTTGTTATTTGAATGCTGCAATCGCTTTAAATACTAAATTATTGATTCTACCATTGATCGTTCATGACAAGGTCAGGTCCAAGCCTACTCCACTTTTACGAGCCTCCACACTCTCGTACAATTTGAACCGATTCTACCGTCTTGAAGACATGTTTTACAGCCGGTGCACTAGAATAAAGCTACTGTTACTTTCAACTTAAGTTTCACCATTTCAATTATGAACAGTGTTATTCAGCATGAAAAATATGGTGTTATTTACGCGCGAAGGAGCCTTTGCAGACATTGATTTCTATACACTCATAAACTCTATTTTCGAGTTCATAACACTTTATTTTTTCAAAGGAATTACATTGGCACTGAGTCATATATTTTTTCATGTGCTGCATCCTGAATCAAAGCTACTTAAAACTAAAAGTGCAATATGAGACTTCATAATGTAATACACTAATTGGCCAATAACTGTCCAAACCATGTGAACGATAATATCTTAGCTTTGCCCAAAATGAAATGTGCAGTTATCATGAATGATCCGGTAGGAAGAAAAGGGGGTAGATCAATATCCACATGATAATCCTTGAAATAATATTCATTGGGTGGAATGGGACAATTGTCTGGAAAATTTCCGAGTGATTGTAAAGTTGGATAAAGTTTAAGCACATCTTGTTTTTCTACGTAATCACATAGGCGCATTTTGATTGGTTTTCCAACGGTTGTATTTCTGAAACAGGAAGATAATATCAATCTTGACATACGAAAGGATCTTATAATTCTCATGAGTATACCTACAGAATGTTTGCGAAAATCGTTATATTGAATAGCAATTTATACAACAAACATTCAAGCTTGAACACTACAAGATAAGAATACTATTTGATGTCGAGGCTTGCCAAGTCACAAAAATTATTAGCCAGATAACATAATTCTCAAAAATTTCATTGCAGAATTTTTCATGAAAGCCTACTTTTTACATTGCAAATTATGTATCTTCTTTATGGAAATAGAAAAAACCTGAAGTCAATTTGCTTCAACGAGATTCTTCTCTTATTCTAGGCTACAAATTTGACGAATCAAACCAGAAATATCGTGCACAATTATTTACCTTGTAGGCTGGCGAAGTCCAATTATAAGCTCCAGATGAATTTGTCTGTCAATTACTATTTTTGTTGTAATATTAACAGAAATTAGAGCATCGCTTGTATTTCTTTTTTTAATATTACAAATGAAGTTTTCGAAACTTGTAGGATCAGAAGTAAGGTAGAAGTCTTCCGTTACTATCTTTTTCTTGAACTGGAACAATAATACTTTGGATAGAAAGTACAGGGAAAAATTAGATACCAAATATTAATAAAGAGGATAGAGTAATATGAGGGTTTACAGCTTCGAGCTTTGAGCTTCCCAGGATCTCATTATAGCTATTTCTGTTTTCTCCATCCATTTCTTCTCAAATAAATTTTGAACTACCAAATGATGCAGAGAATATCTTGAACAAAAATGTCGATAATTTCATTTCACCGAAGAATATTGCTAGCAGCAACTCTTCAGAAGCGACATTGCTAAGCCTCAAGTGCTAGATAAGGCACAAGGCTGTAATGAAATTCCTACCAAAGTATGTGTATACTATTCCGTTCAGAATCATCCTTGATCATCAAAATAAAACTCCAATCTGATTTAGTTTCCCTCTAGCAAAATCGTATGATGTAGTCTAACAAAATAATATTGTTCCCCTGATAATTCCACCAATTTGGCAATCTTGAATTTACTCAAGAATTGTAAGTAACGGAATTTATTCAATGCAACATATGCGAAATTATAGTGCCTTGAGAAACGCGGTCTTAGAAGATGAAGCTAAGAAAAGTAAATCTGTGATTTATGTTCATATCATGATTGCAGATTTTATCATTAGTATGTTGGTTTGTTTCATGCATAATTCTTTATACATCTTTTCATCGGAAGTGTGAGCTGAGACCTATTCTTGGGGCATGGGATATTTACAGCTTTCTTCAATATAGCTTATAGATCCCGGTTTTTGCGTTCAAATCAAGTTTAAAGTTGTGTTTTTTGTAGTTGAATTAGCGTTGAATCGAATTTTGCCAATCAAGATAACATTATTGATGAATAAGTAAGTCATCTTGAAACTCAAATTTGAGATAGTCAGATTCGCCTCTGTTTGCCCTAGTTGATTTTCTACTCTTTTGCAGCCGTAGGAAACAGAGGTCCTATTTTTTTCTTATAACCCCAAACGTACCCAATAACATATGCAGATACAGTCTCACAAATACATATTTCAAATTATAAATTCCCGTGAAATTAGACTTAAAATGAATCATTTTCATTAAAATAGCAAATATAATATCTCAATTAGATGTGACATAATATTTAAAATTAATTAGAAACGAATAGGTTAATTTCAATACAAAATTTTGTTTGCTTGTGATTATCAAACGAAATGCCTCGTTCTCACACAAATGCTAAATATGCCGACATAGTATTTACCTTTGATTTTTGTAGTAGTAAAATCAGTGTGCTCGTCTTAAATATTCGCGACAGTTTCCTTTAGAAGATTACCACATAGACCTGTTTTGTTGAAAATACTTCAGCAACATGGAGATACAGGTTCTTTGTGATATAGAAACTTATTAATTTCCAATCTGTTTTTATTATTATGTTACATTAAATGAGATAATATTTTTGATATTTAGTTATAAAATTGATATATTTTGAATGGCTCTATTTCAATAAGAAAACAATCAAAATTTCTGGAACTAAGCATTTCCGGACATGTACAATGTCAAACAGAATCCAAAAATCGACAACAGGTTATCATTGCCTACCTTATCATTTTAATTAAACTGATTGTTTTATACAGCAAATTATGAATGTCTGTTATACATATAAACTGCACTTCCGGCTCAGCCGATTGACACAAAAATAGTAGATAACTATTGTGATGCTACAACAAGTTCAAACACTAAATTTCAATATGCTATGGTTGATTATTTTAGATTTATGCAAAAAATTTGAAAAAAGTCTCAAGTAAAGTGCACTTCTGGTTTGGCAGACAACCATTCTGATACATAAAGTTTAAATTATGAATTTCAACATCCTACGGTCGACCATACTGGATTTATTAGAAAATTTTGAAAAAAGTTTCAGGTAGAGTGCACTTTCGGAACATACGATTGCAACCATAGTGCGAGGTGCACAGCTAGATTCTATACCAATCTTAAATACAAAATTTCAACATTATATGTTCAACCAGTTTTGAACGTACGCCAGAACGCACGAACGTACGTACCGACATCAAGTCGAAAATAGTCAAAATGGATTCAGGGATGCTCAAAACAGATTTCTCAATCAAAATCTCGATAGGTGAATTTTGTCAGTTTCACAATACTTCCTTGTACTAAGTACAAGTAAGTAAAAATCTGATGTAGGCACTTTGACACCTTTTGACTGAATAAATGACAGTTGAAACTTACATTGACATAGGGCAAAATCGATTGCAATCAAAATTTGAGATGATCATTTGGATGTTACAATTTATTAATACGCTGTAGCAGACCCAAATACTGAATTTCATCATTCTACGGCCAATATTTCAAATTTATGCGGAAAAATGAAAAATATTGTCTTAGCTCACTTCCGACTCAGTAGAATGCTAAGGAAACATGAAATTATCATTCAAATGCTACAATTAATTGAAATACTGTATTTCTTGATTATGCAGCTTATAGTTCTAGATTTATGCATGAAAAACTATCTCGTGAACTGCACTTCGGATTCAGCTGATCGCAGTCATAATGCAAGGCTAACAACTAAATGTTATACAGAGTGATCAATAATGACTGTCTATCACGTGACTGCAAAAGTTCGCATTATGATCAAAACTATCTTCATGGAATAATGTTAGTATTAGGGCCAGAACAGAATTTTTTTTTTTTTATAACTACGTTACCGATATTTTAAGAACACAATGGTGTATATTTTGCAAATTTCAATACTCTACGGCTGATTGCTTTGAATTCATGCAAAAAATTCGAGAAGATTGTCAGCCGATTGTTACAGTAATAAAGGATAACCGTTCAATGCTACAGAAATTTCAAATACTGAATTTTAACATTCTACATTCAATCGTTTTGGATTAATGCAAAAAAAAAATCAGAAAAAGTTTTGAGTAAAGTGCACTTCCTGTACGAATGATCGCAGCCATATTGCGAGGTGCATAATAAGATCTTAGATCAGTCTTCAATACAAAATTTCAACATTATACGTTTGACGAGTTCCGATATCTGTGAGACCGTATGTACATATATATGTACAAACGTACCTACGTCAATCCGAAAATAATCAAAATGAATTCAGCGATGCTCAAAACGGATATTCCCATCAAAATCTCGAAATGTGAAGTCAGTCGCTATCACAATACCTGTACTTTCAGACGGGGAGCCGGTCGCACTTATGTTAGTTGATCGGACTTACGCCAAATTGCACATGAATCGATCGAATATTTAGTGGTCAATGGGATGCTGGACTTTATGAATGCAGGGTCCTGTACTAAGTGTCGAAAAGAATACCAATTCTAATCAGGTTTCTCGGCGCAATATTCCGCGAAGCTCGTGTCTTCAAAAAAACCAGGATACCATCTTCTATCGTGCCCAGGAGGACGGCAGCCATCCCTAAGTGTAATCCATTTTTGTATGAAACTCATATGACCGAGCTTACGTTAATTAATTTTCCTCAAATTGAAGCTTGAATCTTTCTTACTACGAAAAACCAAGAAAGTGCCTTCACCTGTCTGGAAAATTATTCGATCTTCAGGTCCCAATGTCGAACGCAACAGTACTTTTCTTATCGAGCGTACGATCATTCTTCGTAATTGTAGCTTGTGCCTTCCTAATAATACAAAGTTCTGCCTCTTGGCCTGTCCGGGAAGGAGACAGCCATTCTTATGAATCCATCTAACTTTTAAGTCCTAATTTCGAACGCAGCTGTACTTCTCCCATCGAATATATCCTATTTGGCCTATCAATGAGCCTTATTTGTTTTCCTGTTGTCAATGAGATAAATCGAATACGAAGATACGTTACACTTAGGGGTGACTGCTGCTCTCTAAGACAGGGCGAGAGGCAGCACTTCGGTTTTTTCGTGTTCAGAAAGACCTGAGCTACAATTTATAGAGAATAATTGTACATTCGATTAGAGAAGTACAGTTGCGTCCGAATTTGGGACCTGAAAATCGGAAAGACGCTAATGCCCAGTTGCACCGCTATCACTTGAGTTTAAGTACGGAATAATTACCTTTGAAACAATTGTCTATACAATGGTAACCATTGATATTATTCTTCCCTTAAAGTTAAGTGACGGTGGTGCAACTGGCCATAAGAGTGGCTGCTGCCCTCCCGGACAGGGTATTCTCATGTTCAGAAAAGCCCCAGTTACAGTGTGGAAAAAATAATAGTACAAGCGATGAAAGAAGTACAGCTACGTTCAAAATTAGGACTTGAGAATCTAATAATTTTAAATGTGGCTGTCGCCCCCCTGAAGAGATAGAGAGACGGTACCCTGGCTTTTTCTTAAAGTACTTGGCGTTCGCTATCGTTTGATACTTGTTTCAATCGTAAGTTTAATCAGAAAAGTTGCATTCAAAAACTTGATCATATTTGCCCTTTTTTCGACACTCGTACAAGATCCTGCGTTCATAAAGTCTAGCATCCTAGTGACCCCCAAATACGAGATCGATTCATGTACAATTTGACCGTAAGTCCGATTAGGGTGCATGAGGTGCGGTAAGTAAAAAGGAGTAAGTAAAAAGGGGTAGCACACGATGCATGCAATTGACAGACGAGAATAAAATTCATTTCACATAAACGTATAGGGTATCATTGGATGGATCTTTGAAATGATAAAGAAATTTTGTTATATTTTTTTTCTACTCAAATCAATATAATGATGACATCATAGATTCGTAATGTGTGGTCTTCCTGAACTTAACAGTGAAAAGTTCTGAAAAAATTATGGTAGTCAAACTTGGAAAATACTTTCGAAGGAATTTAGTTTGTAGGAAATATACTATGTAGTTTAATATGGATTGTCTTCGGTAACACACTGATTTGAGATATTTCTTCACGATAATACCTAGCTTGTATATGCTGTATTTAAAAAAGTATGTGCAACTATGAATAATATACTGTAAATAATTATTAGCTTTATAATTGAGTTTTGACAGTGAACGTTCTTAACCAATACGAAACTCTTCACATGCAATTGACCAGTTCCTTATTAAAAAATATTTCAAATAACAAAACTATTTTTGACTATTCCATTCGTAGTATTTATAACAAGGTTAACAATGCTAAATCGCCATAGAAACGGTGCATATCAGTGCGTATTTGGACGTGTAGAAATACCATCGGGTATCACACTAATGGTCAGAGTGAGTATTTTACTCAAAGATGTGGATACCTTCAATTTGTGCTTTCTTCGTATTTAATCGAATATTTTTCTGAATATCTTCATCAATTTTATCTTCTGATCTATCACCAATGCTTTCTGAACTAGATTCCATATCAAGACGCAATATATTTCTCTATTATTCGTCAAAGAAAATGCAAAAAATTCTAATTTTTCAGTTTGACAGAAGTTTGTTTACTCGTTTCTATGAAAATTACGTGAGTTGTTACTAGATTCATGGAAAACTAATTTGAAAAAATGGTTTGACTCCTGGAATAGTCCTCCATATACCATTTGTAGTTGAAGTATTATAGACTATTTTTGTGGTGCTATCACGAATGTTTATTGTGCTTGCGTTTGAATACCACGATTGTGCAGCACGAGTGGTATTCACAAGCACAATAAACATAAAATAATCGATAATACTTCAACTACTTATGGTATAATAAATGATAATTCGTTTAGGATATTCGGAATACATGACAAATAGTATCAAATATTGACAAATGACACATCTTGAAGATATGATCCCCAAATACTGTACGGAGTTTTCATCCAAAATTTGAGAAACGCAACAAGCATTCAGACAGAAAGATTGATATCACATCAATTGCAACGAGGGGATACGATCTTGCGCAGAGGAATATGAAAATATTTTTTCAGATAGTCTTCTAGAACAGGGTTTTTGAACTACAGCCTGCGAACCAACACAAGCCCGCGAGCACCACTGATTCGGTTCGCGAACAACTCCAATCCGATCCGCGGTAACGATTCCGGCATGCTCAGTATTTCGGCTATAGTTTATTTTTCTTCGTATTCTCATTTCTGAAAAGTGCGCTATCAACTAAGTACTTCTATTTCAGTTTTACGTCCAGTGGCGTAATCTTGATTCAATTTTCGAATAGCACTACTTGGAGAGATATCAACTGTGTCTGTAACCACTCTTAAAATCTCGTTTTGATACTATTTGTTCTTAATGGAACATTATTTACCTGTATCATTCTATAAATGATTTCTTTGCTACTCATGATTAGTTTTCAATCACCGCCATTTGATATCATGATTTGTACGTTTGGTTATGCAAAAAATACACTTGCATTTTAATGATACATAATGATACATAATTGAGAAAAAAAGGTTTGATATAAAATAAATGAAAGCTCATGGATCAAGTTTCTACCGGCACATATATAGTGGACTTGTTTTCAAGGCGATACATACTAGATTCTCATCTTGATGCTAATTGATCAATGATTTTCACTACTGGACAATCTTCCCTCAAATCTGACTTATTGCTCATTCATTTTTCAAAAGAATTTTTACATTTTTACTTATGTTATTATTTGAAGCGTCTTACCATTTCTTCACATCGGATTATCTCGGGAAATATTATTATCAAATAGATCTGCAATATACGGAGAGGTATAATCATTTTGTACGTATTACTTGTTTTGAGCTATCAAGCTAAAGTGAGAATCTATGAGCGTACCAATGGGTTTTTAATATAATAATTATCATATATCGTTTATTGTTTTGATATCGATGAGATTTATATCTACAACATTTATAAACACATTAATAAACATGAAAAACTATTATTAACGATTAAAAATCATTATAACAATTAGGGAAATCTGAATACAGTACTTGTTGCTATAGGATACGAGCAATCATATGAGTACAATCAGCTGATTGATAACAGCAAACTCATCTCTTCTGCCTCATCTTGAGAAAATATGAAGTCTATCCACTTATAGTTTACTCATGAAATACAAATTAAATTGTTTTATCAGCTGGAAATCAGAGTCATAGGGTTCGAGATCGCAAATATGAACCATCGGAAAAATCATAGACCTTGCATTTCACAGTTACAGAAATTATAAACAATCAAAAATCATCAATAACAAGATTCTCAAACTGAATGGAATTTAATGGAAGATACTCTAGTATCAATTTTCCATACGTAATTTATCATGATAAATATAATATGTGATCCACACTTTATCGGCGCAATGTGAATCTATATAATAATTCAGTTCAAACAACTGATTTTTGGCGATTATCTTAAATTAAAGCTTTGCATACCTCTCATGGACCGATGACAATACAATTATTTATTAAGTTTGTCGCATCATTCTAAAGGATCATCAAGAATAAAGATTCGTTTCCGGAGCGAAAGTCTGAGAAACGGCTACCACATTCAAAGAAGTCAGCTCGGTTAACAGTAAGCGAGCAAAACGAGCTCAGTCAACAGTAGATCGCCATGCGAATGAGACGAGTTCGGTTGATGGTAAGTTGTCGTGCGAGCGAAGCAAGCTCTGTTAACGTCGATCCGCCGTGCGATCGGAGCGAGTTCGGTTAATTTTAATAGCAAATAATTTTATTCGAAAATTGTCATTGAAAGTAAGCATTTTGAACCGTTCAAAACTTAGGGTAGCGGTTATACCCATTTAAAAATAAATTGGTCCCACGATGGGCGGCAATTTGTAACAAGATTTAAAGGCTAACGGAACAAAATAAGACTAATTTTAAATTTTTCGTAACCTATATCTTTAAAACGGCCTTGCTCAGTATTTACCAGAAAAAATAAAAATAATCCCAGGGCCGGACTGGGTAGTTGTGAAGTAAGCTCCGACAAAATATTACATTTACTAAGAAAAATATATCGGACGTTACGTAAAATGAATTCAAATTAAACAGGAAACCAGGACGCCACGCAATTGTTCATTCTCTTATCCCCAGGCACACAACTGCAAAAGTACCTTTAAAAAAAAAGATGATAGGATGGACGGATACAATATTGGATCTTAGGACAATTAGATCTGTCGGCGTTAATCGAGATGCCGCAGAACATAAAATAAAATAATATCTCAAGCAGCGATACTACACACCAGCTGTAAAATAAATCACTGAATAATTAACTTTCTGAAAATTAGAGTGGTAGGTACTTGTTTACAAAATCAATAAAAATCAAATAAACTCAAGTAGTGAGTATTCAATAAAGTTTCAAGAAAAATAAAATGTCAAATGCAAAACAGCAATGAAGTATAATAATGAAAAGAATAATGGCGGCGATTCGCGTTTTCAACGCAAACCTTAACAAGTCTCGGCTGAAATAATGTGAAGCTAACGCTTATAAACCTACCTCAACAAAAGTACAAAAGTAATAAGAATCAGGCCCGAGATCGATCGACCTGGTTCCCAACCGGACGTAGCCTTTATTATGTGATGAAAAAAAGCATGGAGAAAAAAAAGGCGACGACGAATGCCCACCGCAGAGTTACACGAAAAAAAAAACTGACTACGTGGTGAAACCACAATGTGCCTTATCACACAAAATAGCACCAACAAAAGTCCCAACAGCAAAAAAAAGGAAAACTGAATCACTTAGTTGGTGTCGTCGCTAGAGACTCCGACCACAAGCTTTTCCTGGAAGAATCTTCAAACTTGAGCTTAAAACTTTTGAAATACTCACAAAATTGTGGTGGTAAAGAAGAGCAATAAATTTAACGTCTGTCCTATATGAGGACTTAAGGCTGACTACTTAAATCAAGTCAAATCCGATCGATTCGAGACATGATCTCCAGAAAACCGTTGTTTGATACATGATCGCTAAATTCTTTTTCTTCTCGAATAATTTTTCTGCTCGCTACACTCAAAAAATGTTTTTCTAGAAACGACAAAAAATCATGACATTTGTACATCAATATAGGCTATGTGCAAGGGGACGAAGTTTGAACAAATATCGATGCGAGCGCTCATGGTGAGCACCATTGTAAGCATTGAACTCCATTTCTCAGAATACGTCATCGAGCATTATAGTTTAAAAGTGAAAATAATTGCATATAAAACTTAGGAAAATGCTTGTTCTGTTTCAAGCTGTTGTGTTGAGGATGATTCAAGTGAAATAAAGTTTTATAGATTCCATGTACGCAGTTATAACATAAAAAAAAAAAACGAGTCAAGTGGATCAAAGCGGTAAATAAAGTATTATCTGTCTTTCACTATTAATCCATATAACAGAGCTGTTTGTAATTCAATTTTGAAATTAGAAAAATTTGTCATCGATTTGGGATTCATGAATTCACCTCTATCTCTAATTGTGAGGTGTTTCAGTGATAGAAGTTTGTCGGATGCAATTCGCAATAATTTAGCTGTTAATATTGTCAGCACCATATTCTTCAACATGTTCAATATGGCAAAACTTATTTCACGCTTTTCTTCAATGCTTTTCGGTAAAAACGACACAGTGTTTGATACATACAAACCCAATCCGCAAGATCATCGGCGTCATAATTTGAGGTTATTCTGTCGATTTGGACGAATTAAGACGTTTTCTCTAATAGATACGTTAGAATTGAAGAAAAAAATACTTTAAATAAATAATTTCAACGTGCCTTTTATGTTTTGCAAGTTATACCATACGCACACAGCTGAATTAAATAATATTAGTACATTTGAAAAATTATAGGTACTTACAAAACAATGATAGAATGGGAGTTCAATCGTTCTTCATTGCTGTCTAGAGGCGCGAGTAGACTTGATGCACATAGCCTATTAGAATGCGAAATGTCGCATTGGAGATGTTCATCATGACAACTGATTTCATCTTGACAACGTGCACAAAGTATTCCACTAAAAAAGTATTCCACTAATTTTTGTATCTTAATATGATTTTCATATTTTTTATTTCTTGACGTCTGTAGAAAAAGATATTGTATGCAGATCGTGCACGAAATTCCTTTGGAGCTTTCGAATAATTTGTGTCTCGGCTACCGCCCCTACAAAAAACCTTCATTCTCAAGCACCAAAGTATAAATTTCGCGCACTAGATACATAAATAACTATTTTATAGTAGATCAAACAAAAAAATATAGAATGAACTATAGTTTGCAGAACTAAATATTTGCTTTAATGGTAGTCCAAACTGAAGAGTGAGAAATAATTTTTAATATAAAAATAAAGTAATTGACGAGAAAAGTAATGTTATTGTTTAAGAGGCATTAGGTGCTTTGCATCATATTTTCATACTAACTCTACAATCAGATATCGTACCAATAGAATATTTAGAACAGATATCAAGCACTTTGCTGTTGAAACATTGGCCTGTAGTCAGAATGCGATTTTAAGCCCGGTTCTAAGTCTGGCTTATGCATAACCATGAAAAAGTGCCACAACAGTGTTATAACCTAATCGATTTTTAAACGTCGTCACGGTTATATATAAGACTCAGACCTGGGTTTAAAATCACATTCTGACTACGGGCCATTGTGTTTCTAATCATTTTTATATACTGTTAGAGTTCAATTCTTATTTACAATTCGGGATATAAATTTAAATGACTATTCCATTCGTAGTATTTATAACGTTGTTAACAATGCTAAATCGCCATAGAAATGGTGCATATCAGTGAGTATTTGGACGTGTAGAAATACCATCGGGTATTACACTAGTGGTCAGAGTGAGTATTTTGCTCAAAGATGTGAAGATCTCCAATTTGTGCTTTCTTCGTATTTAATGGAATATTTTTCTGAATATCTTCATCAATTTTATCTTCTGATCTATCACCAAACCTTTCTGAACTAGATTCCATTTTATGACGCAATACATTTCGCTATTATTTGTCAAAGAAAATGCAAGAAATTCTAGTTTTTCAGTTTGACACAAGTTTGTTTACTCGTTCCTTTGAAAATTACGTGAGTTGTTACTAGATTCATAGAAAACTAATTTTAAAAAATGGTTTGACTCCTGGAATAGTCCTCCATATACCATTTGTAGTTAAAGTATTATAGACTATTTTTGTGGTGCAATCACTCATGTTTATTGTGCTTGTGAATACCACTCGTGCTGCACACTCGTGGTATTTAAACGCAAGCACAATAAACATTCGTGATAGCACCACAAAAATAATCGATAATACTTCAACTACTTATGGTATAATAAATGATTATTTTCACCATTCAAATTTCGACCAATAGAATTGCACCATTCGACGTCACGTGGTACAATCTACACGGTTTTCAAGTGGAAATTTTTTGGAAATTTTGTCTGTTGGTTATTTGTACAAAACAAAGAATATTCAGCCGCGTTGATTCAGCATCTGTCAAACTGACAGACAGATTGAATGTGAAAATGAGCAGATTCAGAGTCGAGTCTCTGAAATATATTGATGAATTTGGATGGGAAAAATAATCTTCCGAATACCATTCGTAATTAAATTTAACCTGGTAAAATTTTTAGATTGTTACGAGAGCGTGTTACCAATTTATTTTGTGATATTGATCAAAAATCACTCAATAAATTGCTAAGCAACAAGCTCTCGTAACAATCTAAAAATTTTTCCGGTAAAATTTGACCACTTATGATATTATATATGAAAATACTAGTAGGCAACCCTATCTACTCGAAGGTAATTGTTTCTACTTGATCAATGCATCGCGCGCACTTCATAATTAAATTATTTTTTTGTTGAGCCGTCTGAATCTTGAAAAAAAGTATAAAATTGGACATTAATAGTTTGGCAGTTCAATTGAGTAGTTGTAATTTTGCACAAGTGTTATTTGCAGCAAGTATTTGAATTTTGAGTAATACTACGTTAATTTTCCATTAAATTGGGAGTTTGGGGCAAAGTTCTTGAGCAGGAAATATTTTGCCACGGGCATACCCGGAGTTTTACCACCAATTACTGTTTTCAAATTAAACTTCAAGCCGTACACCATCTCAGGTATGAGTACTATTCTGATCTTTCAAATTGGTAAATTTTGCAGTTTCAAGTATAAATTTCTTATAAAATCCACGTGAAAAATAAAACTATATGATTTCTCACTTCCTGTTTCTCGCATGCATGCTTCAATGGCGTACATGAAATGTGTTGACCAGTAGATTAATAATTACCTTTCAGGCTTTCAAAATTGGGCTTCATTGATGTCGATTTTATTGATATTATCATTACTGTCAATTTGAATCGGATTGAGATTAAGGGTGGAAATAGCGGAAAAATTTGGAAGGTTGGAGGGTGTGCCGAATCGTTCGAACGCCGCCAGTCTAGTATCCGCCATTTTACAGCATCCACCAGAATCGGCACCTACAACGTCATCTACTTCCGTCAACTGCAGATAAGCCAATTCAATGATATTTTCATTTTGATTTTATTATTAAGTAATATCTCGTGATTGCGCGTCAGTCTATTTATATCCCACTTTAACTTCAGCAATATGTTTAAGCTCAACGGTTAATCAACTTTTGTAAATAGCTCACGCGAGTGATTTAATTTTTGTTCAGTAGTATTAGGGTGTTAGGGCAATCTAGCGCCTAGGGTTGCAATAGTAAATATTTAGTACTCTGCGCCTGAATAGACCCCATTGATCGATCAACGGACCCGCCATGCATTAACTCTGTTGCGCTTTCATTCACTTATCTATCAGTAGTGGGCAGTCCTCGACGTTAAAACGTATCTCGCTCCCTAACGACGTTAACTTCTCACTCAATTTTGCTTACGCTTGACCGTGAGCTCCTCGCTTGAGTTATCCTTGTGTGACGGATATAAACATTATACTATCATGTTTTTATAATAACAATTATCATTGTAGAATGAAGTGTCAAGCTGTCAGCGATATTCTTATGAAATCAAATTGTGAAATGTTAAGCGATACTGCGGTTATACATTTTTTTATTCAGTTTATTGAAGGTGCATTCAACTTAGTTCAGTCTACTTATATTATCTTAGGACACCTAGCTACCGTCCCTTCCCGCTCAGCTTGTTGACCAGCTTTAATTGAACTTAGTTTTGGTCGACTGGCGCCCTTATTATTTTTTGTTTGCTTTCCTGCTTGGAGTACTAGCCCTCACTCACGGTCCATTTTTGGTGCCCCGACCCTCCTCCTCTGCAGTTAGCCGGAGTTCAACCGTTCTTGCGCTGGACAACCCCAAAAAAATACAGAATCTTTCCAAATAAAACATATTTATTAAAAAATGAGTTCTGAAAAGTTTTTTTCCCCTATTTTTTCACGTTATTTTGTAATATGTCAGATCAAAATCCTTTTATTCCATTTTTCAATATGAAACAACAGTATCGAGTGGCTACAATTATTGGAACAATGATATAATTTAAGATAGCAGATTCTTACATTTTTGAAATCTCATGTAGAAAAATGCATGATGGGAAAACGATAATAATATACAATGTGTTAAAGAAACAGAAGATCCAAAATAAGATAGCTTAAATCTGTACGATGAAAAAACATAGATTCAAAATCAACTTTGTTAAAGGGCTAGCACTCACTTATATACCGTTCCCAGAATAATGGTTTACTAATCAAACGGGCGATGGACAACTGCGCCAGATCAGGTATAAATTTCTCATCATATTGGACATCTGCGCCAACGCTTGAAACCAGGTAAAAATGAAAATGACTAACTGCGCCGAAGGATTAATGCCCAATAAACGCAGAACATGTACCACAATGGCTTTCCCATTATCTTAATTCAAATTCACACACCAACGAAATTTGCTTGAATTTGCTCAAATTCATTCAAGTTATCACTTTTATATTGTACGAACACTTGTCTGAAATTCTAAACTGCAACAGTTATAGAAGTTTAAAGTGAGAATGGAAAGCAAAAGACTTCAAGTCTTATCTTTTGCAAAAATTCATGTGATACATAGCTGACTATTCCATTCGTAGTATTGATAACAAGGTGAACAATGCCATAGAAACGGTGCATATCAGTGAGTATTTGGACGCGTAGAAATACCATCGGGTATTACACTAGTGGTCAAAGTGAGTATTTCACTCAAAGATGTAGATGCCTCCAATTTATAATCTCGGGCTTTCTTCGTGTTAATTGGAATATTTTTCTGAATATCTCCATCAATTTCATCTTCTGATTTATCACTAAACATTTTTGAACTAGTTTCCATATCAAAACGCAATCTATTTCTCTATTATTCGTCAAAGAAAGTTCAAGAACTTCAAATTTTTCAATATGACAGAAGTTTGTTCACTCGTTCCTATAAAATTACTTGACTTGTTACTTGATTCATAAGGAACTAATTTGAAAAAATGGTTTGACTCCTGGAATAGTCCTCCATATATCATTTATAGTTAAAGTATTATAGACTATTTTTGTGATACATCACTCATGTTTATTGTGCTTGTGAATACCACTCGTGGTATTCAATTGCAAGCACAATGAACATTCGTGATAGCACCACAGAAATTATCGATAATACTTTAACTACTTATGGTATATAAATTGATCAAAATGGAAATTAAATCTGTTTATCAATGAAATTCGATATAGCTTTTCCCAGAACACTTCGTATTAATCTCAGATATACTTAGAGGTGCAGCGGTTCTTGTTCGGTGCAAATTTCCATATTTTTGGGTAGGATTAAATTTATGATCGGATTAAGAACTTATCACTGGCGCAGTTGGCATACGACCAATCAAACGATTGTTGCGTTCAACCGGCCTTCCACTATTTTTGAATTGATGACTGAAAATATAACTTAAAGCAATTATACATAAAAAATTTACGTGAATGTCACAGGACTGGAATGCCACTACCCTACAACTGTGTCAAATTCTGAGATTTTGAAACGTATTTTTCTTCACTTCGTAGGTAACGGATATTGAATAGAAAGTAAATATTACAAAAACTCTCTATATATATGTTTTAATATCGATTAATCACATTTTCAATTTCTTTTTCTTCTTGACGCATAATCCTTTGACCCGAAGATAACCATCCTGACAAATACATACACATGTTGATGAAGGAGATACAGATGAATCTTTAGAATCCTCGCAGTGAAGTCTTTCATTTGGTCCACAGCTCACTAAAAAAATATCAAATTGACATAACTGGCAGAAAGAAAATAGTGATGAAAAAATAATTGATTTGGAAGCTTTCAATCGTATATTTGTCCTCATGGAGAGAAAAATAAGGAGTAATACACATTTTCATGTCAGCATATGATTAGATCATTGGCTAACTCTTTATCACTCTTGAAACTTACATCGATTGTGCAAAATAATAAGTGTACAGAATCAAGCCCTAAGACATGAGGCAAAGTTAAACCAAGATGGGACTTGGCGAGGCACAAAAATTGCTGCATAAATATCATAATACACATGTGCCGCATATGAGATTTTTCCAATGGCCTTCAACTTCTATATTTTGACAATAGCTGAGAATATAGAATGAGAGCACAATTTGTCATTTAGTTTTCATAAATGACCTAATGAATGAATCAGTGATAGGTATTGCGCAAATTGCTACCAACATGAGTTCACAGCTATCAACTTTTTCCTGAACCTCACATCTAGTTGATCAAATGGATAATTAAATAGGATGTAGTGGAAAGAACCTGTTCTAGTCTATTACTGTCTTTTTGAAGACTATTTAATTGCTATTACAAACAACGTATCAAGAATGCGATTGTGAACTAGGCGTCATTTATATTAATAAATAGTACCTTTATTTTTCGGACTGGCAGGCTCACACTCTTCATCGTCATTATCATCAATATCTATATCTTCATCATCACTTAGTTCATCTGCATCCGGTTTCTCCGTAAAATCATCCTCATACTTATGTGCTTTAGAGTTGTCACTGTCATCGTCTACGCATTGTTCTTTTGCATTTAATGAACGAGAAGATATTATCAGCCACAGATTTAAGAATACAACCAGTGTAGATTTCATTTTAAAACATTCCCGATTATTTTGAGTCATACATTAGCAAATTCAAATTTTATTTTGTTATGTTTATTGATATATTACTACAGTTTGACATTGACGTGAATCTTCTGAAACCATGGAGTTGTTCTTGTTTTTAGAAAACTATCAATTGTTCATTTAATGGCCGGTTTTATCATTGATGTCAAAAAATCGACTGTCATTCAACAGAGTGAATTTTATTTACCCTGGAAGTGAATTACTCTGCCCTTTATAAAACCAGACATGAGTCTATCAAAATTTGATGATCAATCATAAGTCATTTATATTTTGCTGCCTTATGGCCGGTTTTATAAAAGACCAATTAAATTTACTCCTGGAGTGAATTCATTCTATCTAACAAATCCTAATCAGTTTGAGTTTCCTTATGACAACAGAATCATTGCTGTCAAATAATCGACTATCATCCAACGGAATAAATCTTATTCACTCTGGAAGTGAAATACTCTGGCCTTTATAAAACCGGACATTAGTGTAATTATTTATTTTCCATTTTTCTATGAAGGGGCTTGATTTCGATTTGAAATCAATTTATTTGGATACAGACCATTAAATATCTCATTTTCATGAAAATAATATCAATTTCTCCAATTTTTTTGTTATCACTGATCAATCAAATGAACTAAATGAATACAAACCTAGTTTATTGTCTAACTATCTGTCATTTTAACCCTAGTGGATTCAATTCCCGGTCATGGAATCGACCATTATCCGTCCAGTGGTCGTTGAGGCCTGTGAGTCCACGCAAAATATAAATATTGCTGCAGTTTTTTAAGGGAAAATTTGGAACCGTGAGTTTCTATATACCTTTCACAAATATCAAAATCTGAGTTTTGATGAAAAATCGCAAGAATATATCTCAACTTTCAATGTTCTGACAGGCCTTACCCGACCGTTGATGTAACATTTTATATAAAAATTTAATTTTCATTCTTATTCATTCTTCAGCAGTTTAGTTGATATTTTAGTGTGATTTGTTCACAAAGTATTGGATTTTTTCCGATATCCTACAACAAAGCTTAGTTGATTTTTCACTCTTTCAAAAAAGATTATGTGCAAAATACAAAATTGAGAATCTCTGGCAACTTATCTTATTCCAATTTATTTAGATTACAAATGCTCAAATACGCAGTGAAAAATAAAATCTCAATGATCATCTTCTACCGCCCCTTGTTTTGCGTCGAGCATATTTTGGATACTTCTCTTGCCGTTTTTCTGATAAAATAGATGATTCACTGTATATATATTACATTCTTTTATGCGGACGATGTGGCAACGAACATCTGACAAGAAACTACGACTTCAAGGCGGACACTAAGTGCGCAAACTGCAGCGCACGATATGATAAGCTACAAGCTACTATAAGCTACAAACGCCAACTTTATCGAGACCTTGAACGCAACCGGGATCCCATCCTAAAAAGAGAATGGAATTACTGGAATGCCAGAATAAGGAGAAAGCTAACGATGCATAGACAACAGAAATATGAATATGCCAAGTTGGATTACAGGAATGGAAGTTCATTCTGGAAGAAATTCAAGACCTTGACTGGACAAGCAAGGAGAAGTAATCACCCACTGCACACAGAAAATCAAATTTTCACAACCGCGGAGGAAAAGGTCAACGCGTTTGCAGATATGATGGAAGAAGTGCAGCAGATCCCACAGGACGACAGATTTAATGAGGAGTTTCACAAGGAAGTTATCAGTTATCTTGACAACATGGACTTGGGAAATCTGAATCATTTATCACAATACGACCAGGAGGACATTGATGACCCTGACAAAATACAGAGCCCCGAAGTTACAGAAATCAAAGTGAATGAACTCATTGGAAAAACGAAGAATAATAGCTCAGGGGAGTACGGCATTACCAACTAAGGTTTGAAACCCATTCCACTCTGCGCTGCCTCCTATTTGTCACTGATTTTCACAGCCTGTCTTACATTAGGGTAATATCCGCCTCATTGGAAAGTTTCCAATGTGGTTATGATCCCCAAACGTACAAAAAACCCCACCAAGCTCCATTCATACCGTCTCATTCCCCTTCTCAATACGATGGCAAAGCTTCTTGATCGACTGATTTTTGAACGTGTAGAAGAATTTGCTGACATGAGGAACATCATCCCACCTTTCCAGTCTGGACTTCGCAAAGGCAAATCCACGAACATCTGTATGGTAAAACTGACTACCAACATCTCCCATGCCATCAACAATGGTCATTGTCTACTGACCCTATTTTTAGACATAGACAAGGCTTTCGACAGGGTCTGTCACGAGAGGCTGATCTGCAAACTACGCCAGACTGGGATGCCAACATCCTTGGTTCGCATTATCTGCAGCTTTCTCAGCAACAGACAATCATTCATTGTCCTACAAGATTCTAAGTCCAGAATGTTTGCACCAACAGTCGGAGCTCCACAGGGATCAGTTTTGTCTCCAATTATTTTCAACCTTTACTGCTCCGACATTTCGCAACCAGCGTCGCCTCCTTTCTCTCTGCTGCAATATGCAGATGATACATCGTATTCAGCAATTGGTAGATGCCCTGAGGACGCTGAGGGCGCGTTGCAACGACAACTCAGATTCCTGGAGGAGTGGATGCGCCGATGGCGAGTCCGAGCAAATCCTACAAAATCTCAACTTGTACTTTTCAAACACAAAATGAAACATGGGCTGAGAGATGAAGACCTCACGGTAAACCTGTGGGGAACGAATATCCCGACTACAAGAAGAGCCACCTACTTCGGCGCTCCGTTCAACAACACTTTTTACTTCAAACCACTGGTGCAACATTGCCAGCAGATCCTGAGGACGAGAGCAAACCTAATTTACTCGCTCGCAGGAAAGCTTAAGGGATGTAGCCTGCAAGTTCTTCGTCACACATATCGCACATTCGTCAGACCAGCGATAGAGCATCATTCTGTTCTGTTTGCGAACGTCAGACTACATTGGCTACATTGGCTACATAAAGACGCTTGCTACGCAGAATACGCCATCAACCACCGTGGTACCCATCAGCAGATGTCTATCATCTAGCCAGAGTAGAGCCCATTAGTCACCGGATTGCAAAAATCCAGAATAAATTTGATACACAAAATCTACTTCCATCAAATCCTTTGCGCAACTTTCTTTTAAAAGTATCTCCTCCCTATAATCGCAGGCCTCTCCAGAAATATATTCATCCTTCATCCATCCTTCTCTCAACAATAAAGGAGCCATCAGAAGAAGTTTTAGAGACTCTAGAGCAATTTCCGCTCATTGTGAGAAAATAGAATAATAAGGGAGAAAAAGAAAAGATAGAACTTGATGATATATAGAAATCAGGAAAGTAGACAAAAAAAAAATAATAATGATATCGCCACATCTATTGGAAACACAAAAAAAAAAACTATAAACTGCGAAGAACACAACAAGAAAAACTCTAACACCGAAGAGGGCAGAAGTCCCTGTAACGGTGCGAGCACAGATGTGCTCGTTTACGTGAATTTATTCATTCATTCTTTCAAATTTTCATAGCTTAGTAACTTCTCAATTCCATTTTCAAATAAAAATGTTGTGAATAACATGTTTTCCTTATAATTCTGAAAAAATTGAAGAATCATCTAGATGATGAGAGCGCATTTTTGACAGCTCATAAATGCTTGTTACTTCAGAGATTTCGCAAATTACCATCTCTCACAATCACTGAGCTTGAAATCAAGCAGTTTGGACCAACTTACGAAACAGCAGCTTCCATTTAGTACTAGTTTCAAGTTGACTATTTGATAGGTACATAATTTATGCATGTACAAACTCAAAAGTACCTTTCTGCACGATTGGGCGTTTTCGTGTGTTTACCGGCCCTCAGTTTGAGGTGGTATGTTGATTTTACCAGCAAACTATGGTTACTATGGTTATGCTGACGCCCATGGACAAAGGCGGAAAGTAAAAAATTGTGAATTTTCACAAAAAAAATATTCATTTATTTATTTTTATTTGTAATCGAATATTCAGAATAAAATGTCAAACTTGACAGTTGACAGCGAATAAATAATCATCAGTAATAATTTAATTTGAAAACGGAAATTCGAACCCATATTTTGGATCTTCCAATCGTGCAAGAAAATTTGTAAGCTTCACGGTCAATAAGTACAGTACCGATTTCGTATAATATTTGAAAACCTCGCCAAGGCTCGGCCTCTAAACTATTATTCTCAATCGGTAAACTGTACTTACTGACCTTAATACTTAAATAACAATTTAATCCTAATTGTTTAGTTATTGACTGACGGGAGGTCAAGTGCTGTACCTTAAAATGATAATTTGATCTTTATCAAAGCTATATAAAAAAATACACCAATAGTAAACAAATTTTCATTCAATAATAATGATTCATTCTAATAAGCTTCAAATTCGTGTCAAACAAGTCATTGAATGAATCCCGGACAGATTTGACAACTGTACATAATATTAGTGAAACCCACGGCTAAAGTTGTAACTAAATTTCTATCTACTTGAATAAACTTCAGTTGCCATATCCCTAATGTCATATATATCTATGGGTATGGTTTCACTTGAAACAAGTAATTGAATAATTTAATCTTCCACAATCACTGAGCTTGAGTTAAAGCATTTTGTGCAAACCTACGAAACAGTAGCTTTTATTTAGTACCAGTTTCAAGTCTGTAAATAGTATAGTTGCTGAGAACTCAGCGTCACGCCAGCCAGCCAGACAGACAGCCAAAGTGAATATAATAGCACTTTTTTTCCAAAAAATGCGCTAAAAAAATACCAAATCTCATCTTTTTCTGAAAATTCATTGATTCATCTTGAGAGAACAAAACATAGTTCACATTGACCTCAAAAAAAAAAAAACAATTAAAAAACAGCACAGATTTTTGAAGAATGGGCCTGACAGGCCTCACCCATCTTCTTGTGTAATTTTGCGACCACCCGACTACTGGTTTGTAATTTTCCCGTTAATTCTATAAGCTGGATTATTACTATTTTGACGAGATAATAATAATAAATAAATAAGCCAAAATTATTTCCGAAGAATGAACCACGTGAACAAATGCCAACAGACAATTATATTCAAATCTTATAAAGAATATAATCTTGACAAAAAACATAGAAGTTCTCCTAATTTCGATTAATCGAATACAAACTCAATAGAAAATATTGCTTGGTTTCTTACACTTTTCTAAAAGTTAAAAATAAGAACACAGACTTTTTTCATAAGTGTCACGTCAATAGTTTCGAACAAAATCAAACCACCAGTAATAAATCCATCTTATCCTAATGGAAATCCTAAATTGAGAACAATTTTCACTTCAAATTGATGGATACTCCTCAAAGGACTTCTTATGCTTAAGTTTTCTCAATTTAACTTTTTATTCCAAAATTAATCCAAATGCATAGAGAATGTGATCTCCGAGATTTTCTATATAGGATAGCTCAAAAATAACCTCTACTGTACATTTAGGATGGACACAATATGAGAATTCCTTAAGAAATTGTCAGTCACCTATTTCTTAATAGAGCTGTAGCCAAATAAATACCTGAGGAACGTCCGTAAATTCGGATCCCAGTGCTATAGTGACTGTAATAGCATTAATACTTACTGCTAGAATTTTTGTAGATAACAGAACAATCATTAAATCAACAATTATTTTAAAAATCTAACTTGGATATATATTGTCACAAATCTATTGTACAGGTTACAGTACACTTTTCACTTTTAATTGTCGAAAAATGTAAATCGCGCACCATTAACACTCGCTACTACCTGCCTTCTTCCAACTCTCTACGTTGGCCATCATACAATATTTTCGAACATTTTAATTAATCAGAAGCAGTACTGGACCAAAGGATTCCATTTTATTCTCCTACGGAATAATAATATTCTAGACATTAACTCTCTTTTAAATGTCTAACAACTGATATGTATTTCTCAGAATGTTCTCAATGTCAACTTGGATAATTATCACAACAAATATTGGTGCACACGAGTAAATAGCTTGAAATATTCCATGTTCGTGACAATTTTTACAAAGAATCACACGACATCTGAAAATATTGGATGATCACAAGAATTCTGGGAGCACTTCAAATAATAAAGGATAATAGGAAGAAGACGCAAAAGATATAGACCATCAGTAATATAATTCTACCACTTTCGTTCTTTAACTGTTCAGTCCTGTGGTGTCTGCTTTCTGGTATATAATAAATTACCATCCATCACTCGATGGGATATACATAAACTAGTATAAACCTTTTAGTCTGTTATGTACCTCTAACAGATCCGGATACATCTAACACGACTTCCATTTTGCTAAAAAATATTGCTTACCCCAAGTCGATTTCTCATCTACATAAGAGAACCCTTAAAAAACTGATTTTATGATACATCTGATATTTATACAAATACAAATTATATTATGGAATATAAAATATCGTTAAATGAGTTATATGAAAATTTTTCTCGTTCATGGTATAATTTTCTAATTTTTATTCAATCAATTAAGTAAACATGTCTCTTCCTCTACACAAATCCTATGTACGGTATCTTTTATATATCCTGTCGCACAAAGACATCCGGGAGTACAATTTTGCTCTATACACACAGGTCCAGGATTCAAAAACTGATCTATTGGCAGTTGGCATCGTGGATGGCAGCATATACTATTTTCATTGCAGTAAAATGCATCACATTCTGAAAAGACCTCATTTATCCCACAATCATCTGTAAAAAATGTAATATTAAAGAAAGTAGTACTGAATTAGTGAGTACAATTATTTATTGTTCTTATTATAACGGCAGCACTTATTAGCGATTCACAGAATTTATAGAGCAATCAAAATTTGTAAGAATTTATTGAGAAACTTGATATTCCATATTTTATTTTTGTATCACAAATTGATGTACGTGTTGCTATGATTATCAATATTTTCATCGTAAAATAGTTATTTACATAATTAGTTATGAAAAGTGCCATATTGTTTGACGAAACGAAATATTTGCCAAAACGAGCGGAGCGAGTTTTGCAAATTACGTGAGTCAAACAATATGGCTTTTCATAACATATTCTGTACAAAATTTTATCTAATTCCGTCAGAATAATTTTAACTGTATTTTTCAATGAGAACATCTCTCACGTCACATCACCAAATTCAGATGACTGTGATTCCTGACCATGTATTGTTACTACAGAAACAAGAGTTTACTGAAATAAACAAATATCGAATTTTCACAAAACGTCAAAATAATTTTTTTAAATGTGCTCAAGCAGTAATATCCTGAGTGATATAGTACCCCTTTGATATTAAAGACTCTGCCAAAGCTGCATACTGTGAATAATAAATCTTTCTTTCAATTGTACGCAGATAAGTATAATTGATAAGCTCTGAAACATGGCCAGTTACGTAAAGTCATTACGTAACTACTTTATGCTACTTTACGCAACTGTTGCATTGCAGTTATGAAAAATGGGACGTTGCATAACGTCAGAAATTGATGTAAAGTTTGACTTTTCAAAACGGAATTAGATAAAGTATAGTATTTATAGATACATGTTTTGTTTGGAAAAATGCACATGAATGAAAATATTTACACACAGAAACAAAGCTCAGATGCCTTCTGTTCTGCATTTTGAGTGATAAAGTACAAATTATCTATTGACTCCAAATATTAGTTGTGTAAATAAATCGTTGAATGCAATAGCGCAATAAATGAAATAAATAATTGAGGAAAACTGGAAAAATTGCTTTTGTCAGTAACCACTAAGGACTAACTTCTCTCAAACACTACCAAAATTCAAAATAAAGTTGATTTCCTCTCCAACTTCTTATATACTATCAATCGTTCTTCCCAATTGTTCTACAATTTATCTATAAAAATATCATCATCTACATACGCCAACGCAGATACTTCCCTTTCATTAATTTGCACACCACCTGAGCCATTCAAAGCTGTTCGTAGTAACATATCCATATATACAAATTTTTAAACAATCAGGAAGACATACTACAACCCTATTTTACACCAACAATATTGAACTATTCACTGAATGTACAATCCACCCGAACTTTAATCAAACAATAATCACAATAATCACACCCAATAAATTATTTCCATATCGTACTCAATAAGCAACTTCCACAACTTATATCAATGAACTCTATCCTATGCTTATATTCCGATCAAGAAAGCCACAAAATATCTTGCTCTTTTCGAGTGACTTCTTGACAATCAACGTCTTCTTTTCGGCTAAAATCCTTCTTACACGTCACTTATTTTAAAAATTGATAAGGCCTGCACCTCATTGTATTAAAATATCCTCTAACAATTTTCTACCATCTCAGCAAACTTATCGCTCGAAAATAGGAACTTTTGCTCGAACTACTTTTGCCTTTGAATGAAAGAACACCATTTAATTCAGTCAACCAATCAATCCAGAGGCCTTTGCATTCTCTGAACGTATCATTTCATATCTAAAATTACCCTCGTCAGTATCACAAACAGCTTCACTTGTTCTCCAAGCATTACTACCATTGATGCTACCATATAAGATTCTAAAATGTTTACATTATCTTGTCCTCACATCATATTTCTTCCATGGCAACTCACCAATCGCTCTCTCAATAGCTTTCATTCTCCTAATACTATAATCTTCCAATCTTCTGATACTCAACCAAATCAGTCTTCTGTTTGTACAAAAACTTATCAACTTCTCACTCAATATTTTATCAAAACTTATCTTACTTTCTTCAACAACTCTCTTTACAAATATTTCTTTGATCAAATTCAGTGAATCACAATCTTCAATGAAAAGTATTTCTTATTACTTATCTACATATTCATTCCTCAAAATTTTAGTTCTTGTTCACCAAGAAAATATGGTATCCCTAACAACTTGAAGTGACAATGTCGATGTGATTGTAAGTGTTAAGGCTTTGCAACTTAAATGGCAGAGTTTCACTACTTCAGTGATAACTGATACCACTCGCAGCTGTAAACAAATAGGACGATTGAGTTACAACTTCTGCTTTTACCACTTGAGTTTTACCGTTTGAGTAGCACTTATACTTTCAATGTTTCAACCACTTGAATGATGGAATTCAGTTCTCTCAGTGCTCTGAAGTTAATGACGACGAAACCACAAAAGCAAACTATACTGAAAATATAATATTTTTCAGTAGGTGAATCAGTGGCGTAGCGTGGATGTATATATATATATATATATATATATATATATATATATATATATATATATATATATATATATATATATATATATATATATATATATATATATATATATATGTATATATATACATACTATCGTAAAACATTTCAAAATAATTACTAATAAATGTCAAGAAATATAACTTACTTAACTGAAATTAACTTGTTCAGTTTTTTTTATTTTAATCAATTGAAGCTCAATCAACATAGCAGATAGTCGAACAGACGAATATACAATTACATGAATAAAAACGTGAATAAAATATTTAATACTCACATAGTTGAATGAGAGAAACGAAAAAATTTTCATGAAGTTCAATAACTATACGTACTTATAAGCACTGTAATCATAGTTTAGAAAGCATAAGTGTTTACATATAAACGATACGATTAAGTTAATAGGACAACTGACGGACAATCCATCAATCAAACTCTCTTTGAATTGTCAAGACATCTATTTTGTATCTGACCTGCTAACAATCAGTTTTACCCTATCTTCCTAGAATCATAAATCAGTTTTATGACCTGTTTTCGTTTCTTGGAAATTCTTGCTGATTCTAGGATCTATTTTGAAAATATGGAATGGTTGGAATATTTACAAGTTATTATTATTATTCATTGTGAAATTCTGCCGCTCCCTAAGTGTGCCGCTCGAGGCGGAGCCCCCCCCCCCCCCCCTCAACACCCCGTCACACTACGCCACTAAGGTGAATGTTGCAAATCCAGTTTATCACCCACTTCAACTTGATATTCAGATAATTGTTAATACTTGTCGATAATTATTGATAACAACCGCATCTATCAAATAAGTTATTATATTATTATGAATTCAACAACAGCACACATACCACAGTGGGATGAACTCGCTTCATGTTCACATCAAAATCAATACTAATCCAATCACTAAATTTTCTATTAATTTTATCAACAACTACACTTTTCCATTGTACATTCAACGCCAATAATAATGACAAATCTATACCTGACATTTGAGGTTATAAACCTTACAGAGATAACATAAGCTCAAATGCATAGCAGGCACTAGAAGAAAAATTATTGCATCCATTTTTAAAAACGCCTTCAAATTTTCACCCGTAACTATTTCGAGTACTACAGAACTTCTCCACTGTTATTCGTCACGCCCGTATGTATATAACAGAAGATTCAAAAGCATTATTCTAAGCACTCAAATAATCTCACACAATAATGAAATTTCAAAAATATTCGTACTTACTTCTTGCTTCGGTGTTGAACGATACTAATAACCAAATATTTATTAACAATTTGAGGATATGATTCATTTCAAACATACGACTTCAACCACAAATAACAAAATGAAGTGGGAGAACTTGAATTCCTAAATGTTCTATCTATATATAGCTATATGAAGTCACAATCGTATTTCATGTCAAGGCGAAATGATAATAATAAAACTAGTTTTCAAAGTTGACAATCGTAAATTGTTTTGTCTCGTCAAATATGTTTCATTCTTTTTTTAACATTTTAGTTTGCTTATTTTCACCTATTCGATGAATGAGAAATTATTTTTATTTTTACGTGCGTGCGTGCGTAACTCGCAAATCTCAAAACTGGTTGAACGTATAATGTTGAAATTTTGTATCTGAGACTGGTATAGAGTCTAGTTATGCACCTCGCATTATGGTTTCAATCGTCTGTACCGGAAGTGCACTTTACTTGAAAATTTTTTCGAATCTCAGAAATCCAGAATGATCAACCGTAGGATGTTGAAATTCAGTATTTGAACTTGATGTTGTATTAAAATGGTTATCTGCTATTTTTGTAAGAATTGGCCAAGCCAGAAGTGCACTTTACTTGACACTTTTTTTGAATTTGCTGCATAAATATAGAACGATTCGCCATAGCATATTGAAATTTCGTATAAAGAACTTCTATGACATCTTATTGTACATCTTTCATTATGATTGCGATCGGCTGAGCCGGAAGTGCACTATACTTGCAACTTTTTTTTAATTTTCCGCATAGATTCAGAATGATCAGCCGTAGGATACTGGAATTTAGCATTTGAAATTGATGTAGCATCTCAATGGTCATCAATTTTTTTAACAATCGGCTGAGCCGGAAGTGCACTTCATATGACAGACTTTTCGAATTTCCCGCATAATTTCTAAACAATCTGTCGTAGAATATCTGAATTTTGTATTAGGCACTTTTATAATATCTAGTTGTATACCCTGCATTATGATTGCTATCGACTAAACCGGGAGAGCACTTTTTTCAAAACATTTTTTGAATTTTTCGCATGAATCCAAAACTATTGAACGTACATTGTTAGAATTCAGTATTCAGGTCAATTATACCTTCCAGATGCTCATATCCTATTTTTATTGAGATCCACTGAGCCGGAAGTGCACTTTAGTTGACAGTCTTTTGGGATTTTTCGAATAAATTCGAAACGATCAGGTGTAGAATATTGAAATTTGGTATTTCAGTCTACTATAGCATCTGAATGATTGCCTACTATTTTCATAACAATAGACTGAGCCAGAAGTGCCTGTTAGTAGGAATTTATTCCTTAATCTTGCGCATAAATTCAGATCTGTTGGTAGTCGTTGAATTTTGGAAATCAGTATTAAGGACTGTTGTAGTATAAGAATAATGGCCTACTGTTTCCATAGCAACCGACTTGGCTGAAAGCGTATTTTGTTTGACAGATGCTTAGAATCTCTTGGGTAAATCCAAAACGATTAACTGTGGAACGATGAGATTCTGTGTTTGATCATATATCCAAAGATATATATACATATTTATATATATACATATATATATATATATATATATATATATATATATATATATATATATATATATATATATATATATATATATATATATATATATATATATATATATCCAATGATGTACATGTAAGTCACGTGATGTTCACGTCCGATTTTTAATATTTGTTTGCGCTATTTTGGGGAGGTCCATTAATTACGTAAGGCGCTTAGGGGAGAAGAGGGTCGTGCCGAATCTCATCTAATCTTACTTTAGGGAAAGGGGAATCTCAACGGATATCTCGTAATTTTTTTCCGCAAGAATCAGTATAATTGCGAGAAAATTTGCTTAATGAGCTTCCATCCTGGTCCCAGAATTGTGTTATTTTGCATGACTTTGAGACAGTTTTTCTCATTAATGAATAGTTTGTTTTATACAACAAAAAATATGTATATTCATGAGTATTTTATGAACAAAATGTCAAGCTTAAAATTTTGAATGATGTAATTTTTGATTTGATACCGGCACTGCCGTGAAAAGTGTAAAGATGTTCATATTTTTTGTAATAAATTTTTTATTCCGAAGTGCTCTTCGACATTTTATAGCCTTGGGAATTTTATACTTAAAAATGAAATTATAGGAGAATCAAGCGAACCGTTTTTGGAAAAAATGGGAGAATGTAATGAACAAATCAAAATTTTTCAAATGAATTTCTTTCGAATTTTCGCTCTTTACGCCAGTATTTAGGAAACTTATTTCATTTCTTATTTTCTACACACAGTTTCCAGAACTTCTAAGAAAGCAATAAACACAGTGGAGGATTGGGTTGAGTTCAGGTAGAAACAGATTTGTATGACATAGATCCATTTAATCGTGTAATAACAGGAAGAAATCCAAACTTCATTAGATAAGTACGTGTCATATTTAAATTTTTTGTGTCATTGAAGGAATGTCCATTGTAGCATTCATTTCTTGGTATTGGCTGTACCCTCCCCTTGTTATCAAAATTGCAGTTACAGCCAAAGTATTCATGTCGATGTCTGAATTTGGATCTTCAGAATGCACCATTTCTTCTTTATTGCACATCAAACATTTGAAGCGAAATATGCTTTTTGCTCCCATTCGTTTTTCCGACACAAGATTTACATTAAAAAATGAACAACCAAAACCATCATGTTTCAAAGATTTCAGTGAAGAAATAAAATAATTTATGTCCACAATTCTTCTACCGGTGACAACTGATGATTCAAAATCATTTTGTTGGATTACTGGCTCTATATGTAATTCATATTCCTCGGTAGAAGATATCGATGTATCACTGATAATCAGATCGATGTCGTTTTCACGACTGCTATTGCTATCTACGCCTGTTTGAAAATTTGAAAATGTTTCCGAATGAGATGGATTCGGTTCTTCTATTCGAAGAGCATCTTCGGGCGCAGTTGAATCGGAAAGATTTTGATCAGAGCTGTAATAAATGAAAAATCATATACAAATGTACTACTCTATTTGTGATTGTCGTGAGAAGAGAAGTATATTATGCAACAAGGGCGATAAGTTGTCGATTACCCACTTCGTTCGTGCGCTCATTCGCTCTAGTGGGCAATTGACACCGCACGACTTGCAGATATTATTTTTTTATCACGAATGCGGGATAAGTATTATTTTGAGCTTGTTTTTCCAAAATAGTACTTATCCCGCATTCGTAATAAAAAAAGAGTGATTACTTTTAAATTTCGTTACCTTTTTATAAACTCCTTTTTTCTCGCAGTTTTCGCATACGGCTTCGACATGATTTGGTTTTAACCATGTTTACTTTTCACAACACTAATATAATACAACTATAGTAAATATAAAAGAAACAATGTTCGCAAAAATTATAATCAATATTATTTCACGCCAACAAAACAAGTAATAGAATGACAAAAGAATACTTAATCTTGAGGAAAGTTTGTTTGAAAATGTTGAATGCTTCAATTATACCTGGAGGCTGGAGGGATTAAGCTGTAAATTTTTATGATTCATGACCCTTCACAGAAAAGCATGCAGATTGTGTTTTTCTGGTTGTATAATGTCCAGGCGTTTATTGAAAACCAGATGTGGAATTTTAGTTTAGTATTGAACAGCCTTAAATCAAGTAAATCATGTTCTTCTACTAAAATATGGCCAAATCTTTTACATTGATACACATAAATACTAATCTTTCCAACTAGTCGAACATATTGAACAAATCATCATTATTCAATTTTTTTTATAATAAATTCAATGCATTCATAGTAGGAGAAACAGAACGCTTATCATGAGTTCAAAACACGCCTACAAAGAGGAGAAGGCTTCTTTTTACCCATCAAGAAAATTAGGCTGAAATTAGAAACGCTCAAGAAGAAAGTGACAACGAAGTTTTCTTATAAAGAAATTTAATTTGATCAAGATTTTTTCGGTTGATTAACATACATAGCAGAAACCCAAAATCTTGACATAATAGAAAATTTGAAATTTCCATAAGTCCCATATTCTTTATTGCTTAAGTGTTTGCTGTACGTCTTCAGAAGGATATTAGAAGTAATTTATACATTGTAACACGAAATAAAGATTAGCAAAAAGTTGTTGATATCAAGCAAATAACTTCTGCTATTGGTGAAGAAATAGCATCAACTTCAATTGGATTCCATAGCTGGTTTAATAACGACACTGTGAGTGCCTTCACAAAAAAAGAAAGTATGAAAAAGATGCAGACTTGTACGCGATATCAAAGATTATTCGAAAACTTTCAGAGAGTTGGGACGCGGATAAGTTCTTTTCGATGGGCTGATGACAACTTTCCAGTTTTTTTTTGCTAATGCAGTATGCAAGACGAGTTAGTAAGCAAGCTGACATTTGGGTCAGGAGTCTAAGACAATATCCCAAAATTCCAGATCCCACTACCTATGGTAGGGGAAAGGATCGTTAGGCTAACTGGAAGATAAGGAAGATGACAGGTCTTCCTGACTCTGAATTATCCTCTCATTGATAAGGTGCTTCTTCAAGAATGGGACCTGTCCGATTGGGGCATGTAGTAACCTTTAGAACAAGTTAAGGTGCACAAGTACTTACGGCTGCGAAGGGTATAGAGATCAACAAAATTATAGCAATGATGAAGAATGTGGTGAGATAACCGAAAACTATGATATTGACTCTAGTGACAAGAAATAAATACCTGTAATAACGAACTAAAATGTGATCTGTTTTGATAGATATGTTTTATTTGGAGAAGTTCTGTATATAAAAATGATTAGAAACACAACGATTCAACAGAAAAGTGCTGCCTTTTTAAAGTGTAAAAGTATCTATTTTGTATTAGTCTACTTTGCGTCTTTTGCTATTTTACGATCTTATATAATTTCATGATCATGTTTACCTTTATTGCCATCAAATTCATGGTCCACCTTTATTATTACTGGGAAATTGATGTTAGTTATATACCTACAAAAAATATACTTATTGGTTACGTACCTCATCAACTATTCTCATTGTGAAAAAATACTTTCCTAGTTAAAATACATCTATTGCGTTTCTAAATTTGTTATTCAATCTTCTATATACATCAATAATATGTTTAAGATCAAGAAACTTCAATTAAAAATGCCCTAGATCAATTTTCAATAGCATTTTACATTTTTTCATACTGTGATTTTTTGAGAAGACAGCTTTCCAGCGGCACAAATTTTGATATATCTTGTCTTCAAATGAACCGTTTTGTTTTTTTTCTTGTAGATTATACAATACACTACAGCTTTTTTAGTGAGGTGCACCATTTTCTTGGAAAGTACTGACACAAGGAAGTTGAAAAATATTATTTCAACTTTCTTCACTTTTTCTTGATGAAATATTGATCATTCGATTTTTCTCAACAATAACAGAAATGTGGACCTTGAGACAGCACAAAATTCTAAAAAAAGTCAAAATTTGATCAACCGTTTGAAGGATCGCAGTCGGCAGTCAATTTGAATGGACGCTATTTTTAAAAGCTACCATTCTAAGATGGCCATCATGGTTTTTCATACTCTATATGGTCACAGGAACATTAATGTGAATGTCATCTGGTCCCTCCGAATTATATCACCAAGTGGTCCAGCACACAGACTGATAAGTCCGGATCTCTTTTATTTGTCAAAAACGAATACAATTAGTAGTTTTATTTTTGGCAAATACATACACAAAATTCAGTGATCTAAATTTCATTGCACTATCTTTTGATTTTTTCAATATGAAAAAGCCGCCCAGAATTTAGAATTCTCTAAAATCAAAAAACGATCAGTGACAAGAATAATATACGTATTAGAGCAGCTTGGTCTTTTCTATACTACAAAAAAAATTTTGTTGCAGATCTCAAGAGCGGAAAAATAACATTTAGATATAGTATGAGAAGTTTGGGATCCGTGTTTTGGATTAAATTCAAGTTGGTTGGCTTAAGGATCCAATGGTTATATGATAAAAATACTGCGTCATAAGCAGACAGGTAATATTTTATTTTCATTATTTTTGGACGTATCCATGACTTAAATTCGTCATCATCTTCAGCTGTAAAATATTTGTTTTTTTGTACAGAGAGCTCCAGAATACAGAACAGACAAGTCACCAACTATGAGTGATTCCAATAAGAATGTATCACTCATAGTTGGTAAGAGTTGTCTGTTCTGTATTCTGGAGCTCTCTGTACAAATAAAAAAAAATATTTCACAGCTGAAGATGATGACGAGTTCAAGTCATCGAAACGTCCAAAAATAATAAAAATAAAATATTACCTGTCTGCTAATGACGCAATATTTTCATCATACAACCATTGGATCCTTAAGTCAACCAACTTGAATTTAATTTAGATATAAAAAATCTGAGCGAAATGGATCCCCACGTGAATCAACGTCAACAAGAGAAAAACTGGAATCTCGTCATTGTAGTTAAATTGTAGCCGTTCTAAAAAACATTCAAACTTTTTGGATCAAATGGGAATTACGGATGAAACGTGAATCTGTCATTATGATACAAGAATAAAGGAATAGTGAAAAGAGTAGGAAAATGCTAGCTCAGCTCGGTCCAAAATATTTTGCGTATAGAAATCAGCTACAAAAGTTTTGCCTCCAGTTGTTTTTTTTATAAAAAAAAATGAGATACTACTCATAAATAACAGCATAAAACAGTGATTAGATGCTGATATGTAATATAAAATATTTAAGAAATATCCACATCGCATCTAAATTAAAAAAATATTCTCACATCATATTTTTTCCCAATGAGTAAGCAATGTATTGACATCTCTTTTCTTAGGGGTCACTCACTACACTACGATTTTTCAAATTGATTAGATTGTACACTTTTGCCGCTTTTCATTGTTCTCAGCAAAATCTCCTATTAGATTTCATTCCTACTTCATGTTTATTTCATTTGTTTGAATAACCATAGTAATAATGCGTCTTGTCCGTTCCAATGTGATGTCTCAAAAAATATTTCATTCCAAATTCAGTATGTTATCATGAATAACAGTTTCCTAATCAATACATGTCTTACAGTATTCAGGAGGTTCATAAGATGGATAAATTTCAATTACTACAAAAATGAGACCAAATTTTATTGATTCCGTCATACTTTTTCTACATTTTGAAAAAAGAATTATTGCTTTACTGGTGGACAATTCTCTTTCTTGACACAAACTTTATTTGTGAGATCTCTCACATAATCTGATGCACATACACATCCAGGAGTTTTTACTTGTGTTGTACATTGGGGTCCTGGGTTGAAGCCTTTATCCGATGCTAATGGGCATCGCGGTTGGCAACATACATTATTTGTATTACAATAATATGCATCATCTGAATATACTTCATTTTTCTTACAATCATCTGAAAAAAAATTTAGCATTTTACTGATTCGCTCTGAACTAATAAGTGAAATGGATCACGACGATTGTAATGATGTTTTTAACAAACTATTCATTCTCTCACTTCAATTAATGCATCACATATACATATTGCCAGATTTATTACTTATTTTATAATTTTACAGTTTTGCTGAAGATGGTGACCAGTTAGGTCGACCGAAACGTCCAATTATAAATAGAAATGATATTTTGGAGCATTCTAATTTTACCAACAAAAGTTCCTTGAGCCAATTATTACAAACACACAAAATCTCACGCTGCCACACATTGATGAACAAATATACAAATTAGTACTACATGGATATACTATTGCATATTGTGTAGCTAGGGACGAAACAAGACGATTTCAGCTGAGGGTAAGAGTTGCTTGCCCGAACGAAGCGAGGGCCCTACATCACCCTCGGCTGAAATCGTGTTTTGTCCCGTGCCACGCACTGTATTTTTCATAATACCTGCATTGAAACTCTCCATATTCCAAATTTGACATGAAAAAGTAAATATTCTTCTTTTGATTTTGCAGGTAACAAGTCGAGAGTAGCTGCTTGTACTTTATCAATGAGTTATAGTGTGGTACTTGAAATTATCGTTTTAATACTTATTTTTCTTGAAACTAATTCTCTTTTAGAATAATTAACGGTTACGAATACAACAACTGTCAAATTACCTGAGGTTATATATGATTTGCATTTAGAGATTGACAATGAACAAATGCGACTCTGTCAGAGATACAACGATGTGTGTAACAAATTCAGCGGACATAAACAAGCTTGTTTCTCCCCTAGGCTACACTCGTATTTGTCTGAAATTGTCTTGTTTCGACTGTCAAAACAGGCATTGAAACGTGTTGTTTCAATGCAGGTATTATGAAAATTGTATTATTTCAGAATCGGTATAAGTTATTTTGATTCGGATACACTTTTTCTTGAAACGTTACGAATATGAAATACAAATTATCAAGAAACTGATGATCGAAATATTATATCGTCGTGAATGTTTTTTGGATTTGAATTTTGTTCATTCATTTATAATATTCTCTTATTATCTAGATATTTGTCCTGATTATTTTTGTATCATTGTTTTCTGACGTTGACCGTTGGTGAAAGTATCGGAACATAAAAAAATAGATATATACACATAATCAAATCAAAAAATTATGTATTATTTCGGAATACTATCGGTTTTAATGAATACAAAAAGACATATGAAATAAAGTAAATATGCCTACTTTGCTCACATTCGGCTGCAATGTTAATTGAAGTCAAAAACCAAATATTCAACAATAATTTCAGGATGAAACTCATTTTTGAGTCTCTAAACAACACTGACAAATTAGTTCATTTGAAACCTCATGGAAGTCTTACCTACCTATATAGCAAAAAATTATCATAATCACATTTGGGGTCAAGGAAAAATAATGCTATAGCTTTGTAAAGTTAATTACCTCAAATTGTATGTTTCTTATAAAAACACGTATTTTTTCTGTTATCTCTTTATATACATGAAAATTTGCTTGCATTATATCATTGCTCTGGATTTCCTTTGAGTTACTGCTACTTCGATAGTCAAATTGTGTGTTCAGATGAATATTCTATCCGTCATCGATTTTCTGCATAAAAAAAACGCAGTGCAGAAATCATGAATAAATTGTTGATATTTTATTTTTTTATTTTATTTTCAGAATACACTGCTCAACAGGCGAAACCCAAAACGAGCAGGAAATACAAAAGAAAAACAGTGAAATAATATTTCTTTAAGCTTTACACAAATCGATAATATCCATATAATTATTCAATCGATTTACAAATTGTCTTAATGATCCACTAAATGGGTCAACTCGATAACCTAAATTATTAACTAGTTTGCACATTCGAATTATTGGTGATTGAAGTAAGATATTCGTTCGCGCAGTTGGTAAGTAAAAAGTATGTAATGTACGTGTTTGAAATGATGGTGCATTAAAATTTAAGAAATCAATAGTACAAGGATCATCAATTAAATTATTTAACAGTTTATACAAATGAACAATACTTTGTACATTTCTTCGACATTCTAAAGAATCAAACTCGAAAATATTCAATAATATATCATGAGAAATACAATAATCAGGATAAGTACGCAATAATTTATGATAAATATATCTTATGAATTTCCTTTTTATTGATTCTATAGCATTACTGTATTAATTTTAAATCGGATCTCAAACATTAGCATAATATTCAAGCTTAGATCTCACAAATGAAAAATATAAACAAAATATAGGCTGAATACTTTGAAAATTGCGAGTGTTACAAATGATAAATCCTAACATTTGATGGAATGACGATATTATGCTATTGATGTGTAATATAAAGGTCAGTTTCGTATCAGAAATTACCCCAAGATCACGAATATTATCACATCTGATTAAAATTGAATTAAAAATAGAGTAATCAAATTGAATATCATATGTTTTCCTTGTAAATGTTAAAATCTTACATTTTTCCACATTGAGGTATAATTTATCATTTCGGCACCATTTATCTAATTCAACCAAATCATTTTGAAGTAGGAAACAATCGTTAACAGTGTGAATAGATCGAAAAATTTTCAGATCATCTGCAAATAATAAGACGTTACAACTGAATATAGAGGGTATGTCAATTATAAATAAAAGGAACAGAAGAGGACCAAGGTTTGAGCCTTGAGGGACACCTGAAAAGGAATGCTGAAGTAAGATGAGTTGTAACCTAGAAAATGAACAAAAAAGGAACGACTTTCCAGTAAAGATGAGAGAAGCTGAACTGAGGAAGGCGTTAACGAATAAGATCTAAATTTGCTTACCAGCAGATTATGATCTATTCGATCAAATGCTTTGGAGAAATCAGTGTATCCTGAAACAACGTGAACATTATAATCCAAAGCAGAGGCAACGTAAAGCGTGAAAGAACATAAATTAGTAGATGTTGAGCGCTTCTCCATGAACCCATGTTGCTTACTCGATATATGGATATATTGAATACTTCGTACGGCTTGTTCCGTATATCGAATTTTTGACGGAAACGCCGCAAAGTATCCAGAAATCAAAATTTCAAGGGATCACGTCACCAAGCTATGTTTTGAAATATATTTCAATGTAACTCAAAAATCTGGAATAACCTATTTGAAATTATCTTTCCTTGGAAGTTCAATTTATATCACTTATTCAATTTTGAACTTATATATGGTAGAATGAAATAATCGTGAATATATTATAATCGAATATTTATTGATGAATATTAACAGCACAATTTAGTGATTATATTTGTGATAAATCAATACCAAGAGCAAAGCTATTTTCGTTCTTCAATTATTATATTTAAAATATCAAGTAAGAGTCTGGCACTTCCAGAAGAAAGATTTCATTTACCGAATTTTTATAAGACCATTGAATCAATTCCGGAACCTAAAT
This sequence comes from Dromius quadrimaculatus, assembly GCA_963989225.1. Classification (NCBI taxonomy): domain Eukaryota; kingdom Metazoa; phylum Arthropoda; class Insecta; order Coleoptera; family Carabidae; genus Dromius; species Dromius quadrimaculatus. The sequence goes on along the minus strand of OZ022331.1, from coordinate 39,764,768 downwards.
AAATAATATTTATAGAACTTCTTGATGATTACAATTTTTAGGTACTATACTCAAAGATGCGTGAGAGTAGAAATTGGATGAAATTGAACATACTATGTAGTTCCATAAGTTATTATATGCAGTTAATTTCTATATTTCTCTCCGTTTTGCTTCAGAGATCCTTCCCAGAAAACGAAACGCTGTTTATTTTATTATTTATACACTAAACCACAAGAAATTCTCTTTTTTTGAATAATTTTAGTTATTTCATGTTCATCGAATGAATATGTCATGCTGAAGTGAAATTTGATAAGTTTCTCGTGCTATCTCATAGATGTGAAATTTAACCGATAGAGCGGAGCCATCAAAGCTACGCGATAGACGTATACTCAAACACAAAATCATATCATTATCTATTTATTTATTGTTACAATGTCCAACAGACAATAGCCCAAATAAAAGATAAGTAAAACATAATTAATAATATTGATAGTGTAGTATAAAACATAAACAATAGTTTGAACAATAATGGGATTGAAACAACTATCCGAAAAATAATAAATTTACAACATATTCAATATTATAAACAATAATATGTATAGAGAAGACTCTGACGATTAACATATTATAGTCCGTGAGACAGCGCATAAATTTTTCGTTGATTACCGCTCACTTGAAACTTTGTGAGTGGCTTCATTGTGATGAGCTCGAAAACTTTTTCATTTGGCAAAATTCTAGATTTGGGGGCGTTTTCCAGCGAGGTCTAATTGATTGAAAGAATATTACCGTAATACTGATCTTTACACTAATCGAAAGATTTTTTGATAATAAAATTGAAACAAATGTTGCCCAACATGAATATTGGGGCTAGTGGTGAGTCCGACAAGTCGCACTTATCATAAGTATCAACATACTCACCATAAGTACCAACATACTTATGACAAGTGCGGTTTGTCGGACTCACCGTTAGCCCCAATATTCATGTCGAACAACTTTTTCTTTTCATTTTATAATCAAGAAATCTTTCGGTTAGTGTAAAGATGAATAAGACGGAAATAATTTTTCAATTAATTAGCCCTCGCTGAAAAACGCCCCCGAATCTAGAGTTTTACCAAATGAAAAAGTTATCGGACTCATCATAATGAAGCCACTCATAAAGTTTCCAGTGAGCGGTAGTCAACGCAAAATTCATGTCCTGTCTCACGGACTATTAATTTAGATATTATCGTAAGAAAAAATTATTATCTAAATTTCGACCAACCAATTTAAAAAATACTATAGCGAGTAAACCGAAATATGATTATGAGAAAGTTATCTATATATATTTTGAATGAGTACTAGAAACCAACAGAGTTATAGATATTGCACATATTGTTGATAGGACTTTACTGAGCCAGATTGGTACGATTTGGTGGAAGATAAAAGAGAGTGTTTTGTCTTGTTGGAATTGGAGGAGCACGGAATTTTATTAAGGTTAGGGACTAGGGATCACCAGTTTTATAATTAATCAATTTCATAATTAATCAATTTCATAATTAATCAATTTATACAAGTGAATTAGACAAATTTTTCTGCGATGCGCTTCCAAAGATTGAATTTGAAAAATATTCATTTATTATATCATAAGTAGTTGAAGTATTATCGATTATTTTTGAGGTGCCATCACGAATGTTTATTATGCTTGCGTTTGAATACCACGAGTGTGCAGCACGAGTGATATTCACAAGCACAATAAACATGAGTGATTGCCCCACAAAAATAATCTATAACACTTTAACTATAAATGGTATATGGAGGACTATTCTAGGAGTCAAACCATTTTTTCAAATTAGTTTTCTATGAATCTAGTAACAACTCACGTAATTTCCATAGGAACGAGTAAACAAATTTTTGTCAAACTGAAAAATTAGAATTTCTTGCATTTTCTTTGACGAATAATAGAGAAATATATTGCATCTTGATATGGGAACTAGTTCAGAAAGGTTTGGTGATAGATCAGAAGATAAAATTGATGAAGATATTCAGAAAAATATTCCATTAAATACAAAGAAAGCATAAATTGGAGGTATCCACATCTTTGAGTTAAATACTCACTTGGACCACTGGTGTAATACCCGATGGTATTTCTACATGTCCAAATACTCACTGACATGCATCGTTTGTATGGCGATTTAGCATTGTTAACTTTTTTATAAATACTACGAATGGAATAGTCAAAAGAATTTCATAGGTGACATTCCAAGATGGATAATAACCCATTATTTTGTGATGAACATATCTTGAAAATTTCCTTTGATATCTTTCCGAATTGTTAATGTGATTTTGATACATTGGTGACCAAATTAGCAAACAATAATCAAGTTTAGAACGCACCAGTGTAAAGTATTATGTAAAAATTGCTTGAATATTGATGACGATGAAACCAAGAAGTCTATTAGAGGAGAAAATCAATCGGTCAAAGTGAGGCATGAACGTGAGCTTGGGATCAAAAGTAATACCAAGATCATTTGTTGATTCCACTCTTGACAGGCTGGTACCATCAATGGCGTAGAAAACGGAGATGTTCGAAAGAAAGATGAGATTCCACATTTTGATATATTGAGATAAAAATAATTGGCTATGGAATCATTAAAAAACTTTTGAAATGTAGTATATAGAAACTATTAATCCAAAATTTGATGTAACTAAATTTCTACCAGGTTTTCCCACGATTTTGATGGTAACTCATTATATGGATTTCACTATCCTATGAGAACTAATTGGTATAATAAAACTCTAAAATCAAGTACAATCCCAACATACCTTGAGAATATATAATTTCAAATTTAACCCAATATCACAAAAAAGAGTTTCTTGATTTGATATATGCATTCCATTATTCTTAAGAAGTTCACAAATAGGAAAATGTCAATTACTTTGAAGCCAAAACCTAATTTCATTAATTACATTATACTTCTTTCACATTTTCAAATGGGAACTATCAGAATACTATATATTTTTTCTGGATACAGACTTTTTTTGGGACATCTTTCACATAGCCTTGCGCACATAAACATCCAGCAGTTGCTTCTTCCTCTCAACACCCGGGTGCATGATCCAAGAACCTATCTATTGGCAATGGGCATCAAGGTTGACAGCAGTAATTATTCATATTACAATAATATGCGTCAGTATCTGTATACACTCCATTTTTCGTACAATAATCTAAAAAATAACTTGACATTATAACGAACCGTTGAATGTATATAGTCCGGGAGGCCAAGACACACTCAATACCTCATTTCATAGAATACTCCTGAGTTTATTTGTAGTAGTTTTTACACTTACAACATTTGGTACAAATAATAATAAGGTGAACAAAATTTTACTGTGCGTATCTAAATACAAATATTTGTGATATCGTGAGCAGAGTCTGACATCCACCATTTCAGTGAGGGTTGCATGCAATGATCGAAAAAGTACAAAGCCATAAACTATAATTTGAATTAAGAAAGAGACTTTTATTTATTCACCAATTCTGTGTATGTACCATTTCACTGTATTTTCTTCTATATTATTTGACAGACTGGAATATGTATATGAGATCCACAAGATCTCTTGAATTATTAAATATGGTTTTCATTGGAAAATGTCAAGAGCCAATTTCCATGCAGAATCCAATCTTCCATGAGAATACATTCTTGATAATACAAAAACTTGGAGAAAAGCACGTGCATAATAAATCAAACTATATGCTTCATTATGATAGATGGCACTGCTGCAGATTTATATCTCAGCATGCCATGTATCAACTCAATTTCAATCAGCTTCGCGGCTACAAGTCTGACTATCTGAGTTTTGCTATACTGTACTGAAGAATCCCAATAAGGACGGAGTCCGGTGTCTACAGTTTCTGCTCTATTCAGCACGATGGTGCAAAAACCGACTTCTGAATTTGCAATTTTGTAAAAAAAATCAGGTTTTGATTTTCAACAAATTATCAAATTTTGTTTTACGGATATTTTTGAATAGCCACTTAACACTGTCCTGTATTTCTCTAAATTAGGATAGCTCATTTCAAAAATAAAATAGTTGTGAATGAATAACAGTAATTTTTCAGTCGATTAATTGAAGCAATCGCCTTCAGCTCGTATTCTAAATTTCATCCTTCTAAGAAATAGCAGTTTCCATGAGACGCTCATTTTCAAGCCGAGCTTTTTATAGAACATTTTTATTCCCTTATTCAAGCTAAATTAATGAAGAACTATTTTACATCACTCAACAACCATTTCGTCCAAAAGTAGATTAAAAACGATTTATTCTCAGTTTATTCAAGAGTAAAATGATTAAGAAAGAATTGTCTAGGATTCAATACTTCCACACAAAATCAAAGTGAGGCAGATTAAAAGAAAGCGTGCTAAATATAACTATTCTAAAGCCTATTTTGTATCAAAAACTAATTTTTGGATGTAATCTGTGAGATGGGATCTCGTTTCTTGAACTTCTTTGATATACTGAGTTCCTGAACACTTAGTAATAATCAATAGTATCAATGATATATTCAAAACTGTTTTCCATAGATAAGTGTCGTTTATAATAATCACTATTTCCCCATGAATATTACTAAAAGTGCTGCATTTCTGCTCAACACGACATATTACGGTTCGGGAGATGATCGCTTTATGGCAACAAATTATTCCAAGAAGAATCATACATTTCTCTCCTTTTATGTGTAATGTTCTAATGTAAGAGATTTTTAAAAATATGAATCCTAAGTACATGTAATCGAATACTGTATGGACAAAAAAATTGTGCTATTCCAGAACCGATCCATAACATAACTGCAGAAGTAGTCAGAACTCATTCTGGGGTAAGATTTTCACATTTGAATATATTTGCTCGATCAACATATATTAAAAAATTTAGGCAATCAGTTTTCTTATATTCTGTATTGTACATTTTCAGCATTCCAGTAGAAAGTGTATTCAAATTGATATAGTTGTTTCAATGCAGGTATTATGAAAAATATGTTAAATCAGTCTGTAAGATGTAGAACTTACGTGTGCGTGCATTTTTATAGTGTCAGCAGAAGACTAACAGCTTCAGCTAATTTATTATATCTGTCAGCAAATGATTATGTGAAACTTCGCTTAATGTACAAGTAAAACATAAACTTAGCTTTGTAAAATGAATTGGAAGAATGAAAGCTACAAATATATTCACTTTAGAACTTTAAACTTGCCATGATAAGTGGCGATCGACTAACAGATATCCATATATGATTTTTGTACTAATGTAAAGTTGTTTTGCATTTTGGCAACAGATAGTTTTTTGTATATACATGTTTGTGATAATTCGCACAATACCTACTGAACATCTATTTCTTGGATTATTTGTGAAATCAAAATGTCAGCTTGCTTTGTGCTTATGATCATTCCCAACATATGGAAATTGAGGTGAAACAAAAATATCTTCAAACATATCCTAGCCATAATATCAAAGTATTTCGTAATATTCCTTCTACTTGAGTATTATTCTAAGCTGAACTCGAGTAAAAAATATTCGAGTGTCCCTAACTTTTGAAGAACTACCCTTTTCGGTTATATTTCACTAAGACTTACATTCTGTCGTCTGCAGTCAAAAACTAAGTTCTTCTAAATTTATGGCGACTTAAAATAAACTTTGTAGGACATAATACCTTGCATAAAACAAACTCACCGTTCAGACAGAGATTTAAGAAACGAAGTTTTCAACAGACGACGACTGAAACACTGAAAGATGTGTTGAAAACTATACCGTTCGGTCGAAGCAGTCTTTTAAGAAGTTAGATGAAAGTAATCCGAAGAAGTGAACAACACAAGTTCAGTATAATATATAAAATGGATCCTAGACTATATGTTTACTGTAGATACAATCATTTTGGACAGCTTTTGATAATAAAATAATATGTACTTTGTTAATCAAATTTTTGTGGATAAATTTCTTACGTATTTTCAGAACTGCATTCAATACACAAATATCTCAAAAGTGTTCTGTTTTGCCGCATTTCGAACATTTCATGTCTTTGGCAGGAAAATTGGAATAATTTGCAAAGTGATCTTCTGCATCGCATCTAAAACAGCGTAACCTTTTTGTTCACTTTCTGTCTTACTTCTCGTTGCACTCTTTTTATTTTTTGCTGGTCGCAATTGGGCTTAGCATCTAATTATATATTACCTGTTTTTTTTTTTTTTGTTGAGAAATTATTTACAAAAGAAAAATCGACTAAAATCAGGTTTTTGTTATTATCTAGTGACCTATGAAAACTTTCCAAAAAACAGAAATGTGTTTGAGATCTTCTTTTGAACGCACACATAAAGTCTCATTTAGCAAAGCTTGCGAGATTCCAATGGTGCCACTTTAAAATGTGGACGTACTGTATATTTTTCCTCATGTTAACAATCACTTAGTTAAATTGCATCCAGCGCATCATCACATTAATTGACGTATTTTTTATAACAAGTTCATGCAAGCAATTGACATATAATCCCCCCTTCGCCGTGAAGGTGCTGCTGACATATTTTTTTCAATTCACTATGTTGTCAACTGTTCATTAAAAAGTTTCAGCCGGCGTACTATTACTTAATCGTTATTCTTATTATTTTACTACTTCCGCAGACCCCACACCCATCGCTACTAGATCAGCTGACGGTTATGGTTTACTGGTTAGTTGTTGAAGATTAACTATCGATAGGAAAATCAACCTGCTCACTATGATTTTTTCATTTGCTGATATTTCAGAAGTCCCTACAAACAAATAATTATCCGGTGAAAGAGTTGATCAATAATTTCTATCTACCGTTCATACTGTTGTATAACGAAATTACAGTTTTAGCATCAACTCGAGTGAAAAAAATTGGCTTTTATTAAATACTTTGAGAGTAATTGTAATTTGTATAAGTACCCTGAGCGAAGTTTGCTGACCATTTGCTATATATCCACTAGATATTCCTGAAATCGTACATACTCGCTGTAAGAATGATTCTCTACAGATTTTTATTAATTTAAACAGTTCAGAACAATAGTTGCCAGGCGTGGTTACTAGCGTTATGTTATAAAGAAAAAATATTTTAATTATTTTCTATTACTCATGCGGGATAAGTACTATTTTGCGCACATTTTTCCGGGCGATAAATGGCTCTTTGCCTTTTACTGCCCAGAAAAATAAGCACAAAATAGTATTTACCTCGCATTCATGATAAAAAATAGTATCTGCAACCCGTGCGGTGTTGTCATTTGCCGCACTTGTTGCATAAAATTCTATTAATTCGACTATCTTGTCTTATTATCCCTGTTATCCTTTATTCTAACATTCAAATCGGCTAGCAAATACAAATTATTCTTGAAGGAATTTGGTCAACATATATTTTGAAGGGGCGCTAATAATATAAAGTACGTTACTCCCCGGAAGAAAGTTTTGAGCTCCGTCAGAGTTGCCATCATTTCTTCGGCGGAATATAGTATTTTCAAAAATGAGCTATAAAAAATATGGTACATCTTAAAAATACATAGTATCTTATAGTAAAAGCAAAAATTAGACACAGATATATTCGTTACTTAGTCATTTTCATAAGAACTATATTTTTTGCACTTCTCGCATTTTTTAACAATTTTTTGTCTTAAATAAAAGTATCATATGCTTTATTACATTTAATTTTCAAATTAATGTGAGTTAAAAGCTCATTTTTACTTATTTGTACAAAGTAAACCGACAAAATTCACCTATCGAGATTTTGATGAGAATATCCGTTTTGAGCATCCCTGAATCCATTTTGACTATTTTTGGCTTGATGTCGGAACGTATGTTCGTACGTGCGTTCGTGCCTAACTCGCAAATCTCAAAACTGGTTGAACGTATAATATTGAAATTTTGTATTTAAGACTGGTATAGGGTCTAGTTGTACAGCTCGCTTTATAGTTCTAATCGTCTGTACCGGAAGTGCACTTTACTTGGAACTTTTTTCGAATTTTTTCAATGAATCCAGAATTACCATCCGTAGGATGTTGAAATTCAGTATTTGAGCTTGATGTTGTATCAGAATAGTCATCTGCTATTTTTACATGAATCAGCCAAGCCAGAAGTGCACTTCACTCAAAACTTTTTTTGAATTTTTTGCATAAATCTAGAATGATCAGCCATAGCATATTGAAATTTCGTACTAAGCACTTCTATAGCATCTTATTGTACATCTTGCATTATGATTGCGATCGACTAAGCCAGAAGTGCACTTTACTTAAGACTTTCTTTCAATCTTTCGCATAAATCCAGAATGATCAGCCATAGGATACTGGAATTCAGCATTTAAAATTGCTGTAGCATCTAAATGGCCATCTTTTATTTTTGTAACAATCGGCTGAGCCAGAAGTGCACTTTATATGACAGACTTCTTGAATTTTTCGCATAAATTCTAAACAATCAGTCGTAGAACGTTTTAATTTTGTATTATACACTTTTATAATATCTAGTTGTACACCTTGCATTATGATTGCTATCAACCAAGCCGGAAGAGCACTTTATTCAGAACATTTTTTGAATTTTCCGCATAAATCCAAAACGATTGAACGTAGATTGTTAAAATTCAGTATTTAGGACGTTTATACCGCCTAAATGCTCATATCTTATTTTTATTGAGATCCACCAAGCCGGAAGTGCACTTTAATTGATAGTATTTTGGGATTTTTCGCATAAATTCGAAACGATCAGGTGTAGAATATTGAAACTTGGTATTTCAGTCTGCTGTAGCACCTAAATGATTGCCTACTATTTTCAGGAAAATTGACTGAACCGGAAGTGCACTTCAGTAGGAAATTATTTTTTAATTTTGCGCATGAATTCAGATCTGTTGGCAGTCGTAGAATTTTGGAAATCAGTATTTAGGAATGTTGCAGTATAAGAATAATGGCCTACTGTTCCCATAGCAACCGACTTGGCTGAAAGCGCATTTTACTTGACAGATTTTTAGAATCTCTTGAGTAAATCCAAAACGGTTAACTGTGGAACGATGAGATTTTGTATTTGATTATACATATCCAACGATATATACGATCAAACACAAAATCACATCGTTTTACATATATATATATATATATATATATATATATATATATATATATATATATATATATATATATATATATATGTAAAACGATGTGATTTTGTGTTTGATCGTATATATCGTTGGATATGTATAATCAAATACAAAATCTCATCGTTCCACAGTTAACCGTTTATATATATATATATATATATATATATGTATATATGTATATATAGCGGTTAGGAGTAATCGCGACTGCAATTAGTTACATAAACAGATATTTGTGGGTGCGGCAGTCAACATTTGGGCTTAATAAAACACTCTTCTTAATTTGTCTAGCTTTTGGCTGCATTTTCAGCCTTCTTCAAGGACAATTAAATGAGATTAATAATAATAGTCGTAACATTCATAAAAATTTTTTTGATAAGACAAACATTTTGATGAGCACATGTTTGGTGTTCACCAATAATAAATATATCACAATTAAACGTAAATTTCGATAAATAATTCGAGTTCCAAAAATGGCCGCACAGCCTGTCATGAAAAAACTTTGCTTCTTCAAATAAAATTTCAAAACTTTAATATTAAATTAAAATAAAATGTGCAATACAATTTAAAAACCAGTTAACTGTGATAACAACTCCAATTATTTATCGAAATCTACGATTAATTGTGATATATTTATTATTTATTAAGTCACGTGATGTTCACGTCAAATTTTTTCATTATGAGATACTACTTCTGCCTTTTTCTTCTCGCCATTTTGAATCGATAATTCAAAATATCCTTTCTGTGAGACGCGTTATTAAAGTGCGGTGATAAAAATATAGTATTTTTGAGTACTATACATTCTTTCAACACTATATATAGTACAATACTATATAATATAGTACGAGTGGTAATCCTTCATACCACACATAGAATAAATTCAATTATTACTTCTAACTTGTATAGCAAGAGACATACTTGAGTGAGATTACTAGAATGATCAATAAAAATGACATGAAATCTGCATCCATAATGTGTAGGTGGCATGATTGGCCTTGATACATCGCAACTTATTACCTACAAAATGCGTTTAGATTTTTGATCAGAGGACATTAAATGAAATACTTCACGTGTCTGTTTCTCATTCACACAGAGATTTTGGTGGATGAGAAGAAGAATGTTTCATTCTTCAGTGCATCATGTTTTCATCAAAATAGTTATTTAAGTATTAAGGTCAGTAGGTACAGTACTTATTGACTGTAATGCTTACAAATTTTTTTGCACGAGTGGAAGACTTACTCAAAATATGGATCCGAATTTTCTTTTTTAAATTGAGTTACTACTGACGATTGTTCATTCGCTGATAGCTGTCGAGTTTGACATTCTATTTTGAATATTCAATTACAAATAAAGATGAATAAATAAATATTTTTTGTGAAAATCCACAATTTTTCACTTACCGCCTTTGTCAGCATAACCATAGTAACCACAATTTGCCGGTAAAACCAACATACCACCTCGAATAGAGGGCCAGTAAATACGCTATGTCAGTATTGTTGTGTGCGGCGCGAGCGCCGTCCTGTTGGCGACACTTGGCATTTATTTACTAATATATTTAAAATCGTGACAATCAACAAATTTTGACGTATTCACGAAATTTGCAAAACTGGCACTCAGAAATAGCAGAAAGTTTGTTACAATGACAATAGTACTTCGATGCGAGTCTCAAGAAGTTGATTTACCCATATTTAGATCCAAAAGTTTGAGCAAAGGGAAAAAATTGGTACAAAGTTTTCATGTCAGCAACGAAGAATGAATTAAAAATAAAGAAGAAGATACTAAAATTACGGGAATTATTTTGCGCGAAACGCCTGGCACATTTAGTAATGGAACAATTCCTAATTTGTATAATGTATTGGTCGAGATATGTGTAAATTATTATAAGTGTAAACATAGTTCTCTACTTGACATGATAATACGTACGTTCGGGTGTACTTTTTGTATGTTCTGTTTAATTATTATCTGAATATTGAATCGATTAACAATATTAATTTTTCTCGTGATTTTACATAATTTCATCTGATATTTAAGAGTTATTTTTATAAATTAAAAATAATCTGTGTGGATATCATAAAAACTTCTTGATTTGGTGTGTTTTGAATTCTTCATTAAGGAATCAGCATTCATGCCTGATGATATAATATGTGCTTGCAAATAGGAGTTATCCGAAAGCATCATTCATTTAAATAAGTGAAAATTCATTAAGAAGGATTCATTCATTATATTTTGTTTTCAATTTATAATCAATGATAGTATTGTTGAAATGTAATTTCAATAATTCAGTATTGATATTGTGCCAACATTATACAATTTAAAAAACACTAACTGCTTATTTCTAAAGTTCGCTTATATAATAATAAGTCTGTGTTTTTCACATGATTGCTGTAAAAATTTATTAATACAGGTAAATTTAGGTCAAAAAATTGTTAATATTAGTTGCAACTGCAAACATGCAGCTGCAGTTTGCATATAAATTAACACAGAAAGTATCTGCTTCAAGATTGACCAGCCGATGATTTGGAATCGTCCAGCACAGTTGGATCAATATCATGAGAGTGCAAGGATTGATAGTATGTACTATTGCATAAAAGCAAACTAAGAAGATAACTTTTTCACAGTGTCTTACACCCATTCGCGATTCAGAAATGAATAAAATTTCAGTTCACCATTGCGCACTTGTGTGTGCTAACACTCAGGAACACAACAAATTGAACCTTGTCCCGATGATTTCCACTTTTTCAAAGGATTTTTCATATTAATTTGCCTCAAAAATTCAGTTTGGCTTTATGCTGTTTTATATTTGTTTTGACAGCTCCAGTCAGTATTAGTAAAGAGCATACAACTTCTACCGCATGGAAACGTGTTCGTTGCTATTGACATAGTGTATACAAAAAAAACGCCCAATAGTGCAAAAAAAAAACATTTGCAGCAGAGTGGCGCAGTGGAAGCGTGCTGGGCCCATAACCTCTTAGAGTAATGTACATTGAAAATATATCTGATACAAGATGGTTTCCAATATTATCAGTTGACAGTTACAGAAAATATTGGATCTTTTTTCTTCATGGCATGTCCACTTGATTAATTACAATACATATAACAGAATTCAACAGATATCTAACTTAAACATTCTTATAAACCTAGAGATATACATACACTTTTCTTAAATGTGGACTTGACAGATGATAATGGAATGAACAACTCCATTCGAAGTCCACAATTGTAATGAACAAAATTTTTATTATTTTCCGCAGTGAACGAGTACACATCCAAAGCTATTCAATCAAACATCAAGGAGAAATCATATTTCGTATCTCCACATCTAATACCAATTATTCACTATCCTAGTAGAGTACTCAAATATAATGATAAAAGCAAGATAGCTCCAATGGACTGGAAGTGACGAAGGAAGGCATTTGATTACAAAATAACAATTTTTTCAAATCTAGAAATGAAAAACCCAGAACAAATATCTATTTGATTGATAACGGGATAAGTGTGTGTTGACTTAGTTATCCTGGCGGCCGTTAAGTATTTGAGACCAAAAAAGTAGTGAATGAAAAGCATAAGAACAGGTGGATGGTATGAAATTTTATATTGAAAAATCGAGAACTCCCTATTCTCTAGCGTTGGTTTTTTGCTTTCCAAGTCTCCGAGCAGTTACGCTATATCCAGGTTCAGTCGATATTGAAGGTAGACAGATGAATATTTCTTGTGTCATGTTCGCTTATAAACTTTCTGAGTGGCATGCACACATGCCAAATATGGCAGACAACCAGTTTTATTAAAAATGAAGAAGCTCTTGACAAGGAAAATAGGAGATAGAATTCAATGGAAATTCTCGTCAGTGATATTTTATAGTGTACAAGTAAACTGATATTTATAGTGTCTAAATACTTTCGTTAAATTATTTCTGTAAAAAGTATAATATATCCACTGCAGGAGGAAACAAATAAATTTTGAGTACTTTGTGATGTAAGAGTGATGGCAAACACAACAAAAAACTCAAACCACGTGCATATCTCCTTGGAAATCGTGCTTTATTCCTTAACTACTATAGCAAAGAGACTACTTTCACTATGTGTGAAGGTCACAAACTCTTTTTTCTGCCAATTAACATGTAAAGTAGAGTTTTAATAACAATTTGCAATCAGGAAAATGGTATTTTTTCAGACTATGGAATGCTAGCTGCGGAGTAAAATTATGTTCAGGAATGATTTTATTGCTGATGTTTCAAGAACTAAGTCCTTCTAGCATTCGTATGATCTGTTCTTGTGCAAAAGATATAATTATAATTCTAGCGATTAGAAAGCAATACAGGAAACATTTTGCTGAACACTGGTTTCAACTATTTCCACTATTTTCATCCATAGAGATGACCAATCGCTTCGAGCGAAAATCCCAACAAAGAGAATTCTTTCACTTCCTTGTTTTATTATGCATAACGAAGCTTAGCACCGAGCCTCCCATAGGGATCGGGAGCACTGATTATGACGTCACGTCGATGCGCTGATGTTCACATTGCTCAGTGGTGCGACGCTGAAACGTGACTCACGCTTGCGAGAATCAAACCCTAATTTAATTAGATTTTGAACGGACGCATCAGGAATAGAGATGCAGAGATTCAATGATAATCCTCTATAGAATATTAAGAACAAATTTGAACAGTGATTTTCTACTGCTATTTGATGAAATGAATAAACAAATAGAATTTAAAGTACAGACTGCTGCAGCAGTTGTATGAGGTTTGAGCGAACGTTGAACTTCTTGAATCAAGCCTGAACATTTCAGATTTAATAGAATGTATGATGCTAGATTCAAACTTGAAGGTAACTATAAGAAAAAATACCAAATGATATACGCAAAATTGAATCTCATTCTTCTTGTTTCAATTCATTAAAATTCAAGAAAAAATTTCAACATGTATGTACTTCTTCACATGTATAAACTCCATTATAAACACTAACTGCGTTATTCATGATCCTCTAGTTTGAATTAGTTTCAAATTTGAATTATTTGTCAAAGAGTAAGAACTCAAGCGACCTGTCATCAAGAGATAATAATAACTTTATTCACACAAGAAAAATATTCCGGCGATGCTGAACAAGGTTGAACCGGTGAGCCTGATGTTGAATGTGTTATGAAGCTTCTCAAGAGGACTGGCTGTCCTGAATATCAAGTCTTCCTATCACAAATCAAAACAAGTCTGGGTCTTAGGTTGAATATAATATTAGATATTACCCTTCACGTTCCGAATAATGTTCCTGGTGAGGGAGCGATCAATCTAGCTCTCAAAATGTCCGAACATATTCTGTACTAACCTTACTGCTTTTTCTTTTTCTTGGCATGATAATTTTTGTTCGTGAAGTTAGCCTAAAAACAATAAAAAGTATTCACCCAACTTTTTTTGAAGCACGATAATTATGTCTATTATTGATTGAATTTTTTTTCTTGTTTGGATTAGAAAATAATAAACAAACACAGATCAAGACATCAAACAAACTTGCATACTTGTCGAATGCAACCACCCTTTGAAAATTGATTATTGACATTTCTGACAAGTATATCCCATGGCATGCTGGATTATTTGACTATTTATTGTCGTTTGATTATCAATTCCACATGAACATTGAAAAAAAGCTTGCTGCACTGGAACAACAGACATCTTTTACTTTTAATAGCAACTAGAATGTTTTTTCACTAGGGTCACTCGTTCATATAAGAGTAAACTTCCGGTTCTCTCTGCTACAGGCTTTAAGATACCTCTACACTACTCGCGAAATGCTTGTCGAAGTTGATTACAGTCCGAAGTACGTGACACGCTCGTGCAACTTCACAAGGACCTTAGTCGCCGTGAACAGAAAATCCTTTCGCAAAATCCTTTGACTTGGGCGCAAAAAACCGACAGTGAACGGAAGTCGCCCGAGGTGACGTAAAGTTGCACGAAGCGAACCGAGGTACTTCTCTATTCTACAACTCTGATTAACTTCGCGAGTAGTGGAGAGGATGCTCTTAGATTTGATCCACACTATGGTGTCGGCTATAGCGGTCACGGTCCGGTCACAATCTGGTCAGGATCCGTTCACGATTCAGTCACGATTCGGTCGCGATCCAATCACGACTTGGTCTCGGTATAGTCCAAGTCCGTTCAAATTGTTTGAAAATTTTCCGATTGAAGATAATTCAAAGCTAGAAAAAAAAATGTGGACACACCAAAGAATAGTAAAGAAGAATCAAAAGAAACGAATGTGAAAAAAATCGTATCAATTTCTGTTCACAAATATATTCATTATTCAATGTCATTTGGCATGTAGAAATGATACAGTTTTTTTCAGAATTACAATCATGTAACCTAACAAAAGCTTTCAGAATCGTGTCATTAAATTATTCTTTCACCGGTCAAAGTTATATCTGTTAGAGAGTCACTGACTCACATAGTGACATGAAAGCATAGATGGTTACTTTGTCGATAGCACAGCTTTAAAGCTCAAAATAGAGGAATAATTGAATGAAATTGTGCTGAACACAATAATATCCAAGTGTAAAAATTTGATGATGAAACAAGGTTGTTGAACTTTTTTCATCAGGAAATGAGTAACTTCAGTCTATTGTTGCACATTGCCCTTCAGATAATTGGATTCAATGACTCAGAAAAAAATGGGAACGTAATCCGTATTTACTTGGTGTATCGTATATTATCTATTGAATTTTTTAAGCTGTTCAAGTCATGAAATTGGAAAGGCAGCATGACGCTATTGCTCTTAACTGTGGTTGACAAAATAGATGGAGCAATGCTAGACTGATTAATGAGTATGTCTTCTGGAGGTGACCGATGGAAATATACATAATTGATTATATCGATATTTAGGTCCTAGTAATGAATTGTTGAAATAAATAAATAGACAATGTAGTACAGTTTTATGATGGGTGTTCTATTTTTTTTTAACCCATGTGTACTATTTTGCGGATGTTTATCCAGGCGGTAAATGGTTCTTTGGTTCTTTGCGTGCGCCAAGTATAATTTGCATGCGACAAGCTTGTTGCAAGCCATTTCATTTATCGCCCGAAAAAACAGGCACAAAATAATATTTGTCCACGACTACCTTATAATATATACTTTATAAATGAGTTTTCTGAAGCAAAACGATAGTCATTTTTCACAGCGTGAATAATAGCAGTGAATAATCATTATTCACTGGTGTAGAGTTCCTAGGGCACGCGGTATATATTATGAATCTGGCAAGCATTAATCAGTACGTCTAGGTCTAGGCAATTACTAGGCACTTTGATTAGCTAACTTTATACAAATCACAAAAATTTTGTTCAAATATTACTTTAATCTAATTTTTAATGCACTTCTAGAAAAAAGTTGACATTAAATAAACTATATCAAGTGAGCTATAGATATGACATGACAAACGAAGCATAAATGGTTGTCAATTTGAAAACGTCATAATTTCGATCCAGAATACGTAAAAAATGAAAATTGATAGTGAGAAAGAGATATTGTGTACTTGTACTCCCCCGGAAATAACAGAAGCTAGAAAGTCACCTCCCTGAATTTGTTGCCTGAGAAATCCCGAAATCTTTACATTCTTGTGTACAACACCTTTATGGACTGAAGGGCGACCAAGAAAATTAATTCATTCTCAGGGTCAGGTTTACTGGTCTATTTACGGAATTAGCTGCAAAATATAAATCATCCACATTATGGACACATTGCTCTATGCATAGGAGTACGCTAAATATAAATCAAGGAGTCGATATAGAAGACTATGCAAAACTGCGGTCACTTTTAAAACGGAGATCTCAGGGCTTTCATCCGGAAAAAGCTAATACATTTCCTTCCGAAAAAATTTACAAATTTCTTATTCAAGCATGTGATGAAAAATATTTTGCAATGAAGGTAAGAAATTAGAAACATTTAAGAACTTGTTCGAAAAAAAATTATGAAATTAAAGTCCATAGCAGTCGTGGACAAAGTATAGTATTCTACTCACATATAATAAGCTATGATTTACTCAGGTTAATTATGCCACTCGCTACGCTCGTGACATAAACTTAACCTTCGTGAATAATAGCCTTCATTATATGCTCGTATAATAATATACTATTATGGTGCATTCGTAATAAAAAATAATATCTGCTGCTCGTGCGGTGTCATCGGTTGCCAAATTGAGCAAATAAATGGACTTAGATCGTTCGTACGCTCAACTTCGCTCTCTTAAGCAATCGACAACTTGCCACATTTGTTGCTCAATATACTAATCTTAACATATATTTACGCTCATTACTGATTCATTGATTCTGTAACGTTCTAAGATAGATAAAGAGATATAGCCCAGTTACAGCAATTAATTGTAAGCGCAGTCTATGGCTCAGAGGTGGAGCGTAGGACTACGACTCGATAGGTACCAAGTTCAGATTGCATTTGAGTGCAAAAATTTTTAATATTTTTTTTTTTTTATACAGGTAATCATTTCATCAATATTAGTTACTCAAATCATCATCATTTACATTTGAGGTATTTTATGTTATGTGCTAAACATATCTTCTATCTTCATATGAATCTGCGATATTTCGTGTGATGATGGAGGTACTTGGCAACAGTACTGTCACTTCAAAGTACTGTTGTGATATTACAATTTTTAAACTGATTTTTGAATAGTTGTGAATTGTGAACTTTAACTGTTATTAGTTAAAATTTTTTTGAATCCATACTACACCTTGACCGTTTTATTGTGGAACAAATACGATCGGATTGACAGGGTAAGATAATATTAAAAAACTTTCTTTGCATTTCTGTTGGAGTTTAAAATTGAATAATATGTACCACAGATTGGAGTATATTTGTATCATTCTGTATGTGACTTGATTTTCGCGTGAATTATTGTGTGCTTTATAATAGTCTTTCCAAATCGGTTTGCATGAATTTTTTTTTTAAGTTATAATGAGTGAGGACGAAGATCCTGCTTCTAGAAAACGTCGCTTGACTAAAGAAAGACAGAAGAGGTGGCGGGCAAATCATCTTAACATATATTCTCGCTCATCACTGATTCACTGACTCCGTAATGCTCTAAGATAGATATAGAGATATAACTCAGTTACAGCAACAAATTATTACAGCAGTTTATGGCTCAGTGGTAGAGTGTTGGACTATTGTTCAACCGGTTTGAAGTTAGAATCGCAAGCGGGACAAGTTAAGATTTTTTTTTTTTTTTTTATTCATACACATAACTTTTTTTCAACATTATTTATCTTAAGCATCATCATTTACATTTAAGGTATTTTATTTTAGTTATTTTGTGCTAAACATATCTTTCATTTGATTGACGACCCATCACTTGTTAACGGGCGCCTAAGGCGTCTTGCAACTACTAGTAAGTAATAATTCAGTTAAAGCTGTGGAGGACGTTACATTTTGAATCTCACCATCTTCAGTTCGATATAAGAACAAAGCTTCAAAAATAAAGTGACACAGATGAATATACATGTTATAAGTTCAAAAATTTTGAGAATCTTTCACTTGGACCATCCTGCCGCGGTCATGGATGACATAAGGATTCCTATAGTGGTGACGATAATATGATTGAAACGAAGAATTTTCATTCATATACGAGGGAATATTCAAAAGTAATCTACGATAACAGTAGAGATACTTTGTACGAGGCTCAGTCGACTGGTGTTCCACTCTTCCACTGATGTGTCCTTGATTCAGTTGCTCAACATTCGTTGTAGCAAGTTAAAAGTGGCTAGTTGCAGTAAAAAGTAAAATTTCAGTTCAAAACCTTATTCCCACAGAATAGAAGAAAAGAATGAACCATAGATTTTATCAATAAACGTATGAGAGCAGTGTACACAGACATTTTACCGTCCTATTACATAATAAAATATTGAATCCAACAATTCAAATGAAACCGTATATTCATTGAAAATTACGCCAGAAATCGTAGAGAAGCTTGTCTTCACGGACCATCGATTGAAACTTCTCAAATGGCTACAGAATATGAGGATTTTGGATGCATCAGTTCTGAGAATCCTGCACGAATATTTAATGATGACTAAATTTAGTGTAAGATGGGTGCCAAGAATGCTGACGCCTTTGCAAAAGCAAAACTGTGTTCTGACTTCAACAGAAAATTTGGACCTGCTCAATGGAGACCGTGATTTTTTTTTGCTAAATTCGAAACTGGTGCACCATGGATTCTGCACTGGGTCGCAGATACGAAGCAAGAGTTCAAGTAGTGGAAGCATAAATGTTCTCCGCCATTAAAAACATTTTGCACTTTGCCATCCATCGGGAAAGTGATGGCCACAATTTTCTGAGATATGTGAATTGTACTTTTTATTAGTTACTTTTCCTACAAGGATATATTAACATGGAAGTACTACACTTCGGCTCTGATAAATTTGGAGACAGCAATCCTGGGTAGCCGGTTAGGAAAGTACAGATATAGGATGCTGCTTTTCTACGACAATGTCTATGTTCACCAATCAGGTATTGTTAAACTGCTGTAAATGACTGTGTGTTCCAGGAATATCGCCATCCTGCTTACAGTCAATATCTAGCTCCCAGCGACCTTAATTTATTTTGGCATTTCAAGAAGCACCTACGAGGAAGAAAATTTTGGATCGATGAAGAAGTCAATTGTGCAGTTTCTTCATTTTCGCCGAGAAGAATTAGGTTTTTTTTTTGACGGTATCAAAGTTCTTATAATCAAGTGGAGAGAATAAGTCGATTCTAAAAGAGACTACATTGAAAAAAAATTGTATGCCAATTGACAAAAAAAAAAAAGATTGCTGCTTTTGAATCAGTAATGTAAACTGTCTCAACTAAAAACTCGAATGTCTGTTTGGAATATATCTGAACAAATGCAAAAGTGTATTATTCTTTGTAAAGAATACTTTTGCAGGAAAGTAAGCAATTTCAGTCGATCTACTGTTTGCTATTATGGCTATATATGACAACCCATACACTTATCGCTCTGACAGTGCTTTATCCACCACCTATTTATTTGAAAATGATATTTCACTACACAGTATTATCAAATTATCTATACAATCTTCTTATATCTGTCATCATGTGTTACAACTGTTGACAGCTATGGCACAATGGTGAAATTGCGTTATCAGATTCGATATAAAATGTGAGCATACCTATCTCATTTCGAAAGAAATATAGGACACTGTAAAGTGACCTTTAAAAATTGTCCGTGAAACAGAATTTGATGAATTTTTAAAAATCAAAACGTTATTGCCTCACAAAACTACGAATTCAAAAATCGGTTTTTATACCATCGTCCTAAATAGAGCAGCAACTGTAAGCACGTTTCGTTTTAATTAGGACTCTTCAGGATCTACATTATAGCAAGCCATAGATAGTCGGACTAGTAGCCGCAAAGATAATGAAAAGTGAGTTGATATTTATGGCATACAGAGATATAAATCTACAGCAGTGCTATCTGCCATAAGACAACTGAGGTGGCAAGTTTGAAGGAATACAGGACACTGTAGTGTAAAGTAACTTTTAAAAATATATGTATTATGGTAGATGGCACCGCTGCAGATATATTATTATAGATTCCGCTCAATGACGTATTAACAGTAGACCCAGCACGCGGCGTTTGTTTTGATGAAGGAGTAAACAGTGAGGCAAGGAGGGTAAACATCGTTGTATCGCAGGTTGCGTACTCACATATTTTCATTTGAAAAAATATCGATTGTGAGATGTGGGAAAAATCTCGCTTTTTTTTTTATTTTGAATCAATTAATATATTATTACTTCTATTTTTACAAATATATACATACAATACAGAATAAAGACGCGCACTTCTCAAACATAAATAAAAGCAGGCAAACCGCATAATGAGCATGTTTACTCCTTCGCTTCTCAGAACCACTCACCATGTAAGTGCTAACATCACAACAAACTGTGGACTGCCATAGGACACGCTGGATCTACTTTAATAATACGTCATTGATTCCGCTATATGGGAAATCCAGTACATAATGTAGAATGTATTTAAGCATTTCTTCAATCATTCAGTCACGCTCGTGTCCAAATTTTCAAGTTCAAGTATTTGTTTACAATTCTCTGCTTATGATACAATCACGATAACGTGAAAAACGAGTTTGTCGCACATTATGTTTACTAGATATCGTTACTTTAGATTCCTGCGTAGTCACCAAAAATCTCACAATATTTACAATGAACCTAAAGTCAACATATCATTAGAAGTATCGCCTTGTAAAACCTTTCTTTTATTTCAATTTCAATATGTCTATGAGTAATATCTAATGTCTACACTTTTTCATAATATATCATTACTAATTAGGCTACACAGTGTCTGTTTTCGATGATAATAATACTTATTCTATTATAAAACTAATTATTCAAACTGTCGTGCAGAATAATGTCAAAAGGTCGATTTCAAACAGTGCTTACTCAAAAGAGAAAAAATTTATAATTGTGATATTCAATTCTTTTGTCGCACTTAATTGAATACATATTTGTTTTCCCATATTTCATAACAAAATAACCTCACAGGCGACGAAAGCTATTAATTATTTTCAGATGATCTTATCTAAATTTTATTATTATTGTTAATAATGGTGAGGTAATTACTGTTTACAAGTCAGTAAGAATTTTCATCAAGGAACATGAATGAATACTCATGATTGAAAGAAACCATGACAAATATAGAAAATATTCATGATATCATCTTTGTATGTAGCTATGATATACAAACAAAGATAAGTTAATTTCTGAATGAATACATATATGCTTGTTTAAGGTGAAGTATATAACCTTCCGTCTCAAGAATAGTATATTCTGATACAAGTGCAGAATGAAGGTCATTCCATGCGAATGATCGAACCGCACGAGTGACGGATGTTATTTTTTCTACAGTCATAGATGTTAACGGAAATACTTATAGCCAAAATATGCCGTTTTCTAAGAAAGAATTTACCTCATTGATATTTTTCCAAGTCATAAAACGTTTTTAAAATTACTCATGTTGATTCCATCTAGAAGAGAATTGAGAAGAAATAAAATTGTGACAGCAATGAAATAGTTTTTTTGCTACGCCACGCGGCTTTCTTAAAAACTTCTGACATTAGGATAATTTCCTTCTTCATCTTTTATATCTTTTGCTGTTAGCCAGTGAGTTGCAACATTACAACTGCCGACCAGAAACACATGCCATTGCTTCATATTTTAGAATTTATAGGTAAACAACATACAGTACTTGAGTGTGATGATGAAGTAACTGCATTTCTATTGTCGGCCGGTGGATTCGAACTTGTGACCTCTTGAAGGGATTATCACAGCAGCTGTAGATAGAATAGACTAGCTGGGCCACCGCACCGGCTGGTGTAAGGATTATATACGTATATTATGTTGAGAGGGTAAACAGTTACTTGCTCCACTATTGGGATATCAAGAGCCATAAAATCTACGAAATCGGTTAAATGGAACGAAAATACGAAGCACATTTCAATAACAGTTTAAAAATTCTAACCTACGTGAAATTTCGCTCACAAAATATTAATTAAAAATCTGACGTGAACATCACGTGTCTTACTTGTACATCATTTGATATATACACAAATTTATTCAATAAAGTTTTCTGTCACTCCAGATTATAATTAATATAATTTTAATAATATTTTGACTTGTAAAATGTCAAACAAAATCAAAATATTGACATCATATTATCATCGCCTACCTTTTCATTTCAATTAAACTGATTATTTTATACGGCAAATTCTGAATGTCTGTTATACTTATAAACTACACTTTCAGCTCAGCCGATTGATACAAAAATAGTAGATAACTATTTTGATGCTACAACAAGTTCAAACACTAAATTTCAATATGCTATGGCTCATCATTCTAGGTTTATACAAAAAATTCAAAAAAAGTTTCAAGTAGAGTGCACTTCTGGCTTGGCCGATTCATATAAAAATAGCAGATAACCATTATGATACAACATCAAGTTCAAATACTGAATTTTCACATTCTACGGTTGATCATTCTGGATTTATTAGAGAAATTCGAAAAATGTTTCAAGTAAAGTGCACTTCCGGTACAGACGATTGAAACCATAATGCGAGGTGCACAACTAGACCCTATACCAGTCTAAAATACAAAATTTCAACATTATACGTTTGCGAGTTACGCACGCACGAACACACGTACCGACATCAAGCCAAAAATAGTCAAAATGGATTCAGGGATGCTCAAAACGGATATTTCCATCAAAATCTCAATAGGTGAATTTTGTCGGTTTCACAATATTTCCTTGTACTTAGTACAGGTAAGTAAAAATTGAATAGATATACATCAGTGATCCTAGATTTTATCTTCAATTAAAAATCCTTGGAAAGTAGAATCTCTTTTGGACATCCTAAATTTGATATTTTACCTAGGGTTCTCAAGAGCATTGATGTCCACTGCAATGAAAACTGTTTAATCCATTATATCTTATATTTAGTTACCAACAGTAGCATTCAAAGTGATATTTACAAAAGCAAAAGATATTGATATACAATCGTCTGTTTCCAAATTTTAAGAAGATCGAAGATATAACATTGCAGGACCCACGTGTAAAAAGTTTTTAAAGTGCTCAAAATGACATAACTTAGAAAACGCAATGAAATTATTCGAAAATAGCAATATTTCCTTAGAAATACGAATTAATTTAGTGAAATTTTCATCCTGAAAGTTTGAAAAAAAATTTTCCATCGAATTTTTTGATGAACAATCATAGATTTGGACGAATGAAAAGAGTTGTGGATCTCGTCTGTACTTACAAGAACTATTATACAAAAAATACAAAATGTGAAGGTTAAATATGTTTTGCATGTGATGAGTATCTTCATATATGCTGACTCAGTTAGTTCGATTATTTTCTCCAAAGATGATCAACACATTAGTGAAGTCTTCGAGTGTTTAACAAGTTCTCAAAATAATTGCTTTGAGTTTGTAGTGATTTGTGCTGCGAGATATTTGATTGGCAATCATTCAACAAATATATTCTTTAACTGAGAACGGAAAGATTTAACGGGTATTTCAAATTGTTCACTTAACACTAAGACTTTGAAATGTCATAAGATCAGAATTATATTAATGTAAATCATTTACTACTGCAAATTTTTGTTAACAAATCCCTAACAGAAATAGAAGCAATGAAGATAACTTATCGATATATTACTGCAATTTTGTGACAGTTGTCAAGAGTTTACGTTTGTGTGATCGATTTGAATTCCATATAAATGTACAAATTTTCTTAATAATATTATCTGATGTGCGTTCAATGGAGTCAACTCTTCAGAAATATGTTTCATGTAATCAATATCAACTATTCTTTGAAACTGTCTTACATTTAAAATGTATCATAGTCTATTAGGGCCTTATAGGACAATGATTCTAATCTCCTGATTGACCGGAATACGGAGGAATTTTTATATTAGTACAAAAATTATACTCGACTATCTGACTGAACAATATTCTGATTTTTAAACTATAAGAAGAATGGTAGATTACACAAAAAAAAAATCCGATTAATTGTTGAAACATCGAAACCTGATGAGTTTCACAAAAATATAAATTCAGGAGTCAGTTTTAACACCATCGTCCTGAATAGGGCTTGTAGATATATGTTTCCTTATTATAACTCTTCAGTACAGAATAGGAAACCGCAGATAGTCGGACTTTCAGCCGCGAGACTAATGAAAAATAATTTGATACATGGCATGCGGAGATATAAATCTGCAGTTGTGCCATCTATCATAATACAGCCGAGGTGGCAGGTTTGAAGAAATGCAAGACACTGTGAAAGGATCTTTAAAGTTTGTCCGTGAGACAGAATTTGATAAATTGTTATAAAATCAAAACCTAAAAATCACTAGCGAGTGTAGATATTTCAATTCACGAGCAAGAGCAACAACCGAGTTATTCAAATTTACACGAGCAAAGTAATATCGCTTTTCTTACGTGTTGAATATGCATTTTTTTTGTATTCTTGATGGAAGAACTTGAATGGAAGATGCCAAGAATAGAAATAATTTTCTACAGATATACTAATCAAGATTAAGTTCTTGCAAAATCGGATTGTAACGGATTTGACAACTACTAAATAAAAGCATAGTAACAAATAAACAATATTAAAAATTAATTTGTCAAAAACGTCAGAAGCTAGAGATTCTCGAGAAATTCTGGATGCAGCTGAAAAAGCGACTTCACATTTGTAATCGAGAGAATTTTTGTTTTCTTAAATGTTTAATCTGTAATTTTTTCTCAAGTTGATCAAAGTTGTCATTTGGGCGCGTTTCATAGTGCGTTTTTGTTTTTTATTTTTTGTTGCTAATTAGAAAAGTGTTGCTAGTTAGAAAACTGGCACATTTATTTACTGATTTCTACATATTTACCCTAATGTTTTCCATCAAGTATATAAAAATAGTATTATATGTAACAAGGACCGAACGATTGTCATTTTTGTTCAGGATAAATTTAGCTGCACTCAGTGAAGAAGAGGGCAAAGCCCGAGGCGAAGCACGAGGCGAAGACGAGGGTGAAGCCCAAGGCGTATCATCATGCAGCCAAATTTAGATGTATTGAAACTATCTTATCAGTTTGACAAACAAATTTTTGCAATTGCAATCACATTACAGTAAACTAATTCAATGAAACATAACTTACAAGATTTATTTTATTGATTGTTATTTTTCACATTTTCTGTGCTATCCCGTTCACAATCAATGCACACACTATAACGAATACCTCCCATAGTACAAATTTTTTTCAAATAATAATTTGACATATACCAATAAAATTAAAGACATCCATGACCCACAATTTATTTATTTTTAGGCAGCGGACAAAAATATCCATTAATTCCCTGTCAACTGAGAATTAATGAAAAATGTTACCATGGTTTGGAATACAGAACTTTTGGAGCAGAATTTGGCTCTGTAATAGAGTACTTTCGGTGCACGTGTTACAAAAAATACATTGTTTTGAAATGTTGTTTTTTTTTTTCTTTGTATCAATATCTTACGTATCTATTTTACAGTTGCTTAAGCAAATGGAATAACGTGCTTGTCTTGTGTTCTTCATAGCTTTGAGGTGATTCAAAATAATTCTTGAAGTAATATATAACAGGTGATCGGCACTATTAGTAGAACTATAAACAAAGAAGTAAAATTCAATTCATGCATAGTTTGCAACAAAACAAAAAGTTATTGTGGTCAAAAAGAACCAAATAGAATCGAGTGCCTAATTATTGTGTCAACTGTTATTACTTCGATTACAATTATTTAAAGAATCGTAAACGCTCCAAGAGAACCAATGGTTGTAATACTAAGCCATTGAGGCCCAAAATCACAAGCATTAGTTAATCATTCTTTAGTAACAATCATTTCAACAATCTTTTCATACACTTAGAATAACTGTGCAACTAGATTTTGGGCCCTATATTTCAGTTCTTGATTCATCCTAAATGTAGGCTAATTTCCATAGCAATGATTGTCGGAACAATTTATTATTATTAACGCATATACTGTCTTTGACGCACTGGCCCGTCAGCCTTAGTTTTGTGTACATAGAGTTTCCAGGTGTCCGGCTGCAGCCGGACATATTCACCTTTTGTCAGGCTATTATATAGACTGAACTATTTTATTTTATCTACATAGAGTCTACAGAAGACTGAGCCGAAGAATGCAACGGTTTGGGTCTGATTATTGAATTATTATATAATTCAGCTACATATCTGTGATGTAATAATAAATAATGATTGATAAACAACTTTAATACGAGTCGTACCGAATTCTTTCATAAAACTGATACCTTGCTTTAAAAACGTGTGTCCGATAGTGTCCGACCGAAACTAGTTTTCACGGTTGAGACTCCGTGACTTCATCGCTTGCAGCTCAGTGCACCAAACATACCTGATCGCAGCACATAACCTTCCGAGTGTAGTTTCGGTTTCGGCTGTAGTTTCGGCCGGATGACAGCCGAAGCCGAAAATACGCCGAGAGCCGTATTTTTTTTGCCGAAACTAGACCGACACTAATGTCCGGCTTTAAAAAGTTACGTTTGACTTTTAAGAATATTATGTCGGGCTTTTATAGCGAAATGTCCGACCTGATACAGCGCCAAGGCAAGTCTCCCATTTGTATTTTAGGACCTGACAAGTGACAACTCTATGTAAGCATGCCTTGAACGCGCTCGCGCGTCCTCATTTTGTTTCTATTCTATGTCAGGCAGTTGTTTGGCACTGCTGTGAGGTATGGATACGTGTAGAGGCACTTTGGTAACGTAATAAACACTTGCCTTTTTTTTTTTTGGATTACAAGCAAATCAGTTTTGAAAATGGCGGACAGAAATTGAGAAGCTGGGTTATGTTTTGAAGGTGGAGAGTCTGTTTATTCACTTTTTACTGTTAATATTGTATATTTTATTCTCATTTTCTTCAAATAAAATACATTTGTTCATTCAATATATTTATTTTGTGGGTTATAAAATTTCTGTAAGATTTTGTTCTATATCAAATACAACTCGTATTTGTCATTAGGCGTTTTCGTTTATTCGCTCGGGTTAACCTGAGCAAATTTTATGCGTTCGTAAAATAATTCGGGTTAACTTGACGCGTTCGTAAATTCACTCGGAGCAATCCGATCAGGTACTCCGAGCAAAATTTTTTAACTCCTGATCATTTGTAGGGTTAGACAAGATTGCGCGCGAAATTTCAAGTTTTTATGTTGTGTATCACGAAAAACATGGAGTGCTCAGAGGAAGTTGATACAAGTATGCAATTTCTATGGATTATATCAGATTATATTATTTCTTTCATTTTTATTGCCATTTCAAGAATTGGCAAGTCATCTTCGCTTGATTCTTGTACAAAAATATTCATCAAACAAGTACTAATTTCTTGTGGTCAATGTTTATTTTATGCTACGCACCAAGTAACTAGATTTAAGTTTTTATCACCGTTAACTTTAACCAAATAATTATACGTCAAAAAGTGATCTATTCGGTGCGTTCGTAAATGCGTTGAAAAACTGATCGCTCCGATCAACCTGTGACGTCAGAGCTTCGATCTAACCGATCACTCTGAGCCAATAAACGAAAACGCCTATTATGTCACTAATTATGAGAAGATGATGATTAAAATCTGGACGCGTCAAGTGGCATCCAATCACGATATTTTATTTTATTCTATTTTATTTCACCAGAATAGATCACTCAACAGGAATAAATCTCAATGACAGAGCGACTCGTACAAAAATTATTATATAATACAAAAAATTAGTACAGACATACATACAAAAAAAAAATTATAATAATTCAATACAAAATAGTAAATTGGACCAATGTTACTACTCAGAGAAATTTATCATTTAGTGATTTATTTGATATAAACTTTTTGAAGACTCTGAGAGAAACAAAGAATATATCTGATTTCTAAAATAATATACATGTTTCAATTATTTTTTTATTTCAGAAATTATTTCTTGGAAAGTGTGAACCATGGTACAAGAAATATCAAGAAATTGTCTTTTGACAATCATCTTATGGATTTTCATAACTTTTTACTGTAATTGGGTAGAAAGTCGTCCAGTTGACATAACAGGCAAAGATATTAAATATTACAAACTGACACCTAACGAAGGATCTGGATCATATAATTTTGAGTGAGTTTCATGAAATAACTCATCATTATGTATCATACATTAACATTTTTGTACATGTATACAAGATGTTTGCTGGTATACGGGCCCAGCTTTCCGACCCCATTAAGTGAGACATTATTTTATTCGTTCTTCACAACATATGAATGATAGCTAAAAAATCGTATCTTCCTTCCATCAGAGTTTTTGATCCAAGGATACTGAAAATTACAGGAAAAAATATAATGTAGCAATATCAGTACCCATTATTATTAAGTGGAATAACTATTTCCTGTAATTAAATATAATCTTTCAAAATTATGTTACGATTTGAAAAAAGGTTATTCCACAAAAAATCTTTCAGAGAGTGAATCAAACTTATAATTGAGAGCATTTTTCTTTATTTGATAATTATTTGTAGTTACGGTACTCAAGATGGAGCCCAGCGTTCCGAAAGAGGTTTCGTAAAACATATGCCAGGAAGAATCGAACCTCTCTTAGTAGTAACCGGAAGCTTCAAATATCCCAATGCTAGTGAAGTTTTCTATATTGCCGATGAGCAAGGATACCGTATTGTTTCCAAACAAGAAATAGATGATCTTCATAACCAGCTTCCAAATGAAATCTTTCCAACCAGTGCCAAACCTTCAAATAAAGATGTTAAAGAAGATACTTCAACTCCTCACCCTAATCTTGTTATTCCTGCTGAGAAAATACAATCTCCAGTTCCTAGAGTATTTTCTACTATTACTCCTTTCAAAGAGCCAATAAGTCAATCCAGTCATTCGGTCGGAGTAGCAACCTTTCCACCTGAGGAATCAGGAGCAACAAAAACCAAATCTCAAACTCCTTCCCAAATCCCTGTAACAGAAAGCAAACTTATAAAAGTTAATATCATTCGGCCAGCAAGTAACAGAGTGGTGACCTGTGCTCCTGGAAAATGTAGTGGAGCAAGAGAATCAAAAATTTTCAAAATTAAAAATTTGAGATATGGTTAACAAATGACTACTAATAGATTATTTTTAATATGATTGTTTTCTCAATGATCCTTGCAATTGAAATATTTTGTTATTTTTGTACATTTTGTTTCATTCTTATTCTGTATGGTAGAGGAACTTAAAGAATTTCATGCACTGAGAAAAAAGTGTTGTCATGGTGAATATAATAATATTAGTCGCTAATATATTTTATATTGAAAAAAGTGACACAAACACGAGTGTAATATTGGCCATAATACAAGAATATTAGAAGAATAGAAACCGTGGATTGTAATGCCAGCAAAACAATATATTGGACATCAATATACTAAGATGTTGAGATAATAGTAGTGAATTGCGATGATAATAGAATAATATATTAATTATAAATATACTTTATTCCAGAGATACAAACCGTGTATTTCATTGCCAACAGAATAATATCTTGAACATTAATATACTTGAATTTAAAGATGGAATCACTAGATTGTAACTTTGAGTATACAAATAATAACTCTTATAATACAAATAAATTAATGGTAGTTATTCAGTATTTCGAGTAGTAATACACTAGATGTTCACCTTAAATAATCAAATCACATAGTGCGTATTATCTATGGATATGTGATATGAAAATACTCACCTACTAGAAAATATAGGTATATATTCCGGAATATTCAAATAAAAATATCAGTTATATAGAAAAAAAATATATTTATTGCGAAAATATGAAAATACATTGGGATGAGAAGATAGATAAAAGAATACTCTATTGATTGTACCATACGTAATATTTACCATTAGGCTGGATTACTAATAATACAGGTATATTTGCAACTAGATCAACTTGTTCAATGGAGCTGAGAGTATCACTCCATTCAATTTCGAAAGCATCTAAATGGGAATCATATTTGATTGTTTCCAATTGCAAATAAATGAAACAAACCATATTATCTTTGAATAAAATATGTTTTATAATACCAAAAACGGGCATTTCCTCAATATCTGTCACGATACAATGATCACTTTTATATTCAGTTCCATTAATTTCAATCCTTGTAGTTTTATAAATTTTTGAATGGAATTTTTGTGGTAAATTACAATTGCGTAAGTATTGCAAGTATTCTACAGACTCGAAATATTCAGTTAACCCTAATTTAAATTTTTTTTGTAGGCCTTTGTTTGTAATTAACCTATGACACAAAAATAATTGTTGTTTAAGTGCTAAAGTACGGGAAATATTAACTCGAGATGCAACAACACTGGCGGATTGCTTCAAAGTTCTGTGCTTTGCTTCAAAACGCATACTCCAGATTGCAACTAACGGGCCAATATAATTCATTATATGCGGATAATGTATTAAATGATGATGCTCAGGTTTCAAGCTCTTATCAAATAAGCAAAGCAAAAGCTCATGATGCTCTTCTATTAATACTTCCAATAATTTATGTAGATTTGGATGTATATGCTTTGAAGTAACAATGGATACAATTTCTTTCAATTTTAGTATGAGTTTCCAATGATAATTTGCTTCTGGAATCAGATGACCAAAAATAAGTCCAGAATATTGAACAAAACAAAGCATTTGTGATGCAGACATACGTAGATTTGATTTTTTTAAGTTTTCTGCAGTTATATTTGGAGGCTTATTTTTTGTCTGGGGACCATAATTAAAATATTCTATTAAATTGTTCAAAGAATCTATTGAAAAATATTTGTCAATGAAGACAAATCTGTGAATTACTAAAGCCAGTTCATAGCCACATATTCCTTCGAGTAAATCATGCATCACATCAACTGCTAAGTTTTGCGTGACATTAAATGAAGGAATACTGTTCCATACACAATTTTCCACTATACCGGTTTTAGATACATCATTTAATAAAACGTCTGAGTTATAATTATCAGTGGTCCGTAAAAGTGAATTATTTTGGTGGGAAAGTCGAGATGCTAATTCTTTGGATACTTTGCAAAAACGACATGGGTGTCTAGCACTAAAACTTCCAGTAAAACCTAATATATCATGTAATCCGAGATTATCACCAACAATTAATGCTAAAAGAAAATAAATTGTTTTTGACTCATGGCCTACATGTATTTCGATACCAATCGTTTCCAAAAATATGAGTTCTTCTATTAATTTTCCAAAAACTATTGCATTGCCAAATTCTTTTCTGTCAGAACTATGAAATAGCGATACTAGAAATATGTTTTCTAAAGATGCTTGATGTTCGAGTGGAAGAACTGGTATTGACATATAGACCGCACCTAATTTGTGAATGCCAGAGCACGATCCTAGTGGGTTCCCAATCTCTATTTCATCATAATAAATAATTAAAGGTATAACAATATTAGATCCATAATTTTCAATTTTTTGCTTCCAAAGTTCAGTCTGTATTATGTTACTGTATACTGATTCATCAGTAATTAAATCATTCATGTAATCAATTACTGATCTGAATACATTTGGGATTTCAAAAAATAATTTTAGAAGTGTTCGCAATGGTATGAATTGTGCAGTTATAATTTTCTGCTGTAATAAACCAGCAGAATTTTGTTGATTTCGGGACCCAATAATATATTCCACTGGTTTTATGAAAGAACCAATATTCTCTAAATATTTGAAACGAAGATATTCACTATCTAAGTTCTTAAACAGACATCCAAAATTATTGAAAAGTTCTTTCATGATTAATTTCACATCTTTACAACTTTTACTCTGAGTATCAAAGTGATCAACAATATCATTCAATTCTTCTCCTACCTCATTTACAAGGTCATCAAATTCTTCAATAACATTTTGTATCAAATTTCTTGGGAATATGTTTTTAGCATATAAAAAACAGAGAAAAACTTAAACTCTTTTTTGTATAAATTTTTCAAAATTATTTATTATATTCGATTCATTACCATTCAGATTACTGATTTCTTCAGAACACTCTGCGTTATCATTGAATTTACATCCATCAAAATTTTCTAAAAGCTCACTTTGGTAAATTATTTCACTTCTATCTTGTAACTGGTTAGTGGTATGTGATCAAATGTGTTTACGAAAAGAATTTAAGCGGGAAAATTCTCTTTTACAAAAATGTTCAGCACATTTATATATGCTATATTCTTTTAAGCCGTGTTTGGTTCGAAAATGCACTATCAAAATCTGGTTTGTTGTTGCACAGAAATTACAAATGTAACAATGCGGCATTGTGATTTCTAATGGTGAATATTACGTATTTTAATAACAAAAAACTAACTATTATACCATAGGTATTCTAAATGCAAGTGTTACACTCCATGTCGCGAATTCTCTATTTCTTTAGCAATTGTTGACACCGACGGATATTCAATATCCCATGGTGTTTTAATATTATAAATATATTGTTGAATATAACTCCATATGTGCTTACATTTTGAAGGATATTGTGTTTTCAATGCGAAGAAGAGTTTAAAACATACATCCAAAGAAGTGAGTGGTGTTGGAACTGCATACAGATGTTGATTAATAGCAACGTAGCATCCTTGAATATTGTCAAGTTTACCCACAATAATCATAAATGGTTGCAACGGAAGTCCAGCATCTCTCAGTTTCGCTTCCCGTATTTCAATTTTGTTCTGTAATTCACCGCGGGTCTGGAATACAATATAATGTAAACAATTCTTCAAAATTTGTACCTTGGTATGTATAATGGAAACGGGACTAGTGGAATAAACAGGTAAGTTAGAACACTGTGCAATCAATCTCATATCCAATTACCTGAATATGTAGGAGAAAGCTTTCTTGCATTTCTAATTTGGACGGACGGAAACTTTTTCCTTTTTTAGTTGTTCTTACTGTGTATGGTCCAAATAATAATGGCAGATATTTGATAGCAAAAATGTCCAGATCTGAAAAAAATACATGAATAGGATACTTCTACTTTAAATATTAATTTTTAAATAGAAATAAGTGATTATGATTTTTGCCTCACCATCAGTTTCTGCATCAACATGAATATTTTTTGTCTTCACCAATTCAATCACAGCCTTAGACAAACTAGGCCATAGTATATATAAGGAATTTTCTTTATGTGGGTACTCCCGATTGAAATCCTCAATTAACTAATAATAGAAATAATATTGATGAGAGGTGTAAAATACCTTTCTATTCTTAAATTTTACGTACCAATTTATATCCATCTGGTAACTTCAATGACGGGAATAAATTCAAATATTCATGAGGAGCCTGCGACTCCAATATAGCAAGCCTCTTCTTGAAAGTTATATCGAATCCTTTTTTAATTTCTTCCAAGGGTTCTACAGATACCTTCAAGATGTTTAAATATTGTTCAACTTCTTCACTAGCAATGACATCTGATGAAGACTGATCTAGAAAATGAAATTATTTTATTGATTTATTCAGCATAATAATAAAGTGACAAATAACAAACCATCATCACATTTATTTTCAACGTCTGCTGATGATGACAAAGATACTCTTTTGAAATTGATATATCTTGACCAAAGACGACCTTTGGAAGGCAATTTTGGAGATGTTTGAGTTCGTGGTTTGTACGGTATATAATAAGTTTTTGCGTCTTCTCTCGGAAAAATTTTCATAATTTCATTACTTGCATCAATAAATGTTTCAGTAGAAATTCTGCAATGGAACAGTCATAATATTAGTACCATGGAAAATATTTTAGAGACCGTTATGAAATCTATTTCTGTGTGAATACTCAAACTGAACTAAAAGCAGTATTCAAAAAATCTCAATAATTCTAAAAGTGATAAATTCACATACCGTCCGTTAAAACTTTCATTCAATAAATGGTCGACAATAATTTTCGACAAAATTTGACGACACTTTGGGTCAAATTCCTTTTGCCGCTCCAAAAGTTGGCTGCCGTCTATACTACTGGCAAGAAGTGCACGAAGGCCCTGAAATAATGAAATCAAATTAATATCAATTAATACAAAAAAATCACCGAGCTTACATTTGGAAATATTCTACTTTTTCGACTGGAGCTACCATTCGTTACTTCAGACTCCTCTGGAATATCTATAAATAATAATTTATTAGTTGTAAGAAGCGTAGTAACATGAAAACTTCATTTTATCGACATTGCAAAAAATTGTGTCTTTTCTAGTTGTTTCGTGGAAATAAGAGACAATTTCACTTACTTTTTCGTTTCCTGCCTCCAATTATTTTTCCAGTTGCTTCAGTTGATAATATTGAGGAATTTACATTATCAGTAATTGATATTGCTGGAAGAACTGGTGCTGTCACAATTGTCCTATGTTTAGGGTTTATTTCAACTAATTCACATTTATCATTGCATTCTATGAATAAATATAAATTAATCAGTTCCATCGAGTAAATTTGAAAAGAATGTATTATAATAATCATTGGTTCAGTAAAATTTCTGATTATGTCTTCAATCGATTCAAGAATAGATAAATAGCAGCACAAATGCTAAATACTATACAGAGTTTCACTAATATGGTTAATGCACAACCTCTATTCCAAAATCTGTATTAGTTGAAACTATAGATTTTGAGAAAGTCTATTCAATAAATTCGTATATTTCTATTGAAATTATTATCCAGTAAAGAGGTGAAATGTTACAAGTAGAATTGAGTTTGTGTTACCAGCCACTATATTTATACTGTAACCTATCAAACTACTAGTCAAAATCTAAATTCACGATACATATCGGCGTCAACAAAAATGTATTTGAATTATGCCCGGTTTTATGAAGAGAACAATTTATTTTCTGGATAAATGAAATTTACTCTAGAAGACAATCGAGTAGATTATCTGACAGTGATGATTCTATTCCCATAAAGAAGCTCAAACTAATTAGAATTCGTGAAATAAAATAGACTCTCAAATACATAGCTACAATTGAGGTTTACATTGAAAATAATCAATTTTATTTCTTTTGACTAATTGATGAACGTTGAAAATAAAAACAGTGTTTTCATCAACTTGTTTCTTGATTATAAAGCTGAATATAGATATATAAGATTCATATTTTCACTTACGTTCATCACTATTTATTAACCTTGGTGTATTTGTTGCCAATGGAAGATTTTCTTCGAAATTTCCACTGGTAATTGATATCAGTGAAGGAACTTCTTGAGTGGTCAAATATGTGGGTGATATATCGTCATTTGAAATTATGCCGTCAAGGAAGTATGTTGGCGTTATTTCACCCGAATGATATGTGACAGTACTGGAAGATGACGGAGATATCCCAATGTTTTTATCCTGAAACATTTAAATCTAAATAGCTGTCCACCCGACCTATACAACATGCTACACATTTTCTTTTAATTTTGGGCACTATGTTGATAAAAAGATTTGAAATATTGAAATAGTATTTCCTCAAAGAAATTACCTCTCCATACTGCATAGATAACACTTTCTTTTTAAATTTCAGTCGTTTTCCCACAGAAGGAATTAATTCCTTCAAGAAAATCTCATCCAGCAGGCCTAATGCCTCTTTGTCTATTGCAGCATCTAAAGAAATATGTAAGGTTAGAATTGATAAAAATAAATAACATAAAATTTATGTTTGTTTCAGGACTGCTTCAAATCAATATCAAAAACATCAAGAATCTTTTATGTCGTAATATGTAATTCCAGGATAACCTTATCTGATTAAATGAATTTGATTTAACTTACCTTTAAAACTGGCTGTTAAATCTGGAAAGCCCCACTCTATCAATTTATTCACAACAAACTCGTCGCACATCTCAAAGAATTATAATTGCTATAAGAAATACGATGCCGCATAGTAGGTACTCTCACTGTGAAGGTGTGAAGTAAAGTTGTTCAAGTCTATTATCACAATAGACACGTATGAACCGGTGGATCCCCTAGTTCTTCCATAAATACACAGTGTCATAAAACTACAGATAAAATATAACTGCCGCTAATATACAAGAATTATTTTAATATACTGAGTTTTAGATTTAACTGAATTAAATAAACATATTGTAAGAACAAATAAACAGATATTTCTCTTTAAAATAAATTATTCTATGTCACACGGATTCTAATGATGAC
This sequence comes from Dromius quadrimaculatus, assembly GCA_963989225.1. Lineage (NCBI taxonomy): Eukaryota > Metazoa > Arthropoda > Insecta > Coleoptera > Carabidae > Dromius > Dromius quadrimaculatus. The sequence goes on along the minus strand of OZ022331.1, from coordinate 39,727,986 downwards.
TATTCCTGAATTTTAGTGCTTATTATTCAGACCATATATTCAAAATTTCGTATTTTCAAGCTTAAAATCCAGTTTTTGAATATATATTTTTTAATATACTTTTTTCTCAGTGTGATCTTGACGAAATAATAACATGATAATATAGTATAAGAGAATAAGTTAAGAAATCTTTTGGTATCTATGAATACTTTCAAAACCATTATTTTTGCAACTCTTTAATATGAACCATTACATAAATTCGAGAACGTTTGTCATATGGCTTTAAATTGACAAGCATTAAAGCTCAATAACGCCAAAACTTTTTTACTGAATAAATGAAATCGAAATTCAAGTGTTTATCAATTCCTCACTTCCCCGGCCAATATATCTGAAAACATAAAAACTTCAGAACGTGTACAAATTTTAGCGTGAAATTGTCCATTTCAATTTTTTCATCGAGAACCTAGTTCAAAGATCGTAAATGAACTGTTTTCAACCAATGATACCAAAACATAACTGATAGAACCTTAGTTTTTTGTGATTATTTTATAAGCACCATGGTTATAATAGTAAAAATTAAAATTGTCGAAGATCAGTTCACAAGTGCGAATAATCATGGATCCCAAATAAATGTATCATTAAAATATTTTCACTGGACTCTATTTTATATTTAACGTTATATCAGTATAAATAAAACAACATTCATCCACTTATCAAACAACTTCGACCATCATCATTATTATTGATCATTCAAGTAGGGAAATGGAATGTCAATAAGGTTAGATAAATAAATAAATTGGTATTGAATTAGAAGATAATTTGAAATCTAGGATCTTGTTTATTCATGGTGAAGTTATTAATAGGAAATTTCATAATAGGGCGATAAACATCAGTGACGATCTTACCACAATGTTTTAATGATTTTTTTTGTGTATTCAGGATCTGATAAGATCCGTCTACTTCTGGTTACGTATTCGAAATTGACAATTGTATATTTATTGTATTTTAGTTGATGACTGCAAATATATTACGGACTTGAAGCACTTAAAATTAGTTTGCTGTAGATTCTTCGATCATTGATAAATACTTAAAGCTTTGACAATGTTCTCAAGCATGTTATTTTCATGTAACCATCCTTCGCGTGGCATTGGGCGTGATTATAAAAGTGAAAATTAAAAATATCAAAAATTCACCCAGAAATTCGAATAGTAATGTGTCCTGAACATGATTGGCGTTTTATGTTTAGATTTTTTAAAAAAAGTCTCACACAATTCTACTTTTTTCAACGTTATTCCAGTATAAATATGACAAAATTTGTTTTAAAGTCAATCTAGAATGTATAGTTTAATAAACATTATCATTGATTATTCAGAGAAATTAAATATCAAAAGGGTTAGAAAAATCCGGCGACTCCCAACTCGGCACATTTACAGGTAGTCTCCGCTAATGACTCCCCAACTCGGCACATACGAGTTTCTTAAGTACCTGCAGTGATACCCAACTCGGCACACTTGCAGGTAGTTTTGATGATTATGAAATGACTCAGATACCTGCACAAAAGGAGAACTGGGCATTCTAATGTTTTTAAATAAAATAAAATCAATTTCATAGTTCCTCTTCGTTCTTCCGTTATCATACAAAATTTGACATACAATACATACAATAAAACAAAATCATAAAAAAGTAAAAAATAATATTGCAGGTGGAAAAAGTGCTTCTTCTGATGTATAAGTTTCGATTAGATAACCCAGAAACTTACCTATACAGTATGTCGTCGTTAGATTCAATTTCAAACAGTTCTAAGCATCTAAAAATATCATTCCAAAACAGTAACGTAAACGCGTAAACACTTTCCAATTCCGCTTTCCTTATTCTTGTATTTTGCAGACAGTCCAAAATTTTAAATTTTTCGCCACTATGCTTCGCTTATATGGAAACGACAGCCAGAGATTTTTGACTTGCTCCAAATAAATTTTATAGCATTGTAAATTGCGATTTCAAAATCAATTATAATTTCACTAGGATTGAATACTAGACTAGCGTTCTTAAGCTGATAATAGGGATAGATTTTTCTGCAAACACCTGTTTAAGATGTGCCGAGTTGGTCATAAGGATTACCACCACCCCTTGATTGATGTCCCTTTGGGAGAATAAATGTGCCGAGTTGAGGTGTGCCCAAAAAATCAATAGATATAGAATTAGAATGTTAAATATGGTTTATGCCAACCTCATTTGGAGGCATGAAAGAAGCAGGGTCTTGAATCCAATATGTGCAACTCGTGAAATAAATTATGAGAGATAAACAGGCCGTAAATTTGAATATTGTTTATAAAGAAAATATTAACTCATTTAAAAAATCAAAACCGATTCAAATCAAGCTGACCATCTTTTCGACCATAAACATTTAACAAGCAGATTTAAAGACCTAATGTTCCTATGTGAACAACAAAACATAAGTAGCATGTTGAACATAACTGAAAGCTTCTGGATTTTTAAAGGAGCGTTCATGTGTTGCGTGTTGTATAATTAAATTAATACAAAGTAATTCGACAATTTCTAATAAATGATAGATTATATGAGGAAAAAGTATATAAAAACGAAAAGTATATTTTTTTCCCGAGGGCAATAGATATTTTTTATTCTCTAAATATTCTAAAATGAAGAAATATAATTCAGATCTTCTATTAAAATATACCAAAATTGAATGATATTGGTCTATTGCCCTCCACAATAAATAATAATTTATAAATCTATAAGAAAAATTTTAGTTATATCAATAATTTCTCCAAAATTGTTGAAATAAATTTTGAGTCATTTTAGAAGATTTTACTATAGACTCGAACCCAAATAGTTCAGTCTTTTTCTGACAGTTGACTGAACCATCGATCTGGTTTGAAATTCTCAGAAATTCTAATGCGAAAATTGACTCAAGCGATTTTGAAGGAGTAAAAGACCATTCACTCCTTTGTGCATATAATTTTTATGATAAAATTTCAGAATTGCGCAGCATTTATAAGCGATAGAATGAAAATGATCTAATTCGATGATGTTAAAAAGAAAAAATGATACAAAAATAAACAAGGGTATAATTTTTTCTGAAGAAGACTTTCGGTTAGAGAGTCGAAACATCAAAAATAAAAATTAATAGATTATTAAATTTAATCTTGTTTGACACTTTTGTGCTACTGCTGTGCTAAATAATCTTTAAATCACTCTCTACATTTTTGGTATTTCAATTTTGTAATATTCTTAGCGCATTCTTGCAAAAAAGATACCCTATTATGTTTACTCTGGCTGTCTGGCTGGCGTGACGCCGAGATCTCAGAAACTACAACACTTACAGACTTGAAACTGGTACTAAATGGAAGCTGCTGTTTTGTAGGTTTCTTATTCATACACCCAGTTTTGGGTGAAAAATTAAATAAATAATCAAGAGGTAATTATTGCTGAAATATGCATAGTTGAAATTTGAAAATTACTGCACAGAATAAGCAACATGTCAATAATTAAATTTTATACTTTGAATTGATATGGTTTCCTATAGATATGTAGTTCTGGAGGTGATTGCAGCCTTTTCAGGTAGGTATTTTTTTTTTAATATTACTTTGACAAAATTAAATTATTTTCTCAAGGTACAGCATATGACCTTCCGTCAGTCAACAACTGAACGATAAGGATTGAAAAGTCCTTTTGAGTTCGTACGTGTACAAGTAATGTAGAAAATAGTCACAAAATAGAAATTTCAATAGGCGATTCGTTTCTGTTTTATCAATAAGTAACCCAAATTGTCAATAAATCAGAAGTATATCTGATATTTGAAAATTAATTTTGAATGAGTTTTAGTAGAGGTTGGAGCTCAATTAAAAGTGGGATAAGGGTAGCATATGACCTCCCATCTATCATTATTTGTTATTTTGTGGTTGACATCGCATTTTGGAGGAAAATACGCTAATAGATCCACTTTTGCTGTCTGACTGTCTGGTATGACGCTGAATTCTCAGGAACTACAGCACTTGCAGACTTGAAACTGATACTAAGTAAAAGCTACTGTTTCGTAAGTTTGCCCGAACTGCTTGATTTCAAGCTCAGTGATTGTAGAAGACAGAAAATTGAAAATTTTTTAAATAACAAGCTTTCATGAATTGTTAAAAATGTGCTTTGATCATCAAGAGGATTCTTCATTTTTTTTATATAACTTTGATAAAAGCCAAATTATTATTTTATGGTACAGCGCATGACCTCCCATCAGTCAATAACTAAACAATAAAGACTAAAAGATCATTTTGAGTTTTTACGTGCTCAAGTTATATATATTACTCAGGATATTATAACCTGAAAATAATTAGGACATATCATATTATGAAAAGATCTTCGTTTGTAGAAAAACAATCAAGATATGAGATTTTAATATTTGGCTGAGATCGAGACTTTTCAGTCTCACTGAATGTCTTTTGAGTTTATATCACTTTATTTTTATAAAAACTACTTTTGATTTCAAATTCTGTATATTTTATTTAAAACTTTGAAGTTTTTCTTTTTTGTTAATTCATATTGATTATTATTGTTCATAATAAATGGTTTATTCACAATTGATTGCTCGTAGCAAATTGTAATTGTTTCATCTTGAATAATTGCATGTAGAGATAGGAAGTTACAAGATATGTATATTTATTGTTATGTATAAAATTCGTGAATTTGTGAAGGTTCCTTGATGGAAACTATAGGAGCAAAACGAAATATTTTTGGATAATTACTGAAATAGATGAATAGACCACATAATTGGCTATAAAATCAATTGATATTGCATATTTGCTTTATACTGAGAAAATGGATAAGAAAAAAAATTATATATATATAAGTTATAGTGTTGATTCTTAGTGATTCAGTAACTATTTTGATGATACCACAGAACGTGACATTTCCCCCTTCATAGTTTATATAAGACCATTGCACTAGAGAATAAGACATTCTGTATTCACATTTGTTAGAATTAGTAACAAAGCTTCATATTATGCACATAGCAACCATATTGTACTTGTACTTGCAAGAAATAAAGTTTTTAAAAACGCGATCGATCAATCAAGAAATTTAAGTGGCGCATTCGGTAGGATAGCCGAAACAATTTAACGAATATAAGTTGTTTCACTTCGTGATTAATTTGGCTATTCGAACATCTTGCATCGATCATCGCATCCCGTATCCTGCACCTGAGAGGACATCAGAGGCAAGATAAAACACTTGACGACGTAGAGCCCAGCTGAACGAACATCAACAGAACTCCAGCGACTTCGAGAAGACCGTAGAGCGACTTCAGGGCACATGAAGCCGGCACTACTATTTTTGTGAGTACACATATGTCATTCAGAGAATCAGATAATACATCAGAATCAGAATCAGAATCCGATCTAGAAGATCTTACAATAATCCAAAATTCCATAACTAAAATACAATTAAGTAGACCTAAATTAAACATGGCTACTCCCCCAATTCCTGTTTTAAAGAAAGAATATCTGGACATGTTACCAGAGTTCCATGGGGAACGTGAATTACTCCCCCGATTTATTAGCGTTAGCGAAAAATTAGTGAAATCTTTTTATAATACAGTAAATTCAAATGGTTTCCAAAATGAATATCTAATGAATAGCATAGTTAGTAAGATTAAAGGCGAAGCAGCCATTAATATAGCAAGCTGCACCATCACAAAATGGGAAGACTTGAAAGAGGCATTAAAAAATGCCTACAGCGATAAACGTGATTGGTTCACATTGAATATGGAAATTACAGAACTAAAACAAAATTTTAATGAAAATGTATTCGATTTTTATAGTCGTTTGCAACATTTACTCAATTTGCAAATAGCTTATATTTCTACTAATGCTACAGAAATTGTAGCCAAAATCATGATTGATTATTTCCAAAGTTATGCTCTTCGCGTATTATTGAAAGGACTAAAAGATCCGATAGGTCAATTAATGAGGGCTAAAAACCCTACCGATCTAAATTCAGCGTTAAGCATGTTAGCTAACGATTTTCAATTCGAATATTATTCAAGATCTAAGCCCGTTAATCAAAATCACAAAGTAAATGCAAAACCACAAATACAACAGCCTAGATACAATATTCCAAGACCAATGGGTTACATGAATTTTGGTTACTCCTTGCCAAATAAAAATCAACAACAATTACCCCAAAGACAGTTCACACCTCAACAATTTCCTCAAAGACAATTTACACCACAATATTACTCAAGACCTAGTACATCCCAACAAATACGACCAAATCCTTCTACTAGTCAAAATCAACCCAAACCTACTCCTATGAGTATCTCAACAAGAAATTCTACGGCACAATATCGCCCTAGAGCAGGCCTATACAGACCGGTACAAAACCTATACGGACAAAACCGCGAAGAATTGTTGAACATAAATGAAACTGATGCACCTGTAGATGAATCACACAATTATGAGTTCTATGACATTGCAGAACAGACAGATCAAGTTTCAGATGAGACATCTGCATCAAATATTCCAGAAAACATTCACAATGCAGACGATATTAATTTTTTAGACATGATAGCCTCGGAGACAATGCAAAATACTTACCCCGAATCGAATTGATGAACTTGACGAATAAAAGTAAATTACCATATATTGTATTTCCTGAAAACCATTTAAAAGTTTTAATAGATACAGGAAGCACAAAATCCTTTATTAGACCTGCAATTGCTCATAAATATTATAATCATGCCATTATTGAAGATCCTTTCCAAATTTCAACCGCGCATGGTACTTCGGTAGAAAATTATAGCACATTGGTACCCGTTTCAAAATTATTTAATTAGAAAAAAAAAGAAAATTTGAAATATCATATTTTTTACTTTTATGACGAATTCGATTTACTATTAGGTTTAGATAATTTGAGAATATTGAAAGTAATTATAGATTTGAACAAAAACTTAGTAATAACACCTACTTGTCAGATACAAATTTTTCATAAGAATTCTGAAATTAATATAAATAATATAGGCCATGCAGATAATATTATAACATTGGATCCAAAAACGGAACGAGTTATAAAAATCCGAGTTAACCAACAAAATGGAACAATTTTAATACCATCACAAAAAATTAATAATGTAATTATTCCTGAATGCGTTACTGTAGTAAAAGATTATCATGCATTCTGCACCGCCATCAATAATTCTGAAACAAATGCTAAATTCAAGCAAATAAACCCAATATCCATCGAAAATATTAATAATTACGAGACGTACAGTTCCCCAAATTTCAATTTTATTCAGTCAGACAAAATTAAATTTGATATAACAAAAATTCGGGCCGACCATATGAATGACGAAGAGAAAATTGCAATCTTCAAATTGATTCGCGAATATTCTGATATTTTTCATATAGACGATACAAAATTAAGTTTTACAAATCAAATTAAACATTCTACACGAACGAAAGATGAGATTCCTATCTATACAAAATCCTATAGGTATCCTGAAATCCATCGACAGGAAGTACGCACTCAGATACAAAAAATGCTTGATCAAAATATCATACGACCATCCCATTCACCGTGGTCATCACCTATTTGGGTTGTCCCCAAAAAACTTGATGCGTCCGGTAAACGCAAATGGCGTATAGTTGTTGACTATAGAAAATTAAATGAAAAAACGATCGACGACAAATACCCATTACCAAACATTACAGACTTATTGGACAAACTTGGACGTTGCCACTATTTTACTACATTAGACTTAGCTTCTGGTTTTCACCAGATTGAAATGGACACGCAAGACATACAAAAAACTGCATTCAATACGGAAGACGGACATTACGAGTTCACTCGTATGCCCTTTGGATTAAAAAACGCGCTTGCAACTTTCCAGCGTGTTATGGATAATGTTTTAAGAGGACTAGTAAATGATAAATGTCTTGTATACCTAGATGACATCATCATTTTCAGCACAAGTTTGCAACAACATATTTAAAATTTAAAGTTAGTATTTGATCGTTTGAAAATTTCAAATTTCAAAGTGCAATTAGATAAAAGTGAATTTCTCAGGAAAGAAGTAGCATATCTTGGGCACATTGTAACACCCAACGGCGTGAAGCCAAATCCTGACAAGATCTCAGCTATTTTAAATTACCCTTTACCGAAAACAACCAAACAAATTAAAGGTTTCCTAGGACTTTTGGGCTATTATCGTAAATTTATTAAAGATTTTGCCAAGATAACCAAACCAATGACAAAATTATTGAAAAAAGATGCAGTTATTGACATTAATGACCCTGACTACAGACAATGTTTTGAAACATGCAAAAATTTGTTGACTAATGAACCACTTCTCCAGTATCCTGACTTTAACAAAGAATTCAGTTTAACATGCGACGCAAGTCACGTAGCAATAGGTGCCGTGCTATCTCAAGGTAGCCTAGGCAACGACCCACCAATAGCTTACGCTAGCAGGACACTGAACGAGACAGAAACAAACTATTCTACCATAGAAAAAGAACTCTTAGCTATTGTTTGGGCGACTCAGTACTTTAGACCGTACTTATTTGGACGCAAATTCAAGATTTACACAGACCATAGACCTTTACAGTGGCTATTCTCGTTGAAACAATGTAGTCAGAAGCTGATACGTTGGCGCCTCAAGTTAGAAGAATTTGATTACGAGATCATTTATAAAAAAGGCAAACTTAACACTAATGCCGACGCCCTAAGTCGTATCCCGCCTGAGTGCAACAATAAAATTCAAAACATTTCTTCATCACCTTTAAAAAACGATTCACCCCTTATTATTTATCAAGATTATTTAGATCAGAAACAATGTTTAAATTCTAATAGTAATAATATTTTCGAGGTATCTGGTAATATATTTGACGCACCCTCCAGTTCTAGTCTAGCTCATTGCGTGAGTAAAGATTTAGAGATGTCAGCAGGTATAGCTGAACAATTCAAAATTAAATTTAACAATATAGATAAATTGAAAAATCAAAATCCAAAAATTCAAAATTTAGTTTATTTGAGAACTCCAAAAAGATATTTACTTTATTTAATAACAAAAGAAAGATATTTTAATAAGCCTTCTAAGCAAGATATTTTTTACACGTTATTGAATTTAAAGAAATTTTGTTTATCTAATGATATTAAAAATTTAAGTATACCAAAATTAGGGTGTGGTTTGGACAATCAAAATTGGAACAAAATCAATTTGATGTTAAAATATATTTTCAATAATACCGATATATTGATAACCGTGTACAAATTACCCGAGAATGAAATTAATCAAATTGAACTTAATATTAATGAATCAGAAAATACAAAACATTTTAATGAATTTATGGAAAAGTTTTATGATGAATTGAATAATCAAGATAAGAAGGACGATGACACTCAGTCCTTAGTTGTTGAGGTAGGCGACGCACAACAGCAAGTCGAGATGAACGATGACGACACGCCAAGTGATAATGACATGACGATACATTCAAGTAACGAGCATCCTATCATCGGAATACCGATAGTGGAATGTCCTGTGAATTACGGTAAAAATCAAATTATTATTGCCGAAACCGATCATAGCCCAAAGCCAGTAATTATTAAAAAATTGTATGATAATAAAAAATGCGATTTTTAGTAGAGTTTTCCAAAAATAATTATGAAAACGAAATGATAAATTTTATTAAAGAATATATTGTTCCGCAAGTCAAATATCACATTTATTTTCAAACTGATTGGTATGAAAATTTTAGTAGAATATTACAAACTTATTTTAAAAATTCTCAAATTAAATTAGTAAAATTTACCACGTATTTAATTGACGTCATTGATGATGAAGAGATCATGCAAATTATTTCTAATTACCATTGCGGCAAAACTAACCATAGAGGAATTGATGAAACAGAAACGCGAATAAAACGACAATATTATTGGCCTAAATTAAGAAATTCTATCCAGTCATTTATAAATAGTTGTGAAATTTGTCAAATTACAAAATACGACAGAAAACCCCTCAAAATAAAATTAAACGTGACACCTACAGCCATAAGACCATTCCAAATTTTACATGTAGATAGTATTACATTAGAGCAAGCAAAATTTTTGACCATTGTAGATTCATTTTCAAAATATGCACAAGCATACATGTTAAATTCGAAACAAGGATTAGAAGTAGTTAATAATTTAATAAAAATTTTCACACATCATGGAATCCCTGAACAAATAATTTCGGACAATGGATTAGAGTTCAAAAATTCAGTGGTCAAAGAATTATTGGCATTACATAAAATCGATATACATTTCATTAGCTCTCAACATCCAGAGTCTAACGGCGTAATAGAACGATTCCATTCAACACTCATAGAACACCTAAGATTATTCAACAATCAGAAAGAATATAAAACAGAACCCAAAGAATCAAAAGTTAACTACGCCTTATTAGCTTATAATAATACGATACACTCAGTCACCAAATTGAAACCATGTGAAATTGTAACAGGGCATTTAGATACGAATTCTCCACTAAATATTGATTTAGAAAAACAGCTTTTGAATAATTATATAGAAAATCATAAGAATAAAACAAAATTATTATATGAAACAATTAAAGACAAAATTCAACAGAACAAAGAAAAGGTAATAAGTAAATATAACGAGAATAGGGAAGAATTACCAAATGTACCTGAAAAGGTTTACGTAAAAAATAAACAAAAGCAACAAAAAACTAAAAATAAATATAAGGCTAAAAATATCGTAGAAGTTAATAAAAAACTTAAAATTGGGAAAATTAAAACAAGTCATGGCAACACAACAGAAAAAATTCATTTTTCTAATATAAAACGTCCTAAACAAAATACTCATCCTTTTCAACCGGTTCCAGGTTGTTCGCATTCGGACAAGGAACAATCATTAGGAACATAACAGAAAATCTTGGAGTTCTTCCCATCACCCTCGGTCCTGCCAAGCTCGAAAAGACTACTCACACATTCATACACTATTATAATCTCGAACCACTTTTGAACCAATACAACGGCTTAAACATGCAATATTCTACATTGAAAACAACTATTTCAAATAATTCTCAGTATTTTAATGAACTTAGAAATTTTGATAAAATATTAGAATTTATTAGGACAAATATAGAGACAAAAATTAATAATATAGGATTTCATGTTGATCATTATAGAATTAAACGAGGATTAGTGGATGGATTAGGGACTATATTTAAAGCGATAACCGGAAATTTAGACGCTGAAGACGGGAAGAAGTATAACGAAATGTTAGCACATATGCAAGAAAATGAACATAATTTGGAAAATCAAATTAAATTATCTTATTCAGTAAATCATCAAATAATAAAAAATTTTAATAACACAATTTTAGATATACAGCATAATGAGGAAATATTGAAATCAAAAATTTTACAACTTTTTGAAATTATAAATAATATGCATTTTCAAGATATTCTTTTTGCGAAAAATATTTATGATCAGGTTATAATATTGTATAGTTCAATTTTAAATGTCTTACAAGATGTAGAAAATTCGATCACTTTTTGCAAGCTAAGAACTTTACATCCCAGTATAATTCATCTCATGGAATTACTCGCAGAATTGAAAACAATTTCTAAATTCTACCATTTACAATTACCATTCGAGCCTCGACAAGAAAATTTATTGAACATAGAGTCCTTATTGAAAATAAATTGTAAAATTGGAATGACTCAGATAATTTATTTTATTTCCACCCCTATCAATTTTGAGAAGGATTTTGAACTTTATTATATGTATCCGATTCCAACTAAACATGATTTTGGATTTATAACAATAATTCCGAATAGTAGATTCCTTTTGAAATCTGATAAAGAAATTATATTTCTGAATGATATGTGTGATCGCGCAAGAATATTTCAGTGCCCTAACAAGTATCACGCCCACTTCCCTACGATGTGCGAACAAGAATTATTCCAAAATCAAACTTCAAATCATTGCCATTATACAAAGATCAATTTATTAGAGAATCACGTGGAGGTTATTCCAGAAATTGATAAATATTTGGCCGTTTTTCCAAAAGAAGAAAAAATTACCATTCGATGTCAATCAGAAACAACCATTCAACCTTTAGAAGGGATATATTTAATAAATAATGAAGGCGATTGTAAAATTTATTTTCGACAACAAAAATTGGTATTCCAAAGTAAAACATATGGTCAACCATTATTATTACCTAAATTAAATACCAAGATTTTACCACAGAAAGTAACTAATTTTTCCATTAATCTAAACCCATTGAAATTGAATGATATATCATTTAATCCAATTGTACCTGTATTTCAAGAACCAGCCAATATGCATATCTCCAGTATGTGGTCTATTATTTTATATGTTATCATCGCCATCATCGGTGGGTACGTAACGTACAAGCATATTAAGAAAAAAAAGACAAGAAAATTCACCTCTGAGAAGACATCCAACAACCCTGAAGACATCGAGCTACAACTACCCCGTGAAGCTCGAATTTAAGGAGGGAGGAGTTATAGTGTTGATTCTTAGTGATTCAGTAACTATTTTGATGATACCACAGAACGTGACATTTCCCCCTTCATAGTTTATATAAGACCATTGCACTAGAGAATAAGACATTCTGTATTCACATTTGTTAGAATTAGTAACAAAGCTTCATATAATACACATAGCAACCATATTGTACTTGTACTTGCAAGAAATAAAGTTTTTAAAAACGCGATCGATCAATCAAGAAATTTAAGTTATATATATATATATATATACTGGGTGTTTCAGACCACCCGTATAATTCAAATATCTCGCGAAATGCTAAACGGATTGGGAAAAGAGAAAATACGTGTAAAATGATTTCTAAGATTCTATTAAATAGTAGCAAATTCAAGTCCACCCCTTACCCCCTGAGAGTAAGGAGGGTGCAACTTTCAAATTTTAAATGGCAACCCCTACTTTTAAATGCAGATTTGGATTCTCAACTTAAAAATATAAAGTTTTTGTTTGAAACTTTTTTTCATGTTCCTGACAAATGGCGCTGTAATCGCAAAGATTAGTTATTTTTCGTAATTACTCCAACAGCTAATACTAAGTAATAAATAAATATTCCAGCCGTACATTGTTTTTGAAATTGCGGCGTAGGAGACATGTTTATAAACAAAATCCAGCGAAACTTTTTATCAGAAGAGTCAAAGCGTTTTAAAAATTTTATTGTTGTTAGAATGGTTTATAACAATAGGGAAGCTGCTGACATGTTGCAAATTTTGGGCGAGTGTCATGGTGGGTTCAGAGCAGCCGCCAGGAAATGGCAAGAACGCTTTCCCGAAAGCACTCCACACTCAGAAAATGTGTTTGAAGACTGTGCAAGCCTAAGTTACTTAGTATTAGCCGTTGAAGTTATTACGAAAAATAACTAATCTTTGCGATTACAGCGCCATCTGTCAACAACATGAAAAAAAATTTCAGGCAAAAACTTCATATTTTTTAGATGAGAATCCAAATCTGCATCAGAATGAAGGGGTTGCCATTTGAAATTTGCACCCTCCCCACCCTCAGAGGGTGAGGGGGTGGGTTTGAATTTGCTACTATTCAATAGAATCTTAGAAATCATTCCACACGTACTTTTTCTTTTATTAATTCGTTCAGCATTTCGCGAAATATTTGGGTGGTACAAGAGGTCTGAAACACCCGGTATATATATATATATATATATATATATATATATATATATATATATATATATATATATATATATATATATATATATATATATATATCTATATATATAACAAATTATAATTTATATACACTTTCAACCAAAAGATTGGGAGCTCATTGTATTTAATTTGGTATTTTTCTATCCTGATATTTGATAATACCCTGACAAAATAATATTCTTAAGCTTATTTATGAGTTAAGAAGATTAGTTGGACACATGTTTTCAGGTAGTTTCTATAGATAAATTTTTCTTTAGATCTCAGCTACAAACCAAAATTTAGTTATCTACTGGCAGTAACTTGAAAATTCATTAGTAGTTGTAACTTTAGCCACTATCACTTCAAGTCGCTGTTTTGGAATCGCACCCTTAATGATAGAATAAGTAAACCTATCATAAATATTTAAATCAATAGCCAGTCCGACATAATCTTTCAACCGGTAAATCTTCTTCATACTTTATGATTCACACCATCGGTGTATATATTCCTTATAATCTGCAATCCTCAATCCATGCCTGATGATATTCGATAGAACGTAGAACAAAACGCGTTGCCAACATTGTGACGAGTAATGTGACTAACTTATCCGGTATTTCAGTCCTCGGTTTAACTTAATCGGAGCTTAATTACCTTAGTAACAATTGTTCTAACAATCATCACTATGGAAATTAAGCTACGTTTAAGGTAAACCATAGACTGAAATACTGGACCTTAGTCGATAAACATATTTATCTTTGGTTTAATTTTGAATTTCAACTCGGTTCTATCACTCGTCTTGTATACAACATACAGTCACAACGACTGACGACTAAAATAAAACCAAAAGAATATCTATAAGAAATTTCATTTTCACTATGTCATTTGTACCGAGAAAAGAGACATTTTTTTCAAACGCAATATCTTTATTTTTACTTCATACGCTACGATTTTTCCTTTTGTGAAGGCTCCGTTACAATTTATTTCAATTCAATGGAACAAAAATAGATTCTTTCATTGAGGAGCCAATAGCTTCACAGCCTCAGGGCTGGTACAGGACAGTACTTGAAAAATTCCTTGTGAAAGTAAGGATTCCACAGAATATGAAAAAATAGCAGTTCCTCAAAAGAGAGGTGTATAAAAAAATTGAATTGAAATCTTAATTGTGTGTTTTGAGCCTGCTAAAACTTATTGGAATATATCGGTTCGGATATTTAAGAGGTGAAATCTGACGCAAAGTATAAACCATCATTCATCAGCAAGTACATTTGCCATTGGATACTATACAGTCTATATTTTAATTATTCGTTCATGATAATTCATAATATCACGGTAATCTCTATTAAGGTAGGATTTTTGCAAAACTATTCTTCATTCAAATTGTGAGCCTATTTCAGTGAAGGAGTGCAACTTTGAACTTGCTAATTCCATGAAAAAAATTATTCTGAAGTAATTATTCTTGATATCTGTATCGTGGTTTATTCTTTTCATCCTTTAGCGACAGTTCCCCGATTGAGCAGAATATCATTTATTGAATAACTCTTTTTACACAATGATATCTTTCCAAGTTTTGGAATAAAAAGTACTTATGTTAACATGTTCTCTAGTATATAACCGAAGCCACCGGTTATGCTCTTAACTACTGTTTGTCTAGCTATGATTTTTCCAAATTCATTATTACACAATAATTTTTTTTTTTTCATGTATATGTATATGAAATGTACTTCTAACTGTGTCAATTGAGTTTAGGCTGATGGTTGGTGATTTCTTTCCATATGATCATAGAGTGAAACTTATTACCTCCCTGGAATCTATTACATTTTTTGCGGACCGTCTTGGTCTCTCCGATAGACTGAAAAGATAGAAAAAGGAACATTTCTTGATAATTTACTATGTCAAATGAAAATTGGAATTGAATCTATTTTCACACCTTCATAATGTGGGGAGATTTGATTGAATCAAGATATTTGGGACTGGAATACACAGTACAGGCGAATGTGGGAATGTGATACTTTCGTGTAGAAACAGTAGTAGGCATTTCTTCCAGATTCTTTTCAGAATTTCTCACCATCAAATTCTATTCTATCAGGGGCGTACCCAGGGGAGGGACGATAGGGGTAATCGCCCTCCTTAGAGCTGGAGCCTATTCAATTAAATTAAATACGGATATATGAGTACATTCCACATTTTACAAGAATTGTCAAATTTGTTTACATTTTAGTCGATAGAAATATTTTTTGGTTATGCTGTACTGAACTATGCAGTATTGAATTATGTGTTGGAAATAGTTTCTTAGAAACTTGACTTTGGTTCTTAATACAGTTACGCTTGCGCAAGAAAACTGTAGCCAATATAGTAGAAGCATGCAATCATTTTACTAGGCGTTTTCGTTCATTCGCTCGGGTTAAGCTGAGCAAATTTTATGCGTTCGTAAAGTAATTCGGGTTAACCTGATGCGTTCGTAAATTCACTCGGAACAACCCGATCAGGTACTCCGAGCGAAAATTTTCGACCCTGGTCATTTGTAGGGTTAGTCAAGATTGCGCGCGAAATTTCAAGTTTTTATGTTTTGTATCACGAGAAACATGGAGTGCTCAGAGGAAGTTGATGCTAGTATGCAATTTCTATGGATTATATTCTTTTTTACATTTTTATTACCATTTCAAGAATTGGCAAGTCATCTCCGTTTGATTCTTGTACAAAAATATTTATCAAGCAAGTAGTGATCAATGTTTATTTTGTGCTACGCACCAAGTAACTAGGTTTAAGTTTTTATTACCGTTGATTTGAACCAAATAATTATATTTGAGTGAGTAAAAGGTCTTGAGAATTCAGTCAATATTTCTGTTTTAATTTCTTTTCTACTTTACAGTTTCGGCTGTACCTCAGCCATCTTCAGAAGCGCTACAATTTAATTATTTTTTTATCACTAATTATTTATGCTAATTTTATCGGAAATACTTACAAAAGAACTATATTGAGAAAAATTAAAAATGTACATTGAAATGTAATATCAAGTTGGTAAAATAGCGGAAATTTTTTTTCTCCATTTGTCAATGCCACAACCTACATCTGTGGAAGACGTTGACTAAGTGCGAGTAAAAAATCGTGCGTGCACGCATTGTCAAAAAATTACAAATTATCACAGGTAGGAATAAGTTAGTTATAGTGTCAAACAATTAAAAATATATGCAAGCTTGTGCATCAAGTAAGGTGTCAAAAATATAAACAAAAATTAGGAAAAGTAAACTAGATATTAAAGAATATTGTTGTATATAGTGCTAAGTGCAATAGTATCTGTTTTTTCATTAATATTTTGTTTGTCTTGTTTTATATACAACATTTCTAATGTGAGTCTTTTGTTTAAGTTGATTTCATTATGGATAATACTAGTTTCATCAAAATTGAAAGTATGTCCTGAATCTATGCAATGAGTGACTAGAGCACATTTTGGCGTATTTTTATTCAATTTCTTACTGTTTTGTTTATGTTCATCAAGCCTTGTTTTTAAATATCTTTTGGTTTGTCCTGTGTACTGTGCTCTACAATCATTGCATGGGATTTTATAAATTAAATTAGATCTCAAGTTTTTATCTGTTTTATCTTTCATTTTGGAGAATAAATTACCTACTTTCTTGTAATGTTTGAAACAAATTTCAATTCCCTCTCTATTTTTAAATACTTGTTTGATTTTATAGCTAACGCTATCTATGTACGGAATTAGGAAGTACTTATCGGTCAAAGATTTTTTATTATTCATGTCATTGTCATTCAAATTAGATGAAAGATTTATAATTTGATTTTTGATACCATTTATGATGCCAAGTGGGTATTTATTTGAACGAAGTAAATCAGTTACTGTGCTGCTAACTTCGTTATGATACTTTTCAGATGTCAATTTAAGTGCTCTGCTGAAAATATTTCTAGCAACACTGAGAAGTTGATTTTTTGGATGATTCGACTGAAAATTTAGATACCTCGTACTTGCTGAATACATTGATGTAACAATAAAGAAAAGTCTAACATCCAATAATGCAATCCCTCCTAGAATTTATGGTCTTGTTAAATTACACAAAAACGACAAACCGCTTCGCACTATCGTATCTGGAACAAATTCACCAACTGATAAACTATCAAAGTATTTAACTCAAGTACTGAGGGATTTATATGAAGATGAGTATTATATCAGAAATTCATTCGAATTCCAAGAGTTTGTCACTCAAATAACTTTAGATAATGATTATGTTCTTATTTCATTAGATGTGGTCTCTTTATACACTAATATTCCAATAGACCTAGTGCTTCAAGCTGTCGAACAAAAATATGATATCATATCGAAACGGACAGACATACCACTCGATGAGTTACTAAATTTAATTACATTTTGTTTTGAAAGTTGTTTCTTCAAATTTAATGGCGAGCTTTATCGACAAGTGTTTGGTGCAGCAATGGGGAAATTCAATGTCTCCAGTAGTGGCAAATTTGATTATGGATTTGGTTCTGAAAGAAGTTGTTGCAAAGTTGTCATTTAAGGTTCCGTTCATAAAAAAGTACGTGGATGATTTGATCACAGCAGTGCCAAAATCTACAATAAATGAGATAGTAACTATTTTCAATAGATTTAATGCCCATATTCAATTCACAGTAGAAACAGAGGTTAATAACACCCTACCTTTCCTTGATATGTTACTGATTACTTAATTTTCAGTCGAATCATCCAAAAAATCAACTTCTCAATGTTGCTAGAAATATTTTCAGCAGAGCACTTAAATTGACATCTGAAAAGTATCATAACGAAGCTAGCAACACAGTAACTGATTTACTTCGTTCAAATAAATACCCACTTGGCATCATAAATGGTATCAAAAATCAAATTATGAATCTTTCATCTAATTTGTACTTCACAATTCCGTACATAGATAGCGTTAGCTACAAAATCAAATAAGTATTCAAAAATAAAGAGGGAATTGAAATTTGTTTCAAACATTACAAGACAGTAGGTAATTTATTCTCCAAAATGAAAGATAAAACAGATAAAAACTTAAGATCTAATTTAATTTATAAAATCCCATGCAATGATTGTAGAGCACAGTACATAGGACAAACCAAAAGATATTTAAAAACAAGGCTTGATGAACATAAACGAAACAGTAAGAAATTGAATAAAAATACGCCAAAATGTGCTCTAGTCACTCATTGCATAGATTCAGGACATACTTTCAATTTTGATGAAACTAGTATTATCCATAATGAAATCAACTTAAACAAAAGACTCACATTAGAAATGTTGTATATAAAACAAGACAAACAAAATATTAATGAAAAAACAGATACTATTGCACTTAGCACTATATACAACAATATTCTTTAATATCTAGTTTACTTTTCCTAATTTTTGTTTATATTTTTGACACCTTACTTGATGCACAAGCTTGCATATATTTTTAATTGTTTGACACTATAACTAACTTATTCCTACCTGTGATAATTTGTAATTTTTTGACAATGCGTGCACGCACGATTTTTTACTCGCACTTAGTCAACGTCTTCCACAGATGTAGGTTGCGGCATTGACAAATGGAAAAAAAAAATTTCCGCTATTTTACCAACTTGATATTACATTTCAATGTACATTTTTAATTTTTCTCAATATAGTTCTTTTGTAAGTATTTCCGATAAAATTAGCATAAATAATTAGTGATAAAAAAATAATTAAATTGTAGCGCTTCTGAAGATGGCTGAGGTACAGCCGAAACTGTAAAGTAGGAAAGAAATTAAAACAGAAATATTGACTGAATTCCCAAGACCTTTTACTCACTCAAATTCATTCATCCAGTCAGCTTCATCAATTTTATCAAATAATTATATGTCAAAAAGTGATCTATCCGGTGCGTTCGTAAATGCGTTGAAAAACTAATCGCTTCGATCAACCTATAGCACTAGATAAAGCACAGCAGACTCGTCCGCCATTTTGGAGCCCAGTATCAGTTGTTTGCCATTTACCGATGTATGAACTTTGATATAATTTAGTGAAATAATTGCAAATGACGGGCTGTTCTGGGCTCAGCTGTATTATTCATTCAAGATACGGGTTCTGATTCTACAGATGAGTAATTTTTATTTCTCAATACATCATTTGAATGTGGAGAAATATATTCCGAGCTTCGTGATTCCGAGTTACTTAACTTCAATTTAAATTTCGAGTTTAACTATTCTATTATAAGAGGCTGAATGCACTATTCAGAGTAAATGTCAGCATTATTGCAAAAATATTTGCCCTTCAGTAATATTCTCAATGATTTACTACTAAATTGTCATAATTGCCCGAAGTTTTGCAATATTGCAAGTTATTTGTTGGAGCACTACACTGCTGTGAGAGGTTTGGGAATTAGGAATTTTGAAATTTCGAACAAAAATGAAACCACCAGCTACAATTCCAAATGAGCTAAAAAAAAAAATACAACAAGCAAATAATTGTGTTTCATTCGATTTGAACTGTTTTTAAATTTTTTATTGTATTTTTTATGATTACCTCAAGTGATATCTTATAAGAAAAACTCTTTCTCATTATTATTTATTATTCAACCTGCTTTGACCAAAGCAGATATTCTGATACCTACTTGTTTAAATCACCATACTATCTATTTTAACTTCATAATTTGATTACTAAACATTTACAGATTTTGTGTAGAAAATGAATGCAAGCAGATAAATTTCTTGCAGAACAAGATGCACAACTGCCTGTTATTTTAATCTCGTTATTATTCATCTAGGAACCTACATAATTAACACAAAATCATAAAAATAATGATATTAAACGTTTCACAGATTTGTCAGTGGGCTCCAAGATGGCGGACGAGTCAGCTACGGTTATCTAGTGCTGTAGATCAACCTATAGCACTATATAAGGCACAGCAGACTCGTCCGCCATTTTGGAGCCCACTGTCAGTTGTTTGCCGTTTACCGATTATGAACTTTAATATAATTTAGTAACATAATTGCAAATGACGGGCTGTACTAAGCTCAGTTGTATTATTCATTCAAGATACGGGTCCTGATTCTACAGATGAGTAATTTTTATTTCTCAATACATCATTTGAATGTGGAGAAATATATTCCTAGTTACTTAACCTCAATTTAAATTTCGAGTTTAACTATTCGATTGTAAGAGGTTGAGTGCATTATTCAGAGTAAATGTCAGCATTATTGCAAAAATATTTACCTTCAGTAATATTCTTAATGATTTGCTACTAAATTGTCATAGTTTCCCGAAGTTTTGAAATATTGCAAATTATTTGTTCGAGCACTACACTGTTGTAAGAGCTTTGGGAATTAGGAATTTTGAAATTTCAAACAAAAATGAAACCACCAGCTGCGATTCCAAATGAGGTAACAAAAAAAATACAAGAAGCAAGTAATTGTGTTTCATTCGATTTGAACTGTTTTTTAAATTTGTATTGTATTTTCTATGATTACCTTAAGTGATATTCTATAAGAGAAAGTCATTTTTTTCTGCTTATTATTATTTATTATTCAACCTGCTTTGACCAAAGCAGATATTTAGGTACTTACCTAGGTACCTATTTGTTTAAATCACCATACTACCTACTTTAACTCCAAAATTTGAATACTAAACATTTACAAATTTTGTGTAGAAAATTAATGCAAGCAGATAAATTTGTTAAAGAACAAGATGCACAACTGCCTGCTATTTTAATCTTGTTATTATTCATCTAAAAACCTACATAATTAACACAAAATCATAAAAATAAGGATATTAAACGTTTCACAGATTTGTCAGTGGGCTCCAAGATGGCGGACGAGTCAGCTATGGTTATCTAGTGCTGTAGATCAACCTGTGACGTCAGAGCTTGGATCTAACCGATCACTCCGAGCGAATAAACGAAAACGCCTACTGTAGGGAATTGCGCACTCAGTGTTCCCCACTATTTGAGTAATCAGATGTATTAATTTCATCCTAACTCTGGGAAATCCTAATAATTTCATAAATAATTTAAAATGGTTTTCATTGTTTTCCTTGAATTGTAGATTTTTATTTCGAAATTGGAAATATTATTTCAATTATTAAATACGGTATAATTGATAAGCCTGGTTTAATTAGAAATATAGCATATATTTCTATTTTTAACTTTTTTTTTGAAATTTTACTTTGTTTTGCCCCTCCTAGCTGAAGATCCTGGTTACACCACTGTATTCTATAAGCACATATCTCGTCAATCATTGATATATCTTGCCGAAACTTCTCCAACATCTTTTAAAGCATATATAACGATATTCCACACGTTTATGTATACTGAATTTTTTTTCTATCGCACAGACATATGTGGTGTGACCCCAAATTTTCTCCGCAATTTTACTGCACCGTTGTATACTGTTCTCCTAAATTTCATCTATATAGTGTCAATTCTCCAAGTGAAATGGTTGAGATATACGGACAAACAGACGGACAGACAGAATGACAAGATGAAATTATGAGGGCTACGGAGCCCAGAAAAAAACAGAGAAGATCAAATTATTTGAACAGAAGGAATACTGTTGCATACCCATCAACCACCATCCTTTCTACTGATGTGTAAGCTTGGTTGCCTATAGGTAATTCCCAACGGCGTTTTACTTACCTAACAATGAAGGATCAAGTGGTATCAAGATGGAAATCCAAATTAAATTATCTGACATATATTGCCTGAAGTCATTAAATTAAATAAAATACCGCAGCATTAATGTAATCTTTTTTTAATCAACCAACTTCAGAAACTATGTAATCTTTATCAATATAGTGGTGTCTTGGCGATCTTGTTTCGTGTAGCTTGCCGTGTAAATTAATTTATAGCTCTCACCATTATCTAAAGCTGATTAACATCATCCTTCACTCTTAGATACAGTAAAGTCATAGTATACAATTTTAACAATAGTTATTTGTTTAACTAGGCAAAAAAAAATAGAGGATTTACTGATGCGGCTAGAGTTTCAGCAGTGGCGCGCAGTCCATATGTGCAGGGTATGCACTGCACACCCTATGAAAATATTAGGAATTACGTAAATAAAATTAATATAATGGTTCATTGAATACTTCATTTTATTCACAAATTTTCATTATAAAATCAGGGAAAGAGCGTATTTAATCTATTCATGCAACCAGAAATACGAGCGCGCCTCGCGGGCCACTCTGCTTTATATTTGAAACGAATGTCGACGCTTGATGTGCAGATTTCTCGCCTGCACGGC
This sequence comes from Dromius quadrimaculatus, assembly GCA_963989225.1. Classification (NCBI taxonomy): domain Eukaryota; kingdom Metazoa; phylum Arthropoda; class Insecta; order Coleoptera; family Carabidae; genus Dromius; species Dromius quadrimaculatus. The sequence continues at coordinate 39,705,044 of OZ022331.1, read as the reverse complement.
GAGCGAGGTCTGTTTAGCATAGTCAGTATAAGGAAAGTGAAGAAATAGAGTCTGACAGAGAAAAAGCATACCGAAATTAGCGATCTCCTATCGCTCGTTCTCTCTCACTGAGTGCAGGCAGACTTTCTGCACCTGGAGCTGAATATTCAACGTTCTTTTTCAAACGCCTTTTATTAGATTGTTTTAAAATAGTTGAAATATTTTTATTCGTTATTTAAGACAACAATATTAGGTGAACACTTATTTTATACGTTTCTTAAATTATTTATTTTTGTGAAATTATCATCTGTAGAATGACAACTGAAAACAGATCTATAATTTGTGATCTACTGGAAAATCCTTTTTCACGTCGTGATGTCGGAACAAAAAATGAAATTATGAAAACAAGACCAACGCCAGACATAAAATTCACTCAAAATATAAAAATTAAAGGCCAGCAGTCCGTGCGACATTTCCAAATTTAAATATATGAAAAATTTAAATGGATTGCTGGTTGTTGCGAGCCAAATAAGCTGTATTGTTGGCCATGTATATATCCCCTTCCTCACCACCGACTGTGCACACCTATCACAGAAGTTCACCGCACGCCACTGAGTTTCAGAGACTAGGTGTAGTAGTAAAAGTGTCACTTTACAAACTGTAAACTGTCAATAAAGTCATAATTTTAAAGTCAATTGGCAAAAAATGTTATTTTGAATATTTGCTGTTAATTAGGCTTCCAAATGCGGAGAATTTATATCTACTAGAAATGATCAGCTTTATAAGATACCGATTTTTTTCGCCTCCAGTGAAACTTTATTTCTGTTTTCCTCCTGATGGGAGTTAATTGAAGAATAATGTAAAATCACTTCCAACTATTATACCGGCAAATAAATATTTTCTCTAAAAATTTTAGAAATCCTTATCTGAGAAAATATGATTCCTGTATTTTGATGGAAGTCGTCTCTGTGAAAACAAAAAAGGATCTTGTAGGAATTTGGTGCCAAGATCGAAGAGAATGGATTACTAACAGAGAGCAGAGAGATTTATTTATTGGGTAAAACGACTGACGCTGACTGGATGTGTGAATAATGTGAAAGATTGGGATTTCAGTCAAATAATTTAGTTTAAACTATAGGATACCAAAAAAATTGGTAACTATCGTTTGATTTTCGGAAAATAACAATATCTATCGGTAATATCGGTTGGTGATCTGAGAGGCCCTAAGGATAGCGAGATCCTGGGCATTTTCCCAGAGTGACCAATTGAAAAGTGGGGTCTGGGGTTCCTTAAGATCCTTTGTTCTTTAAAATATTCATCAGTGACACCATGTTCTGAAATTTTGAGTGAAAACAAGCGTGCCCACATATTTTGAACATTTGTTAAGATAGAAATGATTTTCTTGAGCTATGTATCTGCTAACTACGAGAATGAAGGGTATATGCGACCGTATCGATGCGCATGCGCTTATATGACACCATTTCTGTCTCGTAACGGTTGGTTTCCAATGTTGACTTATTCAACTTGACTTTCCATCCGAATCCTGCGTTGAGAAACTTCGTACCAAAATATCAAATATATAAGGTTTTAAAGAAAATGAGAGAGTTCGAAATATTGACAGTGTCAACATGTGTAAATTTTTCGCCTCAATAAAAGTGTAAGTTTTCAAAATTAAAATTGAACCCAAACCAAAAGAAGAGACAGACGTCAAACCTAAGGTAGGGCTTAATCAATAGCACCCATACCCATACCCCCTTTTACCCTTTTGTATCTCTAACCAAATTCAATAAATCTACAAAACAAATTCCTCATGCCAACACTAACACCATCCACCAACAAATAGAGACAAACTAAAAATCAGGTACCGCTGAGTACAGGGGCACCATCTAACTTAAACATGACTACACCTTCACAAACCATGAATCAAGGTCAAAGCACCGTCGCAAACCTAACATTCGCAGACATCACACGCAAAGAAACAAAAGAAATCTTTCCTCAGAAAGATCAAGCTATCATTATTAACTCAATAGAGGAAGCCAAAATTAAAGTTTTTATTATAAGCGTGGGAAATATTATCGGTTCCAAAAATGTTCTCTTCGCATCACGAATATCAAAAAACCGAATATGCATTTATTTGAAATCCAAAAGCGTCGTAGACGATATAGTATAGAACCACAACGAAATAAGAATAAACGACCAAACAGCCAACAATACAAGGCTAATTACACCGGCTAAGAGACTAATACTATCAAATGTATACCCATCTATACCTCACTCCACCATAGAAAAATTCCTCAAAGACACTGGACTCAATCTCGTTCCACCCATCAACTTCTTACGAGTAGGAATGCAAGAAGTAGAATACCAACACGTGATGAGTTTCAGAAGGCAAGTTTATATAGCCACAGATCAAAACCTACAAATACCTGAAACTATTGTATTAAGATATGAACAAACAGAGTACAGAATATTTATCACCACAGAAGAAAATATGACTTACTTCATTTGCAAAAAACCTGGGCATAGCAGCAACCAGTGTCAAAATAACACAACTACAGATATGGTATCTCTGACCGAGATGATGTCAAAGGCAGCAAAAAGACCTAGGTCACAGACCTCTGACAATCCTGAACTAAACATTAACGAACAGTCAAACTTATATACTGAAGAACAACCCACAACCAGTACAAACAAATCAAAAGCCAACGAACAGGCTACGATAAATCAACCTACTAAAAATACAAACAAACCTGAAATTATTAAACTCAGAATAAAACCAGTGATCAAAAAACCCAAACACAGTGAAGAAATTGCTGTTGAGATAATGATCAAGCCAGTAGAAAAAGAAATAAAAGAGAATCAACAAAAATATGTATTGACATATGATGAATTTAAAGAATTTCTCGAAAATGTGCAGGGAAATCCAAATCCCCTTTCAATAGCCAGAGAATCAACAAACGATGTAGCGGAACTAGTAGATATGATGAACAGACTCTAATCCCTTATTGAACACAGAGCTCTTAAACACAGATTCTCTAGACTTCAGAAAAAAATTAAATTACAACTAAGAATAGAGAAAAGTATAACCACTCATTCCAGTCAAGAATCATTGCTCCCAGAATCATGCCAAAAATCAGAATAAAATAAAGTATAATATCCTAAAAACAACAACAAAACAATTCTCAAAGAACTATCACCTTACATAAGCAACAGATAATACATACCTAATAAGAATAAAATGTCCATCTTACAATGGAACCTAAACGGTTTTCATGCACACCTGCCAGAATTGCAGAATATTATTGCAAATATTAGATCTGACTACGTATGCTTGCAAGAAACTCGACTGCATGAATTTCAAAAAGCAAACATAAACGAAAACACTACATACAGAAAAGATAGACAAAATGAAAGAAACGCCAGTGGAGGAGTTGCCATACTTGTTAAGAACAACAAACATGCAGAAGTTATCACAATACAGACAAACTTAGAAGCAATAGCTATAACAACATACATCCCGCAAAAGATTACTATATGCAACATTAACCTACCACCAGACCTGACATTCAATTCAGATACAATTATGAATATAATTAACCAACTACCAAAACCTTATTTACTCCTAGGTGACTTTAACAGTCACAACACAATGTGGGGATCAGCACAAACCGATAGAAAAGGAAAAGAAATCGAAAAAATCATCGGAGATGATATCTCAATATTAAATGATGACAGCCCATCCCATTTCTGTACTAGAACGGGAAGCTTCTTTAACATTGACCTGTCCCTATGTGAAGCCAGCATAACACACAAAATATCATTCGAAGTCCTTCTATGTCTACACAGCAGTGACCACTTCCCCATCAAATTACAATTTCCTATAACACATCCCTGCGGAATACATCCTATCTACAAAAGATGGCGACTAGATACAGCAGACTGGAACCTATTTTCTAACCTAGCCAAAATTGAGGGACATAAAATATCAGGCAATATAGACAATATGATAGGGAGCCTAACAGATCACATAAGCAAGGCAGCAACAGCAAACATAAGAAAGACAGAAGGAAAACCACTGCAGAAAAATGTTCCATGGTGGAGCAACAAGTGTCAAATCGCAACCAAAAACAACAAAAAGGCACTCTATAAATATAAAAAGGACAAGTCACTGAAAAATCTGATTGAACTGAAAAAAGCAAGAGCCATTGCAAGAAGAACCAAATTAGAATCAAAAAAATCGTCATGGTAAGAATATGTCAACACCATAAACTCAAGCACCCCACCAAAAGAAATCCGGAATAAAATTCGCAGAATTAGTCACGGTAAAACCTTCCACGAGACATCAGTGTTAAAAATAAACAATAACATGATAACATCAAACCAAGAAATCTATTGCACAAACATTCCAATATAATACCAGTAACAAACATTACACAAATGAATACCTGACGCATAAACACAACAGAGAACAAGAAGAAATAGAAATACAACCAGATGAAAATTGCACCACAAATATCCCATTCACAATAGAAGAACTAACAGCAGCACTACACCAGCTTAAAAATAATAAAACCGCGGGCCCTGATGGTATAACAAATGAAATGCTACAACACCTCCCAAAAACCACCAGAGAATACCTATTACTAATATACAACTATATATGGAAAAAAAATGTATACCCAGAACAATGGAGAGAAGTGATTACAGTGCCGATCCTGAAACCAAATAAAGATAAAACGAACGCTGAAAATTATCGACCAATCTCCTTGTCAAATAGTATGAGTAAAGTACTACAAAAAATGGTAAACCCTAGACTAAAATGGTACTTGGAGAAAATAATATCCTTCACAAAATGCAAAGCGGTTTCAGAACTAGCTGCTCAACAACGGACCAATTGATCAACCAAGAGACAGAAATACAAAAAAGCTTTAAAAACAAGCAACATCTTGTTGCAATCCTCTTCGATATTCAGAAAGCATATGACACCACATGGCGGCATCTAATCCTATCAGAACTAAATAAACACGGTCTAACAGGTAATATTATGCACTTCGTCAAAAATTTCATGACCAATAGAAAATTTGAAGTAAAATTCAATGGATGTTTATCAGAAAGTAAAACATTTGAAAACGGAGTACCTCAAGGAGAAATCTTGAGTGTTACACTTTTTCTAGTGGCTATGAACAGCATAGCTACCTTCATACCAAAGCAAATAAAAGCATCTCTTTATGCCGACGACATGATTATTTATTATAAAGGGAAAAACATTTAATCAATTGAAAAACAATTACAAAACACCATAGATAATCTGGAACAATGGACAAGACAAACAGGATTCCGATTTTCTGTATCCAAAACAAAAGCAATCCAATTTTCGAGGCTACGTAGTGGTCAACACCCCAAGATAAAACTTGGCAACAATGACATCGAATTTGTAAATAAGTACTATCAAATACCTAGGATTGACTCTCGATAGTAAACTACCATGGAAAACCCACATCCTCAATCTGAAAAAGGAATGCCAGCAGAGATTGAATATTTTTAATTAAAACGACTATATTAATAACTATTCGTTTCTATATTTTAATTAATATACAAAAAGCACAGAGTTTCAGTTTGTGTCACATACATTCAAAAACACTTGATCTCTCCCCCTTCTTCTTCTCCAACTACTCCCGTTTTTTAAGTTGGTAGCGCCACGCCCTCATCAAGATGGCGCCAGCATCGAAGCGCGATAATTCAAATTACTCAATACTTCATCCAATTGAGTGCTTCGTTTTCATGGAAAAATAACTACTGAACAAACAAATAAAAAAAACATGAATTCAATTGAATGACTAAAAATGATATATTAAAACAGTTTTAACCCTCTATCATTCCCAGCTCGAAAATAAGTCTTTTGAAATGATCACGTGGGGTTGGTTTGGCGAAGACGTCGGCTAGTTCCAGTTCTGAAGGCACGTAGCAGACGTTAATGATCCCCTTTTCTAATTTCTCGCGGATGTGATGAAATTTGATGTCCACGTGTTTTGTTCTCTTATGATAGATTGGGTTCTTCACAAGATAACACGCTCCTTGGTTGTCCATCTTCAGGGTTGTTGCATCCCGGACTGGCTCTCCAATATCATCAAGGAATTGGCGAATCCAGCATGCTTCTTTTGTAGCTTCAGAAGCAGCGACGTATTCGGCTTCTGTTGTCGAAAGTGTCACAGCTTTCTGGATTTGACTTGACCAGGTGATTGCTCCACCTGACAAGAGAAAAACGTAGCCCGACGTTGAACGGCGCGTGTCGAGGTCGTTTCCAAAATCTGAATCAGAGTATCCTACGACTTGGGACATATCCATATCTTTTCGGTATTCAATACCAAGGTTTTCAGTACCTTTCAAGTATTTCAGAATGCGCTTGATCGCGTTCCAGTGAGATGAGTCATGGTTTGAAGTGTACCTACTGACCTGATTTGTGGCGAACATTATGTCTGGTCTGGTCACAAGTGCTGCAAACATTAACGATCCCACGGCCTCACGGTACGGAAAATTCTCCTTCCTGCTTCCGTCTGGTTTCTTCAATCTCACGTGTGTATCAGCTGATGTACTGATGAAAGCTGCATCTTGTAGGTGAAACTTCTCAATCATTTTTCGAATGTAAGTAGACTGGTGTATGAATAAGCGACGATCGTTGTTTTCATCTAATTCATCTAGGATCTCCATCCCGACAAAATGTCCAGGTTTAGAAACCGTAATCTCAAATTGCATTCTCAAGTCGTCCACAAAACCGTTGAGCAACACATCATCTGAGGACATAATGAGTCCATCATCGACGTAGAGAATGAGGATTATCGCCGAATTTGCGTTACTTTTCCTGTAAACGCACTTGTCTGCATTTCCTCGTTGAAATCCTTGGTCTAGCATGAACTGGTTGAATTTCTGGTTCCAGCATCGAGAGGCCTGTTTCAATCCATAGAGTGATTTTTGTAGTTTGCATACTTCATCAACATTCACATCAGCGCCCTCTGGTGGATCCATGTAAATTGTCTCTCGGAGATCTTCATACAAAAATGCCGTGCGTACATCGAACTGAATAATTTTGTAATCATTTTTGATTGCTGTGGCCAATAGGATTCTGATTGAGTCAAATCTTGTAGTAGGTGAGAAGATCTCATTGTAGTCAACTCCTTCCTCCTGAGAAAAACCCTTGGCGCAGAGTCTAGCCTTGAATCTAGGCTTGTTCGATGTTGCATCTTTAATAGAGAAGACCCATTTACATCCGATGACTTTCATATTGCCAGTTCTTCTCACAAGTTGCCACGTTTGATTCTTTTCTAGAGCATTAAGTTCCTCTGTGATCGCTTTAGACCACTCTCTTGACTCACTGCTCTCCATGGCTTCTGAATAAGTTTGCGGCTCCTTAACCTCCGCGATATACGCCGTGTATCTCCCTGGACGCTTCAGGTCATCTCTCTTTCGGAGATTATAACCTCTGATAATATCAACTGCTGTTCCATTTTCATCTCGAGCAACTTCTTCGTTTCTCTGGTTTGTATTGTCTTGCTCTTCTTCAGTCATGTCCCGCCGGTGCTCTACCTCAGGAATCTCGACTGCCTGATCATCACGAGTAGGATCTCCTTCAGCGTGGTTAACTTCAGGATAGTCCGATGATATGCCAATCTGGACTGTCTTCTTCTTTTCATCTATCGTGATGTGTTCGTTGAAAATCACGTTTCTTGATATCTTGATCTTCTTCGTCATCGGATCAAACAAACGATAATTCTCTGAATTTCCATCGTATCCAACAAATATGAGTTTGCTGGATTTGTCCTCGAGTTTGGTCCTTTGACTATCCGGTATATGCATGAATGCAGTGCAGCCAAACTTTTTTAGATGTGACAATATCGGCTTCCTCCCTGTAAAGATCTCGTACGGCGTCGTATTCTTCTTTTCACTCGTAGGTGTCCGGTTGAGAATATAGACTGCCGTGTTTACCGCTTCTCCCCACAAGTATCTTGGTGCATTCATCGCATGCATCATGGATCTGGCACTCTCCATGACCGTGCGCATTTCTCTCTCTATGCGACCGTTCTGTTGTGGTGTGTAAGGAGAGGTGTTCTCTAAGATGATTCTCTCTTTCTTCAGGTAAGTCAGCAAATCATCATTGATGTATTCACGACCATTGTCGCAGTGTAACACCTTGACCTTGCGACTGTGCTGCTTCTCTACCATTTTTTACATAGTCTTTAAGACGAGCCAAAACATCAGTCTTGTGTTTCATACCGTTGACCGTCAAGTATGATGTCGCACTGTCCTTAAATAGGACAAAGTACCTCGCTCCTCCTGCTGATTCAGTTGCTATAGGTCCGCACACATCTGAAAATATTCGTTCTCCGATTTCTTCCTTTCTGACTTCTCTGGACGGATGTGGAAAACGATGCTGTTTGCCAAACAAGCAAGATTCACAGAGGAATTCTTCCTCATCACTAAACGTTATGCCTGATATAACCTCGTTCTTAATCATGTCTCGAATACGTGCATTATTCACATGGCCGAGTCTTTCGTGCCATACTTTCAAACTATTTTCAGTAACTTGATAGGCATGATGAGGGGCGATCATTCTGAACATCATTCGATAGACGTTGTTGTCATCAAGAACTGCTCTTGCACTCACTCTTGAGCCATCTAAGATTTCGACCTGTTTTGCCCATTTTACAATCGACCAGCCCTTCTTGGTAACAACAGCTTCAGAAAAAAGATTTCTTTTCAAGTCTGGAACAAACAAGACATTCGTGATAATCGATTTATGCCACTCATCTTTTACAAATTTTTCAATCTCAATATCTCCCTTTCCCATGACTGTAAGTGACACGTTGTTCTCGATTACGACGGTAGTTCCTCGAGCGACATCAGACATATTGGTAAAATATTCAGCCCGATACGACATATGAGCTGATGCTCCGCTGTCCATGATCCATATATCATCCATATTGTTCACGCCTCCAGGAAGTTCTACGTTGAAAGCAGAATATTCCTCCTTGTCTTGATCTGGTGGCTTCTGGTTCGGTTTACTTCTACAAAACCGTGCAATGTGCCCTCTCTTTCTGCAACGATAGCAGACAACATTGGACTTTCTCTCGGGTTGGCTCTGGCTGTCCGACTTCTGTTTACTCAATCCAACTGTTGGTGACTTGACGTACTTTGTAGTTTTATGTGATTTCCCAGATGAATTCTTCCCAGACGATACTGCGAATGCGGTTTCAAATTGCTCAGTCAACGACAAATTTGCTTCTTCGTCGACTAATCTAGCTGTTAGATTTGCCAGCGTTTGTCTGTCTTCGCTAACTGACAACCATGCTTGTCGAAAATTCCGGAATTTCGGTGGTAAGGTGCTAATAATTTTTGTCATTATTGCCGCATCACTAACTGCTTCACCAATGTCCTTCAACTTCTTTGCTAGATTTTCAACGTTAGCAATGTGTTGAGCAAGGCTGTCGTTGTCTTTCATGCGATACTGGTGGAACCGTTCGTGCGCGATCATCTTGCTGGACTCAGATCGTTGCAAATAAATGGAATCAAGCTTACCCATTATCTGATGAGATGACTCACAATTCTCAATCAAAGTAACCTGGGAATAGTCCAACGCAGAAGTCAAGATAAACATCGCTGTTGCATCGCTCTTTACCCATGTTTTCTGCGGGTCCCCTTCTGCTGCCGGCTTCTGCTCAATGCCATGGACAATTTCGTATAATCCCTTTGCGCGAAGTGCACAATTCATTTGAAATCGCCACTGGTTGTAGTTATTGCCATCGAATTTGTTCAAGCTGTTCAAATCTAACCTATCTGCCATCATGACTTCTCGGCTGTTTCAGCTTTTAGTGACACAATTTCATACGCGACTCACAAGACAAACTTGTTTTATTGACGACCGACGACAACACGCCACGAGTCTTACGAATACGAACAGTCAACAACCGTTTTCACTACACGACCACTGTAACTTTCAATAGCACGTTTTTAGCGATTCGAAATCTGACTGACAAATTTCACTAGGCCACAATTGTCAGGATTACTGACTTTACTCGTGTCCTGGGCCCATAACCTTTTAATTAAAACGACTATATTAATAACTATTCGTTTCTATATTTTAATTAATATACAAAAAGCACAGAGTTTCAGTTTGTGTCACATGCATTCAAAAACACTTGACCTCTCCCCCTTCTTCTTCTCCAACTACTCCCGTTTTTTAAGTTGGTAGCGCCACGCCCTCATCAAGATGGCGCCAGCATCGAAGCGCGATAATTCAAATTACTCAATAAATATAATGAAAACACTAGGACACCTAAAATGGGGCGCAGACAAGAAGACATTATTACTCATATACAAAAGCGTAATACGGTCTAAAATCGACTATGGAAGCATAATATACGGTAATGCAAAGACAAGCACTCTGAAACAATTAGACCCAATCCAAAACGCAGCAATAAGGATTGCATCAGGAGCATTTCGGTCAAGTCCTGTACCTAGCATCCTTTGTGAAGCTGATGAACCAACATTACAGTTGAGAAGAGCCGAATTAACGCTAAAATATGTCACCAAACTTGCAAGCAAACCACGAAACAGTGCCTACAACTCAATCTTCTATACCACAAATAATACCATTAAAATCCTACAGTCCACTCCGTTACACGAGAAAATACACAACATACTGAACTTATTAAACATTAGTATCCCAAAAATCCAAGCCACTCACCATCCTGTAACACCTTCATGGATAAGAAAGCATCCAACCATCATCTCTGAATTTTCAAACTACCTCAAAACACAGACCAGTGAAGAGCTCTACCTACAACTATATCGTGAAATACAGAACAAATTCCAGAACTTCAAATCCATCTTCATAGACAGATCGAAACAAAATGGAAAAACAGGTGCAGCTATAATAAAAAATGATGACTACCAAAGATACCGTCTACCAAATAACACAAGCATTTACACTGCAGAACTATTCAGCATGTTGAAAACTAGTGAAATCATAAACCAAGAAGAACACGAACAAGAAAATTACGCTATCTACACGGATTCACTAAGGCCCAGTATTTCAGTGTTCGGATTACGAAAACTGTAGATTAATTTTCGTAGTAACGATTGTAAAAACAGTTGTTACCATAGTAATTAAGCTTCGTTTAAGTAATCTATAGATTAAACTGAGCCTGAAATACTGGGCCTAAGTGTAATTCAAGCCCTTCAATAAATGTATACAATAACATCAATGATACAACAAATCCAAGAAAACATACATAAAGCAATGCTAAGAGGAAGGGAAATTGTAATTGTGTGGATACTATCTCACAGAGGTATCCCCGGCAATGAAAAGGTAGACCAACAAGCGAAGTTAGCTCTGGCAGAAACATCAGAACTCAACATACCAGTACCAACACACGATGTAATCAGCCCAATACAAGAGAAAAGAAACAAAGACTGGAACGCATTGCAAAACAACAAATTAAGAACAATCAAAGATGAAGTAACTATGTGGAAAACCTCTAGTAGCAGAAAAGAGCAAGTGGCCATTAGCAGACTAAGAATCGGACACACAAACATCACACATCAATATATTATGAAGAAAGAGAACCTACCACTATGCCTACACTGTAACCAAAACCTAATAGTGCAACATATAATAGTAGAATGTGAAGAATATCGTACGAGCAGACTAAAATACAACATACCAACCACCCTCAAAGAAGCGTCAGGTAACAATGACAGCATTATAAACAATGTGATAGAATACTTAAAAGACACTACATTACTTAACAAAATATAACTACTGTAACAAAACATTAATGTACCCAGGTACTAATAACCATAGCAGTTGATGCACCTGAAAAAAAAAAATTTTAAAAAAAAAAAGTGAAATAAAATTGCAAATAAAATACAAAAGTATTTATTACGTATATAAAAACTTTCATTATGTACAAAATCTTTACAAAAAGTTTGAGCAAATAAGAGGATACATATTTATTTGTCTCTATTTGATTTTATTAACTATTGCACTACTATTCTATATTTATCACATTCATCAGTTTATTCTAATAAACATCTTCATAAATCAAAATAGATATTTTTGAATTATCTATTAAGACTAGCTTGCAAAATAAATAAATATTATCTCAATCTCTAATATACTCTAATATACAAAAATTAATCTATGTGTTTTTAGTCAGTATTTCATTCCAGTATGTATTGGACAAAAACAAGGAATTTAATATTTTTAGAATGCAATCAATAGGCTATAGCATAGAACTTCCTCATTTCCAGCACATAATATGTGAGCTAGTTTTTTGATTGAATTTAAGAAATGTCATAACTGAATGCTAATAGAAAGAGGTTCAGAGATTCAATGATATAAACCGTCAAACTGAAAAAATGAGAATGGATATTTTTGATTCTATCTGAGCATGAATTGTTAGAACTCGAACAATTGGAAAATTTATTATGGGAGGTAGCAAAATTAAACCGCTATTTATACTATCCGAACGAAATTTTACGTAATAATACAAAGCATTAGCGCAGCTATATTCTTGTCACTTTTTTATGGAATAACTATAACGTGCGCAATGAATAATTGATATGGTCATGAAAAAGATGCTGAATACATAAAATGAGTTTGACAATAAAGATCATGAATATTCATCAATTTGATTATATATACATCAATAACAGACAATATCAGATTGAAGTTTTTCAATTTTGCTTATCGGCCATTTGCCATTTCAATTAAATTTTATTATTCAGTTTTGACGGTCAATAAATAATGAATTTTATAACATCAAATGTGAGCATAAAACATTGACCAAAAATTTTCTGTACAATATTCAGGCATATAGTTTAACTAAATGGACATACTTTTTCTCCTAATCGGCTTACCGAAGGCTTATATTCTTATTTTACAAAATTACAATATTTTACATTGTTTTTAATATTGTGTGCTACCTTAGAAAGATGAGGAGAAATTATTCATTCTGATATAATAGTAACTTATTTAATCTGTATAAAAATTGCATGATTTCCGGACAAGTAAAAAAACTAGTTTTACTAGTCCTAAAACATTTTTTGTACTTGTGTATCAATATTTTTTTGCCAACCATCGAAATAACATAATCTGCTGAAATTTTTGAAATTATTTTTCGTACTTGAAAATTGATAATAATCTGTGACACGACATCACTAGTAGAGACAAGGCTCAAGTACATATATGTTATATACTTGTGTCGCAACCGGATCGTGGCAGATTCCAAGCTTCAATCTGTGCGGCGGTCTCAGATCTCGTAAGATTGACATCAGAGACATCTTATGCTACCAGGGTTATATTTAAAACGTACATTTTATAAGCTCCGAGTAATGTCTGATCTTAACACTCTTTCGATAAACCAAACATACAGGCAGAGATTCGAACCTGGGTTCATACGTCACATACGTACAGTAAAAATAATTTATCATTATTGTAACTCAAGCAAACTCGCTCATGCGCTGAAATAACATTTATTTTTGTACTAGGAAATAAAGTAAGATTCCGAAACAGTTGTAACAGAAATAATACGCCTATTGCGTATCCTCAGTGGCTTCGCTCTATCGGTTAAATTTTACATCTACGAGGTGTGCCGTCAAAAACGTCGAACTGTCAAACTTCATTTTTGTATGTCATATTATTCGATAATCATGGGCATAAATCATTTATTTAGAAGTTATTGTGTTGTTGGATGTACTAATACTAAAGCAAACAGCCGATAACTAATTTTCATAGATCTCCAGGAAGAAATTATGAAACAAAACAAAGAGAAATGGGGATAACACCAGTTAAACGACTGTGATTTCATGCAATAATCCATAAAAATGTATTAGATATCATTCAATTCTCAGTATCAACCGTCTTTAAGGGAAGTTAAATATTATAATTGTAAAGAAACTCAATAAATACTACTCAGTTAGGTTTCTTAATTGACTGAACAGTCACATATATTCGTCTCAGAATTCTTTACTGAAAGCACCAAATTTTTGCTTAGTATTTTTCCTTCTCAAAATTCAAGAATTGTTTTAAAGATAAATAAGATGAGAGAATCTCTTTTCCCCAAGGATTTCGTTCAAATTCTGTACGTATATAACATATTATGAATCTAACTGTAATTGATTACCTTTAGATGAGTCATATAAACAATAAAAAATAATAATATGACTATGGTTGATTTGCTTCTTTGAGAAAATTTTTGTCTACAAATATTGTCATAAATTAGGAATAGAAATGGTACGACATGGATTTCATTTTGATTTTAAAGCAGATTGACATATTTCAAAACATTGACAGGTGACATCACACCTCGAAGTTGTGATTTTTGAATAATATGCGGCGCTTTCGTCGAAATTTGAAGATACGCAACAGGCCTATAACTCCGCAATAGTATATTTATTATAAGAAAAAAAAAATTGCATTTACATTCAAGTGGTTGACAAAAAATTTTGAATGAGCAATTTTGATACAAAATTATAAATGGACAATAATAAAAGAAACAAAGAAGAATATACACATTCCATTATTTCTCTTAATCTATTCAATCAGCTTTGAATAACTGGTATGCTATTGTCAAAATATTGTAGTCTTCTTCCAGGTCATATGGACTTACATTGGTAATTTTTCAACGCAAATTTCTCAAGGTGGGAAATTTTTGAATGCTTTCTGCTATTTATGGTTTATAAACAAAATTTCTGCAAAAACTATAATTATAGTGAAATAGAAACGCTTTACGTCTACCATCAAGATAAATATTCAATCTTGTACTGCTGAGAATAAAGTGGATCAGAAGTTTCTTTATTATTGATGATATTAAAAATTTGTAATGAACAAAAATGCTCTAGACCTAGGTAGAAATCGATGACTATTTTCGAGAGCTTATAAATGCAAAAGGAAACTCCTCTAGAAATTATTGCAATTGTGGAGTGCGACAAAAATATTTTGCGCTTCACATGGTCTCTTATGACAACAAATCTGACGGATTTTAGGCGATTACCAACTGCACCAGATCAGGTATAAATTTCTTATCACATTCGACATCTGCACCAACGCTTAAAACCAGGTAAAAATAAAAACGACCTACTGCACCAATGGATTAATTCCCAGTAAACGCAGAATATGTACCGTGAGGGCTTTCCCTTTATCTGAATTCTAGGCCTATTTAAAATGTCTGAACGTAGATGATTTCTCAGTTTTGTTTTTGTTGAACTATTTTCTTATTCCTTATTTTGTTATACTGAAATATTTTTAACTGGGATATGATTACTTTATTTTTGTAAGACATATGGTCTATTAGTTTTTTTTCAAATAGATATATTGGAGTTTTTTACATACCAAATGATTGTTAAAAATTCCTATGTCACATAGAAGAGTATAAAGTGTTATAATTTCATAAAATAAAATCGAAATGATATTTAAATATTATTGAAATTAAATATAGACTGTCCTAAAACCCTTCGTATTAGCCACAGAAGTATCTGGATGACAGTCAAGTGCAGAGACTTTCGTTTGGCGCAAATGTCCATATTTTTGGATATGATTGAATTTATAACCGGATTAAGAGCTTTCCACTGACACAAATGGCATACGACCAACATTTTTATTGTAATTGTTTTGAAAGCTGCGCTGATTACATAGTTACCAGGTGAAACTAGGTGCAAGTAAATAGTTACAGTCTACTTTGATATGCGATTTCAGTAGTACGCAATAAAGTACTTTGTCGAGCACTCATAAAATTACAGAACGACAGAAAACAAGTCATTATGTTTCAATTGAATATGAAAAAATAAAAATTGTTTCGATTAACTGTTACACTAGTAAAAATTTAAACTGAATAATCTCTCCAGAGTTACAACAAAATCTTTCCCCTATCTTTCTTACAAACATAACAAAAAAATTATTATTAGCATAACGATCTGTCCCTGGGATTATTCAAACTTCACACGAATGATAACTTCTCGCAAATTATTGCGATTATTTTTTTGTCAATGAGTATTAATTTTATTGTAACAATAAAATAGAAAACTGAATATTTACAAAAGTAGAATAGAAACACGACTGGATTGAGAAATAGTGGCTTCTATTTGGAGATTTCTTTTATTCCTATTTAGCAGTTTCTTGAATTTAGCATCCAGTCGTCGGGATTTAATATGTCTCACATACACATTAAAATCAAACGAATATCAAAATCCATCTTTGTCTTCTTCTGTTGATTCCAGCGGCTTACTTCGGACAAAAGTTGAAGTACGGAAAGAGGAAACAATGTAGTGAAAGAAATCTGAAAAAAAAAACATATGTTGAGTCATTCAGCTAAATGAGGGTACATTTTTAATGCAAAGGATGTTTAAATTGTGTAGAATTGTATAGAATTAACAAGGGTAAGAAAGGAATTTTTTTTTTGTGAAAAGTACACAAAAGAAAATTGAATATGTCGGACATGGGAAGTATTGTTCACTTAATTATAGATTTTTGTTGTAAATTTTACTAGCAATATTGGTAGATGTTGGAATCATGTGTCATTTTTTTTTAATGAATCATGATGTTCGGGGGACCGACCGCACGTTATGTTCCCCGTCGGAAAACAGGCTATTCCCTGTCAGTGTTTTGCGATCAACTTCCCTAATAGAACTTATAAAAAAATTCTGGGTCACGAAGGACAAATATTAAAATAACCGGATCACGAAAGATAAATTTTGGAAAACACTATCATGGATAAAAACTGATTAGGTACCTATAATCTTTGTAATTCCTATAATACTCAATTTCATATGAAATGAGAATACTCTTTCGCAATAACATTCAAAGAAACTCTTTCAGATTCATAAAAAAAGGAATTTTACGGAGATAGAAGCAAAAAGAAAGCAAAAACAAAACGCTAAACGATTAAATAAATTAAATGTCCTGCAGGCATATAATTGCGTTTACATGGAAAAGCACAACACGAACAAAAAACATATTATTTATATTTTTCTCATGCAAAACACTGCTAGGCATTTCTACAAATGATGACTCGCCAGTGGCGTTTCACAAAGGAAAGGACTGGGACACCGAGCTACTGTGATCAATTTAAAATACTATGAGAAAGCTGCACTTTTGCTCTACTATGACTTTTTATTCGTACAAAACTAGTGTATGCATTCATTATTGTAATTTGTATCGAGTCCACTTGTAATGCAAATCAATTTTTTATTTTCTGAACTAGTTTTCCTATACTACTACTTTTTTGTACTTAAAATAATGAAAATACGAACAAGTTCTGTCATACAATACGTTTGATCAGTTTTTGCTTTGGGTTATTTTTTTATTATTATTGTTATTTATTATGAGATATTCAAACAAACAATTATTCCGATTACTGTCTTTTCGATGCTTTCAATTGAACACTTTTTATCTCTATTAGGAATTATCTACCACCAGATAATAAGAAGAATGATAACAAGAATTTGAAACTAACCGAACTCAATCATATTAACCTCAACTCAAATATACTTAATTATCAATTAACAAGCGTGTAGATGATTAAAATCATCTGATAAAGGAGCAGTATTAATCCTCACACGTTTTCAGTGTCGGATTGAGAAAACGCCCTGCAAAATTTGTTGGACAAAATGACCAAATTTTAGGAACAAATGATTTAACACGTCCTCAAAATCTTAAACAAGCAATAATAAGTTTTCATACCAACGTATTTATGACAAGTGCGGCTAGTCGGACTTTATATTTATAACGGACAACATTTTTTCATTTTATAATCAAAAAATCTCTCGATCAGTGTGAAGATCAATATGACAGTAATACTTTTCCAAGGCTTCATGAAATTGACGTGTTTAATTAGCCCTCGCTGAGGAACGTCCCCAAATCAATAATTTTGGCAAATGTAAAAGCTGTCGAACTCATCACAATGGAGCCACTCACAAAGATTAGAATGAGCGGTACCTAGTCAAGCAAAAAAAATTAAGCCCTGTCTCACGGACTATGAAGAAACATAGGTAATAGCAAGTAATCCAAACAAACGATTCGTTCACTTGACCTTTTGAAATATCAAAATATAAAAGTACCAACTGAAAGGACTAGCTAAAGATAACATTAGTTCAAATTCTTGATTTGAAATATACTCATTACCATTTAATCAAACAGTTGTGTGTCTGTAAAGGAGCTCATGATTGGGTAGCTTGAAAAAACCTATCCTCGTAATAGTACTGCTCTATCTCTATTCATTCAACATACTTTGAATCTAAAAAGTTTAAGGAAGCAATATATTCTATTAGTTTGGATTGCACATTAAAATGGAGCATTTCAAATAATTTTCAAAACCTAAGAGCAAATATCATTAATATAATTTTATTCAAATGTACCTGTGTGCCTACCTCACATCAATTCATAAGTACCCTAAAGTATGTAATATACAAACATTAGAAATAAGTATAATAAACTTCAAGCAGTGTGTCCTGGCAGTAAAATGACATTAAATAAGCAATAGTAATAAATAAGTAACGCATATCCCCTACCAAGAAGTAACATTCTACTGAATGAGCTACATACATACAACATCACATACGCCTTCTTCAAGAAATCCCACTGTGACATCTCGACTTTCATGTGCTGTTTTCCATTTTATTTATTTTGCAAATACTTAGCTTGTACTTTCAGATGCGTACATGGTCAATTTATAATCGGGGAATTTTTAGATTCTCCATATTCTCAGGTATTGCATTAATTTCTTTCAATTAATTTTTAACTATGTCCCTTAATTATTTATGTCATCTAATTAGTTGCGAATGTTTTCTAATTTCATCATATAGTAAAGAAAGTCTGAATTGTTGATTTGTAATTCAAGACATAATTGTCTTAGTTTTTGTTCTAAGTGTCAACATACAAATAGGTAAGAGAATTCTGACCGTACTTTATACAAAATGAAACAGAAATCAAATGAAAATGTCCTTGTAGTGAAACATCGTTGTCCTTCTGTCTTTATCTAGACCAGGATCCAGACAATGGGAAGATTTGTCTAAAAAAATTTGAAGACGGCTAGGGCATGATAAAAAAATGTTGATAATTACATTATCGCGAATAATGAGCTTAGAATACGTTCCACTAGGCAATCGCAACGATTTGCTCACGACTCAACTTATGCTGGCTGTAGTTTGTGTTTCAATATACAGGATGTAACAGAAATAAGTACATTAATTTTAACCAGTGATAGAACCCGTTAAGGATAACAATTTTTCAATAACTTTTTCTCGAATTCTCATCTTTCTTTAGCATTTTTTAACCCCTATAATTTAACGAGTCGTTCAGGTGCATAATTATCGGATCCAGTAGCAGTTACAACCCTGGTTACAACGAAACAATTGACTTCGACATATGGAGCTATCAATTCCAGATCAATTCCTTCAAATAAATTTTGGAAAAAATCGTCTAATTATTATTGTCACAAAAGTTAAAACCTGTGAAAATGTCAAGCTCTTCTATCTGCGATTTCGCGGGCAGTGTAGGATTAGTTCGGCGAATTTATTTGGAACGATTTCAGAAATGTCATTTTTCACTAAAAATTGAATTATTGTGGTTATGCTCATGTATTCATACTTATACATAATGATGAGAATACTATGAGATATTGAGAACTTATTGTTTACCTGGAACGTAAAACACCAGATGAAATTAATAAAATACATTAATTTATAAATGAAGCAGCTGTGAATTAGTTTTTTCTCATATTATTATAAACTTCACAGTCAGGTCGTTTCAATGAAGTATGCCTCGTAAATTGATCTGTTGAATAAATAGAATATTGTATCTTATATTTTAAAAAATATTCAAAATCAATAACCAAACTCAGTGTGATACATTTGTAGGTTAGGTTTTCTGTTTTTCAAGATTAAGCTCTTACAATTTTTGCGGTAATATTTTCAGTTGAATTATTCATTAAATTAATTATTTTAGAACTGCATTCCATTTCATATTTCACCGTTCACTTTAAATAAATCGTTGAATGATTTTCTTTTTATGTTTGAGAGCCAACAGTAATGAAGTAAGCTGAGAGCAGCAACTACTTCTTAAGTTGATCGTAGATGGCAGCACAATCTGATCCATATTCTAACTGTTACAGGCTGTATTCAGACTATTCAAATCAGCTCATCCAAGTGCAATGAACTCGTGCTGACAATCTAATGTTCAAGAAATGGACCAACTATTTGAAAATATACGTGAAATTCCTAAATAGAAATAGAATTTCTCAACAATAACATATAAATACGACCAATATACCAAATTGTTGGTTTCAGAGATAAATTTGATATTTCTTGCAACATATACAAAAATAGAATTATCGAGGTGAGCGAATATCAGTGTATTATTGAAATACTGTTATTCTTTCAGTTTCAAATGAATGATTGATAAGTGTTAGGAATTAACTATAAAATGTTTATTTTACAAATTGCCATAACGAAAACGTGCCTGTCATGTGCATATCATAAATTATCAGAATTGCCGTCAGGCGGGCACCAGGCCCTTCTTATTGAAAAACCCCAAAACTTTAAGTGTTTTTGCTTAAGCCCTTGTATTGTGTGACGTGTTATATAAATTTGTGGTCAAGTGGTTGACATCATGACTTAAAATAATATAGAGCAGTGCTTCTCAAATTACCAAACTGCACGTGGTTATCTTGATCCATATTATTTCTTAGAATTGTCAGCCCTCTCTAAAATTTTGTTTTCCACCAATAGAATAAGTATGTGATTTTAAGCAACCAATGAAATTATCAATTTTAGCCAACCCCCACTTCAACTATGCTCTGTTAAGTTAATAAAATATCATGCATGTTAAAAAATAGAACAATATCATTGTCAACCTCAATCTTATTCAAACATGATGGCAAAGTCAATCCATCAGAACTTTAGTTAGAGTTTTATTGTATGTATTTATAGTGCTTAATACTACAAAAGAAAAATTATGTATTACTAATCTGATTAAATAAACTATTTCTACTATAATCCAAAGAACTTTTATCTCAGCGTTTAATAAAAACATTTATACGCAAACAATAAGACTATGATGGTTTAAAGTTTCAAAATAATTATTTGAATCGACAGCTGTCATTCTTCCAACAAATGAGAAACATTCAGTTCTAACCATAGGCGCACTATGAAATTTTTGACCAAACTTTGATGAATTTCCACCCGATATCCAGGAGACTTACAGAAAAAAGTTATCAAGAAAAATTGTTAGGCTTGAGGAGATCTATTGCAGGTTAAAATTAATGTACTTATTTCTTTTACACCCTGTATAGATTAAAATATGACACCTGTATATAATTCCCGCTTTCTGCACATCTTTACCATATAAACTTTGAATATTCCAAATCTCACGTTCCTCCGTGCAGGCACCATGCTTAAAAAGGGATTGAAAGTTTTCTCTTGACGTATTAATATATAAATAAATATTTGTTATATAGACATATAATCTAGAATCAATCGATATAATTAGGAATTGAAAATACAAATTGGAATGTCACCTTTTCAATTAATTCAAATTATTTGAGAATTTCTGCAAAAATGAACTCAACGACTGCTCCAATCCACCTTGTTGTGAGTTTGAAGCAGTTAATGACGTCATCTATGACGCATTGATCTTAAACATGAACGCAAAGACCGCGATCGTCTTGTAAATCGATTAATGAAGCGATTTAAGTGTTGCTGTCGCCCATTGGAACGTACTCTAAATGTTCACGTATCCAGCTCTAAAACAATACAAACGCGAAGCAGATAATTATAGTAAATTCAATTTTTCTGCGGACAACACTTGTCACCGATTTATCAACTTATGTTCCTTGATATGAGAGTAACGATAAGATTCATAAGAATGAGAAAATCAGATCAATGTGATAAGGACTTATGTAAAAAAGGTTCTTTTAGAGCAAGATATTATGAAAGTATTATTGTCCCCTAGAATACACACAAACTTGATAAAGTTACATAAGAGTATTAGTTTGATTCCTTGATCAGACCTATGATCCTGTTTTCCTTATATATTTCTATTAGTGGTGGCTTGTGTACGGGCACTGTGGAGCTGCAGCACCTTCTATTTCCACTTGATAATATCAATATAATATATATTTTTCTTCAATTCTCCTTTATTGTTCTTAAGCATAATGTCAGCAGTCGTCCCTCAATTTATGAGGAAGACCCAAAAAAGTTTGTACGGAACTGTGTGCTTCATAGTTCCCGCAGAATGGTATTTGACTTTTATGCGTGTGCGCACACAAGCTGCACGCGAAGCTACGAAAGAGAGAAGAGCACTGTCGCTCTAGCAGTGCCGACTCTGGCACATGTCTGTTCCCTTCTACACAATTTTAAAACAAAGGCTTGATATTCTTATGAGCAGCACCTCCACTAATTTTAGCGTTGAATCGGCACTGATTTCTAGACAATGTATGAATTTATACTTACTTGTTCTAAGTACAAGGAAGTATTGTGGAACAGACCAAATTCACCTATCGATATTTTGATAGAAATATCCATTTTGAGCCTCCCTGAATCAATTTTGACTATTTTTGGCTTGATGTCGGTACGTATGTTCGTTCGTGCGTGCGTGCGTGCGTGCGTGCGTGCGTAACTCGCAAATTTCAAAACTGGTTGAACGTATAATGTTGAAATTTTATATTTGAGACTGGTATAGGGTCAAGTTGTGCACCTCGCATTATGGTTTCAATCGTCTGTACCGAAAGTGCACTTTACTTGAAACTTTTTTCGAATTTCTCTAATAAATCCAGAATGATCAACCGTAAGATGTTGAAATTCAGTATTTGAACTTGATGTTGTATCAGAATGGTTATCTGCTTTTTTTTGTGAGAATCGGCCAGGCTAGAAATGCACTTTACTTGAAACTTTTTTTGATTTTTTTGCATTAATATAGAATGATTCCCCATAGCATATTGAAATTTCGTACAAAGAACTTCTATAGCATCTTATAATATATCTTGCATTATGATTGCGATCGGCTGTGCCGGAAGTGCACTTTACTTGAAACTTTTTTTTTCAGTTTTCCGTTTAAATTCAGAACGATCAGCCATAGGATACTGGAATTTAGCATTTGAAGTTGATGTAGCATCTAAATGGTCATCTTCTATTTTTGTACCAATCGGCTAAGCCGGAAGTGCACTATATATGACAGACTTTTTGAATTTTCCGCATGAATTCTAAACAATCAGTCGTAGAATATTTAAATTTTGTATTAGGCACTTTTATAATATCTAGTTGTACACCTTGCATTATGATTGCTATCGACTAAACCGAAAGAGCACATTATTCGAAACATTTTTTGAATTTTCCGCATAAATCCAAAACGATTGAACGTAGATTGTTAGAATTCAGTATTTAGGACGATTATACCGTCTAGATGCTCATATCCTATTTTTATTGAGATCCACCGAGCCGGAAGTGCACTTTACTTGACAGTATTTTGGAATTTTTCGCAACTGGAAGCTCGACTGGAAGTGCACTCCAGTAGGACTTTATTTTTTAATTTTGCGCATAAATTCAGATCTGTTGGTAGTCGTAGAGTTTTGGAAATCAGTATTTAGGAATGTTGTAGTATAAGAATAATAGCTTACTGTTTCCATAGCAACCGACTTGGCTGAAAGCGCATTTTACTTGACAGATTCTCAAAATCTCTTGGGTAAATCCAATGATATATATGATCAAACACAAAATCTCATCGTATTATACATATATATATATATATATATATATATATATATATATATATATATATATATATATATATATATATATATATATATATATATATATAAGTTAGGATTAATCGCGACTGCAATTAGTTAAGGAGACAGACATATACATATGTATCCAATGATGTACAAGTAAATCACGTGATGTTCACGTCAGATTTTTCGACATAATCTATAAGAGTGGATTTCAGAGTATTGGTTCTTGGTTCTAGATTTTAAAGAAAGTAGAATTTGATTTTGAACCATTTGTTACTGCGGTATTTCTGTTCTAAAATCAATAGAAGAAAAGATACGTAAATCAAATAGTTTGGATTATTGTTTTGCTTAGGATTACAAGTAAACATGCATATTAATTATTAATAAAACTTATATTGTTTGAAATTATACTCCGTTAGAGCGAAAATGCCGCCTTATGAACCCTCATCCTTCGTACAGCCCATATGATCTAGCTCTAGCACAAGGCTCTCTTAGTTTGTTGATTTTAGTACATGTGTAAAACATCAACTGATCTAGATAGTTATTCAAGCAATACTCGTCAACAAAAAGCGAATTTCACTTAGACATACATTCCCCTACTTTCAACTGATCCAATAATGCAAGAAGTTTTGTCCGGGCAATTAAAAGCAGATGAAAGAGGCCAAGACGGGAGGATATCCAAAGAATGTTAACTATTTCTCCATTATGAGTGCATGCACGAGAATAATAAGAGGAGTTATTAGACTTAAGACGTCAACAAGATAAAGAGAATTTACTAATAAAAGACATACCTTGTTGGATCGTATTTGATACTAAAACCATCAATTTTCAAAACGTTACTCCAGTCATCTTTGTTTTTGACGTGATAACCGAATGAGATCTGAAACATAAAGAGAAATATTACTGTTTGATAACAACTAGAATAGTTATTTGTATCATGAGTTCAAGAAATTAAACGTATCCTGCATCCCAGCACTACCACCATCAGTACAAGCGTGTCAATTAAGTTTACTTGGTTTGAATCAAACAGATCGAAATAAGATTGAGTAGAAAATTCAAATTGTTTCCACTAATACAGGCCTATATTACCAGTATTGAAATTAGTTAGAAGTAAAAAGCTTAAATATTCTCCGATTAAAATTAAGATGAATATACCTGATCGTGAAGCTGGTCTCTTCTGAGGAACTTCATTGGCTCAAGATGTGAATGGAATTGATCCACAACTGTTAAAGGTTTTTTCAATAAATGTTCTGAAAACAAAAACACATCGAATGATATTAATGTCGAATTTGATATCTCCATGAACAATTTTATACGACTGCTTCAAATTTAATGAGCTTATGATTAATGGACTCACCTATGATGTATCCCATTGTGACATCGTCTGGAAAAAGGACTTTTTCGCATATCCGTATGAATTTGCCTTGGCTGAAACAAAAAAAATTCTACATTAGCATAAAGTTTTTCTGGTTGATATTATGGAATTATCAAGTGATTTATTTAATATCTTTTAGCTCGTCGGTATACAAGCTCAAATGTTCGGTCGTGCATCTGTAACAATCTCTGTTATAAAAATGTTTGCATATAAATTTTGGACAGATGTCGTAGATGACCAAAATTATATTGATGTATGTATATTACTTACTTACTCACTCATTTTCTCGATCGCTCATTGGTCTAATTTTAGTGGAGCCGGATTAGACGATTTTTTTCCCAGGGAACAAATAAAGGTCTAGTTGTTTTTCTGATAAGAACAATATCACCAATTTCATTATTACTGAGCGAAATCATTCTAGCAAAATTTCAACATTCTCAATAGATAAGCTGTTTTATTTTGAATTTTATTTACGTGTACAAAGTATAAGTATTGTGGAATCGACAAAATTCATATTTCGAGATTTTGATGAAAATATCCGTTTTGAGCATCCCTGAATCCCTATTTTCGACTTGATGTCGGTACGTATGTGTATGTGTGTGCGTTCATAACTCGCAATTTCAAAGCCCGTCCAATGTATAATACTGAAAATTTGTATTTAAGACTGATATTGGGTCTTGATGTGCAACTCGCATTATGGTTACAATCGCCTCTACCGGCAGTGCACTTTACTCGAAACATTTTTTGAATTTTCCGCATAAATCTAAAACGATTGAACGTAAAATGGTAGAATTCAGTATTTAAGAGGACAGTACCATCTTCTGGATTGTCTAGATGCTCATATCTTATTTTCATTGGAATCGACTGAGTCGGAAGCGCACTTTACTTGACAGTCTTTTGGAATTTTTCTCATAAATTCAAAACGATTGGCTGTAGAGTATTGAAATTTAGTATTTCAGTCTGCTGTAGCATCTGAATGATTATTTGCTATTCTCAAAACAATAGACTAAACCAGAAATACACTTCAGCTAGAATTTTTTTTAATTTTGCGCATAAATTCAGAACTATTAGCCTTAGAATCTTGGAAGTCAGTATTCAGGAATATTGCAGCATAAGAATGATGACCTTTTGTTTTCATAACAACTGACTGGGCCGAAAGCGCACTTTACTTGGCAGATTTTTAGAATTTTCTGGATGAATCCAAAACGATTAGCCGTGGAAGGATGGAATTTTGTGTTTGATTATCGTTTTAGTATATATGCAAAAAATATATCTAATGATGTACCAATAAATCATGTGATGTCCACGTCAGATTTTTTGATAGTATAATATGTAAGGTTTACACTCGCAGTAATACTATAAAAAAGATGAAAAGAAATGTATTATATAGTTTTATTGGCCAAAACTAATTTATTTATTATATACCAATCATAATAAAATTTCCAATAGTATCTGCATTATCGACAAGTATCCAAGGTAATCATATTATTTAATATCAAATTACTTCAAACTGTTCGAGGAATTAGTATGCACTAGATGCAACAAATCAAATTCTCGCATCTACAAAGCGACTTGGTTACACGATACCATTGACAATGATTTACAAATTCATATTTCCAATTTGCTATTATTGTGTAAAAGCGTTCGTTTCTTCAGATGATCTTGAAAGACGGTAGGGATGCGTATTCCGAGTAGGAAGCGTATTAATTATATTACCACTCATGATTAATAGCAACGAGCAGAAAAACGCTTGTGACATCTCAAACAAATTTCATAAATTGTTGTCATCAAAAATATGACTCTTCGGTAATAGCTATATTACTAACAAGAATTCAGAATAATTTGACATGAAATTGTCAAATTATTTCAGTCGCATAGAGGATGAAGTTGACTACACTCGGTGCAGGCGAGGGTGAGACACAGCCTTGTGCAGCTAACTTCATCTGTGACAATGATAGCTGTCCAGTGTTCGTGTTGCATACGACACTTTTTGTACCAAGTGCATTGAAGTAGCTCATTACTGAGCTTTTAGATGTTTTGATACTATCTTATCAATTTCAAAAACAATTGTTATTATATTTACAGTAAATTAAAACTACGAAATATAGCTTTTATATTTTCCACATTTTCTGTGCTGTCAGTTGTCACATTTACAGCAAATGCAAACATAACAAACACATGTCATAAGTCATTAAACAAATTTTCTGCAAATGTTAACTTGACACTATAATTATGGAATTAAAGAATACCAATGGCATCCATGATCCAAAGTCATCATTTTTCATGCGTAGGAAATTAATATTCGAAGTGAAATTCGATCCAGTACAGTCAGGATACTTTCGGTGCACGTGCCACAAACAATTATTTTTTGCACCAAAAATTCCCTATTACTTAACTGTTTTCAGCTTCGAAAGTTCTCAATTACAAACCATGGAAATAATTTTCAATAATTTCGCATTGACAAAAATTGATAATGTTTATTTTCTTTCTTAGAGAGGAAAAATTATAATTGTGAATCGTGGATGCTGCTGATGGCATTTTTTCATCTTATTCATGTCAAGTTGACATTTGAAAAGATATTTGCATTATGATGAAAAGTGTTAATTATAGTGTTTGCATTCGCTGTAAACGTAATAGCACAGATAATCAATGAAATAAATCATGTAAATTATGTTTTGTAGTATTGGATTGCTGAATATGTGATTGCAATTGAATAAATTCGTTCGTAAAATCAATGAAATGGTTTCAAACATTCAAATAAATTCTAAAGATTCGTGATTGGATACTCCAGAGCATTTATCATAAAAAATGTCTTATGCAACAGAGACACTAAATGATCGTTGTTATTGTTATGGATGAAGCTGGCTGCACAAAACTACGTCCTGATCTCTGTCCTCGGCTTTGTGGAGTGCAGCCAACCTAAACTTGGACAATAATATTGGTCATTTGGTCCTTGCAGCATAATATACTATCATCTCACTTTATAGTCAAATAATTGAATAAATATTTTTAGAAAGTGAAACATAGGCGTTTAACATGGGAAATCAGTTGTTCTGTGCGCATTGCTCCCCGAATTATCTTAGACAAAAAATTTCAAATGAATATTGTAGAGCAAAATTTCTGTACCGACTTGATAAGAAAAAGAATCATTTAAGCTACTTCATGATAGCAGAAATAAAATATGACTATTCCATTCGTAGTATTTATAACAAGGTTAACAATGCTAAATCGCCATAGAAACGGTGCATATCAGTGGATATTTGGACGTGTAGAAATACCATCGGGTATTACACTAGTGGTCAGAGTGAGTATTTTACTCAAAGATGTGGATACCTCCAATTTGTGCTTTTTTCGTATTTAATGGAATATTTTTCTGAATATCTTCATCAAGTTTATCTTCTGATCTATCACTAAACCTTTCTAAACTAGATTCCATATCAAGACGCAATATATTTCTTTACTACTCGTCAAAGAAAATGTAAGAAATTCTAATTTTTCAGTTTGACAGAAGTTTGTTTACTCGTTCCTATGAAAATTACGTGAGTTGTTACTAGATTCTTAGAAAACTAATTTGAAAAAATGGTTTGACTCCTGGAATAGTCCTCCATATACCATTTGTAGTTGAAGTATTATAGACTATTTTTGTGGTGCTATCACTCATGTTTATTGTGCTTGTGAATACCACTCGTGCTGCACACTCGTGGTATTCAAACGCAAGCACAATAAACATTCGTGATAGCACCAAAAGAATAATCGATAATACTTCAACTACTTATGGTATAATAAATGAATATTCACGGAATTGCATTTGATAGTATTAGCTATGAAATTATAAATAAGAGACGAACAAAAGCGTAACGTTTAATACGTCAGTGTCAGAATGATGATTGTCAGAATAGATATCTTCCGTAGGTAGTGAATATCAATTTTCTAAATAAAAATCTAATGATAATGACGGTAAATAATGGATGGTTCAATTTGATTTATTGTTTAAGATTGATGAAATAAAATAAAATAACACTAACAATTAAATAATGCAACAAATTAAATCCAATATGAACTACAACAAACTCAAAATATTCTTAAATTCTCAAATTAAAATAGATGTTCAAACAATCCTTCGTTTTGTGCTAAACAATAACCCAATCTATTGTAGAAACTTTGCCGAACGTTACTCAATTGCCTATTATTTATTTTTTGACATTCTTGTGTTATAGCATATTCAAGTTCTTCTATACTCTGGTATCTTCTTTTATTAACATTAGTTTTCAAATGACCCCAAAGAAAAAAATCGCACGGATTTAAATCAGGTGACCGTGCTGGCCAGTTAATTGGTCCTCTTCGTCCTATCCAGCTTCCAGGAAATGTTTGATTTAGATATTCCACAATTTCTGTTGTACTATATGCAGGGCAGCCATCATGTTGAAACCACACATTTTCTTCATTTGTTTCGGCAATTTCTGGTCCAACTATATTCATTAATAAATTCAAATACGATTCCGAATTCATTCTTGTAATAAAGAACGGGCCAATTATTTGATGTCCTGCCCATACATTTACAGATTGTCGATATCGTGTTCGGGACTGTATAACGTTATGTGGATTATTCTTGGACCAATACCGGTAATTATGACCATTGGGTTCGCCATTCATGGTAAATGTGTATTCATCTGAGAATAAAATATTCCTTAAGAAGTCTCTATCATACTTAAATCTCGTTCCAAAAGATGTTGATGATTTTGAAATTTGAAAGGAATGTATTTATGTTTCTTAAGAATTCTACGAACTGTCATAAAATGAATATTCAGTTCCCTGGAAATTTTCCTTACACTCATTGTATGTTCTAGTTCTATCAAAGAACATTTTCTTCATTTTCGTTGTAGTTCTCGATATTTTGTTCCTCTTTCTTGAAATTGAGTGTACCTGTCTTCTCAAACTTGGCAATGAATCGTTGAATGGTAGACATCCCCGGAATATCATGATTTCGCCCAAGAATACTAATATAATCACGAATTTGGCGTAAACTATTGCCAGAATAATACCATTTAATTATTTGTAGCTTTTCTTCATTTGAATAGTTATTCATTTTTGAGAATAACTTCTATATCGATCTTTTATTACAATATTACAATTTGTCAAAATGAATAATAATAATTTGACGTATAAAGCATTATGCTTTTGTTCGTCTCTTATTTCTGATTCCATGGCTTATACGGTTAGCTGTAATTCTGTGAATTTTCAAATTCTATTTCTGCTGTTATAAGACTGCCAAAATCTATATTTTTTTTATTGATTCGGATGCAGAAATTTCTGTTTTACTATATCCATTTCAAACTTTTTGTGTGAAATAATTAGAAGAGCAATGCGCAGGGAAAAACTGATTTCCCATGTTAAACATATATATATATATAGATATATATTACGTTGAGACACAAAAATATATTGTTGAATTGTTTTCAGCAATGTCGTCATCGCTGAAGACAGTCTTTCAGAAGTAAGAGACACGATCAAGTCAGTTTCTCTATCTTGATGTCCCTTTTTGACATTTCTATGTCATCAATTATTAATAATATAATAACATTTGAATAATATGATTGATAATTATTAGAAAAATGTGTTGTCCTGAATCGACTCTGATATCAAGCGTCATCCTTATTTGTTACCAATATAAATTTTTAGATCATATTGTTTGCACAATATTCAAGTCCTCATAAATGTAGCTATATCATGACAAAATTGACATAGAGGCTGGGACCTGTCTCGAAACTGTCTCTACGAATTGAAATTGGATCCCGATTGATAATACATAAGCAGATATCTTCAAAGTTTCATATCTATTTACTATTTTACAGTAGCGTAAGTATGATATTTATTTTTTGCACGATTGGGCGTTTTCATGTGTTTACCGGCCCTCTATTTGAGGTGGTATGTTGATTTTACCAGCAAACTGTGGTTACTATGGTTATGCTGACTTACCGCTCATGGGCAAAGGCGATAATTGAATATTTAGAATGAAATGTCAAAGTTGACAGCTGACAGCGAATAAACAATCATCAGTAGTAATTTAATTTGAAAAAGAAAATTCGGACCCATATTTTGGATCTTCCAATCGTGCAAAAGATTTTGTAAGCATCATGGTCAATAAGTACAGTACTGATTTCGTATAATATTTGGAAACCTCGCCAAGGCTCGGCCTCCAAACTATTATTCTCAATCGGTAAACTGTACTTACTGACCTTAATACTTAAATAACTATTGATCCAGGCTGGTGTTATATTTCTTGATATTCGTCAATAAAGGCTACTTGGAAAAAGCTGCAAAATACTTTCAATATATCCACCTATATCATCAATGCAAGCTTCATATCAACGAAAAGTTTTGTCAATATTGACTGAATTTCTATAAAACTACCGGTAACTGAGAACATCGATACCATACTCTCTAAATGAAAGCATCATCAAAAAAATTGCCTCTGCTTCTGAATTAATTAGATTTATTTTCACAATGTTAATGGACTGAAAGTGTATTATTGTGATTTCTCGGAGTTTTTATAATTCGGTACTGCCGCTCTACAAGATATACATTAAAAAGACAGCTATAGTAGCACGGCACGACTATGAATACCGTAACTGCTTTCCCAGTTGACTGAACATTGGATACCTATCTAATAAAATGAATAAATTGAAAAATTCGTAGAAATTTCATAATTTTTTACTCTGTTACTACTATAAAAATCAACTTGAAATTTACACTGAGAAAAATTCCTACTAACCACTATGTGAATTCACATACTAGGTATTAGAATATTCTTTTACAAAAGTGACAGCAAGCCTATTTTATAAATCTTAATGAATCTGTATTTTAGTTATATTTGTATGAAAGTTAATGAATCAATTCTATATCCCTTTATCTGAAAACTTGAATAGATTCTACAAAACTGTGCAATAGTATCTATAAAACTGAACCATAATTTGTATAAAATATGTTCAATGATTCATAACAATTGTATTTTATGAAGCTAAGTATTTATATGATGGCAAATATCAAACAAAGTCATTAGGAATTATATGATATTTTATTTGAATTAAATAATTACATATTGATGAAATAAAACCTATTGACAGTTTGAAAATAACTATAAATAATAATAAATAGGAATATCATACCAATACATATAGATAAAGAAGAGAACATAAATAATATATAACAATATTCTCTAAATGATATTGCTAATCTTTGAAGTTAAATACATGATAATCCATCGGATCCTACTGATTTTAACAAGGCTAAAAAATAATGTAAATGTTCTATGTCTATACACATATAACTCTAAGTTCCATTCTCGTCTATTTACACATTTTTTTTACACAAAATACATTTATTTTACTAACACTTTTTTTGAATTACGCACCAACATACACTAATACGCTTCGAACACAAGCCACACTCCCAGCCTACTACACTAACTTGCACTTTGAGAATGGAAGTTGGCGGCAGGAGCACTCGGGAGAGATGCATGTTTTATAAAATATCTATTAGAGTCTATACAACTGATTGTTAGAGATGAATTCTATCAGCTTGTTTTATACAAGTGAATATCGACGGTATTTAATTTGTATGTATTTTTTTTTATAATATGTATTGTATAAAAAGACTTATTCAATAACTAATCATGCATTAAGGGCCAAGGAATAATTGAATAAGTGTTATAAAAAAGGAATTATGAGACATATTCTTATGAAATTCATAAAACTAACAATTTAATACAATGAAATCTATAATAATCTTTATGGATAGATCTTTACTATGTATAAAATGAACTTTAAAAAATTTGTTGTATAATATCTTTTTTCTCAGTGTATAGTGCATTAACTGATACATTTCATTTTAAATATTTTTGTTACGTTTTAATAATCGCCCACGATTGCTTCAATAGATTCAAAATTGATAAATTTTAATGAGATTGTGCTCTGAATCTATCTTCCAAAAGAGAAAGAAGCACTCTGAGATGGTAAATTATGAGTCCAGAACTTGTTTACAGATACTCAAGTAGTCGACAGCGATGTTACTATTGAAATAACACGTAGGCGAGACGTTAATGGTTTGTGTTAGCTAATGGGAAGATCAGTTGAAGAAGATAAACTAACTTATGTTGTTTCCAAATGTGAAGGAATATAAAACTAAATTCAATTTGGGTTGAGTTAACTATCGCCTCGATAATTAAAGCATCTGATTTTGAGTATATGGTTCTCAAATCTACATATTGAGATTTTGAAGAAGATTACTGAATTGAATCCGTGAAGAATAACCGAAAATAAGTACTTGCTTCATGAATGGCTATGGTCGTAAAAGTTATTTTTCGTCTCGCTGAATAATTCACTAATTACCTCCACTTAGCACAGTCATAATCACATTTTATGCACTTCTTTTAAAATTTAACAAAACCCCATTAAGTGCAGCCATTTCAAAATAAAACTACATATGCGCTAACAAGTTGTTAACAAATGAACACGGTGATAAAATGTAGGTTTTATTGCACAAGATCAAATTTGTAACGCAGTACGCACTGCGGGCTGAAGGCCGCATTGTAAATTATTCATTTCATTTTGTCTTTTAACAGCCCCAGGTAGATGTGAACCTGTGAACAGAGCAAATATGACGCGCGAAGCTCATTTCGTTCCATACGTGGGAAGAAGTTAGGCCTGGTTTAATTAAATTTGGAATATTTTATGTGACTTCATATTGGAAGAGAATTTAAAGAATCTTTCAGGAATTGAGGTGAAATGTGAAAACTGTCGAGATATGCTTTTATAATCGATAAAAATTAATCAACGAGTTATTGAGAGAATTTTTTTCTGTGAATTTATGTTAGTAGCATTGTACACAACACTTGTCACACATTCATTTGATAGGTTATTTGCAGAATTCAAATGTTATAGCTTGTGTTTTGTGAATCGATTAGTCTCGTATCAAAATAATTGTCCTCATGTTATAATGAGTAGGTAACACTTTTTGCATTATTTATCATTGAATCTATACAGAAGAGGAACATGTGAAACAAAAAATATCCAATATCATATGTGGCTTATGTAGACTGAATGATGAATAATTTATTAGTGAGCTGAAGTGATATATTTTTTTTGAAAATTGGAAAAAACTAAGCATTTCTTGATCTAATTCACACATTTCATCAAACATAATACACTGTCCCTTTCAACGTTAATAGATGAACTGTTCGTATAGAATTAGTATTTCAGATGGGTGTGTCACCGCCCAATTTAATTGACAGCTGATTAGATTCCTGTACCGGTCATTAATTTACCACAATGACAACATAGATTTGGATCACGACCGAAACAGTATATGTTACCGGAATGTCTATTGGCTAGATCGATAGACACAAACCGAAACCCACAAGCGTTAGGATTCAAGATTACACAAAAAATAAATTTATTAGCTTGACTTTAAATATTGAGAGTTTAAAGTAGAATAACCAAAAGATACAAAATATTTTTATTAAATTTTGCATGCCTTACATAATAGTTAGGAGATACGAACTATGTAATATGATTTATTTCTGGTACTTGTTCAAAAACAATTTATGCTTCTTCTACAGTTGCCATGGCAACTTGTTGGAATACCAAAATGGACTACTTCTGTCTGTAGTGCAGTTTCACAATATAGCGTCTCATTCAAGCGAGAAGAATTGTCATGTTTTGAATGGAATATGATGCACAATTATGAAATTATTGCATGAATGAATTCAAAATAATTATCTCCGGGAGAGGAATTATTTACTAATATCTCAAGAAGCACTGGTTTGAAGAATATTTTCGAAAAAAAATACATTTTTTTCTTATTTCTGTATGCTTGATACACTACAATTTTTTATATTACCACTGATGAAGGATTCATCTAATGATTTTTACTTTATTGAAGTCCCTGCTTGTCAATGCACAGTGTGTATGATTCTGTACAGTAATTTTTCATAACATTTCCTCTTATTTTTGAAATTGAGGATATTATCTAGAACGAGAAACAAGTATTTATGGTAGCCATTGCATGCTAGATAACATATATGAATATTTTTTGTCAAGGCAAACGAAGACATTTATCACAAGTTAAATTTTCTGTAAGATTATTTTTCTCTACAAAACCTAATCCGGTATATTGCACCAAATTAATTTGCTGGTCAACAAAACATGATCATTTGAAGAGGATGTAGGCAAATAAGAGAGTACTGCAATAATCATTGAATGTGCCAAATATAAATGATCGAAATCTCTAGAGGTCCACCGATTTTGTAGGAAAATATATATTCAAAATCGAAAATTCAAATTTTTAAAATTGAGTCTTGAATAGAAAAAACTCATGATAAATGTTGGGGAGAACAAAATGTAAAAAATGTTTAGGAAAAAGATTGGATTTTAGAAATTAAAATTTCTAAAAGTTATTTACTGACAGGTTTTGACTACTTAGTGGCCATCATCAAAGTAATATCAGCAAAAAAAGAAATACTGCAAAGAACTGCTGATGAGCGTGACTGCGAAGGACATAAGCGAAAAGAACAAACTGTCTCAACTGAAAAAATCCAAAAATCATGTAAGTGCCAGCAGGTAACGGTGGACCAGATGGGTGAATTTTCCCTTTCCTGCTGACAGTTCTATGAGTTTTGGAATTTTTCAGTTTCATTTGTGCGTATACTTTCACTTATTGTTGATTGTTTTATATTTTTTCAAATCATTCGCTTCCACGCTCCAGCAGTTTTCTGTAGTTTTTCATGTTCTCGCCCATATTACTCTGAGAATGGCCTTCAAGTGGTCGAAACCAATCAGTAAACAAATTAACGAGATAAAATCGGAAATAATTTGATCAAATCTTGATTCATGAATTATCAAATTATATAAAGAATAGATTAGAGAGTATTTTTGAATATTGATTTTGCATGATCAAGGAAAGTTGGAATACATATGAATGTAAGGAGAATTCAAATCTAGTTTGAAGTGAACAATCACCTTTAATGATCAAAGCTTATAACTGGTATAAAGAATTGAACGGGATTTGAATTCTGTTAGGAACCAAGAAGAAGCAGAGAGGCCTTCTAAAACTGTTACTGGAAAAAAACATTGCTGCCGTCAATGAAATAATCGAAAAAGATAATAAAGCAGCTCATGTGGTAATGGAGCTTCAACTTAAAATTGGAACCTCAGCTATTAAAAAAATCATACACGATCAATTGCATTTGAATAAAGTTATCAGTCGGTTTATGACATATCAGCTTCTTGACTTTCAGAAAGCAGACCATGTAAGAATTTGTCATGAAATATTCCATAAACATTGATCAAATTTTATCAATTATTAGGTGATTTGAATTGTATACCAGGATTCCTGTGGTGGAACCACAACGACTTGACATTGACATTGACTTTATAATTATTATCAATTTACCATGCAGGCTGAACATGTTTCCGATTAGTATTTATCATAGAAACATGACAGGGATCAGATCAGACTATCTTTCTATAAAAATAATATCTAGATAATGATGACAAGGATTGAGAGTTCAAGACGAGATGGGAATAAGTCAATGGCGATTCGATATGATATTAGGGCTGATTTGAGAACAGCATCTTGTTTTAAATAAGGAACTAAAAAGCAAAAATCACAAAAAGAGAATCAACAATAATTGAGGATGCAATACAGCTTCGAAATATACATTCACTAAAGACACTTATGTGAGATAATGAAGTAGACAGATATTGACATTAACATCATTTCATCTTATTTCACAAGAAAAAATTTAGGCTATACTTATTCTGGAATTAATTTATATTATTAGTACAGTACAGACTATCATTATAAAGCTGTTACGAGATATTAAATTTACTGGTACACGATAATCTGTGCACATAATTCTCTTTGTTTTACACAGTCAAATATAAAATCAATATTGAATAAGAGAATCAATTTAACATATTGAAGAATTACAAATCAAATGCTGAACTGAGATAATCATAAGGTCAATTTTATATTGGACACTATACAGCAAAGAAACCATATCAATAAAAGTTATGGAATAAACAGTCAACTATCGATAAAACAGGCTAGGATCATAATCAAACGCACGAGCGGGCCGAAGTACGTGAGTATCCATCATCAATATAAAGCAATGTATTACGTTCCATGTGGTAATTGATATTCAAATTTTTTATTGATGATGAATCTGCCAAAATTTTTGTTGCCACAAGGGCGGTCATGCTGTCGTGTATAAATCCGCGGATTAGTAAAGAAAATAAATTGAATGATTCTATCATCGACATATTCGAGATAATAATTTCACTTGTCATTAAGATGAGGTAGCATTGTATTCGAACAAGAAAAACTAGATGGTCAAGTATAGATAATCGATATATGATAGCAGGAGATGACGTGATTTGTGATTACTGACACTTCAATATGCAATTAAAGTTAATTTCTTCAGAAAAGTATTCTTGTCAGGAAGAATAGTCTAGGAGCTATGCCCGCGCAATAGGCCGGAATGCAAGTTGTCATTAATAATCTCATTTGAACTAGTTTATTCAAAACTTCCTCAAGCAATCTAAATGAATGTTCCCTGACATCTATTACTTGCAATGAATCTATGTTAACATCTCTTGGAACAGAGATACGCTTTGTGCAATATCAGGGAATCGATATGAAAATAAACGACGAACCAACAACACAGAAACAAACTTGTACCTTATTTCCCGTACAGTGAATTCTGATCTTCAACCACACAATTCAGAGATAGCCTTATACTTTGTACTAAACTGGATTTAGATAAAAAAAATTAACATATAGTTGTACAGACATCTAAATAAAATTGTTTGAAAATATTCTATCTTATATTCAGAGTGATCAAAAATGATTGTCCGTGCCGCTTTGTTCTGATTTTTTCTTTGCCGCCTGTTTGAGATAGTGACTTTCAAGTGACATATGACAGTTCTTCTGAAAACACTATTCTAACCTAATAATTTGGTAGAATAATAATAAATTCTCAATAATCAGTCAATAATACAGCTATTTACTTACTTTTTTGTCTATAGAATCAGATTATGGATGAATCCGTCATAAAATATGCAAAATATACGCCATTGTGTTCTTGAAATGTCGGTATCGTAGTTTTTAGAGTAAATAAATTTATACTAACTTTATTCCATGAAGATAGTTTTGATCATAATGTAAACTTTTGCCTCTCATCTGTCAGACAATCATTATTGATCACTCTGTAGAAGGATGGATCAACTGTTTCTATTCAACATTTTGTAGTTTGTCGAATGTATTTAGATTTACCAATGTTTTTTTGATGAAATGACATAGGCTATTCGAAATTTGATTCATTTCGCAACTGGAATTCAGTTAAGGCAGTAAATCTGATGTTTGGATACTTACATAGTTTTTTCGTGATCAAAATCATTATTAAATTATTTTTGTAATTCTTGATGCCAAGCATCATGCAGATCATATTGTTATAGAAGTCTCTTTACGGTGGATTGAGCTGGATTCAAAAAGTTAATCTGTTATTGACTATTATTAAGCAATAAATTATTAAAAAAAAAAAATAAGAAACGAAAAGACACACAGAATTTAATATTTATTTGTACTATTGTATCAAAGATTTTGATAGTATGTAATAGCACAAAACATGGAAGAAAATGTTGAAGAGATTCCAGATATGTAACACCATTCACACGTCTGAAGAAAAGTTTAAACGTTCCTACTATTATAGTTGAATGTCGGTTTCACTTATATCAGCAAGCATTTAATGGAAACAAAGCCGATCTCGCGCCATTTTGTTCACTCAACTCCAAAATTCTTCAAATGCTCGAAGTTGATAATTAGGAAGATCAGCCAATTAAATGAGATAGGTGTATTTCGGTCTATGCGACATAAAGCCCAAGAATTTGGTTTTTGTCTGAAATCGTTCGACAACGTACTAACTAGAGGCCTTCTTTGCCGACTAAAAAGAGACGGAAAATAGTGCCTGTCTGTAGAATGTTGGATGTGCGTTGTTTAGCGTTCTTGAATGTTTTTAGGAAGTTGAAGAAGTGAATCGAAAACAAAAGGGAGTGGCGAGAAAATGGCTAACGAATGATGTCCGAGTCTATGACTCTATCTGATATGATTTACATTACGTAAGCTTCTCAATAGATTGAAATTTGTTTTCAGGAGAGCCATTAAACAAAATTTTTTAGACACGTGAAAATTATGGTATTCTAATTGAAGAAATAAAGTAGTGCTCTTCAATACTGTAACGGATTTTCTTAATTGAAGTCTGGAATATTTCGAGATAATTTAACAGCTCCTCAAAAGATGGCACAACTAGATTTCAGGCCAACACAGATACACAAAAGGGACCTCTCTTTTTTCCCCACCGTTTACTTAAGAGGACAGAGAATAAATCAAGCGGTCGGAGAGTACATAAAACGGAGCAGGTCAATATGAATCGGAGTGATTTGAATATCCTGTAAATAAATATCAGTTGCATTATTGATTTCAAGTGTAGAGTGATGGGAAGTTATAGTATATTGTTAGTGCTTTTCTTTACTTCATAAACTTTTTTTTATTTATTGAATAAATTTTCTTGAATATGGAAGGACATGCATTCATAAACAGTTCTGTTCGATTTGACAAGTATAAAATAAAATTGAAATGTTAATTGTGATACGCCGATATGAAGAGAATTTGATTAAAATATTATTATAAGCCTCAAAAATTTAAAAATTTTTAAAAAAATAAAAAAAGGTGAGTTGCAGAAAGATGTTTCATTATTTTGTGTACTAAGCTTCGTTTAACCAGTTTCTCATTCATAGTTTCCATATGATCAATTTTTTCAATAAAATTACTGTCTATGGATGTATGTTTCATGTATTCAAGATAAATTGTGATTTCAGAAAGCCGACACCATAAATTAGAACAAACACATATGTACCATGTAATGCCGCACTACTTCTTGATTGCTATTGAATAGCTATCGTTCAATAAGATACCAGACAAAGCTGAAGAGTCCCACATCTTTTGAACAGATGCAATAGCCTCGCTACTTTCAACATAAAATATAAATCAGTTATCTCCTGAATATTCAGGATGCAATAAATTTTGGGAACATTTGCTACAGTTTCAATAATTTATTAACAAAACCAAATGGGAATACAAATGTATCGCTCTATATTAGATTTTCGTGGACGTTACACAGAAAGCCTTTGAAATAAATTAGGGATTTAAAGTTGCATATGCTCTTTGAATTTAGATAACAGAACGAAATATTCACTAAAGAATACACGTTTTTGTTCTTTCTTATTGATCTTAAAAAGGTACCGTGGGTGGATCCTGTAGTTTGCCCGGAAAATACATATAGCTAATTATTACTTAAATAATTATTCAAGATAAATTTTGAAAGATTATC
The DNA here is from genome assembly GCA_963989225.1 of Dromius quadrimaculatus. Taxonomy (NCBI): domain Eukaryota; kingdom Metazoa; phylum Arthropoda; class Insecta; order Coleoptera; family Carabidae; genus Dromius; species Dromius quadrimaculatus. Next base: position 39,664,468 of record OZ022331.1, on the reverse strand, counting down.
CTCTGATGTACAAGCGACTTGGCTGCATAGACGAGCGTAGCGAGTGTTATTGAAAGTTCCGGAGTGCATTAGAGAATTTTTACAAGAATGTCTCACAACGTTTTATCTTCGATCGTCTCAATTTCCGTTAAATATAGCTAATTTGTCCTGTGTATCTTTCCTTTTGTAAATATTACATTGACGGCTGCTATTGGTTGCTAAAGAAACGATATTTTAGAGGATGAGTTTCAAAATGCTCTCCAGATGTCCAAAATACTAATAATTCCAATAATAAATCCTTCAACCAAAATCTTGCGCAATAGAATATGTGTGCAGTTAAATTTTTATTGCATAGATTTTCACGAAAGCCCACTTTTGATATTAAATATGTTGTAGAAAACTGTAACTTTTTGTACGATCGCAGATATATGAATGATGGAAAAGAAATTTTAATTTATTCCACTAGAGGCTCCAGTAATTATTCAAATGTGAAGTCTGTATATTCACGTAGGTTTATATAAAGTGTTGACGCTGTTGCCTAAATGAAAATTCAGTATATACTATAGTATTATTAACTCAATATCTGTCATCATTTCAAGAATCACCACATAATTCATGGTTTATTAATAATCGGAATATAGAGTTTTTTAAATGCACAATGCTAGAAACATGACAATCTAGGATTTAATGATTCACATAATATTTCTTGACTTGACAAAAGTCAGATTCACAAAAGCTGGTTTCGGCCTAGATCTTAAAAACGATTGGTCTAAACAATCAAACGTTTATCATGTATCTGTCTTGAAGCAAATAATATTTCGTGCAGCAGATCATAGTCCCGATTCGAATTTGATTCGCTTTGGTTCTCAACAGTCCCCGAATTATTAAATTTCTCCAGTTTTTTTCTAATGATGAGTATTCCTATTAATCGTACCCGCTCATCTTGCCCCATGTTATAAGTAAATATGTGAGAAAACTGACAAACAGATATATTAACGTCATCCAATTCATTGTCTTCAAAATAAAATTGTCTCATCTGCAGCATCGATATATTTGTGAGTCATAATTTGAACTGTATATAATTAATTAAATAATGTATAAATACATATTTTGAATTTCGAATATATCCATACTATAATATTGTATATTTCCCGACCTAAAGCATTATTTATATCGGATTAAATAACTTTAATTATAGCGACGAAGCCGAAAATTTTGTCTCATCTAGCTTTTGCAGTTCGGAATAACACCAGTTAACTTAATGATTCATGCAACTGGGATTAATTATTTATTCATATATCTTATCTATATTTTCAGAAATTCTTCATTCCCTAATAATCTGAAAACTGATAACTTCATACATTTTCTATTTAGTAATTATTGTATCTAATCTTTATTTGATTAGTTAGCATTTGATGAAGTTTGGATTTTCTGCCACTGTTCTTCTATTTAGGCTAAACTTTTTGTTAAGCTACAATTATTTTACGGATCTGCTAGAAAGAAATACGTATTAAAAGTGTTTATTTTGTTATATGCATATTCTTTTGAACAGTGTTAATAAAATAATAATCGTCTTCTTCAATGCATCTTTTCAAATATTCCAAATTGTCTTACCACTTTGAACGTAGATTCAATGTTTTCTCCATTACATACATATAATCCTAGTAATACAAGCAATAGAGACTTTGAACTCTAAATTTTTTCTGACTCGATGAAAATTTGAATGTAGATACGACGTACAATACCATATCAAAGTTGATGTCATTGTCATGTGAAATGCTTGGGAAATTGTTAAGTAACCTCGAAGAATAATTTTTACACAAATAACTTGAAAATTATGCATTGGAAGAACAAAAGTTTCATACAAAAGTTGTAGCTAACATATTTCTGCACTTTAGCTCATAAAACGACTTTCTAGTACAAAAATTGGCTGGGATGTACCACTTTGAACATGAGTACTTTTTCAAGTGAGTGAATTTTGGTTTTGAAGTTTTAATTACAAAATTAATGTAATTCTACAATCAAGTGAAAATAATTTTTAAGATAATTATGGGATGTCTCATCGACATAATGAAAAGTTATTTTTATAGGGGCACGGGTAATGACGGTATTTTAAGTGTTAATATTGTCATATTATTGAAAAATATATACTCAAAAACCCGTCCTTTAGTATGAATTAAGGCAGGTATTCCAGTTCTCGGTTTATGGGAGTTAAGCTACGATTACGGTAAACCACCAATTGAAATACCGAAGTATTCAATTCCAAAACTATATAATCACGAAGCGTGAATTTTCATTTTCAGAATGCTTCTTGTTTTTAGTTTCCAATCCCTTAGAATTTGGAGAAGTTATCGCCGTTTTAATATGAAGTTGATTTGCATTTTGGGGCTTCCCGTATTTCGGAAAATAGAAAACGGCGATAATTCTCTCATTTATCAACGGATCAAATAAGAACAAAAAGCATTTTAAAAGTGGAGATCTAAACTTTATGATTAAGGTTGTTAAGAAGAGGAGTGGGGTCAAGCTGTGGAGGGAACTCTGCTCTATGCTAAATACATAGGATAAACATTCATTGCCAACTTCAAATAAACAAAATTTCAATGATTAAAACTAATGGAAATGTTTGTTTTCCGTTGAAAATACATGAATTTGAATAATTTGGTTCCTTATTCTATTCATTTGAAGAGCTTCCATCCTTTGAAATATTATTTTTTCATATTTTAACAAAGCTGCAATAGGATATTTATAGTACGCAACGCTGTAGACTTACGGAAGTATTTTTGACATCTGACGTTTAGTATTGGTACTGCGTTTCATAACCAAACAAACTTATTGATGATAAAAAAAAATAATATCGATGGAAGAATAAATGGGTTACTCAATCAGTGTACCGTCAAGTCAGGGTAATAACAAAAAATCTTGTTTATTCTAATCGCACACACTCTTCCTATTTCATCTCACGCGACGACGTTGCCAAGCGTATGATAACTTGCTAAATTTTATTAGCTTTTGTTCAATTTTTTTGAGTAATAATTCAATTTTCTCTGAAACTATGAACAAGACTTTTTTGAAACTTGGTACACATGTTTATAAGACATTCGTAGATATTTTGACGATTTTTTGTAATGTTGTCATTTCAGGTAGTCGAGATAATGACGTATAAATCAATGTAAAACACGTCGCGTGCATTAACGCAATGTAATATCATATTACCGAACAGCAACTTTGACATTTTTTATGTCGATAACTAGAAACAAGATTGAGTTCAAACTTTGCCACAATATTCTTTACTAAACAAATAATATACTGTAGAAATTTGAGTAAATTTTTATATACTTTGATTATTGAATTGATTCTAATTTGTATAGGGACAAAAAAAAAATACAAACACGATTCACTTACACTAAATGCAGGATTTAGAACAAGCTTTCTGATTATTAATTTAAGTAATAAAAGCAATAAATGTATTTATTTTTTCTTGATTAGATACACATTCAAATTTTTGGACTGCAAAAATTCATTTATGATGATTGATTTATCGATTGATAGTTGTTGCAACTCACAGATAGCCAAGTACGATTTATGTGCTATGATAAAATTGATTCGCATTTCGGTCAATTAGAAGGCTCGAATTGTATTCACATAAGAGCCCTTGAGCCGTTCCCAACTGGAATAAATTATAATTTGATCACCTTCGATCATTCAAGTTAATCATTTTATTCATATTTATTTTTTTTCTGATCCAGTTTCCACATTTTTATAACATTTCTTTCAACGGTTCAGTTAACTTGACCTTAAAGTGTGTATTTAGCCTCTGTGTTTAGATTTTACAAAGTACAAAAACATTTGAGTGCGAGATTAACTCACTTTGATACAGTTAGCGCAATTTATTCTTAATTATACTTATATCTTCAAAACTTGACCAAAATTGAAAATGTACAAAATAAACCCCATTCCAAGTGATGCTCTGTCACACAGATTGTAAAATAGAACTTCCACAGATGACATGGAAAGACTTAATCAATAGTTTGCAATGATTGAAATGTTTATCTTACATGGATCCTAGTTTTAGTAAAAGAAAAGTCTTAAATTGATTTCTGATGTCTATTCGTTTTTGTGATAAATTGATTTGGTATTTGTTTTCTTGCATACAAGTCATAAATGTAATTTCTGGCAGCACTATTTTCATTTTAAATTCAAAAAGATATACGAAACAAAGTAGTTTCCACTCGGATAGTAAAGGCTTTGAAGATAGCAAGATAGGATGTTTGTTATTTATTAGATTTGAAAATGCTGTCGTCGTGTCGAACGTAGAGAGGCTGAGCTCCATCCACCCATTTTGTTCGATTTCGGAGCAAATGACCGTAATACAAATTGAATTGAAAGCGATGATAAAAAGCGGCTAGCATCGAATACTTCACACTGACACTTTCAGGCGTGAAAATCGAAATAGGATTAACACACCTTAGAGGGATGTCATTTTTTGTGCCTTCACCTTTTCCTTTTTTGAAAGTGGATATTTCATGAAAAAGATAAATTAGTATAATAAGTATAATAAAATCAAACTTTTATGATCATTTCACAATGAAACATTTTTAAATATTGTATAAAATTTGCTCGAAACTATTTTCCTAAAATCTATTCTATCAAGAAACAAGAAAAGTTGAAACCGTTTCAATATCATCTCTAATTTTGTCACACCTAAAATATAAAATACCACAATCTATTGGATATCTTAACTTTTATGTTAAGTATGTGAGACATTCAGATAAATTCAAGTTTCACGGTTGAATCTAGGATGTAACAAACATCAAACCTGTTACCAATCTAACAAAATCTAATTTACTGTCAGTGTAGAACCAATACAGGTGGAAACTTCAAGTTAGTGAAGGCCGCGAACTTTCAAAGTATTTGTTCTACTTAAAACTACTCTGATTCTACTCGTCCACTCCTCTAGTAAATTAATTTATTTACAATGTAGTACTTTTCAAATTACCCCAGATTCTTCATTTAACGAGAATACAACAGATGACTGAGTGATTGAGGAAAGTACTTTCATAATTGAATGACAAGTATTTGTTCTTGCTTTTAAAAATTACTTTGGAGGCAATCAATTTTAAATTATGAAGGATGTATTGACTTTTTCTAATATTACGATTACAAACAGAGCTTTCATAGAAAATTAGGGATAAATATTAGATGTTCAAGAATTGAGGAAGTCAACTATTTTCAATAATAATTCTCAAACACTAAGCTGCCTATTTAAAAATGTAATTAAATTACATTCTTGATAAAGAGTGAATGAAAAAAAAAACCATACATATGATATTTTGTTTTGACTAACAGGTTATGGCAGAGAAAAGCATTAAAGTGCATTAAATTTTGCGAATTTTGATGCTAAGGTAAATCACCTACTCACAATTTCGTTATATTATATTCAGAAGTGATGTGAATATCCAATTTTCCATTTATATTACTGAATATGGATTTTATTTTAGGATATAATTTGCTTTCTGGTAACCGTACGATATCTATGTAAAAGATTTCTGCAATTCTTGAATATGAAGCTAGTCAGACCACTTCTTTTGGGACAAATTGAATTACTGTCTCATATCCAATGAAAGAAAACAATAAATTTCAACATATGGACAAAGAATGGAGCGATACTTGAGATGAAGATTTCATCTATTGTTCCATAAAATGTGTTCATCCAACGCTTGCAAGAAATAGTTCCAGAAGAAGCGCGTTTCTAAAAAATTAATAAATATTTTGATAGATTTTATCCATGATTCCAAATATATTATTTTTTGAAATCTTATTGGGATTTGCATCATTTTTATTTTTGAGGTATAGGTCGTAAGATTCATATTCGATTCAAATTCTCATTTATTTAATCTAAAGCTGAATGTGTGTTGAGAAGTTTGCCATTCATGATGAAGTAGTACCTATATTTTTAGCCCCTTCAACTTGAAACAGTTCATTTCGCTTTGGTCTATCCTCCGTGCGAGAAGTATTCTCGCGCACATATTTACAAAATTTGTGTGGTGGATGATAGATATCTGTGCATTTATACTTCTTGAGGGGTGATGAAAGTGAGTACTGGTATACAGTAGGTGGCCAAATTATTAGCGAACAAATTGGATTCATAACATTGGCAACAAATGAAGGACCGCCCTTTCTGTCAAATAAAAAAAAAATATGACAAAATAAATATTCCGATAATCTGGCATTGCGAAATATGTTTTGAAAATTAATAGGAAACGGAAGACTATACTTTTTTTCTTCCATTGGGATCAATTTGATCCAGCTTGCGAACTTATGACATGAAGATACGCTGAAATGGGCTTTATACATGCAAAAGAGGTAGTGGAAGAACTTGTGATATGCTAAGTTCATGAGCTCTGCTAAGTCCGCCCTAACAAATAGTGGTGCGATTTTTCTTTCTTCTAATACTTTTATTGCACATAAGACTAGATATTTGCTCCTCCGCCCTCCCAAATACATAAGTCGCGAGCCGCTACTGATCTGTAGAATTTATTCATATGGTATTGTTACTGATATCACTATTATTGATTTCAATGAGTAGAAACATTAGTGGTTCGCGTCATTTATCAAAAAATGCCATGGCTCTATATTGCTTGCTTTTTTTATGCTTTCAATGTTTTTCTAAAATTAACACATAAAGTAATATTTCAACTTCCACATGAACTGATGATGGCAGGCCGTTTCGGCGCCGAAATGTCCAAATATAACTAAATTTAAGATTACTGCTGTTATATAATCTCTTACCAAGTATTCTTATTGTTAAATTTATTCTTCTTCATTTGATTTTTCCTTTTTTCAAGAAAAAAACTCACTTATTGTTTTACTATCCCAATCGAACAGTCTTATATATAAAAAAGATAAATTTAATTTAAAAACCAATAATTTGTTGAAAAAAAGTCAGTAAAAATAGAAAGTACAAAAATTCATATACTGTTCATAATAATAATTTAATCACCTACTATATGTTTGAAATAGTTGTGCGTGAAACCATAAAATATACAACATTTTTTAGACTATTTATTAAAATAAGTGAGAATCGCAAGTTTCTTATTGAACTTATTTTGTGTATAGCATTATCTAATGCTGCAATTCTATTCATTTCATAAATAATAACTTTACTACATTGTTCATCTTAAGTATTTTTTCTTATTTGCATACTGTGCATTTTCATTTGTACAATGGCACGTCTATAATTCTCCTGAACCGAACTAATATGAACACATTCTATTTGACATGAATAGGACCGCGTCCGTCAGACGCATACCTCAATTTCCATTATTTCATGCATAAAAAATAGATAACAAGGAGTCTCAAGTTCCACTAACAATAGTAGCAAAATTCATCATTTGTGATCAATAAATAGTACCTACATTCATGGCGCTGATTGAATGCGATCTCTATCCGAAATTTGATGATAAAATCTATTTTTCAATATTCTTAATATTTAACAATGATGTAAACAGGTCAAAATAATAAATGAACAATTATTTATTCAGTTTGAGTTATCTCACTTGGGTGACCGAGGTATCGAAACGTTCGTATATTCACCCTTGCTATTATTATATTTAGGCCTCCTCATTCTCTCTCTATTATATATGATTTCTAAAATTAACGTCATCCAAAAGCGAATATTTGGATGAAATTTGGTTATTCCATGGATTTTTCCTAATCAAAATATGTTTATGGAATGAGTAATGAAACAGAAGTTAAAAAGTAAGATAAGGTCGCCAACCGAGATATTTTTAATTTTTTATATAGTAGGTGCTAATAAAATAAATTCATAATATAATAAATTGCACTCCTATAACAGCTCTTGCAATATGATGATGAAAATTTTACTCATTCTCATGCCTCCTTCACATTCTAGTCTGGGATGTCTGGTCATCTCAAAATATTCAATTCGTAATAGTTATACAACAATTAATATAAATTAAATTAAATGACAGTCAAATCACGTTATCAGGTCATTATTGCTTCTGTCTGCAAATCATCAATGAATATTTAAATAATATTATCCTTACTAATATTATAAATGCGAGAGTCACTCTGCATGTCTGTTACGCTTTCACGCATAAACCACTCAACCGTTTTTGATGAAATTTGGTACAGAGATGAACTAGAGCTTGAGAAAGAACATAGGCTACCTTTCATGGCGAGAGGTTAAAATATGGGATGACAGTATATATGGAGATTAGTCATTTTCGAAGATAAAATAATGAAATTTTGTATTCAGGCATCAGGCACTTGATAATAAAAGAATAAACATTTCTTTCAGCGTCTTTGTGATTTCGACCTGCATGGGGATGAAATAGGAGATGAAAGTTCGTGTTGAAATCCAAGTGCCTGCGCAGCGCGGCATAGTGAGCAAAGTGAGCTCGATCAACTGAAGAACGTCGTGCGAGCGGAACGAGATTGTTCAACGGTAAAAGATGCCGTGCGAGCGAAACGTGCTCGGTCAATGTTAAGATGCCGTGCGAACGTTGCAAACTCAGTTAAATGCAAGCAGCTGAGCGAACAAAGCGACGTCGCTCAACAGTGAGCCCCCTATAGGAACAAAGCGAATTTGGTGAACTTGGATTATTCCCAGCACATGCATATTCATTTCACTGTTACATTTTCATTAGGTTCATATTCAAATAGACAAGTTAGGTCCAATATAATAACAATTTCTATATAATCACTTGAATGAGCATGTCATGTGGGATTCATATATTTATTGTATAATCTTTAATAAATTAACAAAAAAGAAATTAATATAAACTCGAAAGACATTCAGTGGAACTGCAAAGTCTCGGCCAAATCTCCTATTTCGATTGATTTCCTACAAAAGAAAATCTTTTCACAACTTGACATGTCCTTATCATTTCCAGGTTATAAGGTCCTGATATAAAAAAATAGGCTCAAGTACCTTGCAATCTGAATTTATCCATTCTGTGGCGCTACGAAGTACGCCGGGTCAGCTAGTGTGAAAATAAATGTCATACTTCACACTATTATCCTCTTCATTTTAGTGGTTAACTCTGTGGTCTAAATAGTACCCATTATGTTTGGTTTGATAATCCTTTGGTAATTAGAATTTGAATTTTGTGCTTTCTGCTTTCAAACCACCACTGCACTAATTCCATATTACGAAAGATTATTTGTTCATAATAATGCAGGGCTTAGTTGCAAGATACAAGCAGTAATTAATTACGGGTTTAATATTGCTCCGGTTTATTTTTCATCACAAATAAATACAAACATATTCTAGTTTATTATTAGATATTTTGCCAGTGTGTTTTGCTTTCGCATTTTAAATACAATCTTACGACCAAATCAGTTCAACATGAATAATTCAGAATTGGAATAGTTTTATCTGATGAGCGTAAAATGGAGTATACTTGAGTCAAATATTATGCCTTATCCACAATATTCCATATAAACGTCCAAATTTATCAGGCAAAAGTAACGAATAGATTATAAAAAAGGTAATAAGTAGTTCTGAGGGACAAATGATGAGTGATCTAGGATATTTATATGATACGTACTATCGAATTTGAGAGTAAATTCAGTAGAATTTAAATATAATTAAATAATATTCATGCGAGATTTAGTGAAGAAAATAGGAAATTATGAATTATTTGTAAAAATTCAATAAGTGCATTTGAAATTTTCACCTTTTACTATTATAAAAATACATTGAGAACCATCCAAAAAAAGTATTTGTCAGATTTTACTTGATAATTCATCAAAAACAATATTCACTGTAGTCTCCGATTTTTGATATTTTGAGGAAATATTATTCCTAAATTGGAATCAGTAAAAAAAATTACAATAGATGTGATAATTCCATTATAGTAACTAGGAAGATGAATCACATCATCACCAGTTTGAGCAATGATATAATACTTATTCGAATATTTCAAGAAAGTCCAGGAGCCGACGGTACCTCATCTTCCCTGATCGGACTTACGGTCAAATTGTATATGAATCGATCGGAAATATAGGGGTTAATAGGATGCCAGGCTTTATTAATCCAGGATCCTGTCCTAAGTGTCGGAAAGAAGGTTATTTCTGGTCAAATATTTCAGTGTCAACTTTCTTGCTAGAACTTACTATTGAAACAAGTATCAATCGATAGCGGAGATCAAGTACTCTAATACAAAGCCAGGATGCCAACCTCTGTCCTATCCGGGACAAGCAAAAAAAAAAAAAAACAACAATCGTAAGTTCGATCAGGGAAGTTGAACACGAAAATGGGTTACACTTAGGGATAGCTGCTGCCATCCCAAACAGGACAGGAGGCATCCTGGTCTTTCCTCAAAGTATCGATAAGTTTCATTCGTAAGATCTGTCAGGATAGTTGATTTCGAGAAAATTAGCTTTTTTTTCTCGAATAGTATTGCATTTTATTGTTATGTAGATACAAATTTTAATCATCTCACAAAAATGTCATATAATTTATTTGCAATCTAAAATATAGTATTTCTCATATTCTTATTTGAATAAACATTTTTTTATGGTTTATGGCGTCAACGTAGAATAAGAGATGTGAAAAGTAATGTATTTCAAATTATGGCGTTTTTATGCAGTCTTTGCAAAGATCATGGAATTCTTATTCAGAAAATGACAATATATGGAGGAGCCAGTTCAAATGCAGGTTTTTCGAATCATCTTAAATAAAAGATCAGGACAATCATCATATCTTACACCTATAAAAAGAGACCAAGCCGCTAGTGCTACTAGAGGGGATTTTTTCTTGAGCTTTCTGTATTTTTTCTGCTTACCACCTGCTAGGATAACCTCGTGTGCACATGAACGGAGGAAGATATCCCAGTGGCACTAAAACTCTCGACAATGAGCAACTTCTAAATTTTCTCTTGTTCCAATTTTTTTTTTAATTTGCTATATCAGCACTCAGAAGCAACCTATTTACAATGAGACGCTCACGCTTCTACGTGAGGACTTGATTAAATTTTCCAAATGATCTTCTTTATTTCTTGTACGAAATCTTTTAAATCGATATAACATAAAAAAGGACTGATTATCACTGGCATTAAATAATTTTATAAAACAAAAAAATTTGGTGTTTGACAGAAAAAACGCAAGCTGATTGTGGTGTTTTGATAAATAATGTAAATGAGATTGTATATGTGAGTAATTGATATGGTTGATGGTACAGACCCTTACGTTTGAATCTTAAGGCCTAGTTGCACAGTCTGGATTATCGGGCGGCCTCGATCTCGGCACCAAACTATCTGGATCTTTAATCCCCTACTCGAACTCGGCACTACCCTATGGATTGTGATTTGTGACTCAATCGTTCTGCCTGAGTGAGATTTTATGGACACCTGCGATTTTATATTAATAATAAACCAGATTCAGATTTAGCCGTACTTTTAAACGAATCTAATCACACCTGTGACATCAACAACTCAAAAGTCCTGCATATTGTAGATAAAATAATTTGTTTCCATTTGATGCTAGAAAATCCAATATCAAAAATACAAAAAAAAAATTAATCTTTTAGTGTGTTCTTTACATATTTGTAGGTATGTACGGACATATGCATAAATAAGTCTTTTTTTTAGCAATTTTTTTTATTCTGAAGTTTTATTAAATATTATTTGCAGTATTATTTTCAATACAAATTAATTTTAAAATAAAATATGGAGACTTATATAACCAAATCTTACAGGTAGATCGTGGCTTTATTTAATAATTGACGGTGCCGAGTTCGTGTGCGCCCCTCGCTAATCGGATTAGCATTGGTGCCGAGTTCATGTTCTTGGTGCCGAGTTCGTGTACGCCCGGTTTATCGTGAGCGTAGCTCAATTACCCAAGTAATAATAATTGTAGAAACAATTGTTACTAAAGTAATTGTGAAGTGATTGTTTTGACTTAGGTCCGATTGCACAGTCATTGGTTTATCCTAGGAACAATTGTCTTTTCTATTGTCACTTGGGTAATTAAGCTACGCTAAGATAAACCAGAGACTGTGCAACTGGGTCTAATTCGAAAGAATCACTTCTGTGATAAAACTGTCTTCCACAAATATAAAACGAATTGTAGGTTGACCACTGTACTGTAATTAGATTTATATAGTAACACTAAAAATATGAATATGAAAATTCGACGAGACGTTCAAGATAAAATATTTATATGAAATATCTGACCTAAGCCATGTAAGATAGTGTAGTTTTGGAGAAAATACATGACTATGATATTATTCTTCCATGAGAAATAATTTTGTCCAAAATTATTTTATTTTCATTGCAAGCTACCTGGATTTTTTGCGTTGGAATAAATTTTAATACATTTCTCTTTTCACCTCGACATACATTATCTTTTACAATAAAATAAAACGATATGAGGTGATAGATCGAAGTATTAAATCAAGGGAAGGCTGTAAAAGGCATAATTTTTCACATTTCGGGGGTCTGCAAATTCGACAATTATGTATAATGATTGCTTATTGATATAATTATTGAGGTTACTGGAATCATCAATCTTTCCAAACTTGAGGTCTTATTGTTTCACGACCACTTGTTAAGAATGTTCAAGAAGCATTGTACGTTTCAGTACGTCCCTCAAGGGTGCCATAAGTAATAGCTTGATGCTGTTGTGCGTTAACATAAGACATGTTATGTTTAAAGTATTGGTCGTGATATCACGGCAGTAGGTATCCGATGCACACGTGTTCAAGGTCTGCTATCAAGATATGTTGAAGACCTGGCTGAAGGCTTATTAGGTGCGACAGATAAAAAAATTGAGATATGTACGCGGATAATTTTTTAGGTTTTATTATTTCGTTATAAGACGCACCCAAATATTTATAAAGATGAACACTTCGAAGTGGCTCAATGCATTGCATATTTTAATATGCACCGGAGATATCAGTGTTCGAATCCACTGGAATTAATTAGCTGGCTGTCATAAAAATATCACTAGCAAACCAAACTTGAATATTTCTTGCAGGTTCCATGCAGATATAAAAAAAAAATGTGTAAATTTGAATATTATGACAGGAGGCCAAGTACTTCAAAACGAGGCTTGCCAAGTCACCAAAATTATTGTTGAAATATTTATGAAGCGCACAAAAAAAAGACCACCGGACACAAATTGGTATTTTGCACAATACTACAGCATGCTCATTCACTTCAGAGAAACTATATTATTCACCTACGAAATTCAATTGGCACGCACTTACAATTAGTTTACGTATTGGTTGCAGTGAGCAAGCTACCAAGTCTAGAGATGACCATGAAAAAACTCTTCAATTTAGTCAAAAAGACTCAAGATTCCTGATGAACACTAGATAAGAATGATAATACGGCATGATGTGTGTTAATCATACGCATCGGAAATTACTTCTATTCAAAATATAGATCAATAGTGAAACCTTCAGAACTTAATTGACTATTTTAATACAATAAATTATATTTAGTGCTCGTCCAAAACTGCTCTGTTTCGCTATAGAAGGAGTCTTAGTATTACTTATTTCTTTCAAATAATTTTGGCGTTAATATAACAGTATATGTAAATCTGTTCTGGAGCGATTACTTCTTAGAGGCATATGCTAGGATAGAGCCATAAATTAATTCATCTAAGATCTTAAAACAACTAGTAAATAAAAAATTGAAGCCAGTACAGAGTTATCATTTGCTGCCGTATGTTAGTTACAAACGTACTACCTACGTGCTCAGTGTATCGAACAAATTATAGTAATTCCTTTCGCCTTCCTCTATTTTTAATTGCGCTCTAAATTAGAACAGAAGCAACTACTGGTGACTATCATTCATTCTATTGAGAAATGTACCTGCCTTTTTGTACCTATACATTATTATCTTCTAAATGCACTAGCTCCTAGCAGCATTTTTCAAGAATTCCAAACTGCATCCGTACAGGCTGTAGATGATAGAGTGACTTCTACATATTTTCAAGCAAGACACGTACAGTCTATTCCATCCAAACTCTATGAATCGTCATAACACGGTTAAACGCCCCTTTGTTATAAAAACACAAAGTAAATCATTAGCGCCGTTACCGATGACTGCTGTATATTTGTCAGACAACTTACAATTTCCAGGGTCGGTCTTCATTGAAAATTATACACTTCTTATTGCACTCCAAGATCTATTTTAAATTTTATTAATTACCAACTGTTGAATAATACGATTTTTTTAAGAAAATCCAGAAATTTGAGAAGAAAATAGGTCAATTGTGTATCCCGACAAAACTTGGTACGACACTTATGACGTAATACAGAAAGCTTGAGTTAATGAGTCCGGAATATGTATTTTACAAACACCTGATTCTCGTGGTAAGAGAACAATCTTATTATATACCGAGTCCGATCAGGGCTTCATCAAGAATTTGCTCTTGCTCTCAGCAAAAAATATTCTAAATTATTTGAAAAATGGTTTCAGAATAAATAATTGTCATCAAGCATACTGAAATCATCAGTTATAGTTATGGACAATGCATCCTACGATTCTTGACAGATTTTAAAAATATATTTTCTACTTTGAAAAATAAAATCAATATGATTTCATATAATATAAAAAATATAAAAGATCCAACTCTGTGCAAAATTATTAAAACCAGTCTTAGTGTGCTCATTTTTATTGATGACTAGTAATATTTTGGTTTTCTTTATGGACGTAAATAAAGGACGTTCAATCGTTTTATGACGATCCTTTGAGTTTCGATGAAATAGACTATACCTTATAGCCTTGCTATAGTAGTTTACTTGCTCCATTTTTCCATACTGACTGCGAAATGAGAGAGAAATTATGATTTTTATACGTATGATATCGTTGCTGATTGTGAACCGATAGAGCTGGAAAAACATTAGTGCTATGTTGGCTCTTTCAAGAGATCCTGAACAACATTTATAGCTCAATATTTACTTTATAAAATTTTTAAAACATCGTGATTTAGTTTCGAACAATCTTTCACAATATTTTGTTGTAAAAAATGTCCAAAATTCCAAAATCTCGGCTGCAATTCTTTGATTTTTCTTGCAGGAAGATGCGTTTTCAATACGGCTCAATAATCTTCCAGAGGGTTGATTTCGAGATCAATTTTACAGTAAATTATTACATTGAAGGAGTGGAAAAGCCGAAAAAATGATTTTAGGTAAAGATGGGAAAATATTTTCAAACCTTCATTCGTAGGATAACTGGCTTTATTAATAGATTTACATGACGACGTCGAAGGCGTATAGTTGGGCCAGTCTACCTGCTAGAAATTTTCTAATCTCAAGGGTCAACTAATCTCACAGTATAGTTGGGCTAAATGCCAGCAACTGATTAAGCAAGGTTATAAAATAAAATGCCGCATGACAGAAGTAGATATTTTTTTTCATAATTGTTTTGTACATTTGGTTACTATAAGTACAGTCAAACACATAATATAACATATACATTGATATATACATTTATATAGGTACAGTCATATATGTATACTTTTATATAAGTACAGCCACATATACACCTATATAGGTACAGTCAAACACATACATATACATTTGTTTAAGAACTTGGAGCTTGCTTGTGTGCCACACTTTTTATGCACTTTGAAATTGCAGGATTTGCTCTGAATGTCGTGTGCAATAATTTTGGCGGTTTTTCATATAGGTTTTCGAAGCTTTCCTTTTTAAACTGTTACTCAAGATTTGTCTGGTTAAGGATGTGTCTTCTTCGTGATTATGGTTTAACTTAAATTGTAGAACTTCTGTAAAATTTTCAGCCGTCGTGTGAAGTTTTGCAGAACACTTCGATTTTTTATTCACACATCTTCAGTGTACAGCTCCATTTTGCGAAGAATTTGCCACACAAAACTTGAAACTATTCACAATTAACAACTGATTGCCTTTTTCACTCAACATATAATACTCACAGCTCCCTTGTTTGAAATATGGGTAAAAATTAGATAAATTTATTCGAGATTTAAAAATTATAGAAAATATATCCTACACATCCCAGAAGTACCAGCCATCACTACCGAGAATTGCTTTAATCCCTCGGTTGCATGATGTTGGCCCAACTACAAGGTAGGATTAGTACCTGAGGATTAATTTGGCTCAACTATAACGCGCCCGACGACGTTTCGGCCAATAGGGTTGCGGCCATTTTCAAGTCTGATAAAATACAAAGAAGTCACAATACAATTTCACAAAATAATTTTTGTTTCAACTTTTGTAAAATTGTATTGTGACTTCTTTGTATTTAATCAGACTTGAAAATGGCCGCAACCCTATTGGCCGAAACTTTGTCATGTCAATCTATTTATTATAGTCAGTTATCATCGAATTCTCAGAGTAAATAACGTTGGAAATGATGAAGATTTGATTACCCACAAACACTACGTAAATTAATCTCAAGTACTTATAAAAGTTATGTTTTAATTTTACAGAATAATGCAAGGCATTTCGAGAGGTCCAGTGGTACCAATAATGTTAGTTTTATGAAATCCACACTTAAATATTCTACAAAAAAAAAAAAAACGTAATCTACCCATGTTATACTACTTAACATTGAATTTATGACATCAACTTCCAAACCCCCTGTATATCTGCCATTTATCCTCAATTCCCTGCATGTGTCTTAAGTGATCATCAAATCGTTAATTGCTAGGAAACTTATTGAGAAAATAGATCCTCTTTTGCTGATTGTCTCCTACTTTTTAATAAGCTACCGATTAGCACGAGGAGAAGCGGATACAATAGGCACCAGACATAAAAGTGAGAACAATAAAGTCCACGTGAAAAAATTTTTGAGCACACCCCAACTGGGCACATTTAATTTTCCGATGGGACATCAATCAAGGGTTGGTGGTAATCCGTATGATCAACTCGGCACATCTTAAACAAGTGTATGCAGAAAAACCCACCCCTAGAAAATTTTAAATTAAAATGTTTTGTTTAGTAGCTATTCATTATCAATCTAACATTTCAATCAATAGCATCCAAGATATCAATTTACGAGATAACTAGCCAACATGGTAAAATACTAATAATTATAGAGCAACATAAATTCAGTTAATAAAATGGAAATTTTTTATCTGGTGAAGTGAAGTGGCGGTGTCTTATTCGAAAGTGCAAAGTAGTTCTCCATACCATGAGCGAGTCTAGTTAATCCACGATCACGCTGAAGTTATTATTTTTATTGTATGATGCACCCTACATATTTTATAATTTTGTATTATTGTATGTCAAATGTTGTATGACAATAAAAAAGAAACTATAAAATTGATTCTATTCAATTTAAAAACATTAGAATGCCCAGTCCTCCTTTCGTTCAGGTATCTGAGCCATTCCATTATCAACAGAGACTACCTGCAAGTGTGCCGAGTTGGGTATCGCTACAGGTACCTGAGATACTCGTATGTGCCGAGTTGGGGAGTCATTAGCAGAGACTACCTGTAAATGTGCCGAGTTGGGAATCACCGAAATTTTTCGTGATTTTGGGTTCGTGAAACTTCATAAGAATTAAGAATAAACGAGAACGTTTAACAAACATTGTTGTTAAAAACATTCATGAGATTAAAACTATCCATAGAATTTCCATTAAAAAAATTGAGAGTTGAATATTATATAAATTAGCCCCCACAAAATTTAAGTTGTTCAGATGATGAATTTTATAATGAGAAATTTTATTTTGTTTGACGATAAATTATAAGAAAATGGTTGAAAAGTTGGTACTTTGAATGCAGATATTGAAAATATGAGAATTCGATCAAAAGTTCAATTTTTCTTCACTACTCTACAGTTTTGTTCTCACCTGAACCATTCTCAGGAGTAAAAAAAGTTGAACAGCATATGTTCAGTGCTGTCCAATTTCAGACACACTAACACTTTTCACTCCTGAAGATGGTCCAGCTAGGGCTGAAACTGTTGCGCAAAAACAATTTTCATTATTCTGCAAATTTCGTCTTGAAATACTTGACGTTATGTCATAATACCTACGATACACATTTATTACATAAATAACTATTAGGAGTACCTTCATTTTCAGTTGAATTCTGCTCTTGCTGATTTTTGTGTAGTTTAAACAACAATAAAAAAGCAATTTGAGATAACTCGTACTCTTTCACACCCTATGAAATCTAAATCTAGTTTCTATGAAGATCTGAAGGTAGGATTTGGTGTGTTTATGTGTGTATGCATGTATATGTATGAATTGTGGATGTGGATGATGTGGTAGTTCTTGGCGCGTGGAAGACACGCACAAAGCCCAAGGCGTTCGGTTGACCTAACCAGTGGCGCAGAATAAATCGAAGCAGGTAGGTATACTACAGTTCAATCTTATTGATTTTGTACATACATATCGCTAAAACATCTTCATTAGGTAGTTCAGTAGCTGTTAATTATTATTTGATTATTGAATTCAATTTCAAAAGCAAATGTAAATTTTCAACAAGATACAACAAACAACATGGAAAAAAATCTATACGAAGATGGAGTAGCTCAGCGAGAAAGCTCTACTTCTAGTACAAATCTTGATTCCGCTATTCTGTTGATGGAGGAAAATCTTTCAAATTATATGAAATTGGAGGTTTTTGAAAAGATTGTTGGAACTTATCGGTAATCCAGTTTCTTTTTCCGACAGTCAGATCAGGTTTACATGAGGTGTCAAGGTAAGTTCTCTTAGCTGCGATCAATCCTATTTTTTTCCCTCAAAATTATATCGATTAAGTCGCACTTTTCCACCATCGATTCTAGGACTATAGTAAGGCCACAATCCACGAAAAATATGATTTTCTGGATCCGAATGCAGTTCCTCTTCTGATTTTGGGCAAATATTCCAACAATAAAATATAATTGCACGATTTATTCATAGTGTTAGTACGAAAAATTTGGATAAAACGTCACAGCTTGTTCTATATGAGCTGAATAGCGTCGAAGGCTGTACTAGGAGCGTTGTGCCAAGAAGCGTTTTGAAGCAATCTGAACTTCCACAAATACTTCAGAAAACAATCTTAAAAAATTACAATAAGTACATATTATGCCTACAAAATTTATTTGAATTTTTCTATAAAATAGCTTAGAATATTTATACTTTAAAATAACACTATTAGTACAGCCGAAAACAGAGCTTGTAGTATCAATCAAAGTGTACAGATTTCAAGAACAATCTAATATATGAATGTCCCTTTAGGGTTGGAATACCAGCACGGAATTTCATACGAACATCCATTCGATTCTATTTTGACGAAATTTAATTTGGTAAAGCACTTTTGATTTATTACTTTGCATAATTGCTTTCTAAAAAATGATTTTAATTCATTTCTAACAAAACGATTTATTGATCCGTTAATATAATTTAAATGTATTTTAAATTACCCCTCTAGGCAAACATAGCCTAATCTAATATTCTAGTAAATGCCTGCATTAAAAAACTAACTCAATTGTTAGAACATTTTAAAAGCCTCTGAAAAACTTGCTTTGTGAATTATTCAAGTGATTTGAATTTACTTACAAAACATGACATGAAACAAGAACAAAAGCCATTCTAAAAAAACCTTCTTTGCTATAAAAAATGTATTGAATACAAAATTTATTATTCATCACATAAATTGATAAGATAGCTACAGCGCATAAAATGTACTTTACAGTCTGGAAATGAGTTCAATTATTTCATAAAAAAAATTGAAATTGCGATTTATGTAACAAATTGGCAAACTCAAGCATAAGGACATTGCTAAGTATTCTGTGACAAAGTTTGTCGATAATTATTGATCAAATCTTATAATATTTGTTAACACACCTATTGCATACAAGACTTTTTCTACAGCTCTCAACTTCATATTTTGACAGTAGGGAGTACAAAGCATAAATTTATATCTGGACTTCACAGCTAAGCTAATGAATGTATCGGTGATAGGTGTTGCGCTTTGTGCTACCAACATAAATATACAGTATGAATGAAATTGATTCACGCAACTTGATTATCACGCGTGTATTGATGATGGGAGCATTGGGATGCGATAATAAAATGATATGTGGAAATATCTTGGATTACGTATTTCTGATTCGTAAAACATTAAATTCAAAGATACAATAACACTTTTTAGCTGCGAATATAATCACCATCTATGAGAATATCATCAGTTTATTGTCAACATTCAGTAAATGATGAATCCTATTCATCGGTACCACCCTGAACTGCCAAAATCTTGCATTCTACGTTTAATAATCAGAAATTCGGAGAAGGGTTTGATATTTCAAAATATAGAAGTTAAAAGTGAAGTAGGTATCATACGAGAGATTTTTCTTCACTCACAATTCGAACCAAATAGTTATTAGTTAATCAGCATAAATGTGAAAAAAAAAATCCTTGTCTTCTTATTGTTACAATAAATAAAATTATCACCGCCAGATATCATAAGTTTATCAGTTTATTAATTCAATTAGTTATGTGATCGCTCATAATTGGATGATGGCAGTTTAGTTCTACCGTTCGGATAGTGAAGACGTGGGTATTACAAAGTTGGTGAAGTGATAGTACTAGTGCTAGAAGAGTTGAGTTACTTGGTGTGTGTGTAAGAGTGTAGTATTTATGGTACGGCTTGGAGCCAGGTATAAGTGATGCAGCAAGCAGCTTTGGGCTGTAGTAACCCTTGCCAAGTTACCAACGGCTGGGTTTAAGCAGTGAGACTGTAGTAACCCAGATCAGGTTGCCAACGGGGTAAAAGTGTGTGTAGGTGTACGATGTTTGTTGGAACTGTTGACACCAGTAATTTTTCACTGAGCCTTGTGCTTAGATATTTTTACATTCCAGCTAACACCTGGTTCAAAAGGACTGAGAACTCACCCGGACGCTACACCGCAGTTATGTTTGACATTATGTTTATTACAGGGGATCAATAAAACATATTGGGTGAGAATCTTTAGGGTAAGTAATATATATCTACCTATGGTTTTTCAACATTACATTACAGAAAAATAATAGAATGATTTGCATAACAGGTATGTATGATTCCAAGAGAAAAATTCAAATTCAATAGGGTATAATCATGAACTTATTTTATATTTTTAATTCACTGATTACATCGTTATAACATAGTAAAAAATATAATTTATGCTTAAAAGTGCTGTAATCAAGTTTAAAAAAATATTTAAAATTGAGAATAATTTTGAGCTGTTTAATCGCCGCCATTTTCGCACGCTCTATTGATGACGTCAAATAATATGTCCAGTGACATTACAGTCCATTGTTTACTAAAAGTGTTTTCGTTCTCAGCTTATTTCAGTATTAAAGAAGCTCAAAAGTCAATTTATAAGTATTGCATTGTTCCTGAATGCAAAATATTATCAGAAATGTACCTGGTAAAGTATTTATTCCAATCCAGGCAGGTTTTAAAATACGTAAGAAAAGATGTAAGGTTATCAGAAGAGATGAAGTATCATAATAAATTTGACAGATCATGAATCACATTAAATGTGATTAGTTTTAGCAATAAAATACAGTGTATGTATGCGGCTTCGTTTAACATTTGCTCGTTTTGAAATAAATAAAAATTATAGGTTATGTTTATTGCTCATCATATTTTGGATTGTATTTATTAAAATAGCGTACATAATGTGTTATTATTGAATAATTACTTTGCAGTGTTCACTCTTTTTACTTCAGCGGACGAAAAATTTGGATTTGAAAGAAAATGAGACGAAATCATGGATGGATCTATTCTTGGCAGATTATCCGATTGTGCTTTTACAAAACCACTTTGTCTTAAATGATTTACAATCTCACTAGGATGCTGAAATTACACTTGAACAATAAATGAATTTACAACACACACGTTTTTACGATGTTTTCTAATCAGAAGCCTACAATGCCATACAAATGTAAGCATTGCGCACTTGTAGGCATATCATTTGACGTCACATTTCGTTTCCAATGGTGTTGCGTTTTAGAACTTTGAATTTCCCGCGCTTAATTTGCATTCTTATTTATTAATTTTAAGTAATTAAAAAGATATTTAATACCAAAATGATGGTTTGATACAAAAGTTCGGCCAATATAAATTCGGAAAAAAAATATTTGAACCAAATCTAAATTACATGCATATTCCCTATTGTCAATTAGCAATCCATCAATAAGTATTTCCAATATTTGTGTATCAGAATAGATTCATTCAGTGTCTTATTCTACAAGATAAATTGAAGACTGTATAATAACGTATCTGATTGAATAGTCGTTAAATTTTTTATGTACTTAATGTACGTAATATTCAACGCGCATGTCATATTCTCATGTAACAGCTTTATTAATGATTTAGTTGTTCTCTCAGTTTGTAAGAATGAATGAATATAAATCACAGAAAAAGATAAAGCAGATTCAGCGTCAAATATTACATGATAAGAGCTGATTTTTATATTTAATTTCTGCCATTATTAGATATGTGGATTGATTTTGTTCATTGATTTCGATTAAAAGTCGAAATATTCTTAGCTCCATGAGCTCCAATGCTGAATTCATCAACGCGTAAACAATGCCCTCCGTATAAATATCATATCTAATCTGCTTTTTACAGTATTAAATAAATTTTTCATTATATTTTAACAATATTACAATTTTATTCAAAAAAGACGAATATAGTCTCAATTAATGACTCACTTCTGACCTAAACGTAGATAAATAACATTAGTTTCACTTTCCAAAATTAATTTAGGTATAATTAAACAGCAATCTGACACAAGAGAATAGAAAAACAGAAATGCGGCTCTAAATTGTTTTAAACGGTGTCTTTTTATAGCTATCTAAAAACTTTGAAAAATGTGCCTAGGGCTGAAAAGTAAAAACTACCAGTTTAATTAACAAAAGACCAATGACAAAGGACGAAACCTTTAGTAAGGTATTTCATAATGAGCACCTGAAGAAGTTAGGCGGGTCTCTGTTCCTATTTCTGACAGCTAGGAGGGGTAAGAAGACGTTCGAAGAAGATCAATGATTTCGAAAACGAATTTAACAATGTGATTTTTAATTGGAATAGCTTCAATAAAAAAACATATTTGAGGAAAGGTTTTGCTTTGATACAGAAAATTTCAAGATTTGATTTAAATACTATATTTGTTTGAGAATTTGCAAGTTATCAATTGCTGCTCCATATAATTCTACTTTTCTACTTTCCAAAACATTTTGGTTTGGGTAATTTTGAATACATTCGATAAATGCTGAATATGAATCTATGAATGATAAATTGTCTAGAATAAGCTAGTTTAATTACGATAATAAATTGGACAATAACGCGTATTGCAGCAAAATAATTAATCACAATGGGGTTAAACAGTAAAAAAGCTTCAATAACAAACTTTTGTGCTGTTGAATGATTTCCTGGAACAAATTGAAAAGTAGAGCAACAGAAAAAAAATATATATAAATGATACTTGAAAAAATTCTTGGTTATTGATTATTCAATAATTTTAATATTTACTTCCAAGTTTTGTTCATATAATAGTGAATGGTTATTGTGAGAAGTATAAGATTTAATTATCAAACACCGTATCTATCACTGGCTCAATACATGCAAACTCTTCAAGAACAAACTAAGGTTCAACGATATTTTGACAAAGAAAGCTTCTTTGGATTTCGTATTATGTGACGAGAAATAATTTCTAAGGCTTTTAAACTGACCAAATCAATTTTCTCCCTAAAAAAGCCAAAGACATTGGGTAAAATATTGGAATTGAGTATATTGACTTTTCATTGACGGTTTCATTCAATAAACCTGGTCAAAAATGACGAAATACTTCTTAGTTGGTTATTAGTTTCTGGGGACTATTATAGTAGTCCAGCAAAAATATTTCATATTATATCAATTTCAATTATTCATCCTTGATATTAACATCTCAAGATTCGTTTCAAGATTATTTACCACTTTTCAGTGAGCACGCATAGTTCAAACTTGAAAATGGATACGGCAACGATGCTTGAAATCATTTTATGTAGATTTGAAATTATGTTTCGTTAGTATCTTCCATAGCAGTCGGTTGCAGCAATTTTACTATGTTAACACCTTTGAAAACACGTATAAATTCAAATCAACACAAAATAATTCTTTTCGCTCCTGAAGATGGCTGAGGTGCAGCCGAAACTGTGGTTTTAGAAACGAAAATATTGAATAATTGACTGAATTCTCTCATCCATATTCACATTCACTAATCCAGTCAGCTTGAACAATTTTATCTAGTAATCCTGGAAATATGGAAAATCACTCTGATGCCGCTCAATCGTTGGTGATTTGAGATCGTCGCACAGATTGAGGTTTTGAACCTACCAGAATGTACGAGTATGCATGTACTTGAGGCCTTGGCCCTCCTAGGGCTGTCGTGCAACAGAAGAATAAGAAGATGTAGGTAGCCGTATAACATACAAACTCGTACCTACTCAGTCGATCATATTTCACCATAGTACATCATTCAGAAATAAATGTAATAGATTCTGCATCACAATAGATACTTAATTAATATGAATATGTGACATAAAACGTACGTTCAAATAAAATAATAATGAAAATTGGCATCTCACAGAATATGAAACGAGAAATGTAGTTAACATTTTGATCACGGAATAATTTTAATACAAATTTAAATATTTGCTACGATTTCCATGTTTTAATCCAATTTAATATAATAAGAGGTGGACTAAATGCATTTAAAATTATTTTATTATAGGCAATTTGTGCTAAAATCGGTCGTTCAAAATTATTAGCATGGCAAACTACGCACAATGTTTACCATAAAATAATAAATATCACTAATCATAAAATATTTATGGCTGAATCTGCATAATTATTCATTCGTGTACAGAAGTTTTTTTGTTCTTATTTTAGAATAGAGTATTGATCTTCATATAGAAATATCAGTTTTTCTAATTGTTGAGATATTTATAGATTTTCAGAAAATAATAATGTTATATAGGTAGATATTATTTTTTTTCCACGGGTCAATTGTTCAATAGAATAAACGCGATTAAATAAATACGGGTAACATAATCATCTACATCATATGTCCTTGAAATTTCATTTTCATTGAGAATAATGGTAAATCAATACATATTGGATACATTTTTTCTATCTGTCAAGATTGATGTTATGTTTCTGAGATCCAACAATATTTCTCTACATTCAACAGAGGTTTCATATCCCATTAAAGTTGTAATTACATATTTGTCTGTCGAATCAAGAACTATTTGAAACCCGAAAACACCTAATATCAAGAGAATATTCTAAAAAATATTTGAGGTGGTAATAAACCATCGTCGAACGGAATAATCAAACTTTAGACATTGCTGAAAAGTGAACACATTCAGTGTCCGAATATAAACTAAAAATTTATAGATGCGGTAGAAGATTGGTCAAATGTTCATTTCCACAAAGTGTCCAGCATCATTCATATAGATTCCAGAATAAATTCTTTCACAATTTATTAGTCGAAGAGTCGTGAATCAATTTTTCCCAGTCAAATCGAGACTGAAATTTGATTAAGGTTTTAATGAGTTAACACTGCACGGTAACAGGGATTTATATGAACAGACCAGCGGACGTACACACATTATATTTTCAAGGCTTTAGATCATGATAGATACTGAAAAAAAAAATCTGACTTGAACATCACGTGACTTACTTGTACATCATTGGATAGATATATATATATATATATATATATATATATATATATATATATATATATATATATATATATATATATATATATATATATATCTCACCGTTCCACAGTTAATCGTTTTGGATTTACTCAAGAGATTCTTAAGTCGGTTGCTATGGAAACAGTAGGCCATTATTCTTATACTACAACATTCCTAAATACTGATTTCCAAAATTCTACGACTACCAACAGATCTGATTTTATGCGCAAAATTGAAAAATAAATTCCTACTGAAGTGCACTTCCAGTTCAGTCTATTGTTATGAGAATAGTAGGCAATCATTCAGATGCTACAGCAGACTGAAATATCAAATTTCAATATTCTACACCTGATCGTTTCGAATTTATGCGAAAAATTCCAAAAGACTGTCAAGTAAAGTGCACTTCCGGCTTGGTGGATCTCAATAAAAATAGGATATGAGCATCTAGACGGTATAATCGTCCTAAATACTGAATTCTAACAATCTTCGTTCAATCGTTCTAGATTTACGCGGAGAATTCAAAAAATGTTTTGAATAAAGTGCTCTTGCGGCTTAGTCGATAGCAATCATAATGCAAGGTGTACAACTAGATATTATAAAAGTGCCTAATACAAAATTTGAATGTTCTACGACTGATTGTTTAGAATTTATGCGGAAAATTTAAAAAGTCTGTCATATAAAGTGCACTTCCGGCTCAGCCGATTGTTACAAAAATAGAAGATGACCATTAAGATGCTACAGTAATTTCAAATGCTAAATTCCAGTATCCGACGGCTGATCATTCTGGATTTCTGCGGAAAATTTAAAAAAAGTCTTCAGTAAAGTGCACTTAATACGAAATTTCAATATGCTATGGCTAGATTTATGCAAGAAATTCAAAAAAAGTTTCAAGTAAAGTGCACTTATGGCTTGACCGATTCATACAAAAATAGCAGGACCATTTTGATACAACATCAAGTTCAAATACTGAATTTCAATATCCTACGGTTGATCATTTTGGATTTGTTAGAAAAATTCGAAAAAAGTTTCAAGTAAAGTGCACTTCCGGTACAGACGATTGGAACAATAATGCGAGGTGCACAACTAAACCCTATACCAGTCTTAAATAACGAGTTTAAACATTATACGTTCAACCAAGTTTGAGATTTGCGAGTTACGAACGCACCGACATCAAGCCAATAATAGTCAAAATGGATTCAGGGATGCTCAAAACGGATATTTCCATCAAAATCTCGATAGGTGAATTTTGTTGGTCCCACAATATTTACTTGTTACTTTGAACAAGTAAGTAAAAACAGTAATATATATAAAGGAAAAATTATATTTAAAGTTAATGGTTTCTAGATATTATTAATTTATTTGGTACCTACTCCAACAATTACAAGTTTACTTTGAAAATAAGATCACGCATGTCAGATTTAATCAATTGGAATCATAACATTTTAGATGGGACTAATTGAATAACAGACATTCATCAACTTTTTCACTATACAGGGTGTAACAGAAATAAGTACATTAATTTTAACCAGTTATAGTTCTTGTCAAGCCTAACAATTTTTCCCAGTAACTTTTTCTCGAATTCTCATCTTTTTTTAGCATTTTTTATCCCCTATAACTTAACGAGTCGTTCAGGTGCATAGTTATCGGATCTAGTAGCAGTTGCAATAGAACAATAATTGATTTTGACATATGTGAGTTATCAATTCCTTCAAATAAATTCTGGAATAAAACAGATTATAATTTATTAATTCTGTGTACGATTTCATGGACAGTTTAGGATTAGCTTAGCAAATTTATTTGGAACGATCTTCGAATTATCATTTTTCACTAAAAATTGAATTATTGTGGTTATGGTGATGTATTTAATGTCAAAATATCATGCACTTATACATTACGATGAGAATACCATGGAATATTTAGAACCTAACGCTTATCTGGAACGTAAAACAGCAGATGAGATGAATGAAATACATCAATTTATGAAGAAAGCACCTGTGTATTAGTTTTTCTCATATTATTACAAACTTCACACTTCACACTTAGGTCGTTTCAATGAAGTATTCCCCGTGAATTGATCTGCTGAATAAGCAAAATATTGTATCATATATTTCAGAAAATAGTTAAAATCAATTACCAAATTCAGTTTGATACATTTATAGGTTATATTTTCTGTTCTTCAAGAAAAGAATCTTCAAAATTCCATGTAACAATATTTCTATTGAATTATTCAGTGAATTAATCAATTTAGAATTACATTCCATTCAATATTCTACCGTTTTCTTTAAATAAATCGATGAATGATTTTATCTTTATGTTTCTGATGAAGTAGGTTAGGATCAGCAACTACTTTTCGAACTGCCTGTAGATGGCAGCACAGTCTGACTCTCCTGACACAGTGACACAGTTTCAGACAATTCAAATCAGCTTATTCAAATGCAATGAACTTGTGCAGACAATCTTATGTTTAAGAAATGTACTATCCGAAAATATACGTGAAATCCCTAAATAAAAATCAAACTTCTTAAAAATGACATAAAAATACGACTAACAGACCAAATTGTTGATTGCAGAGACAAATTCAGTCTTTCTTCCAACATATACAAAAATAGAATAATCGAGGTGAGCGAATAACAATGTATTGCCAAAATACTAATATTTTTCCAGTTTCAAATGAATGATTGACAAGACTACGATGGCTCAAAGTTGCAAAATACTCCTTACAATCGACAGCTGTCATTCTTCCAACAAATGAGGAACATTCAGTTTGAACCATAGGCGCACTATGAAATTTTTGACAAAACTTTGATGAATTTTTACTCTGTATCCAGAGGATTCACGGAAAAAAGTTATTAGGAAAAATTGTTATGCTTGACAAATTGCATCACAGGTTAAAATTAATGTACTTATTTCTGTTACACCCTGTATATAAATTACACAATTTTCTGTAGCAGAATATTTCCGTATATCTACGTAATATTGTTGATATTCAACCCCACAATCTTCACAATCCAATTTTACTTGTGGTAACCGCACAATTGCAATAAAAATATCGATGCTACAGCACAACACACTGAGTAAAAGGCATGATTGATATTTATATTTTATTTTTTGTAATTTAACGATTTTAACCACATTCTCAAACCACAGTGTATCAAATTTTCTTATTCTCGCATTCTTACGCGTAGGGTAAAAGAACAAATGAGACAAGCCACGCCATCTACCGCTAATTTAAAAATGAAACACCACATGACTACCCGAACGTGACATCATAACCACTCGTCACTTCAATATGAAAAAAGATAGAGTCTCATCATTCCGGTAGAAAGATAAAGATGGTTATAAAATTGCGCGAGTAAAATAGAAATAACCTCAAATTGGAATTCAAATTGTGTGAAAATTATGCACGGAGCTTTGGGAAATATGTGTTGTGAGATGTGTGAATGTAGTAACCAGAGCTTCTGAAACATTTCATTATTCAGAATTTATTATCCTTTATTTCCAATTATTGTTTCACAATATGTAACTTGAATTTCTTTCACGCATCAAGCGTCACAACAATCAGCTCATCCATTTTCGATCAAAATGTGAAATAATATTTGAATGACTCCTAAAAAACAATATGAAGACTTGACAAGCTTTCTTTTGTTCGTAGTGAAAAATTATGAATATATTAATTTATTATTCAATTGACGCGTCAAGGCCTTTAGATACAGCTCTGTCAAAGATTATTATTTACGAGAGACTCCCCTTAACTCCTCTCTTTCATACAATGTATTTCTAATTTGTAAAATCTTACAAAAATATTAATGAATGTAATAATGAACACATACCTGGCGAAGGGTATCATCTTCAGAGTCAAGGATCGACTCAAGCAGAAACCTGCACCCCCTGTAGCGAACCAAAACGAAATTTTTCGCTGTAACAAAAAGAAACAGTCAACATGATAATTACAACTATACCGGGGGTCTAATAACAACACACAGTAGGGATATTCAGTGTAAATTAAGTTTCTGTAATAATTCTTCCTGTCAAAACGAACTATTTTAGTTAAAATTGTAGGTATAGTCTGGTTCAAAAGAATAGGAAATGACGTCATTCAAGGAATATCAAAGAAATAAGAATAGTTTCCTACCTTCTACATTTAAAAAGGGTTTGAGCGAGGTTTGCTCTCAATAAAAAATAATAATTCTGAAAAAAATTAAGAATGGAGAAAAAAACTTTTCAGAGCTCATTTTAAATGAATATATTTTGTTGGGTAGACTTCTGTATATGAATAAAATGCATTTTAAATGTCAATATGATGAGACATAAGTCTTGAAAATTACGGTATTCGTTGTAATTAATTTTGTCAATCACAAAATAAAACTAATAAATGCGATTATAATTGCTATTGTAAGAAATACAGAAATCAGCATTCTCACAACAGTCTTACAAAATTTAAAAACGTAGATTTAGTGATTTTGTTCTATCGATTGAAATTCTTATTTATGAGATATCCCATCAAACATGTCACACATCATTTCTGTACATAATATTTATTCGATGAACATAAAATATAAATCATCCAAAGAGGAGATATTTTGTTGTTGCGTGTGATAGTTATGAAGTAGATAGCATATAACTACAATTTTATCGGTTTCCAAGAAGAAATAAAATAGCATAATGAAAAAAATTAGCAGAAGATTTGAATAAAATGACTAATACAAATATATTGGGTAAGGTAAGGAGAGTAGGATTTATTTCCGTCATCTCAGATCAGGGAGCAACTGTAGACACGTGTTTCGTCCTTATTAGAACCCGTCAGTACAGTATAGCCAAGATAGTCAGGGCTTGGATCCCAGAGTGTATGATCTCATAAGCTCATAACGATAGATAGTCTGCAGATGTAGAAACACGTGTCTACAGTTGCTACCCGATCTAAGATAATGGAAATAAATCCGACTCTTAGATTTGAAGTTCACGCATCAAAAACTTTTCCAGTATTAAATATCTCCCAATCTTCACTTTCAAACATACTCAAGAGTATAGTTAAATATTGAAATAGTTGAAAAAATCAACAAATACTATTCAGACAGGCTTCAAAAGTGATTGCACAATCTGATTCATAGGTCGAGTTTAATCTATAGATTGATTGAATCAAGCTTATTAATATGATAACCATTATTTTCACAATCGTTGCGACGAAAGCTAATCTACAGTTTTTGTAATCTGAACACTCATATGCTCAAAGCAGGATCGGTATTTCAATTCTCAGTTTATATGAAGCAAAGCTCAAATATCTTAGTAAAAGTAGCCTTAATAGTTTTTTAAGGTAAACCATGGACTGAAATACTGTATCTTAATGTATTAAATATAATTGAGGAACAGTTAGTAAACTGAAATATTTTTGTAGTAATTTATCAAGAAAATATCACTAAATTGAACAATTCAAAAGTCGCGAGATACCACCATACCATCTATAAATATTGTTTTTCTACAGTCACTATAGAATGATACCCATTCGACACGCTGTAGCGTGCGGAATAGGGGTCATTCCGCACGCTTAGAAGTTCATAGGAGAGCCACATGGCGTCGCGAAAAAACTGTTCCATAGCTGTCATAATTTCATTTATCTTTGATTTTCTTATCATTCCTCTCCAATAAAATATCAATATGAGTAATTTCATCAAAATTTAATTCTGTATATTCATTTTTATTTTTGACGTTTCGACTCTCTAACCGAAGAAGACTTTCGGTTACAGAATCGAAACGTCAAAAATAAAAATAAATATACAGAATTAAAACCAAAAAAGTTTATTTATTATAATATAATTCTAAAAGCATGTATAGATCATTAATTTTATCAAAGTTTGATGAATTGGAATGAGATCAATTAAGCAAATTCTTTCTCAAAAAACTGCATATTTTGGTTATAAATATTTCCGCGAACACCTTTGACTGTAGAAAATATAACATTCGTCACTCGTGCGAATCGATCATTCCATGCTCATGTGAATTCTGCCACTCGACTTCGCCTCGTGGCTGAATTATTCGCATTCGATGGAATGATCTCAATTCCGCACATGTATCGGAATATACTATTTTAGGCGATCATAACAAAAAAGGTGTTTCTATGGCTCCTTTTGCGGCCGTGAAGTTTCACTTTTTGTTACACATCTGTCAAGTTTTACTTTTTGTGACTGATTTATCAAATATTACTTTTTTGGGACTGTTCTGTCAAAAACTGCTTCATAAACACTTCATGCCTACCTATATAAGCTGCATGACGAACTCTTTAAGAAACAGTTTTTGCCAAAATACCTATTATATTCTTCCATCAACCTTCATAGCTCGTGCAATTCAAGAAATTGATACGCATTCTTCACAAATGTCACGTAGAAGACAATAAAATGAAATAATTTCAACGGCAACTAAGATTTACAATTGCAATGTTTTAAAAATTAGTAGATAGAAAATTTGATTTTGAATTATTCCGCAATGATCGCCTAAAAAACAATGTGTGCACCTCGGCCTACAGTTCTTTTTTAATCTCACCTGAATTGCAGCCTCAGCTACACATCGGCCGCAAAGATTCGACCAAAAAAAGATAACCTTTACGGCCTTGATACACAAATAACTATTATATTACAATTACGGTCATTTAATTATACAGTATTTGAAATTATAACAATTGAATTGCAAATTGAATATTTCAAATGACAAAACTATTTTTGATGACTTATTCAAGATTTTTCTAGTACATTTACATCAAAATATTGACAGGTGACGTGTTACCTCGAATCTATGATTACTGATTAGCAGGTACCGCATTCGTCGAAAATTTGAGATACGTAAAAGGAATATTTCTGCACAAGCCTGGATAAAAAAATGTTTTTTCAATACACAATTATTCCTTTACTGCGCTAGTTATGTTTTGACGTTCAATTATAGATGTCGAAGCATGAGCCGAAGGCGAAAACTGTGGTCGTGGAGAGCAACTAAAATATCTTGCGATCATGATACGTACAATGTTTTTCTACGATTTTCTTCATAAATTGGATAATTACATTTATCAAATGTTATTACCTCATCAAACGTCAAAAAAAATTAAGTTTGATAAGCATACATTCTGCTTATATCCAAAGTAATATACTAAGTGAGCGACAAAGTACTTTGGTGTGCATTACCATTTAGGACGCGTGATGAAGTTGGCTTTAAAGCAGTGATAATATGTGCGAATTCAAATTTCCTTTTTCGTAAGAGTTTTTTAGCACTATTCGCTCCGTGCACAAGTGACAGGTAGCGCCTCTCTTGTATTGAATTATAACAAAATGTTGTATACAATAGCACACAATGAGATGTTACAAATGATAATTTCTTGGAAAAATTAGCAAAATAATGTAAGTAAACGCAAAATAAAAATTTTAAAAGTTTATTGTTTTCATTTACAATGAAGTTTTGAGTCATGTATATTTAGTGCTGAAATTGAATAACTGATTTGACATTTCAGAATGAACCAAGCCATGAGACCAGATTTCAGCCAATTACTTTTAAAGTAGAATTTCAACCTCGAAAAATTACAGGGAAAATGTTGGCAGCGTCTCATGTGATAAGGGTTGAGGAATTGGATGGATTTGGTAATCAAAAATTAATGCCAGGCAGTGTCACAAAAACTACATCTGTTATTCTTCATCCATACAAAGTAAAACTACATGTATAAACTATTGAAAATTCCATTTTTATCACAAAAATATGCATGAACATTAATAATCTCTCTACTTAGTTTTCAACATTTTGTTCATTAGATCTGTCAAAAACGAAAATTTACAAAATCTGCCGCTGGTAATCTTGAGATGTGCACGGAGCGAATAGGAGATGAGATTTTTTCTAGAATTTGATCAAAAAGAAGAATTTCTTAAAATTCTTGAAGATATGGAATGGAGTAATATATTATAATCTACAAATTATTGAAGATAGTTGCGATAGAGGACAAATATGGATTAGTTTTTGTATGATTCAATAGTTTGCATAATTTGAAATTAAAGCGATTATTTGCTCTTGAATGTTCAATTACAATATACTTGTATGCAGTGGCGGATTTACTAGCAGGCTGAGTAAGACCTAGGGCAACAGATTTAAGAGGCGGCAAATTTGAAGCCCGAATTTTTAAGTACTTGTACAAGTGAAAGGAAGTATTGTGAAACCGACAGAATTAACATTTTGAGATTTTGATGGAAATATGCATTTTGATCATCCCTGAATCCATTTTGACTATTTTCGGCTTGGTGTGCGTTCCTAACTCGCAAATCTCAAATCTGTTGAATGTATAATGTTGAAATTCTGTATTCAAGACTGGTCTAGGTTCTAATTTTGCACTTCGCATTATCATCCGTACCGGAGGTGCACTTTACTTGAAACTTTCTTTTGATTTTTTCGCATAAAACCGAGATGTTGGCCGTAGGATATTGAAATTCAGTATCTAAAATTACTGTAGCATCTGAATGGCAATCTTCTATTCTTCTACCAATCGGCTGAGCCGAAAGTGCACTTTATATAACAGACTTTTCGAATTTTTCGCATATCGCATAAATTCAAAACAATCAATTGTAGAATATTGAAATTTCGTATTAAACACTTCTATAACATCTAGTTGTACACTTCGCATTATGATTGAGATCGGCTGAACCGAAAGTTCACTTTACTGAACAGGTCTTCAAAATTTTCGCATAAATCGGAATTTATTGAATTTAGATCTTAGAGTGCATATTTTCATAATTGCAAATGTTTTCTATGGTTTTCTAATTGATAACAAATTAGTAAGTTTTTTTTAAATATCAATTTTGTGTAAGTATTACATAAATCAGTTTAAAAATATGAATTGGTTGTGTATTAATTCACATGAAGTTTATGATTCATGACGAGTAAGTACATTTTTGCACCATTTGAATAAATTTTGAATATTAATATATCCTAGTGATGTACAAGTAAGTCACATGATGTCCACGTCGAATTTTTTTTCTGGCTGTCTTACAGAAACAAAAAAATTCTGTCAGACAGTTTGTCTGCAAGACACCTTCCCAATGACTTTTCCCTCTATTTCTTGTGCAATTTCAACCAAATTGTTGTATTGTAAGAATAATCTAAAAACTGATAGTTGTAGTAGAGGTAAGGACGAAAAAATTCAACAGCATATACTTGGGAGATGTGTAAATCAGCCACTGCATGTATGTATTTTCAACTCGTTCATTGATGGAAAACTGATAAATCGTTCATCATTTTTAGAAAATTTTAGTACTTCAAGCTTTATTAGCGATTTTTTATGAGAAGAGTCCTCTAAGGCAATATAGAAAGAATAATGCCACTGTATTCTATTCATTTTCAGAACGGTTATACGATTTGAGCATTTCGATCGGCCAAAATGCAAACATGATTCATTAAATAGATACAAAACAAGCATACCAGAAATAAATTCAAGAAATAAAGTCAAAAAATTGAACTTAATTTATATTACATAATTAATAAATAACTGATTCTACGATTTTTATGCGAATACAATACTGGTTCGCGTTTACGCTAATTGGAAGGTTCAAATCGGGCCCCAAGAGCCGCGAACTATTCTCAACTATAATAGGATTTTCGACAACATCATGTTTATAAATAAAAGCGAAAACAGCAATCGTAGAAAAAGATACTTTGCCGCATAGAAATTTATATTTTTGTTCATAATCTCTCAATATAAATCATACACAGTGGCGGCTAGTAGCTAAAATTAGTGGGAGCTCTGCCAGGGGAATTTTCAAGTTTTCTTTCAAATTGGCGGCACTGCAGGAGTGACAGTGCTCTGTTCTCCTCGCAGCTTTGCGTGCTGCTTCCTATGTGTACATGCGCATAACAGTAAACACAACGCCGTTCGTACTGTGAAGCGTACAGTTCCATACAAATATTTTCAATTTTTTTTCATATACCAAGAGACGGTTACAGACATTTATCTCAAGAATTACATATTATATGAGTATAAAGAAAGAGTCAAAGAGAAAATGACTTATTATATTGAATGTTGTCAATAATATCAAGGGCAAATAATGAGTGCTGTAGTTCTAAAATGTCTATATATGCGAGCCGCTACTAACCATAGATTATTTTTGGGAATTTTCAGTTGCTATGAAATGTTGATGTAAATATTTTTGTTGATGTTTTACGAGGAGCTCACTTTGCCGCTAGACGAGGTACTTTGTCGATCGCTTAATATAGGTAGTATACGAATGTATATAATGAACAAAATGAATGCTTGTTAAACTTAAATTATATCCATGTTTGACAAATTATGTTTTGTCGCATGAACTGTATGTGAACGCTGTAATCTTAGAGAGCGGCATGGATTTTTAGGGTGTCGTAATACGCACAATATTTTTGTCTCAGATCGCTTTTACTTATCAGCAAAATGTTGACGGTTTCTTAAAAACTAACTTTACTGAGCGTCCTCCACAGTAACTTGCGATAAAGTACTTTGCTGCTCGCTTTGAATAACACCATAAATACAAGCACAATAAATGTCAGTCAAACTTTAATCATTTCGACGTTCGACAAAAAAACAATCAATAGATATAATTCATTTCATACAGAAAGAGTATAGAGAGGAAGCATGCGGGTTGTGCGTATTATGGGCGCGAAATATTTTAATCGCTCTCTATTTTTTGCACTCTAAGTACACCAAAACCCATTCTCTACAATTATTGCTATGATGATGTATTTTGTTGCTCACAAGAGCCAGTTTCCTAAAGTCTATACTGTAGATTTTTGGTTGGAATTTTATTTTTTTTTTCAATCAAAATTCTGTAATCCGTACTTATCAAGTAGATTGATATTTACATGTTATTGAAAAAACAGCACAATAAAATTGTTTTTTACTGTGCAAAACAAAAGCTGGCTATATTGGAAATGACAAAATCTGCTATTTGAAATATTTTGTTCACAATTCACAATGGAAACACTAGAGGGACGAGCCGTTAATGTCCAATAGTTGACATGAAATATGTGTTTTGTGATACAGAAAAATGGGTTTTCCACGCGTTTACTAAATTATTGAACGCGACCCACAATGCAGCGTTGTTCAACTGTTTTATACGGATTATAAACGACTATTGGATAGGATTTTTATCATACAGGATTAAAAGATTGGTAGAGTGCGAGAATGAATACTAATATTTTAAATTTAATTTGTCGAGATATCAATATTCACGTTAAAAATTGTTCTCATTTGATATTTCATGCATTTGTAGCAGATTCTATTGAAGACCAAGTCAATTTTCTTTCAGAGTTAATTTATTTACTAGAAATAAAACACAAGTAACTTTGTCTATATCATCATATTTTTCAAATATTGATACTAGTTTCAACTATTACAGTCACCATCAGAGAATTGTCTATTGATGATCGTAATGGTAATTTTTTTTGGAAAATCTATTTATATTTTATATTGAATTGAGTTGCTTGTGTTTCATTCATTGTATTCATACAATGTGTGTCATAAAGTTACGACAAATTCTATTCAAGATTAAAATTCAAATCAATTTAAATTTTTTATGACAACAGAATCATTGAAGTCAAATATTCGACTGTAATTCATATTCCATTGGACCAAATTTAATTTTGTCTGGGAATATATTAATCTGTCCTTTATAAACTTAAAAAAGTTACTGCAGCGACAAGTTCCAAAAATTCGTATATATAGCATCAGAATCCATTTTGGAATTTCTCAGCCAAAAATTTATTTGACTTGGTCAACGTCTTCCACAGATGCAGGTTGTGGCATTTGACAAATGGAAAAAAAAAAATATATTTTTTTTTTTTTCCGCTATTTTATTAAACTAGACATCACAGTTCATGTACATTTTTAATTTTTCACAATTCAAGTTCTTTTCGCTTCTGAAGATGGCTGAGGTACAGCCGAAACTGTA
Source organism: Dromius quadrimaculatus (assembly GCA_963989225.1). Taxonomy (NCBI): domain Eukaryota; kingdom Metazoa; phylum Arthropoda; class Insecta; order Coleoptera; family Carabidae; genus Dromius; species Dromius quadrimaculatus. The sequence goes on along the minus strand of OZ022331.1, from coordinate 39,626,874 downwards.
AAGTAGGAAAGAAATTAAAATATATTGACTGAATTCCCAAGACTTTTTACTTACTCAAATTCACTCATCCAGTCAGCTTCATCTATTTTATTCAAAAATTTATTTGTTTCAATTCTTTTTTGAGGTGAAAGAATTCAATATAAAGCGCCACATCATATGTGGACCTCTTTTGAAATTTTATTTGCTATTTACAAAGTTCAAAAAAATGCCATACAAATTAAATACACAATAATTTTTTCCGCATGAAACCCCAGTGTACATTTCGAAGATTTAGCTTTAATTATTATCGGCAATAATTTGGGAGTATTTGTGTTTTTCTGCCATTAGAATTTTGAAATGTACATCAATCTTGGAATATGTTCGGTTTGTAAGCATCCTATATCAATATTAAATGTTCCTTTTCAACAATTAATTCACTCAATTTAGAAGTATACGGGCTCAATAACCATATATTACAAAACAACAATTAATAAATTTACGATCTACCCAAACCATAAATATGCAATTAAAATGATGACAAATTCTACGATCTATCTCTACAATTCTCCATGGTAAAATTCTTCCATTCTTCTTTTTTATTATTCCGTGCAATAACTCAGATGTCTGCCAAGTATTTAAACGCCGTTCGTTAATATTTTGAATGGACTTCACAGCAAGGAGTGAAATTTTTTAATATTTTACCCGCTTGGAATTATTTAACATTTATCTAGATGGCCTTGCCTTGAAGCTGCATGCAGCCAGAATAGTTTTGTGTTTAGCAGAGATGAGTTCTTTGTAAATAAGCGCGACGAAATTTGAATAAATGAATGATTTATATCAAGTATTTTCTGTTTTAAAAATGGAAACTTGTACCGCGTAAAATAAACCTTTGTTTGGATTTATTAATTCGTAATGACAAGAGGAAATGAGACGAGGTAAGTAAAAAACATATGATGTATCAATTAAACAGTAGAACAATCATTGATGAGAATTGAGGCCAGGTTTTGCAACCGTAAGCTAGTAATTATTGTGGCTTCAATTGTTCCAACAACAGATACAATAGGGATCATTCAGTTACAATTAACCTAATGATAGAAAAACCCTAACGATTCCAAGTAGTTATTTCTTAATTGATGATAATGTCCAAAAGTTAGAATCGATCTAGTCAATTCAATACTAACTAGCAAAGAAGAGAGAGGTATAGTTTGGTTAAAATTATTTGGCAAGTAATAAAAATACCAACTAAATCTAGTAGTGAAGCAGAGATTCAGGAATATTCATACCACCATGATATATTTTTCGAAGAAACCTAAATCCAAAAATGAAATATTGGAAGTAACACAAACAAAACTTGTCAAAAAAACACATTTTATGTGATGCCACGGCTGAAAAATTGGGCCATACAGTAATAAGATTACCACCGTATTACTGTGTACTGAATCCAATTGAATTAATTTGAAGACAATTGAAAAGAAGTGTTAGAAGAAACAATGCTACACCGTCCATGAGTGATAATGTTGTAGAAATCACTGAGCGTGAAATAACAATATAAGTGACACAAAGTAGTGTACGGCATGTGATGGACTTGGAAAATAATTACTTAAGATTGAGTAATTCTGTGAATGATTTTATTATAAATGTTGAAAAGTCAAGCGATGATTCTGATGTAAACAGTGACGATGATATTGTTGTTGATTAAATATTATCGTATTGATATCACAGAAGACTGGATTTGATAAAAAAAAATCTTGAAAACATTGTTCACCTAGTAACATTATGAGAGTCTCGTGATTTAATCGGAGCAGATACTCGAAGGATGTTTCTGAAAGATAAACAATGTTTGTTTGATTTATAATAAAATTAAAGTCGCGAGTAGTATTTGTGAAAGATATATCTCTCGAATGAAATTGCTGTTATAAGTAGGTACCAATTAAATGATGTTGATTGCAACTACTAATCTTTTTCATTGCACTCAATTGTCTCCATATACTTTTCTGACTTTTTTTGAATTTTTAGACCTGTTTACATTTTATTACAAAATTCCGCGAAAAATGCGTTTCCAAAACGATTCAATTTTGACATTTTCGAAAAATGAATGTTAGTTTATATTAAAACTGTATTGTTTCTCATGGCAAAGGCAATTTATCACCATAAATGATCTTGGGAATTAACAGAGGTAAATTCCCGCTGGCAAGCGATTTGCTACTATAATGGAGTCCACAATTTCATGATTTTAATTTTTCCTTAACTTTATAAAAATAGGTTCGGGTGTTTTTGTATTGTTACATATGTTATTCAGAAACTAGAAAAATGAATTCCGTAACTTTTTTCTTCAAAAAATTTCTAATAGAGCCGATAATAATTTATGAAGTTCTAATGACGTTATTGTCACTAGAACGTAAGAATGTTATTGGACGTACGTGTACGCTAAGATAAAATGTGAACGTATGTGAAATAATTTGCAGTGGCGCTATCCAACTGAACATCCCGACTGATAACTAGCAGAAAATGTATGTACATCTCTGTGGTACAATCGGACAACTGTAGTGACGGTCACGTCATGATTGGCGCTTGTTCAAATGAACATTTTCATTTTAACAATTCGAGTTAAATATTGAACAAAACATGATAATTTTCATATTTATATCAACAATCAACAGCTATTTTTTATGTGCAATATGTAATTTTCATGAGTTTCCAAATTGAACGAACCCATTGTGACAACGCAAAATTTATTAGTATAATTGACATGAGTAAAATAATCAATGTAAAATATAAATATATATTTTTTGCAGCACGTACACCGAGAGTACCCTATTACTGAGCTGACTTCTGCTTCAAAAGTTCTCAATTTCAAACTATTGTAACAATTTTCATTAATTCTCTGTTGACTGGAAATTAATGGATATTAATGTCCGCTGGGTAAAAATAAAATTGTAGATCATGGATCATGGACGCCGTTGGATTTTTTTATTTCATTGATATATGTAAAATTGATATTTGAAAGAAGTTTGTATTATAGAATGTGTTCGTTATAGTATGTGCATTCATTGTGAACGGGATAGCACAGAAAATGTGAAAAATATCAATCAATAAAATAAATCATGTAAGTTATGTTTCATTGTATTAGTTTACTGTGATGTGATTGCATTTGCAAAAATCTGTTTGTCAAATCGATACATTCAAATTTATTTAAAAAGCTTAATAATGGGGGTACTTCAGTGCACTTGTTACAAAAAGTATCGTATGCAACACGGACACTGAACGACTGTCATTATTGTCACGGACAAATTTGGCTGCATTGAGCTACGCCTTGGGCTTTGACCTCGTCTTCACCGAATGCAGCCAAATTTATCCTGGACAAGAATGAAAATCTTTCGGTCCTTGTAGCATAATATACTATTTTGTCAGTAATGAATTTTTTTTTCCAACAAATGTTTATATTATAATCAAATATCTGGTTCCCTCCAATATTTCTTCTCTTCTCATATTAAGTACCCCATAATGAAAAATTTAATAGAAAAATATATTATTATCAAATACTACCTTGGTAAGTATAGCCTCATAAATTTCTCTAATCCTCTTGCGGAATACCTGCCAAGATACCAATCGCCAAATAATTTTAACCAATCTATTTCTACATAGAAGAAGGATGCTTATGAGAGGATTCGTAATACACAATGTTTCTCAGAGATTACTTAGATTTGGCTACACAGTAAATTCAATCTTTGATGGCTCTTACAGCCGTTTGACATGGTGCATTAAATTCTGCTTTTTGCTCTGCAAACAAAAATGCACCGTGTCATACATAAAATCAGAGTACATATACAACATTTTATGTATGATAGAGTACATTTTCGTTTGTATCAAAAAGTATCATTAAAATGCAAAGCAAAATGTAGTTTGTCGAATAGTCCTTAGAGGCAAAGTCAGAGAATAAAATGGAAATTACAAATCCTAAGCTGTGGACTACCTTGAGGAGAATCAAGTTGTGAATATTCAATTTTGGCACCATGTACGCTGAAAATGAATTCAATGTATACTAAAGTAATCCTTCTCCTATATAGGAGCTATTAGGATGTGGATTTTCGAGCACATTATCGCAGGGTTCAGACATATATAACAGTCATAGAAATTCTCATATATGAAATATATCTTTTTTTCTCAGTTTTATATTTCTATCTGAAAAGTATCGTATTTCAAACAAACTGAAAAGATCTGAGGGAATTCTAAATGTAAATTTATCGATCCTATTCGACTATGTGTAACGGCATCTGTATCTGCTCATATCCTTGAACTCGGGTTCATTTTGAGAGAAAAAAAGAAATGAAATACTACCTGCTTCTCAAACTGAAACAGATGTCTAAAAGTCAAACCCGTAAATACTTCATCGCGCCTTTAGAAAAATGTCAAATTTCATTAACTTCAGATGGAATCTGGAAGAAATATTGTTTTTAAAATGAAGTAAAAAATTTCTTATATTTGTTTATGTTTGAATTTGTTTCGCCCTAGTTGTTGAGTCAATGGAGAAATATCTAGACACGCGGCAGTTCATAGTTTTTTTTTTTTCTATAAATAGTATAATACGTAGATACAACACAAATTCTCAGATATTATTGAATGAATAATGAAAAAATTCATGGCATCCCAGTAGTGAAAGGGTACGCTAATATCAAGCTGACAACAATGCATTCATTTAACCCGCGAAACAAGAATAAACTATAATAAAATAAGGTTATCTAGGAAAAGTGCTCAAACAGTTAACAGTATAAAGTTTCGGGGTTATGAATTACGACTCCTAACTTATTGAACTGCATAAATTTTTTGCTACGACTGTCACGATGGTACTACTTTAAACTAAATCATTCTTCGATTTAAATGAATAATACATTCAGGTAAACAGGAATTTCGCTGTACACAAATTCAATCTCTGCATCGTACTATAACTTGTAATTTGGGGTTCGACAACGTTTCTTAAAATCATAAAATAAGCATTTATGCTCAAACATTACGAATATATTCAATTGAATATCTATAAACACGGCCCGACATTCAATTGCTGAAAATAAAAACAAAATCAGAACTAACTAAGCGGAACACGATCGCTGAGCACTGGTTGAACGCTTTTTCCGTGGATCAAACCACTGAACCGAAAAGCGTCCAGATCATGAATAACAAATGACGCTTATCTGCGATCTGCTATTGTTTTACTGTAAGCGTATGTGCAATTGTTCCAGTTGAGTAGGTTCTGGATTATTCAGAGAGAGGAAGTACCGCCACCTGAATATCAATGATTCAAGATCAATTTCCAAGTTTGAATATTCAATTTATTTTCTAATTATCTATTTAAATTCGGATCTTCCAACATCAGATAGCTTTATAAGTAGAATTGTATCTCTAACATAAATTTAATGGAATATCGTTGTCATAAATTATACGACAAAAGCTTCAGCAATATTTGGATAAACGGATGAGAGGAGTTGATCCTTATAACACATCAACTTCATAGAATGTACGCAAGAGTAGCGTTATAATTATTGTCAATAAGGAAATCAGATACGCTATGAAAAACCAAAATAGCACAATCATTTTATTCTGATATTCAACTACCATTGAAGTTAAGTCTATCGAATCTTGCCCAATTGATCACTTGAATTATTGTTGTAAGTTGAAATATGGAATTAATCAGATAACATTTCTGAAATATGATTTTCTATTAATTAAAAGAGTTTTGAGCACGTAAAATTGTAAGAAGGGTTTAGACTTAATACTAAATAAATAAGCGTCTTTCTGGAAACAATTTACTGCTGGTATGAAAAAATTGAACAGGAGCGAAAATCTATTCAGTTTCAAAAAGAAGCAGAGAGGCTGCTTCTAAAACAACTCATGTGATAATAGAGCCTAAAGTTGAAGTCGGAACTTCAGCTAATGAAACAATTAAACGCAAACACTTATATTTTAAAAAAGTAGTATTCTACAAAATCTAAAAAGCCATTCGCTCATAAGTATATTAAACAGCACTTTGTTGCCAAATAAATAAATTAAAATTCCTACCATTTTTAATCTGAGTGAATTCAATAATTTTTGCGTTGAATCATCCATAAATGATGAGTTTAATTCTCCATCGATGCCACACGGAAAAAAGTAAATGTCAACATTTAGTAAGATTTCTACTAGTTTTTGATGTTTTGAATAGTAACCCGGAACCTGCCTCGAAATTTATCACTTATTGCAAAGTGAAAAGTGGAAAAATATATCCTTGATCCACTAAAATGTATTATCTCTAAGGAAAAATAATACAGAGTCAAGATACAAATTTTAAAGTTCCAAATGATAAAATTTTCTATTCTTATACATATAATTCCATATAGAAGTATATAATATGTAACAGGGACTATGGTAAATAATAACTCTCAACCTTTAGATTTTAATGTTTCAAACACTAAAAATATCCTTTCTCATTTATAGAATTTCACGTATCAACACTATTTTTTGAATATATATAATAGTAAATATTCCTATCTTGATTTAAAATTTTGTCATTTCAAACAATAAAAACTAGCAATTCTTTCAGTAAAATATTTACTTGTACAATATACTTATCGAAGTTTGAATTTTCATTTTTTTAAATATCAATAATTATTTTTTTTATTAATAATTGGTTCTTGAATGCAATATTGTATTTTTTTTTTCATTTCAGTTTGACATTTCGATCTTTTAACAAAGAATCACCATCAGAAAATTATGATAAAAAGGAAACATGGCAAGTATCAAGATAATGAAAGATATAAAGCAGATCAGATGAAAACGTAGATTATACATCTAGGACAAAAAGAACAATAAACTTCTGACATTCATTCAAGGTTTAAGGAAAAACAGCACGAGAGAGCCTCAAGCAGAGGAATTTATAATATTAGTCTTGACAAATATCATTATGACTTGAATTATTTTTTCCTTTGTTTGAGGTACTCTCACATGGTTTTACTTAAAACTTGGATGAATTGCAGGAGATTATTGATTCTTTTTGTTGTAAATGTTGAGTCCACGTTTTCATGTCAAGGCTTCTGTAGATCTTTTACTATCTAGATTTTTGCTTTGTTTATTTTTGTATTATTGTTTTCGATGATGATTATCGGTTTAAGGATCGAAACGTCAAACTGGAATGAAAAAAAAATACACAGAATTAAAATCCAAGAGCCAATTATTCATAATTGAATTTCGAAGGAATTGATCGATTTTTTTTTCTTACCTTGCATTTTTGTAAACATGAAATATGCTATAATAAGGCTCAATAACTCGTTCGGTAAGTAGTAATTTGTCAACTGAAATAAATAAATAATATTTTCACAGTTTTTGTTTCAAGAGTGGTAATTTTTATTTAAAAAAATAATATACTCTCACATTTTCAGTACAAAAGTAAAATAAAAAATAAAAATAAAAAACAATTATTACTATAAAATAATATCAAAGCGATGATCGACTGGATGGATGATGGATGAAAACGATGATTGGAAGTCAGTCACAGTTTAAAATTTTATTCACACAAAAACCGACGTTTCGTTCACATTGTTGATATTGTTGCCTTCTTCAGGGATATGTGTAGTCTAGAAATAGAATTACTATGGCATAAATCTAGTATCACACAAAACGGATATCTCACATTAGAAAAAAGTTTCTATAAAATTCTCTGAGCTCAAATTACAGATCATTTTCATAGAAAACTTCATTATTGATGCAGGATATTATCAATCTAACCGAATTCTCTTAGATAAATCACGTTATAAGATCATGAACTTCCTTCATTTCGTGCAAATGTCAACTTATACAATTCTTACATCGTACTAATCGGACATTAGCAACATCTCAATTTGTTCAACTTTTGGAGTATGATTTCTCAATTCGTTGATAGGAGTTCGAACTACTTGTTGTTTTATTTATTATGGAATTATGGATAAAAATATGATTTATATTAAAAAGTCGGCAAGTAGGGCTAGAAACACGTGATCAAATATTTGACAATGTAATTAACCTTAACAATGCTTTATACAACTGGACCTTTATTGATATTATTGTAAATAATTAATATTTTAATGCTATGCATCACTTACCTATTCAGTTAATTTTTCTCAGAGATAACTACTTAGCAATTCACTTGGTGGCACTTTCACAGCAAACTTTAGAGGCTTGTAGCTAATAATAGACTACAAATCCTATGGGCTCTAAACGCATTCGAGGAAAGGGTCAGAGAATCAGGTTTCAAACATGAAAAATTATAATGCAAATGATAAAATTGTTGAGTTCGAAATATACTTTTCACAAGCTGATGATTATAATAAGTATAAAGTGAGTTTAGTATTGTATATAAAATTTACCATTTCACTTAAGTAAATTTTCATGGAGCTCATTGATAAAATTTAATAATTCTTTTAATATTAAATACACTTGAGAATTCATTATTTCATATTGAAATAGTATAACTTAATATTCATTCTACATAAAATATGAGATCTGTACATGTATATTTTCATTATATATAATATATTAAAAAGTTCAGTTTGACTTACAAATTTTATGATTTGTCTTTGAATATTTTAGCTTTCAGACTATGAATTTTTACTTCCTAAACGATAAAGATTGAGTTTTTACTCAATAATTATTACAATTTCATTTTTTCAACAAGCACATTGTAATTTTTAATGTTTATAATACCAGTTTTTTGCATATAAACTTTAAATTTGAGTATTTAAACAATGATTATTGTGAATTGATTGTCAAAACAAAGGTATTATTGCTTAAAAGTGTAATAATTAGTGATCATAACACTGCTTATTGGACATCAATCTTTATTTAGTATAATTCATTTTTTTCCGTGCACCAACACTAAAATAACTGAAAAAAATCCCAGCTGGTTATAATTACAACCGGAGAAAATTGTCACTGATAAATCCAATAATCTGTTCATTAAATCATCCGCAAACAATCAACTTATTTTTCCATCAGCGCTATCAACCAGAAAAAACTAAAAAGTACAACTGGTTCAAATTAAAACAGAAGAAATAACGATCAAAACGGAGCCAGCAATTACAAGTAATACAGAGAGATAAAATAAATGCAGTTTACAATTATTATAGCAACCGTTGGATATATTCCATAGCTATTAATTATGATTTGAGTGGTTGCCATGTAGCAGGACCGGTTTAAATTTGATTTTTAATTTGTTTTTTAATGGAGATTGGAATCTTACAAGAGGTAATTTTTAAAACTGCTTTTGAGGTGAAAAAAGTAATTTAAAATTTAGGTTTAGTAGGATTTTGTCGAGCAACCAAGGTGATCAAGAATTTCGAGTTTAAAAAGTGAAAGTTTATAATGTATCTATAAAATTAATTAGTTTCTGCTATGCAGATAAAAAATATAATTTAAGATGGAGATAAGCACGTTCATAATAATTTCCTTGATCAATTTTATCGCTTACACTTTTCATTTAAATCTATGACAGAATATCCGCAAAAAAATGTTCTCAACATGATATCCCCAACATAAAGATCCCGAATTGAAGGTTTCTGAACATATCTCCGTGCTTAATATCCTTAAACAAAATATCCCAGGACTGAATATCCGTAGACACGTTAAATCAACATTTGATTCAATACATGAACTCGAATATTCGCTGGACTAGTATTCAGTTACCAAATAGAAATCCTTGATAAGTTGGAATAATTCACGGTGAATGTTCAAACGATGATAGGAATTGCAAAATGTATATAATTTTTGATTTCTCCAAATAATAATGGTTTTACTAGCTTATCGCTTCGAATTAATTACGGTAACAATCTTAATTGTTGATTCTATGAACACATAACTATTTTTTTCATTCGCTTTTTTATGTTTAGTATGGACAAGAAAAAAATTAAAAGTATATCGTTATACGATAATTGAGTTCATCACGGAGAAATGCGTACTGCCATTTGATTTCGAATATAAGCATTTCTTGAATTAATTTGTCTAGAGATATTATGTCCAAGGATATTATGTTCATAGATCTTCAGTTGGGATATCATGTCGTGGCATCAGAAGCTCTATTCATAAAGTTATTTGTAATTTTTGTATGTAATTTTCAATGCATACGAAGGAACAAACAGAAACTTTCGCATACAGTTTACATCAGGCGCACAAGACGTATTTTTGGACAAGATGCGTAACATTACTTCCATGTTCACACACGAACGCTGACTACAAGCATATGCATGCATCTAGCAGCAACCAGTCACATAAAAGATAATGCATCCCGTGTTTTCATACATATGTATCTTCACGGTCAAAAAGTTATTCAGACTTTGGATGGAACAGTCCCACTTCAAGGCTATCCGTCCCGCTGTCCCCAGCGAAAGCATAAAAATCCTGCTTTCGCAAACAGACCTAACGATAATTCAATTTACAATTATTACTCACAGACCCAATATTTTAAAACTGATTTTTTCAGCCAAAGAATACAAAAATACTGCCTAGAAGTAACGTCAACTCACGCAACTCACTTATTATTAGTGCTTTGATTATTTTTTATTAGTATTATTATTTCGTCTTTAATAAAAAACATGTTGAACACCAGCAGATTTTTTTTTCACAAAATTCCGCTGGTGTCGTCTCACTTCCACAAAAAAAAAATGGTCACGTTAATCATGCCGGAAATTATAATAAATTAAAGAAAACAATTGTTTACAGAATATATTAAATCGGAACTGATGCCGCTAAATTCTAAAAGGAAGTTGAATTCAGATTTGTTCAATTCTGCACCAAAACCTCATTGAATTGCCATCTTTGTTTTAATATGTCCGCGATGTGTCTATTACTTTAAGTTTATTTATATAAAGAGGAAGTAGATTCCTCGATCCTTCAACTATTAAAAAAGAATGTAACTCACAACATTTATTTACATCAATACTACACCAGTGTTTCTAATACTTCAAGGTTATAATTGAATATCAAAAATTGACAAATGAATAAAATGCTTTGCACTTATTTCGGGTACGTTCCACTAGGCGACCGCAAAGCTCATACCGTCTCAATAATCGTTCCACAAGATGGTCACGGTCTTTGCGTTCAAGATCAATACGCCATAGATGACGTTTCAATCGCTTCAAACTCATACCACTCGCGATTGAACGATTGCGTTAATTTTTGCAGAAATCATCAAGAATTTTTAATTAATTCAAAAAGTATTCTTCCAATTTGTACTTCCGATTCCAAATTTTGTCGATTGATTCAAGATTTTTATTCGTCAATATCTCTCATTATTCAAATTTATTATTTATGAGAGATTTATTTATTTATCCTCTTTGCTGCAGGTTAGTGTAATCTTATTAATTATTGAGTTTTTGACCTTAAATGCAAATAATAGTCAGTTTATTTGAACACTGGCATCGTGTCATTTGAAGCACCATCCACAGCAATCATACGTTAGTAGAACGGCGAAAACTATGGTCGTGCGCAAATCGTTGCGGTCGCCTAGTGGAACGCGATCGCAACGATTCGCACACGACTACAGTTTTTGCCGTTCCTCTAACACGTGATAATAAATAATGATAATGAGAGACAGTGAAATCATCTGTCATATTGACAAATATAAAAAAAATCTTGACTCAGTCTACCTAATTTGGAATCGAAATTACAAACTGGTAAGATTCCTTTTCAATTATTTCAAATTTCTTGGTGATTTCTATAATAATGAACACAACGACCGCAATTAATGACGTCATCTAACACGCATTGATTTTAAACGTAAAGACAGCAATCATCTTGTGAAACGATTATTCGGACGACATGAGCGTTGCGGTCGCCGAGTGGAACGTACCCTAAGTATTCATGCAATAGAATATTTAGCAATTTCGCATACGGATATTCCAAAACTAGAGCCTCTAGTGACTGACAGAATGATTGCTAGCTGATTGATGATTTAGGGTATATATGTATTTGAAATCTTCCATTCTATTCACCAATAAATTATTGAGCTTTAAGGACAGTATGTGCCCAGCGTCTAAATATTTGAAGTTTGTAATAAAATTACGTTTATACATGATCGAAGTCATAAAAACTAGATTCAGCAAAGTCAGATAAGAGCTTCTAGTAGTAGAAATTGTGATAATTAAGACAATTGCTCTCTTAAATTTTCCACCTCTTAGTCGGCAGGTAATTACATACTCATCAACAATTCATAAACAGAGTATACTGTCCAGGAAACCTTTTAGTAAACAATGAAGAATATATTATGAGGATTCCGATCTCTGTATGTAAAATTCGAGAATATTTTTACATTCAAAAGGGCACCGTACTCACTTCATTCGAAAGTAGAGAAACGATTCACTGATATACAACAATAATGTGATTATAAATTGATCAAATTTATCTTTTTGCATAATGTAGGATGTAATCAACAAAAATTGAAAAATTTTTAAAAATTATTGTCCTAAAAAAAATTAGGAACATATTTGTCCCAACAAATCCTGTAGAGATTTTTTATATGATAAATATATCAATTTCCGCACTTACATTAAATAAGAATAATTTTCCTCTGTAACATTTGGTAATTTCAATAAAAAATGAGTAACTGATGATATATATACAAGCCAACCGTATATAAACAAATTTATAATCTCCTTCGTTATCTTGCAATAGACGTATTCTCTGTAAACATTTCTCAAATGTCGAAATCCACGAACAAGTGAACATGTCTTATGTATTTGTTCATCTTGCGTGGAATAAATCTTTCAGATTAGATTCAACAGTAATAAATTAAACATTTGAATGTCTCGCTCTGGACAGCTTACAAGTCCACCAACAAACGGGATCAGATGGATCATTTGGATTCCATTTCGCGTTGAGCTGGTTACTTGACCGCGAATATATCGACGCTGATCTCGATTGCTTTGATATATTGACTGGATTACATCCACCTTCAACCATATACTTGAGATAACTAACGTCAAAAAATAATTTGAATCAATCACCATAATTCATTTTTATAGTCACACTTTCGGAATTAATCAATCAATAAAGCAATAATTTTCTTATTCATTATTCTTGTTCAGCTAATTAGATGGTACTATATTTTTATTGCAGAATACCTTTAATAACTAGTTGGAATGTTGGGTGACATTTAATCGCGGTTGATGAAGTTTATGTACAGATCTTTTTTTGTTCATTTGGTTATTTTATTATATGGTAGTGAGGAGGTAAGATCTGTTAATTTGCATAAGAAAAACATGTTTTGTTTTCTTTTTAAATTTTGACACTTTTATTGCTTTGTTTTATTGTATTGTACTCGTGGAAAGTAGTCATTGTGTTCATAATTCTGATGATTTGATTGTGACGTGACAATTATTTTTCAGGTCTCATAGTTCACAAAATAATTTCAAGCTTCAAATTACAGAATAACGAATATGGCATCTCCTCAAATAAGGTTTGCATGGGTCTTATTCAGGACCATAGAGAAGAAATTACTCAATTATAACGTATTTGTGTAAATAGCAACAGGAACTTATTCTTATTTTTCTTTCGGTATCATGAAAGAAGAAAAATATACGGAACACTTTTTGACACTTTGATTCGTATAAAAACTTCCTTGACCTGGAAAATGTATTGGTCCTGAATATCAAAGCTAAATTCCAAATGAATCTATGATAGATGGTTTAAGGTATCAGGCTCACTTGACCACGTATATCGACATTGATCTCAAACGTTTGATATAGTGATCGTGTCACGGTAGCATTTAACAAATGGGAACCGAGTTTAGAACACATACATTCGTACAAACGCACGATAGAATGTAAGATAAAATGCAGACACAAAGCTTGAAAGTATTCGAGCGAGATCAGGAAATATAGTCGGGAAGATTTAACCGTGCAAACTTAGAAAGGAATTCAAGATATATTATGTTAGTACTGTAGTTATTATGCCAGTATTACTGCTTAAATGTTGAAGTTTCACATAAAATGTTCCTATAACAACTGGAAAATCGAATAAAGAAGAAGAAGACTAGGTCATGCTTATACTTTTTGATAGCGAGAACTAGTTCATCAGGATGTTACTCAGCAACGTGATTTTTTGCTCGTTTGTATCAAATTGTGAGAGAAATATGAAGGCTTCCAAATATAGAGGTTATTGCAAAACACTTTCTTGCAATACTAAACACCTGTAAATTTAAGTAATTCCCTCCCAATATAATAAAGGAAGGTCGGGCCGGTAGCTTGACTTTAGGGAATGAGCCTCTATGAATTTTGCAAATTGTGAAATGGGATATTATAGTTGTCGAAAGGTTTCACAGCTGAAATTTGTCAAAATGGAAGTCAGCTCTTCGCAATACGAATAAAATTTTTGCCAAACCAATTCCAAGTTACAATTTTATACATAGATTCGTCAATAATAGTTTGATAGATTTTGATACAAGCCACATTTAAGATATGGGTAACGTAGTCTACTTCCTCAAAGTTTTAACTCTAAAACTCACTAAAAATTTCATATGTCATCTTCGAATAGGAAAATTATGCGGGCTTGTTCAAAATATCAAGCTACCAGATGACCGTTACCACTCTTCACTACTATTGATATTTCAAGTAGGTTAAACGTTAACAAACTTTTTCGATCGTCTCGTTTAGAAAAGTAAAACGTAGGTATTCAATAAATCTTTCGGTATCACCTACTACTATTTTCCCCAGGGGGATACCTGTCCGTGTTGTCGCTACTGCTTCAGAACGCGAAATTTATTTCTTTGTTGTTATTCGCTGGCTTTTCACACGTGGTTAGGGCATTGGTTGAAAGTTGTCGAACAAAATGATTATTGATTTATTTTGTGTGCTGAGTAGCTCACAGATTTTCAAAAAGAGGATTGAATTAGGAATATTATGTGAATAAAAAGAATGAAGAACTAATATAAACTTTAAAAATTAAATAATAAATGGATCGACAACAGATGCTGTGCACAGTATTTATGTATGTATATGAATCAGTAAACTAAATTAATTTATATTATGAAGCCTATAATCAATCAAGAATGTAATAGAATATCATCTATCAATTCTTAATTAAATATTAGTTGAAAAACAGCTCTTAATTTTATTCTGCGACAAAGTTCTTGATATCAAGATCTTACCAAAGTTCAAACAAGTATTGAAATTATTCAAGTGTGCTAGAACATTATCATTGATTTTAGAATGAATTTATGGGTTGGTAAAATCCAATTTTGCAAAAGCGACTATGCGGTTACTATTCCTCTGCTAATAATTCTCTTGTAGAGTGAAAGGGCAGCCTAGAAGCGATCACTTCACCTTCAAGACTGCAGCAGCAATCCTTTTAATTACCTGAGGCACTGGTCAAGTAGGCGCGGTTTTGTAATTTAGTGTATCGACTACAAGATTCGCTAATTTATACCTCCCTTTAGCATCATAGCATTACTATCTCGCTTCAGCACACCCGGTGGATGGATGGAAAGGCAGGGAAGACTCTTACCGACATGGAGGTTTACGTCAGATGGAATTCTTTAGATAACTTTGATTTATATGGATTGGTTGGTGCTTTAAAGCAGTTAATGAAAATAGTTATCGGGAGAGAGAATGCTGCAGGAAATGATTTAATTTGCTTTTTCCACGACTGCCTCGAACAGTTGGCGTTTACGCCTCTATTCGATTGTGTGAAACTGATCAGATATCATTCGAAAAAGTGGAGAATTGGACAATTCAGTTGTCACAGTTCTTGAAGAAAAATCCATTTCATCATCAGATTAATTTTCAATTCCAATTTCGATCCTTTGACAATTAAGTGAGGTTATTAAAACAAATTATAGACGATACATTTTTTTCTCCGTATAATTATTCGGAAAACGGAGACCTATATAGAACTATTTAAAAAATATTTCTGCACGTGCAGCTATTATTGTTCAATAAAGTAATGGAAAATTTCTTCCTGTTCGACATTCACCTCGTGATTTTCTAATTCATCATATAAATTTGGATTTCTCTATGTATATTAAATTAAATTTTGCCAGCAAAAATTTCTGTATAGTTTTATGTCCAAAAAGTATTGTCTGAAATAAGCATAAGAAACCAATGGTAAAGGATAATACTTATCGTAAAAACCAACTACTTACTTTAAAATGTATTACGAAATAATTGACAAAAAAAAATCTAAAACAGATTTAAATGAATTTTTTGGAGGACTCAAAGATTGATAGTCATCCGAATGGCCATGGACTAATAAATTAGCAACTGAATTTATTAGAAATGTCCATTTCCAATTTGTAAAACCCTTTCTGATATAACTCGTTTGACGATAAATTGTTTTGAATTTATGTAACTTGTCAATCTGATGCCGGAATTAGTCGTCCAATAGGATTTTTTTATAGAATGATTTCCAAGAGTATTTTTCTTTAGATTTTAGATCGAATTTTTAAATATGAGCCTCCGTAGAAATCAATGATAACTATATCATTGTCCTTGTGTGTTATATTAATTATATCCTTTTTCACTATTATAATTGTCAAGACTCATATTATTGATTCCTCTGTTTGAGGTTTTTTACGTGGTTCTTCCTCAGACCTTGGGTGAATGCCAGAGGAATTTTGCCCTTTCTGCACTAAATGGTTTCACATCTAATATTCTGTATATTTTTAATTATCTAGATACTTGCCTTATTTATTTTGGTATCATTGTTTTTGATGAAGACTTTCGGATAGAGAGTCAAAACGTGAAATAATCAATAAATATACAGAATTTAAACCCAAAAATCATATTTATGTATTTTTTGTTTTCAAATATGAGTGACTTTCAATTTATTTAGTATGTAGTAGTTTTCACACTTCAGTCATTATTTCAGCGCTAAATGACTATATATAAGTATTAAAATTATAGTTAATTCAAAATATACTCGGATTATTAAATTTCTTCAATTTATTTTCACTTTATTCAATGATACAAAGAAAAATCAGGAGAATCTCTCTCAACCGAAGATCCTATCTTAAGGATGTGTAAAAAAAAAATGGAAGAATCATCTAGATGATGAAAGCGCATTTTCGACAGCTCATGAATGCTTGTTACTTCAGAGATTTCGCAAATTATCATCTCTCACGATTACTGAGCTTGAAATCAAGCAGTTTGGGCAAACTTACGAAACAGCAGCTTCCATTTAGTACTAGTTTCAAGTTGACTATTTGATAGGTACATAATTTATGCATGTACAAACTCAAAAATACCTTTTAATCTTCATTGTTTAGTTATTGACTGACGGGAGGTCAAGTGCTGTACCTTAAAATGATAATTTGATCTTTATCAAAGCTATATGAAAAAAATACACCCAAAGTAGACAAATTTTCATCCAATAATAATAATTCATTCTAATAAGCTTCAAATTCGCGTCAAACAAGTCATTGAATGAATCCCGGACAGATTTGATAACTATACATAATAATAGTGACAACCGCGGCGAAGGTTGTAACTAAATTTTTATCTACTTTAATAAATTTTAGCTGCCATATCCCTAATGTCATATATATCTATGGGCATTGTTCCACTTGAAACAAGTAATTGAATAATTTAATCTTCCACAATCACTGAGCTTGAATTGAAGTAATTTGTGCAAACCTACGAAACAGCAGCTTTTATTTAGTACCAGTTTCAAGTCTGTGAATAGTATAGTTGCTGAGAACTCAGTGTCACGCCAGCCAGCCAGCCAGCCAGACAGCCAAAGTGAACATAATAGCGCTTTTCTCCAAAAAATGCGCTAAAAAATAACTTCTTTTCTTCTCTACAGTTTCGACCCCACCTGGGTCATCTTCAGGAGTGAAAATAATTTATTATTTATAACTACAGGTGTACATTTTATTTGAAAACTAAATTCTTTTCAATCCTTAAGATGACCCAGATGGAGTCAAAACTGTAGAGAAGCGGAGACGTATAGTTGGGCCAGTCTACCTGCTAGAAATTTTTTAATCTCAAGGGTCAACTAATCTCACAGTATAGTTGGGCCAAATGCCAGCATCTGATCATTAAGCAAGGTTATAAAATAGAATAGCGCATAACAGAAGTAGATTTTTTTTTTTCATAACTGTTTTGTACATTTGGTTCATATTAGTACAGTCAAACACATACATATAACATATACATTGATATATACATTTTTAAAGGTACAGTCATATATACTTTTATATAGGTACAGCCACATATACATTTATATAGGTATAGTACTCTTTATGCACTTTGAAATAGCTGGATTTGCTCTGAATGTCGTGTGCAATAATTTTGCCGGTTTTTCATATAGGTTTTTCGAAGGTTTCCTTTTTAAACTGTTACTCAAGGTTTGTCTGGGTAGGGATATGTCTTCTCCGTGATTATGGCTCAACTTAAATTAAAGAACTTCTGCAAAATCTTCAGCCGACGTGTAAAGTTCTGCAGGACACTTCAATTTTTTATTCACACATCTCCAGTGTACAGTTCCATTTTGCAAAGAATTTGCTATACAAAACTTGAAATTATTCCCAATTAACAACTGATTGCCTTTTTCACTCAACATAATTATGATACTCACTCATACCTCCCATGTTTGAAATATGGGTAAAAACTGGATAAATTTATTCGAGATTTAAAATTTATAGAAAATATATCCTACACATCCACTACCGAGAATTGCTTTAATCTCTCGGTTGCATGATGTTGGCCCAACTACAAGGTAGGATTAGTACCTGAGAAATAATTTGGCCCAACTATAACGCGCCCGTAGAGAAGAGAAGAATTAAGTTATTTTTGACTGAATTCCCTTATCTCGATTATCATCTTACTATTCAATATCTATACAAGGGTTCTTCCTAAAATAATTGCTTCTGATCATTCTTTTAACTCATTTCTCAAAAGAAGCAGCATATTTTATTCTCAAAAGCTTCTCGAAATTCTGTGACGGCTGAGTTTACATCTCGAAATCTTCTATCTACATGTACTTATTTTCTCAAGTTTGGGGAAAAAGAAATAATTATTTGGACAAGATCTGGGCTGTAGATTAATCTAAATTTTCTGCGGCAATATGCGAGATCGTGTTATCGTGGTACAACAAAATGCCATACAAACTACTTTTTGTCTATTTTTCATGCAATTTACAGTTACAGTTTTATGATCCTCAAGAGAAATTACTGATACTGGACCATAAACCATCAAAAATATTTTTTTTTGTTTAAGCTTCTTCCGTGCACTATTTCTATGGGTCCAATTTCATTTTCAAAAATCCAAACTGCTAATTGCAACTCAATTTATAATCATAATTGTATAGATTCATGATTCGTTACTTATAATAATATTATATACTTTTTCAGATGCCGCTCAGTCAAATCCACGGAGCATTTGCGCCACACTACTCGTGCATTTTTTAGTTCCGGAATCAACAAATAAAGTACCGGGTAGCTAGCTTCTCCAGATGTAGCTGTTGATGTAAAATACCATCTACTGCAGCGGATCCAAGGCACAGACTCGGCTGAACTTCCCTAGACGTTAAATTTTGATTTCTCTCCGACAATTTTGCAACACCGATTATACGATAACTATTCCTCTGCTGATAATTCTCTTGGGTAGTGGAAGGCCAATTCAGAAGTGATCATGACCGAATGCACTATAAGAGTCTGCCACACCCGTAACGAGTAAAGGCGTGATTCATCTTTATTTATTCATTTTTTAATCCCTCGAATACATTTTTGCACCAAATACATTTTTCACAAAAAAATAAAATAATAGGTACACTTTTTTCAAATAGTCGAGAGCTTCATGCTTTTCTTAATATTTTGAGAGCATCTAAACAATTTTTATGATCTAATCTTCTTTAATTTGATGTGATTTCGACACTAATTTTTTAATAGTAAATCCCAGATAAAGTTTCCGTTGCATGATTCACATGTTCAGCAGGAACTTTTCAGAAAATACCATTCATTTTGAATCTGAGACAAGTGGGGATGAGTTTACTTTTCCACTTGATTTTTGAGTTGAATTCCAAATAATTCAAAGTCCGGCATAGGGGGTGATAATAAAACGGAGAAAAAAGGTTAGGGAAAAGTATCTTCAAACACTTAAGGATCATTGCAGAACTCCCAGGTCTCTGTTGAGCAAAAGATGCCACCAAATTTCGATGATTGCTTGAACATGGACCCTCTTTCATAATCGAATGAAAAACGATTGCAACATTTCTATGATGATCGATTCTAGACTTGAAAATCAAAAACTTTTCCCACTATTAATCTTTATTCAATCTTTCTTCAGAACTTGGATATAAGCTGTCGAACGAAAGTACTTTTGACGGCTTTTCTTGTTTTTGTTATTAGCGGGATAAGTACTATTTTGCACAAGTTTTTCTGGGCGGTAAATGGCTCTTTGCCTTTTGCGTGCGCCAAGTATAATTTGCGTGCGACAAGTAAATTTGTAAAAAAGTAAACAAGCCATTTACTGCCCGGAAAAACAAGCGCAAAATAGTACTCATCCCGCATTCGTAATAAAAGTAGTATCTGCAACTCGTGCGATGTCGTCAATTGCCCACTTAAGCAAAAAAGATCAAATTCGCTCTGGTGGGCAATAGACAACTTGCCGCACTTGTTGCACAATATATTATTTTGCAAACATGACTTTCCACTCACTATTTTCAGAACAGGTCTCGTAGGAAAGAATTCTAAACTTGAGAAAAATCATGGTACAGACCTTTGAAAACAGAAAAATGTACGAGTTCTTCAATGTCTATCATAAATTCCAATAGAGATCTATATTCAAAAACTGTAAGTTTGTACCTGTTTGCATCTTTTATAAAAAATACTTTTATTCATAATATGGCATTGATGGAGCTTAAAAAGTTTACTCCGTGTGGTCACATCTAACACGTCTAATAGCGTTAATTAAGGCGCTATTTGATAATACACATATTGAGCCAAATTCAGCTATCTTCACTACTTGCAGAAGCTTCACTAAAATATATGTTGAAATAATTGAATAAGATAAATATAAAAGACATGTTCATAATAATAATTAGTGAAGCGTCTCTAGTTAAGAAATGGAATCTCGTTTAACAACATTAGACGTTAGTGTGGCCCCAGTATTTAAAATCACCACTCAGGTATTCCATTCAATCAAAGGACCAATATGTCCAGTATTCTACGTGTCAGTCACATATGATCGGCTACATTTAGAGTACGTTCCACGAGGCGATCGCAACGATTTGTTCAAGACCACAGTTTTTCCCATTCCACTTACATATGATTGCTGTGGTTGGTGCTTGAAGTGGAACGATGCGAGTGTCTTCTAAATGTCAAATGAACTGACAATTCGTGGTTAAGATCGGAATGTGAATTATTAATAAGTTTAAACTGATCTATAGCAAAAAGAATGGTTCATCGGTGTGTACTTTTTCCTTAAATCGATTATGTTGAATATTACCGAGATATTTGTCAAATATAGTTTATTTGCCAATGAATTACTCACATTTTTGTTGTATAAGATTTCCTACAGGCTACAGGTGCTCCATTTTCGCGCAATGGGTAATTTAATAGTAAATAAACTTTGTTTGAAAAATATTTTAGAATATTTCAGTAATATTTGAAATAATCGAGTTAAAAAAAAAGTACAGATCAATGGACCATACTGTATGAATGGAATGAATCTAATCTGCTTGTGTGAATTATTTTCATTAATAATGATAATAAAAGACCATGAAATTATCTGTCGTAATGACAAATAAAAAATCTTTATTCGATCGACATAATTTAGAATTGAAATTACAAATTAGAAAGACATTCTTCTAATAAATTCAAATTTCTTGATGATTTCTGCAAGAATTAGCACAACTTTCGGTTCAACCCACTTTTCATCACGGGCGATGTGAGCTTGAAGCGGTCGCGAATAATGATGTCATCCATGACGTATTGATCTTAAACGCTAAGTTGGTGAAATTAATTTTATCAATAACCAGAACGGAAATTACAGATTCATGTAAGTTCCCAATTTAAATCCATGATTAACCTACCTTCAGAAATATGGATTCAATATTTTTAATACGCATAGTAGTAAATAAGGAATATCTATCGTTGACAACCGAAAATTTCAAAACTTCCAAATTAAAAGATTCTAAGCAACAGAATTATAATATTTCTCTTGTTCCTGTTTTTACACGTACACTCCTGAGAAAACGTAAATTCCAAGATTTTCATGCTTCATAGAATATAACGAAGTTAAAAAGAAGCTTCAGAAACAAAATTATTTTTGTGGTCAGCAACCAAGTAAATAATAGTTCGAGCTTCATTGAACGCAATTTTGTTTTTATTGTTTTCGGTTTCTTCAGAAATCGAATTGGTTAACCACTACCATTAAAGTATTCTATTTTATTGAATTCCAGATTAAGATAGAATTAATACCAATTACGCTTTTTGACCAGTGATAGATGCGGCACCATAACTGATCCATTCCTAAAAAATGACCTAAACCAATTTCAAAATTACCCAATTATACAATTATTTGACTGTAATTGTGAATATGGAAAAGATCAATTTAAATTTCATTCGATCGAATACCT
This sequence comes from Dromius quadrimaculatus, assembly GCA_963989225.1. Classification (NCBI taxonomy): domain Eukaryota; kingdom Metazoa; phylum Arthropoda; class Insecta; order Coleoptera; family Carabidae; genus Dromius; species Dromius quadrimaculatus. The sequence goes on along the minus strand of OZ022331.1, from coordinate 39,604,326 downwards.
TTATTTGTCTGATCAGTAGGAATTATGTTGTTACATATGCTCGCAATAAAAATATTACAGAAAATATTGTTCATGCAAAAAGATTGAAAAGTTGTTGAACAGAATAATTTGTAAAGGATTTTTCTCGAATTTAAATTAAAACAAAATATAAGGGGGAATATATTAACTACCTATATTTCCTAGATTATTTTATTTTTTAATATTTTTTCTAATACAGCCCTGTGTGAGAAATTCATCAATCGCCTTCTCATTAAATGATCACTAAATGGTGCAAACTTAAAAGCATCGTGCTTGGGTTGCTGAAAGCTCTGAAGCTTCAAAGCTCTCAATGTATAGCGTGAATGTGATTGAATGAGAAATGGAAGAACAATGGGACTTAATTGTGTGATTGGGAAAAGCTGATTGAGCACTGATTTTGATTCTAATCTTTTCAGGATTGAGAATGAGGTCATTTTGCATCCATAATCTTTTCTATTTTTCATGAATAATTGTCTAAATTAATGCAAATATATTCTAATTTGATTTAATAACTCTACAGATTTTAAAACATCATTCTGAGAGGGGAAAAAATTGGAAATTGTTTCCGATTATCACTTAGGTCACTTAATAAACAAAATTGTCACTAACATTGACTTTTATATGGACCATGCAAATAACGACTAGGCAAATCAAGCAATAATAAATATAATCAACGTGTGAACAAAAATTTTTCTCAAAACTATACGATACCAATATCTATTTGAAATTAGATACAAAATGCGTTCATTCTTGAAAAGTTGTAGATGAAATAATTTCACTTTTGAACAGTCTAGGTCCACTTATACTTTCAGCATGATCGTATGTAGAAACTAGTAATATCTTCCAGATATGCATCTCAGATTATAATTGCAACATAATATTCCAAACACTTTTAAATCAGTTAACTACATATTATATCGCATAAATATCTCTTGATATCTCCTAGCGCACTACATTAAGTGAGCTTCCATTTATGGCTAAACTCCGTTTAATATTTAAACTCTAATTAACTTTTTTTCTTATTTACATTACAACATAAATAATCCATAAATTAATACATGCCATAAAACTGTCAAATGGGCACATTGAAACATTTCTTCACTAACCAACTGAACAAGGTTTGAACAGTAGGGATCTAGAATGTTGTTCTTAGACCGTACAATACTTTAGATAACATCAAGTGTCTCATATTTTGAAGCTGAGGTAATTAAATAACAATAGGAGCTGAGGAAATTACATTTCATAGTAAAAATAATTGAGCTCCGTTATTAAAGGAAAATGAATTCCCATCAAAAGAATGAAGGCAAATCTCGTGATAACATTCGCAAGTTTAAATTGTCCATGCAAAATTCATTGCGCTTCTTGAGAAATAAGGTTTTCTTCGATTATCAACACAATATAATTAATGTGGCTATCGAAAGGCCTAGTGTTAAGGCGTTATCCCGAGAATCTTATGACCAGTAGTGGAAAGAGAAACTGAAAGAAAATCAGATCTTTTAACATTTTATTGTTACACGATTACGGGGCATAGCCTCATTTTTACAAGAATTGGTAGAATTTCAATTATTTATATTTTCCGTTTTTTGGATCCTCTTTTATTATATAACTAGAAAAATTTGTTCTCCCTTCACACTTTAAGAAATTGGAGGACGAGAATCACAGTTTTTCAATTTTCTTATTACTTGTAGGTACGCGAAATTCAGCTTAAAGGTAAAATTTTGATTTTTTTGGATTACGGGAAATACCCTAATAGTGATGATAATCATCAGTGAGTAAATGAGAACATCCAAGAAATTTACGGGCGGCCTCGATCTCGGCACCAAACTACCTGCATCTTTAATCCCCTACTCGAACTCGGCACTATGCTAGGGATTAGGACTTATAGCTCAATCGTTCTACCTGAGTGAGATTTTCTGGACACAGGTGTGATATCAAAGTCTTGCATAGAAATGAATCATTTATCTTGAACGACCAGGCGGAATTACATAATATTTTCAATTTTCAACTCCTCGTTAAGGTCTTCTTTCTCTGATTAGCTTGTTTAGTTGTAGGCGTGACTTAGTACACTATTATATCAGTATTTAACATAACTGAAATTATGAATGAATTAGATTTTGTGAAACTTAAAGTATGTGTTTTTTTTTTATATAATTTTACAATATATATAATAATTTGTTTTCATTTGATGCAAGAAAAAGTGTTTTATTTGTTCTATAATCTACCCATCGTTCATTTCAAAAAATATGACTCTTAAATTCTTCAATTTAAGACTCATACTTTTTTAAATGATCGATGGCCAAACTATACATATTTGTATGTTTTTGTAATTATGTAGTTATGTATGTATAAATAAGTTTTTTGTTTAATAATAATATTTTCAAACCAATCTTTTTTCTGAAGTTTCATTAAATATTATTTGCAGCATTATTTTTAATAAAAATTAATTTTGAAATCAATATAGAAACTTATAAATCAAAATCTTGCTGGTTGATCGTGGTTTTATTTAAAAATTGACAGTGCGGAGTTTATGTGCGCCCCGCGCTAATCGGATTAGCGTTGGTGCCGAGTTCATGTGCGCCCCGCGCTAAAAGGATTAGCGTTGGTGCCGAGTTCATGTTCTTGGTGCCGAGTTCGTGTACGCTCAAATTCACGTATCAATAAATTTTCAGGTGGCAAAAATATAGGGATAAAATTTGCTATATTACATATGATTGGTGAAGATACCCTTATATCCTGAAAAATTGAAACCTGAAATGATATCCAGATAAAAGAGTGCTTCAAGGAAAAAATATTTATGGTGGAGAGCTACGACTTAAATAGATAACGAATCAATAATAAGTAGAAAAACTATTAATTGGAAAGACTGAAATCGCGAGATATCTTGTTATTTTCAGAATTCGCAAATATTATATACACTACAATAGTTTTATTTATTGAATAAATTTTCCATGATTGCCTCTCGAATGTAACAAAAGGAAAACATAAAAATGTTTCCTATTAAATACATCAACTTCAATGTATATTAGACATTTCTATTATGGAGAAACATGTTCTTAATATCAATGAAAGAAAAAAATAATTAGTTTCACAGCCTCTGCAGGAGATATCTAGAATTTATTACATGCATAACTTCTGTAATATGCGATAAAATAATTATCCCTACATCATAAGCATCTTGGTTCCAGATTAAGAGTAATCTTATAATTAGAACTTTTTCTCCTGTTATTTATTTTACTTGTGATATTAATTACTTCCCGGATACTTCATAGAGCGTTCTTTAACTATGTATTAATAGATAGCATAGAACTATAATAGTACAGTCAATCAAAAATTATACAGCTGATATATTATTGTCGTAAGTCAATTCTAATCTAAATACGGAATTTGAATGGAATTAACAATTACCACATCTTTCTATTTCCATATTCTCTGATTCGGCTGCAAATTTAAGAACATAATTTCTCTATTCCAGTATTAGTACATTATATTTTCAATCTGATAGCACATGGAGTTTATTTCATTTCACAAATCTGAAGAAGGGATATGGGATACATTATTCATTGTTAATTTTTTCAAGTTTAAGATCACTTCAGATATAGTCGGATGTCTAAATAATAAAATAATAGACCGTATACTCAATGATCTGCAAGATTTCAAGATCCAAAATTTTTAAGACCGTCTGTCCCAAATCAGCTGGGCGCATACGAATTGGGCACGGATCGCAGGTAGCTGTAATCCGTACATACGAATTGGGGGCGTCCACGAACTCGGCACCAAGAACATGAACTCGGCACCAATGCTTATCCGATTAGCGCGGGGCGCACACGAACTCGGCACTGTCAATTTTTAAATAAAGCCACGATCTACCTGCAAGATTTGGTTCCATAAATCTCTATATTTCGTTTTAAAATTAATTTGTATTGAACATAATACTGCAAATAATATTTAATGAAACTTCAGAAGAAAAAAAAGTATTAAGAAGAGATTTATTTATACATATGTCCATACATACCTACATTATTACAAAAGCATACAAATATGTATGATTGAATTTAATTTTTTCTGGTATTTTTGACATTGGAATTTCTTGCATCAAATGGAAACAAATTATTTTGTCTTCGATATGCAGGACTTTTGAGTTGTTGATGTCACAAGTGTGATTAGATTGAGGCAGAACGATTGAGTCACAAATCCTAATCCATAGCATAGTGCCAAGTTCGAGTAGGGGATTAAAGATCCAGGTAGTTTGATGCCGAGATCGAGGCCGCACCGAATTGGCACGACGACTCGCGATAATCCCCTTTAGTGCACAGGTATAAATTATAAATACTTACTACCTACCTGAAAATGAGATTAGCAATAATAAATAAAATATTGTTCCTTTATTAGATTTTCAATTTAATATACTCCTACGGACAAATCAAATTCATCATCGCTAAAATCTGATGAAAATCCATTCTCAGCACTTGAACTACTCATATTTATTTGAGGTTATCTTATTTGACGAACAGTTTGTTGGAACACTTATTTGTAAATGCGCATGCGTCGGACAGATCCGGACAAGTTTCCGTATTTGTTGGAATTAACCTTTATTGTCATGTAATCAAATATTTTGTAAATTGGAAACGAGACCCTCTGAAGTATTAGCGCCCAATTTACATTGCTGGGTTAAAGTACCTGCCTTGACCGTTGGCTACTGCAAAGGATTATAAGAGTCTCGTGCCCAATCTACTTGCACCGGGCGGCTCTCATTCGACAGTCCAATTGTTAAAGTGAAAAACTGAGGCTTGGACAAGACCGACCCTTCAAATCGAAGTTTGGTCCAACTAAGCTCGGAAAATTTTAAAGTTCAGTTCAAACTGGCCGGTGGAATTTTGAAGCTCAGTTCTATGGTACTAATACACTTTTAAACTTAGACAAACTACAGTTATTTGTCTATATTATTATACTGAAGCTTTCACATATCTGGCATTTTGAAAACAACTTCCCTTTTTTTAACTTACGACCTAGACAAAATAGATACGGATTAGGATTCATCTACACTGGGAACGTGTATTGTCAGACACGGTGTCGGACGACTGACGGACGACATATGCAGTCAAGGTAATTCCCTACACTGGACAAGGGTGTCGTCCGACGTCGAACGACTGCGACAACAACCGCATTAATTTTTTCCCACGAAAACATATTTTATTACAGTTGTCATTAGTCAATCATTTGTTTGAGTGCTAATTAAAAATAATTGACTCCGAGGACGATCTTGCCCTTTGGTTTTTAACAGAAACAGTTGGGCCATTGAAAAAAGAATGTAGGTGCACGAATTTTATGAAACTTGGACCTTCTCTCACAGTTCAATTGGATAATCTTTATCCATATTAATCTAATTTTTGTTATAACTTACTGAATACTGATATACACAAAGCATACAGTAGTGCACAAATATCAGACGACATCCGTGTGAAAACAAAATTATTTGATTCTCGACCGACTGTCGGAACCTGTCGTTTACGTATCGGCTGATTACGTGCTGCTGTTCCGTTGCACTAGAGGTGAACTCGCTTTCGCACGAAGATTTGTTTCCATATTCGATGTCGTACGATGTACGGCGTCGTCCGGCTCTATGTCCAGGTAAACTGTGGACACAGTCCGAGATAGCCCTAAGCTATAAGAGTTATTTATTGTTTTACTCCAGAATTAGCCGATCAAATTGATTTTCTCTTGAAAATATAATAATAGTCGCAGAGAATACGGCTTATAGAAGTGTCCCAAATTGCCCCCTCAGGGATAAATTTCTAAGAAAATCTTTTCTTAATGGTCATCCACGTGTTTATAGGAATGCACTGTCAAAATTTCAGCCCTTTAGAACCAGCGGTTTAGTTTGTATATTGTCTATCAGTCAATCACGGAAATGATTTATATGTACACAATTACCTAGTTGAAGTTTTCAACGAAACAATTTACTCATTCTACTTTGTCATAAATATCGTTTTTCTCATCATTCATTTCAGATTTTACAATGAATAAATAAATAAACATCAATCTCATCATCCTACAATATTCTATAATTTATGTCATCTTGTATTCTGTAATTTGAATTCAAGTAAGATAATTAACCAATAATGCCAATGCTACCACCCTAAGAATACTAATATTGTCAGAACAAATAATATTTAGTCCAAGACTATGCTACCATTTCTTACAGTTAATGAGTGTTGGCTAGAGTCCAGTAAATGCAAGTCTTTATCGGGATTAGGCTCCGGAAACTCTGATTCAATTTGTAATTACGTATCACTTACGTGCAAGAGGTTTTTATCTGTCATTTGTTATAAGACAAAGCTAATTGAATTCAGGATACTGTGGAGGAAGAGATTGGATGAAAGACAAAAAGTCCCATCTAACAAGCACGCATCTTCCGCTTCAATTATTGAATTAGAGGAGCACTATTGTTCTTGATTAAATGCATTCCGAATATGATTCAATATTCCTATAGATATAATAAGCGAGTTGGATATAAGAGAAGTTTAAGCCAATGTTTCTAACTCTTGGTCTATATTTATTATATTTGGATAAGAAAAATATATTCATTTGCTGATGTGGGATTAATTTACATAAATCTTTATGAAAAATTATGATAATTCCACTTTTGCCTTTCATTTAATGGGAGTTTCAGTGCATATGGGATTTGTATTGTATGAGTTGGCAGATTTATATTTATCATTCTGTAATTTCTGTGAGTTGGTTTCCAGTCGTTAATCTACAATCTACAAGTATTCTCGAAAACACTGACATGCACGTACTGTTATTAACAACGCCCTGTGATATTTAATACTTCTTTTTATTACACACAAATTATTGCTTCAAGTCTACTAGCTTTCAAAACCGTTATTCATTTTTTTTCTCCTCGCTCTGCCACGCTCAAGGCACGCTTGATTCGCTACCGGGATCACGACTTGCATCCGAGGTCTTGAGTTTGTATCACAGTTGGTACCTTAGTTAGTACCACACCCAACCACATCCTAACTTGACCCAGCGCAGCCCAGCTGTAGGTACCATCTATTTGATTGAGTTCTGCGGTTTAAAACCAGTTAATCTCAAACTTTTGAGCTGCGGACACATAAAATAGCGAGTTGGATATTTTAGTTTGTTCCATCTCACTTATAGACGAAGATCAATACTTGAAAAAAAGATGGGAAATATTTATGCAGTTCCATTCGTTTCCAATAAATGAGGAACAAAAATTATTTACAAAATAAAACAAGATATAAAATAAGAATTTTTCAACTTAAAGCTCTCAATTTCGATCAAAATAATGGCATTTGGCACCATTTTGTGAATCTAACAAATCAACAATATTTACTACGCTTATTATGAGAGATGAATTACACGAAAAAGTTATCGAAAAAATTGAAGGGCAAACTTTATATTAAAAAATTTGAATCTTTTAATATGACTGCATTCAGTCACTATTATAGGAGTGTTACTAAATTACTTTTTTTAAGGCTACTTAGTATAGGATTCCAAAAATCTAACTTGAAATTTCCTCTACAGTTTCGGAGCTACTGTAACAGAATATTAGAAAGGCGAACAGAGGCTTAGCAATGATCAGACAGTTGCAGCAGTCACGAATTCTCAAGAATTTTTACTATTATTTCTTATTTCTTGGCTAGGGATACAACAAGGTGTGGCTTAACGGTGAAGCAGTATTCGATATATGGTAGTGAAATTGTACGATTCATAAGGTGTAGCAATTTATAAGATTGATGCCTGAACTAGATTTCACTTTAAGCTTAGAGCAATGCGCAATAAAAAAACAAGGTGATTTTTTTTATAACATTCAATTATATAAAATATCCATTTAAAACTGTATTAATTTTTATTTCAAGTTTTTTTCCTGTGAATAAATGCATAATCATAGGTATTTAGTAGAAATATCTTATTACTGCCTCACGTTATTCATTTTTTTTTTTTTTCAATAAGCCAAAAGCCAAAATTTTCGAATTAGTTCCATCTACTGGCACACTTACACATTGAAGATCAGATCACTAATATTCAAAGCCTCTTTTCGTTGTATACTATTAGGTCATCACTCTTCCGACCTCTATCATTTTAAATTTATTCAACCAATTTATTCTTCTTTATTACTTTTCACCCATTTCTTCATATTTCAAGCACAGTTCATGCGCTTTAAGAATATTACATTAAGAATTATTTCTTCAATGAAATCACTAATTTTTAGTTGAATCCTCAATATTAAGTTATCATTTTGAGCACGATTTTGAATATCTGTGCTTTAAACTTTGCCTGACAGAACATACGAATGATTTTTTTTTATTGTCGACTAGCATCATAATGTTATGATTTCGGCACAGAAATCATGCATAATCTCAACATATATTTACGCTCATCACTAACTCTTCAACGCTCTAAGATAGATAAGTCAGTTACAGCAACAAATTATTACATTACTTTTCAACGGGCGGCTTAGGCCTTGCATACCCTTAGTATTATATATTATGGCACAAAAGTACGACAATTGTCATGATAACGAAATAGATAAATGTCAAAAATCATTTATTTTTAATAATATTGGCATGAATTGTGCAAGTTTTATTTCCAAGTATTGTGATACCCCACAAAGAAGATAAACTTATGAAAATAACAGAATCGTTTGTTGGAGAAATATTAATTCGTTCATTGGTAGATTCATATTTTCGAGCAATTTTGTTCTTATTTTCTCGCCTTCAGCAACTTAATTCTACAATAACTGTGTTTTTAAAGCTGTAATTAAAGCTGAAATTGAAGCAGATATTCTCCGAAAAAAGTGACCGGTATAAATGGTAGCATTAGGAGTTTCCAGATACTTGGAAATAAGTCCAAGAATTCGTCCAAATATATTAATTCCAATTAGATTATGTGCACATTTTCCAGAGTTATAGAATGAGAAGATTTCGTAGTTTTCACATTCCTTGTTCCTTGATTTCATGGCCAGTTGCACCAACGTTACTAAACTTTAAGGGAGGAATAATAACCGCAGTAGCAATTGTCCATACAATAGTTGCCATAGATATTAAACTCCTTACTCCACTTAGAGTTAAGTAACGGTGGTGCAACTGGTCATTAAAGTCATATAATTTTAAGGGAGCCTTTCACTTTTACAGCATTGGTACATGAATTATGGAACTCAACACGCCAACAAACTCCAAATAAACCAAAAATTGCAACAACCTGGAATAACATTTTTTCAGAAAAAATTTCAACGTCGGCTCAAAAGAGTTTACCTTCATGAGTAAATATTTATCATCTGAGACATTCACGAACAATTTTATCAATTGTTCTTTTAAAAATACTGCAGATTTTTCTGGTGGATGACAAACAGAACAATTTTTGAAGAAGGCAGTAAGCTTACAAAAATTCATGATGTCAATGTCAATATTGTCTTTGACTCGTAGCATACATTTTAATTTGGAGAATATACATCACAACAATGAAGACTTGTGAATTTTCGACTAATGAAGATACATGAATTCAAAAATAAGTGATAAATCTAAAACTTAATAACAATCTACCTAAAATATAAAATAGACGAGAACTATCGCCGTATTTTTTGCTCCTAACCATTGTCAAAATTTGTCCTGTTCCTTTGAAAGCTTATTTCTGATTTTTTTGGAGTCAAAGTTAATTTGGCTTTCGCAATTTCTTTAAGAATTTCTTCATTCATTGATGAATCTAATTCATGCCATAATACTATGGATTAAAAACTCATTTCATAATACAATATTCATACAGCAAATAAAAGCATTCTGAAAATTCATTACAATGTCAAAGCTCGATATTTAGCTCGAATGCCTATCAACGACGGGAAGTGAAACAAAAAGAAATTCCAATAACAAAAATAATTCTTCAACAACTGACAATCATCTAAAATAAAACAACCACCTTCTTCACTTAGCTTATTATTCCATCTTCTGTCTCTTTTACTCTTTTACAGATTTCATTTTTCTTGGTCGCCTTTTTACAGTTCAAACAGCGTGTAGGTAGCTGCTAATATCAACATCTCTTCATAAATAATTTCGTAAAGAAGAAACTGGTTCGAATATCCGCTGCGAGTTCGAGCAGTTGTTATTGAGAGTTATTTTGCTTCATTTGCTGTTTACGATGGTGTTACAACCGAATTGGCAATTTCTTTCTAGATTCGAATGAACAGATTATGAATCAAATGAAAATAGCTGAGCCTAGACGCTAGTAAGTTATAATATTCCACTAATAAATCAAAAATTTAACAGTTGAGATATTTTTAATTAATAAAATATTCAGAACTATGTTATTTATTTGGAGATTCTTACCTTCATTTATATAATTGAAAGAGATTTATTAGTGGATACTTGGTGGAACATTTTTAGTACATATATAAGAATTGTAAAATACTTGGTTTTTCCACAAAAATTACTTCATTTGTAACAGCTGTTTCGTCCTTTCGAACATCTTCAGACAACTGATTTATATGTAAATTATGTTGGCTGTTAGAAAAAGAATTGACAGGATTCTGAGTATTAATTAGTGCTCGGAGGATATTCGGCAGGAAATTTTTTTACCGCTCCAACTGTATGTTGTATAATATATTCTGTACATATAACAAAACTACTCTTGGAAGGTAGTTTCGATTACAAGCTTATTAAATATGGGTTCAGAATTAATCACTGGATCTCTAACTTTACCTATCTCATAATTTGTCGTTTTATCAAGAAGTAACTCTATAAACTCTTATTGAAACACTGAACTAGAAAATTTATGATTATTCTCATATTTTGATCTGATTAAATTATGAATTATGTGCAAAAATTGATTTTTGGCTTACCTTTTTAGCCTTGACGATCTCGACAGGATTGGGGACACTCGTCTTTCCAAAATACCAGTCTTCCTGAGAGTTATAATCGGCTAAGAATTGGACCAGCCGAGGCACATTTACGTATTGATCATCGTCGAAATGACAAAACCAGCTGAAACAGAATATTCAAGTTAGAAAAACACTTGGAGTAGATCGATGATAATAAATAAATAATTCAATATTTTCTATGTGGATTTTTTTCCAACTTTTGATGTATGCTCATTAAATTATAATGATTTTTTTTTTATATATTGAAGATGTTTTATTTTCAGGCTGGAATAAGCTTATACCCATTAAAGAAAGAGATTCTTCACATCTACGAGGAAAACAATATCTGAGAAATTTACATAATAGCACTGGAGAACTTGAAAATATATCATAAAATTTTTTCTAATCGAATGCAGATTGTGTAATTACAGAATTTCGTTGAAAAATATTTCTGTTACCACCTCAATTACAGACCCCATATTGATTTGCGATTATACAGCTCTTGGTAATGATATTTTGAAGCCTATCATTCCATAAATAATTATAATTCCATATTTTGGTAATTTGGTATGTACGAGGACAGCAATGACATTATTCGTGCTCTATAAAATGCATATCAACAAACAAAGAAAATATCATTTCGAGTTAATTATGCAAAACAGCAGATGTCCAAACCGCTTATTGAATTTTAATGTTATAATGTTCATGAGTTTATGTACACATTTCGCATGTTGAATCCAAAATACACAACATTTTCAGCGTTAATTAAATGCGAGTCATAAACTAAGTCATATTTTCCATACATTCTTTATGAATGGGAATTTTATTTCGATATTTTTAGATCGAAAATAACAATTCAAAATGAAGTTCGTTGTACTATCTCAAAATATTAAAATTTGACTGATGAAGCGGTACTACCAGATATATTATAGTAGTAAGAAAGTTATGCTATTATTAGTGGGAATAAAAATATGTTTCGTATTATTCAGAATTTTATCTGAATATGTTGAAGGTAGATAATTGACAAAAATTTTCAACTTCAATTCTATAAAAATACTTTTAAAATAGTGATGAATTGCTTCATCAATCTCATCCTCAGACAAAAACTTTCTACCCCATTAATTTCTTCAAACTAAAAGAGAAGCTAAATTCCATATATCAACTAAAGAGGCATTATCATGATGTAACATGACCACTCTATTTGATGCTCTCCTAAGCATTTTTGGCGATCGTTTAGCAGTAATTGTGCAGTACAATTACATTTACCAGGCTCGTATTTCTACAGAATACCGCATTCATTACTGTTTTAAAGCTCGCTGCTTCTTGATTATTGTTTGAGTTTGCCCATTTTCAAAGATCGCAAAAGAAGTGAAATATCTGGGATTAATCCTCGATCAGAAACTAACATGAAGCCCTCATTTCCAAAGAATTCTGATGAAAGCAATGCTGATAATTTTCACATGCCGTAGACTGCTGAAAAAACTGGGGACTAGCCAGTACACGAATACACCTTTTTCTGTCAAATGCATAGTTTTTTTGTAAAACGCGAACAGTTTTTGACAGTTTTTTTGACAGCCTGCCTGACAACGTAGTCGCGTACAAATGGGATATGTTATTTGCCTCATTATAAGCTAACAAATAAAAAAAATATTTCAAGTTATCAATTTTCTTGATTTTAGCTTGTATTGCGCTAATTCTATCCGACTATAAGTCAAATATGGCCTATTGGTCAAACGTGGCGATCTTCAGACCCATGATCACTAATACATCACTCATAAGGTGACAAAAAACTGAACAAAGTACAGCACAAAACCACTTGCAAAAAGTGCAACGTCTTGCCTGTCTTAGCATCATTGGTGCCATGAGCACAAGCCTAATACAACCATAGAAGCCGTGCTTGGCTTAACATCTCTACATCCCTCTACAGTCCACAGTTCTACACATTCAAGTGAAGAAAGAGACGATGCTGAGTGCGCTATCACATCTAGGGGATCATCTAAGGATCCTACATGACAAAAAAATTTCATCAAAGCTCTACTTGCTTTGGACAGACGATATCAGATCATCATCGCTGACAGGGAAATCTGGGCCAACAGTTCTGTCTCTGAGTTAGGATCCCTAAATTGGTACACTGATGGATCAAAGCTAGAAAGTGGAGGTATAGGAGTGGGTATATACAGGCCTGACTGTAGGGCCAGAGAAATCATTGAAGCCACTACCACTGTCCTTCAGATTAATGTGTAAGCAATAAGCTTCAAGAAAGAAGAAAGAGGAGCAACAATCAATTTAATGAAAGAGAATCGAACAGCGCTAAAAGCATTTTGTTCGTTTACATGCGAATCAAAACTACTCTGAAACTGTGTCAAAAATCTTCGACAACTGACTACACATAACTGCATTCCACTACAGTGGGTATCCGTTTACGAATACGTATATGGAAACGAACAGGCCGAAAAATGAGCCAAACTCATTTTTGTGGGACCAGAACCTGTCTGTGGCGTTCTTAAAAGTAATTCTTGGGAGGGAAAATCTATAGCGAGAAACTGGAAAAAAGCTCCAGAGTTAATACAAGCTAAAAAAAATTCTGAATCCTTCAAACAATAAAGAGAAGAAAATTTTTTAATTAAGAAAGGAAGACATAAGAATCCCTGCAGGAATCTAGTCAGGTCATCTTACTCTAAAATACCATCCAAACAAAATTGACAACTGATAGCACTTGTCGAATAAAATAATAAATAAAATCATGAAACATCAGAACACATCATAATATAACTATTCAGCAATCTCCAAGAGACGAGTAAATAATTTCGGAAAGGCTAATAGAATTCCCAGGCAGATTGTGGGTTTCTTCAGAAGTCTAGATCTGACAGAGGAATAACAAACAGGAGCGCGTTACACTAGATCTTTTAGGTCCCAGTGACTACAGGTAATGGTATAGTGCTAACTGCTAACTTCTTCAAAAGTCGTAATCGTAGTAGTAGGATAGTTATCAATAAGTAAGGGCTATACCCAATTGGCTGATCTCAGCCTTTCTTGAAAGTTTAACAAGGTCTCATTACAAGTATGATATATGAAATGTAGCTAAATATATTTAATTCATCAAAAATAAACTATATAATAATCAAATGTTTTTTTTTTATTTCTTCAAAGAAGTTAAGACCAAACAATTGGAAGGATTCGCACTCATTATTAGAAGTCACAGGTAGCTGTTTCAAATCAGTACGATTAAAACCTTTGGCGGAGTTAGCACGTTATGAGTTGGGAAACCAACGGAAAGCTGTTCTATATGGCCCTGTGCGCAAATAATAATAGTGAAATAATAATAATCCTTCATTAATCCATTGACTATTCTCCAAATGGGAATTATTTTTCTTCTGTTGGTAACTGTGATTTATATAACTACAAAGATGTCAAAAATCCGCATTTATTAAAACTCCTGTGAGTAAATATGTATATTTTGAAAGTTGAAGTCGCAATTCAAAATAAAATAAATACTGCCAAACAAGCCTCCACTATCCCCTTCCACCTTATAATTGAACCAACAAAATAAAACAAGAAATTCCAGAAGACATGAAGCATTTCCATAGCTAATGACTTAACTATAGTGTCAATTAAATCACTTATTAAAATGAAAACATTCCAATTTATGCGCACTGCACGGAAACTGTTGCTAATCCTATTGCAACAATGTTGAAAAACTAGTCATCCTATCACAGCATCCGTGAAATTATTTTCTCCTCATATTTTATTTTTACAAATTTATGTCGCTATAGTTGAGTAATGAGTGTATTTCCTTTTTATATGAATAATGAAAATGAAATTGTTATTTATTGCAGGAAAATAAGTGTAGGGAATATCTGAGGAATATGAAACAATCATAGTTTAATTTCTGAGCTCATCTATCAAATGATCAATTCCTGAAAATGATCTAATAAATTACTTGATTCTATATTGCTGATTTCTTCTTTAAACCCTATCGCCTTATACCAGTGAAAACGTACGTCTGCGTGAAACTATCCATTTAGTATATTCACTACCATGAGCGGCCTGAATGAATTTTGTCCAGTTAATCAATAAGGTTTAAGCCACGTGAAAATTGAATATAACTGTTTAATTCACTTGTTTAGATAGATACCGCCACCACTGTTGGTGCTAGATTCCTATCTAAGCCGATCTTGAATCATACGATTACCGAATTTATCCGATAGGACTTTTTAGGCTTGTCAGACAGTACATTCGTATTCAAATATAACATTTGAAATAGTATCCATATACGACGTTGGTAGCATTTTCTGTATCTGCATGAACATTAAGAATTCAGATCACTCGTTATCGATAAAAAGTTCCACTCCAATCCAGTTGGTATCTCGTCCGATAACAGTGTTGTTGATGAGAAAATGCGTTACGATACGCTAGATCTGTATTCGACACACTACTGCACTTAGTATTAGGAGAAATTCATGAGGATTCTTTTTTATATATCAGTTGAAGATTATTTGAATTCTATCCTTGAGTTTGGAATCCTATTCCGTATCAAGTGAAAGTAACTATTTAACGTTGTCAGTAAATATTTCATAAAAAAACATAGTAGGAATATTTGATGATTTATAGGATCTGATGTTTGTAGTGCTAATCTGCTTTAGCTCCTACATATATTGGAAAAAAAATTATCGCTGATCTTTATATTTCCTTCTGCCACATGCAAGGGAATAACGAGATTTTGCTTTTCAAACACAAATTACCTTATTTTATACAAGCGGAAAAATAAATTACAAGATAAATTAGATTCGAAAAAAAAAATTTCAATTCAAAGCTGAAAAATATTCAATCCAAATATCTCACTGGATTTTGCAAATAGCAGAGCAAAAGATTACGATGAAAATAATGAAAAGTACATTTTAAATCGATGCTGAAGAAGGGAGAGTCATTAAATTAGCTTATAAATAAACGAAGTGAGTTTTATAAGACGACTAGCGGATTTTACCAGAAGGCAGCTTAAAAACAATAAAACTATCATTAAACAGTACTACATAATACGTTTTGGGGGGCTGAATGTAATTATTCAAGGAAAATGTTGAGAACTGGCCAAAAAAAACTTATTTTACAATAACCTCTATTGAACAGCACAAAATAAACAAATTGAAGAATTGAATCGTTTTGTTTACGCTACTTTTTGCAGAGTCGGATTCCTCGAAGTACTTCCCATTTTGTAAACTTTAAATTCGATTACTAGTAAGTAATTACATATTCAGTCGAATATAATAACAATCATGGCTGTGACTCTATTATGACGACTACGAAAAGATTCACTTCCAGAAGAAAATCAAGGATTCAATGTTAAATTCGATCGTGATTCAGTATATTACTAAGTTTGTACGTTATTGAATTCAACCTCCTATCGTCGGAGGTTTCAGGTAAAATTAACTTGGTTTCGACGCTCTACCCAAATAAAAAATAAAAGATAGTAGTGCTCATTCAAGATTTCAAAGTGACTTATTACTATACCCTTCACCCTTGAGGAGGGAAAGAAATCATTAAACTTTTACTTCAGGAATTATTCCATTCAATGCAAACTCAATAATATATTCCAATTTAAATAATATCGTATTTAACGGAAAATCGAGATGAGATACCCTGTAGATAATTTCAATATTCTTTCTGCATTTTTTGTCCATATAAACTTCAAGTATGCCTAATCTCACCTTCCTTCGTGCGTGCGGTACAAAGTTTCCTCTTTACAAAAAGTTAGAATGGGATACCTGTATACAATTTCAGCTTTCTGCACTCCTTCTCCATATAAACTTTAGTATGCCAAATCTCACATTTCTCCGTGCGCGCAATTTGCTTAAAAATGAATACAAAGTTTTCCCTTCATGTATTAATATCGCGTAGTGGTCAAAATTCGAC
Source organism: Dromius quadrimaculatus (assembly GCA_963989225.1). Lineage (NCBI taxonomy): Eukaryota > Metazoa > Arthropoda > Insecta > Coleoptera > Carabidae > Dromius > Dromius quadrimaculatus. The sequence goes on along the minus strand of OZ022331.1, from coordinate 39,587,528 downwards.
CGTGATTCATCATATCGCTAAGTTAGAACGTTGTTGAATTTAATTTTCAATTCCCAAGAGTTTTGGGAAAATTAAATTTGTATTTCCATCCGGGTCTGGAATGAAAAATTGTGGCTCTCATTCTCACTTCTCCCCTTGGAGAGGAGGAAGGAATCATTCAACTTTTACTTCAGACATTTTCTGATTCAGTGCATATTTCTCGATATATTCCAGAGGAAAATGATATCGTATTCAGCGGTAGATTAAGATAGGACACCTTGCATATAATTTAAGCTTTCTGCACTCTTTCTCTATGTGAACCTTCAAGTATACCAAATCTCACACTCCTTCGTGCGCGCGTTACAAAGTTTTCTCCTCACGTGAAATTAAAGTAGGACAGCCTGTATATAATTCCAGCTTTCTGCACTCCTCCTTCATATAAACTGCAAATATGCCAACTATCACATTCCTTCTTGAGCGCAGTATAAAGTTTTTTCTTCATGTAAAATCAAAATGGGATACCTGTATATAATTTTAGCTTTTAGAATTCCTTCTACAAATAAACTTCAAGTATGCCAGATTTAATATTTCTCCATGCGCGCAATATGCATAAAAAGGGGTACAAAGTTTTCTTTTTACGCATTAATATATAATTAAAATAGGACACCTGTATATCATCAATTTAACAGTAAAATATCATGTATTCTTGTTTTTAGTGAGTATTTCAGTTCCATTTAGAGATATGGTATTTTTGTATCTAGAGCAGTATTTCCAATCATGTGTTAATCTCGAAAATTCATGTGCTTTCCTTTGAGTCCCTCAACCATAATAATAATATAGTTCATAAATTTCTTCAATCCATCTCTGTCCTCATACATCACCCGTCACCTATCAGATTCTTCAAGTCCGCTCATGCGGGTCTTTACTTCTTAATTCTTCTGTTTGAACGTTTGTATTTCCTTCTTTACAGCAGTTTGATCCCCTACCTTTCTTTAACCACATAAACATCAGCCTGATCTCTGATTCACGACTGTGAGATATCGTGTTGGGTCATTTATCACAATTTGAACAAGATGTCAAAAACTGAGATCTTATTTCGTGTGAATGTAGGATTAAGTGTATGTGTGATAAGGGTAGGGTGAATATGAGTTGACGAGTAAAGAGGGTTACAGGATGTAATAATGTTGGAACCTCCACAATATTATTATATCAAGGATATTCTTCCAGTGGACGGATTTGTATTCTAATTCTTAGAAGATGAAAAACCTGCTACTATGTTGTTTCAAACCTTTTCTTTATTCTGTTACATTGCACTTAATGATGTTACGTCGGAATTAACTATATTATTCAATTAGCCCAAGAATGTTCTACTTTTTTTACTTACTTGTTTTGTATTGAGAAGCTGTTTTCTATTACCTTTTGCTCAACAACAGTCAATAATTGCAGCCGTCACTTTCTAATCAAACTCATTAAATGTAAGAAATGTGGGCTGAACAACTCGGGCCTCTTCTCTAATATACTCAAGGATTCAATTATTCTAAGAAGTCCCACTCAATGTTTAGTATTTTGGTCATAAATACATAAAAATTCAACAGATTTCCTTAATTAAAAGTCTGGAATATTCGAGATAATTTTAGCAAACTCTTGAAAGGATATGGAACTGTTCCAGACCACAATACTCTATTATTTACACATATGTTATTAGCTCTTTCAGAAGCATTGTTTTAGGAGCAGTAAAAATGTTCCAAGTAATTTAAATGAGAATACTGTAAACAAATATTATAGACACTTGTATCATCTGTAACTAGAACTAGAATTTTGCTTCAAAATAATTTGGTACGTTTCCATTGACTCAAAATACTTCTTAAAACAACAATTTTGAAACAGTCAGAAAAGAAGTTCGTGGTACGAGCTGTAGTTCCAGAATGAACCTAATCACTATGCACACAAATATAATTCAGTAATATTATTTTTGAACCAATACAATTTATACGCAATTGGATTTGAACTTCAGAACATTATCAAATACCTATTGTATATATATATATATATATATATATATATATATATATATATATGCCCAATTGCCCATGCCTTGAACCTCGACTACAACGCTAGCAAAAAAAAAACAACCTTCAGTAAAAACCCTCAATCAATACATAATCATCAATCAATCAATCTTCAAATAAAAATAGACACGTATAATAATAATATAACAATAACCAATCAGGAGTCTGCTCTCTACGCACTTTGATTAATCTACGAGTATAGTGCAGTTGTATATCAGCTCTGTATTTTTTGAGATGTGGTTCATCAGTACATCAATCAGAATCGATTCACAATCCGTATATAAATTACATTGAAGTAGCAATCAGACATTAATGATTTCATCTCTCGATATAATATTTGTACATCGAAATAAAAAAGAGCAAGCGAGAGCAGACCCTGATTATTTTTATATCATATGTATATTTTTTCTTTTATGAAATATCATATTAACTTTTTTTATATCATAAATAAACTGAAGCACAATGTAAATCATTTTATGCCAATGTACTAGTGACTTGGATATTAAGCTATAACAAAATAATATTGCCCTTACAAAATTATTTCTGGATTCAATAAAAGTTTCAACGACTTCAATTTTTATTGCTACGTACTTCAAGTACTTTTTCTTCAATCGATAAAATGGAGGGGTCGCTACCATCATATCTAAAATTTAATATAATATAACTGGAAGCTTCAAAAACATACAGAATATTCTTTTTTTATTATTATGTACAATCATTACATAAAAGCAATTCAATATAAATTGACGTAACAGCTGCTATTCACCGTTCTCCTACCATCGTTTTCATATAAACGCAATGAAAAATGTACAGAAAAATTATTAACTTTTGCGATATAAAGGCAATAAGTGTGAAATGCCGAACTCGAGGGAGCGTTTAAGAATCGAAATTTCACTTTCCTATAAGATAAGTATACCCAGTCTGAATAGCTCATTTTTAGCACATTTTAAAGAATATAGGTCCGTATTCTCACTTCCCACATCTTAAAATCGCACTACTTCAGCAAAAATTTCAATAAAAGGAGATAGCGCTATATGATGAAATATGAGATGGCAAGAGAAAGTGCATAAATTTTTAGGAAGTAGCGCTACTTCAAGAGGTGGGAATATGGACTATTGAGTCTAGAAACAGTACTCGGATTAATTAAATAACAAACAAAAAAAAAATCGTTGAGTAGCATAATCAGACATTTGCACATCATAATGACGTCATGTGAATATTTAAACGTCATTTAAATTAAAATAATGCAGTATATATGATTATATTCATTATCTACACTTTTTATGTATCGTACATTTTTTCCATATTTTGACTATAGTTGACTCATTCTTCTGTTACTGAAGGATCCGTTATAGGTGTCGACCTGCACCCTGCACCGATCAAGTAACCGAATGAAATCAATTTTTCACGCAATAAAATATGTTAACAAAAGTAACGTTGATAAGTTGCCCAAAGAAATCTGTTGAAGGTTATGTTTAATTGAAAACTCGATAATTATTTTTTTCCATAACGTCACCGATCCTGTAACCAAAAAAATTTGACACTAATTGAAAGTATAAAGCCAATAGAATATGCAAACATACGATTGCTTACCTTTTTCTGTACCACTTTAGCTTCATCTATTCAAACATGGCAACTATATAGCCTTGAATAGAAAAAGATGAGCAGCCCTAGGTTTCTTTAGGCAACTCAACAACGCTACTTTTGTTAACATATTTTATTTCATAGAAAATTCCATTCGGTTACTTGATTGATGCAGATCGACATCTATAACGGATCTTAGACTATGTTTTATATGGAAATGTTCGATAGACTTGAAATACTTCTACTAATTGCAAAAATGGTGATCAGAATGAAATGTAAGAATATCACAGAGAACAGCAACTCGTCGTTAATATAGCTTTGTACTTGTGCGAGTATTTTCATTCAAGAAAATGATCGTTAACAACCCCCATCAGCCAAATAAATATTTGCAAGAATGATTTCTAATATCGCAATACTACATAACGAATTTTGCTAGATGTAGTTCTCCATCCTGGTATAATTTTAAGAGATTTATTTGCAATTAAATTTCGACAAACATCTCTTACAGATTCAAGAATTATGAAATTATGACATTTGAATACTGAATTCAATGAGCCGACAGCATAAAATAATTTTTTATTCAAATTTAGTCGAGAGCTTTTATGTCTACCTTTCTCATACATCCAGAAATATGAATAAGTTGATGACGAAGTAGACACATTTTGAATAAGATTTAAAAAGTTCAAAATTTGCTCTCATCATACAGATGATAATAATCAATTTCTCTTCTACTTATTAAATTTCTAATTATAAATGCATGAGTTTTTGCTCTAAAAATTCAATAAATCTTGTTTTTCAACGCTTTTATTTCATTTCAGGCAACTGTACCTCGTTTTATATTATTTATATTCTTGATCATTATATAAAGGGCTTAATTTAGAAAGGAAAGAAATAAATTAACTTCCTTGCCGGAATGAGTTTCTCCTCATAATTCTTTGTTCTCTGTCTTTTAATCGCATTTTCTTAAAATTTGTTCATTTTCTTTATTTCATAATTTTCCCTGAATATGAAACTTAAGTCTTCATTAATCACTTTGGAATAAGCGGTAAAGTTTATTTTGGAATACTAATTTTAGTGTTTGACGTTACTTGTCATTTCTTGTGAATAATTGCATTTCAAAATAATTGCTTCATTTATTATTTGAAAGTTAGCTATATTTATACATTTTTGGAGGCATCTTTATTTTAGACTTGATGATACTTGAAAACTCTATTCTATTCATATAAAAACGCATCCTTCAAAACGACAAAGTTTTCCAAAAAAATATATATTAATTTGCAACGACCGATCATTAAATTTAAATCTTTTACTTGAAAGACTCAAGTTTTCATCAAAATGAGCAATATATGTTTTTATCTTCGACGGTTATAAAAAAAAATAACAGTTTTTTACATCATATTCAATGTGAAAAGTAGGCTTTTATGGAGAACTGTGCAATAAAAGTTTTTTTGTACACTTTTAATGCACGATGTTAGTAAGTGAGTCCATCAAGTCCAATTTATCAGTATTTTAATCATCATGGGGATATTTTGAAACACATCTAGAATACCAAAATCACTCTTATGCCCGGTTTTATAAAGGGCAGAGTATTTTACTCACAGAGTAAATAAAATTTACTCTAATGAAGGAAAAAACTTTTCAGAACTCATTTTTAATACATATGTTTTATTTGGTGAAGTTCTGTTTGGAAACACAACGTTTCAACAGCAAAGTGCTGCCTTTGTAAAAATATAATTTTTATATACAGAACTTCACCAAATGAAACATATTTATTAAAATTTACTTTGTTAGATGACAGTCAATTATCAGACAGCAATGATTTTGTTGTCATAAAAAAGCTCAAACTGATTACAATTTGTTAAATTAAATCAATTTACTTTAGGAGTAAATTTACTTGGTCTTTTATAAAACCGGCCATTAGACATTTTAAACTTGTTATTTTAATTCAAATTTCCAAGAAAATTGATGTCAAAGAAAACAGTCTAATTCATAATATTACCAATAATAGGTGCCTAAGTGACATATACAAAAAAAAAAAATGAATGTATTACGAAAATAAGGACGATCATATATATAAAAGATCTCTCATGCACTCACGGCCGCTCGTGCATTGAAGAATAACTTTTTACATTTGTATCTTAATATATAAAAGCATCATTGAAAAAATGCTGTTGAATTTTATACACATAAATTCTTTTTATTCCCGAGGATGGTCAAGATAGGACCGAAACTGTAGAGTAGGAAGAAAAATTTAGCCATGTGATAAAATTTCCGTATTATAGGTCCAACATCAACGTACTAGTCAGTGACATCAATTATGTTCGTTAGTTAACGCGATTATTTGGAAAAAAATTGGGAAAGAAGTAAAAAGCTCATAAAATAACATGGGAAAATCTAACCAACATAAAATGTTGTCTCATGAGGCCAATTCTTTCATTTCCAACCTAATTTCATATTCTTGGAAGGACCTTTAAAAAACCAACTTTGAGAAGTAATGGACACCTTAGTTCACATGCTCAACTGCACAAGTCTAATAACTTTTCTTATGAACGCAGTAAGTTTTAGTCAGATAAAATACTTTCTATGTATATTTATAACTAATTGAAAAAAAAAATAGAATATTAGATGTGAAAGAGTTGTTTAATAGTGCTACAAGGCTGAACGATTGTCATTATTGTCAACAATGAAGTTGGCTGTACTTGACGAAAGCGAGGGCGAAGCACAGGCGTAGCTTCATGCAATCAACTCATTTGAATGTTCAAAACCATTTTATAAATTTCACAAACAAATTTCACAGCATTCACAGTAAACTAATACTACGAAACACAGCTTATCTGGCTAATTTTATTGATTGATATATTTCACATTTTCTGTACTATCACATCTACAGCAAATGAAACACTATAACAAACACATCCCATGATACAATTTTTTTTTCCAAACGTCAATAAAATGGAGAAATGCCTACTACATCCGTGATCCACAATTTTTTCCTCTTTCAGAAGGGAAATAATAATCATTAATTCCCTGTCAACAAAAAATTCATGATAATTGTTCTCATGGTTGAAATTGAGGGGCGTACACGAACTCGGCACCAAGAACATGAACTCGGCACCAATGCTAATCCGATTAGCGCGGGACATACACGAACTCGGCACTAACAATTTTTAAATAAAGCCACGATCTATCTGCAAGATTTGGTTTTATAAGTCTCTATATATTATTTTAAAATTAATTTGTATTAAAAATAATACTGCAAATAATAAAACTGTTGAAACTTCGGAAAAAAAATATTATTGAAAAAAGACTCAATTATACACTGTCCGTACATACCTACATTATTACAAAAACATATAAATATGTATAGAACAAACTAGAAGATTTAATTTTTTCTAGGTGTTTTTGACATTGGAATTTCTTGCATCAAATGGAAACAAATTATTTTCTCTATAATATGCAGGACTTTTGAGTTGTTGATGTCACACGTGTGGTTAGATTCGTTTAAGAGTACAGCTAAATTTGAGTCTGGTTTATTATTAATATAAAATCGCATGTGTCCAGAAAGTCTCATCTCAGGTAGAGTCACAAATCCTAATCCATAGCATAGTGCCGAGTTCGAGTAAGGGATTAAAGATCCAGGTAGTTTGGTGCCGAGATCGAGGCCGCCCAAATTGAGAGCTTTCGAAGCTGAAAACAGTTAAGTAATACGGCCCTTTAGATGTACGTGCTACAAAAAAATTATTAATAAATTTTTAAAATATAGGTACATACTGACAGTTAAAAATGATTTAAATTAATTGGAAAAACTAGTACCTAATTTAACTCAGCTAATAACGAATGAATATCCTTAATACAGATTGGACTCCAAAAATTTAAATTATATGCTATTCAAAAATTGTTACCAGATACTACTTATTGTGGACTTGCAGATTAAATGCATTTTTTCCATTCGCAAGAATCATTAAACATTCAACCATCCATTGTACAAAAATTCAAAGGAACTAAGTGCTGTTAAATACTGGGTGCGCCAGAAGCCACTAGCAATAGCGTAATGATCACTGTCTTAATGATACTCTTTCTGCACCGCATGCGATGTTCAAGTTTTATAAAACGTTTTGTTTTAAATGCGTTAATGCGTAATAAATGATTTAAGTCAGCTTGCTTCTGGGCTCCAAGCCAGAGATGTAATTACAAAATGGTTATAAGAGATTTTTTCAGAAAAATAAATGAATTTTAAACAGGATTGAAGTAAGATTAAAGATGTAATTGCAGTAGGATATACTAAATTAGTAGAAGTCTTTTCCGACTTTTTGCATAGTTCCATGCGATTAATGAGAAAATATTAGGACGGTCAGTGAATATCATTTGTTATATGATAGTATCATGATCTTGATTTGCATTAGTTATCAATTTATTTAGCTTGAAACATTTTTTAAGCACAAAATATGAGATCCTTTAAGATTATGATATTGACGAGTCGAATCAAGATGGAATTGAAAGCTTAGCAATCAAGATGTTTCTAATTTGAATTTAACTTTTTGTACATTACAAATAATTCTATGAAAGTAGCACATTGTTCTCAGTATCACCTCAAATAGTCGGCATCATTATCCTCTTTTTATCTCATCAATATTTAATCAAAAAAACAATCAAATCCGTTCAACAATAAGCTGAATTCATTCAGAATGTTTTTGCGCTAGTATTTGATAATAAAAATATAATTAATCTGTCGAACAATTTTATCGCTCTTTCAAAAAAACAAGAAGTTTTTTACTTCTTCCTTTCGGGTTATATTTCATAATTGCTGCCTGCCTTTCATTTTGATATTCTTGACAAGTTTATAATTACGTTACATTATTTAGCTGCTGTTTATCAGAGACAAGAAGACATAGGCGGCGCGTTTGAGATATTTCTTTCGAAACCAATAATTGTTCTATCGGAATGGAAATTAAGAAATATTCCCTTTGACATTGAAAACATGAGTAAAAAATCTAACGTGGACATCACGTTACTTACTTGTACATAATAATACGATAATCAAACACAAAATTCCATCGTTCCATGGTTCATCATTTTGGATTTATCCAAAAAATTCTAAAAATCTATCAAGTAAAGTGCGCTTTCGTCTCAGTCGCTTGCTTTGGAAACAGTAGGTCATTATTCTTATGCTACAACATTCCTAGATATTGATTTCCAACAGTTAGCTGTTCTGAATTTATACGCAAAATTTTAAAAAAATTCATCTGAAGTGCACTTCCGGTTCAGTTGATAGTTATGAGACTAGTAGGCAACCATTCAGATGCTACAACAAACTAACAAACTAAATTTCAATACTCTACAGCCGATCGCTTCGAATTTATACAAAAATTTTCAGAAGACTGTCAAGTAAAATGCACTTCTGGCTTAGTCGATCCCAAGGAATATAGAATATGAGCATCTACGGTACTATCGTCTTAAATACTGAATTATAACATTCTACGTTCAATCGTTTTGGATTTATGCGTAAAATTTTAAAAATGTTTCGTGTATAGTGCACTTTTGGTACAGATGATTGCAAACGTAATGCGAAGTGTACAACAAGATGATATAGAAGTGTCTAATGCGGAATTTTAATATTCTACGACTGATTATTTTTAATTCATGCGGAAATTTCGAAAAGTCTGTTATATAAAGTGCACTTCCGACTCAGCTGATTGGTACAAAAATAGCAGATTACCTTTTGGATTGTACAGAAATTTCAAATACTGAATATCAATAACCTACGACCAACCATTTTGGATTTATGCAAGAAATTCAAAAAAAGTTTCAAGTAAAGTGCACTTTCGGTACAGATGGTTGCAACCATCATGCAAGGTGCACAGTTAGACCCTAGACTAGTCTTAAATACAAAATTTTAACATTATACGTTCGACGGATTTGGAGATTTGCGAGTTACGAACGCATATACATACTCGCATACATACGTACCGACATCAATCTGAAAACAGTCAAAATGGATTCAGTGATGCTCAAAACGGATATTTCTATCAAAATCTCGAAATGTAAATTTTGTCGACTCAGACTTCCACTTTGTACAGGTAAGTAAAAATATGAATCATGCAATAATCTCACTTTAGTGGACTCCTATTATTCCTTTTTCAGTACGGAATCCAGGAAATTACAATGAAACGTAGGAAATCATACAGAATAAAAGGGAATATAAATTTGAGTAGGTAATATTTTCAAGCAAGTGTCTCATCACGCTTAAAACACGGGAAAAATAAAAATGGCCAATTGACCAAAGGATTGATTCCCAGTAAACACGAAATATAATGTATACATAATTCTCATATCAATATGTTATTTAGTGTAATTTATTTTCATTTATTGACAAATTATTATGCAATGATTGTGTGAATGTAAGCCTCGATGTTTCATTTCAGTTTTGTTCTTTCTTATATTTCATTAAAAAAATATATGATGCTCTGTTTCCATTGTTGTATTGAAATATTTGAAACTGAAGAATGGTTGTTTTATTTTTGTTGATTTTTTTCTAAATGAATATATTGCAATATTTCACGTACTAAGGATATTTTAATGATGTACATACATATTTCGCATTCGAAACCCATTGCAAAAATTTGTGTAACATATAAGTGAGTATATGTTTTTGTTAAATAAAAACAAAATGAAATATAAATATTCTAGAAATTTAATACAGTCTTTTCTGGAGCCCTTCCTATTAACCACAGAAGTACCCGAATGGAAGTCAAGTACAAAAGAACTCGCAAATGTTCATATTTTTGGGTAGAATTAAATTGATGACCGGATTAAGAGCTCTCAACAGGCGCAAAGAGCATACGACCATTTTCATTTTCCTATTCCACATGACGATTATTTGACCATAGATCCCCAAAATTAACATCGGGAATGAAAATAAAAACCATATTTAAATCTTTAAATCATTAACTTAAATACTAGGAAAACCTGAAAGTCAAAGTTTGTTGGATGATTTTGAAAATATTATTTGAAATATTCAGATAGTACTTATTCTGTAAATTTACATTCAAAATTACTTAGATTCCAATAAACAAAGAAAGATTTCTGAATTATCTACTTAGGGTCTACCTTTCAAAATCATCTTGTTCTTATCTTTTCAGTTTGACTCTTACGAAGTCGACTTTTCTCATCTTTCTAATGAAGTTTTTGTGTTATTTATATCGCGTGGGAATAATAAAATATGTGAAAATGTTCTACTAACTCTGTAGAGAGTAATTTTGATCGTAATACGAATTTTGATAGGTCATGTGACGGTTAGTCATTTATAATAACCTCATGTCGGCCATGTCACTCCCACAATTAAGACGAATTTAACAACACCCCATGAGTTGAAATCCATTGAGCCGTTTAGGCTACAGAGCGTGCCAAAAAATGTTACGGTCAGTCATTTATGGTCTTCTGTATTATGCCTTATAGCACTTTCACAATTAAAACGAATCTAATGACACCTTATATGTTAAAATACATCAAACCATTCAGGCAACAGAGTGTGCCAAACAAATAGGCATACAAACATACACTCGCAAAGTATTACGCTCCTTCTGAAGCAGTCGGATAAAAAAGAATAACCACTATCGGTCAAAATTTTGGCCTTGCAACGTGTCTTCATACGACCATGTCAAGGAAGAGAGTTGCATGTCACGTTTCAGAGAAAGAATTCTGAATTATCTACCTATAGGCCGTGAAGCCAACAACTGACGATCATGAATGTTTGCTACGACATTTTGATGCATATGCGACCAACTTTAGTTAAGATTCAAACATTCATATTCTGACCTCTGAAAGAAGCGCTTTTGCTTGAAAATTAATGTATTTTTCACTGTATTGTTTCCACTATAGTACTTCTTTATTTATTCCAATTTTTGTTCAATTATCAACTTGAACAGAAGCTGACGGTACGGGTTAAAGAGTTTTGCTATTTTTGCCGAATTTTACCTAATCTAAAGAGTAGAATTTAGTTAAAACATCGAAGCGTGAACAAATTCTTAAAGAAAAGAAATAAACATAAGAATATTAATCACAGGGTACTCAAGAGATAATAAAATAATCTAATGCTAAATCTGTATAGTGTATAGTTTAAATATAAATTAATTTCACTGACATAGATGAGTATAGTTTATCCGCAATATTTTCAGTGAATACTTTTTTGTATAGCGTTATTTATAATGAAGGACATATTTCATATTGTACTCACGTTCCGCTGTAACATTCTATATAACTTTTAATTAAATTTGAATTTTCAAAACTTTGGTGCCCTAAATACATATTCATCTCCAGGCATATTTTGATAAATTAAAAACAAGTTCATTGGTTTCAACTCCTGGTTACTAATTAACCGAATTGGTATCTCTGTTCAGATCACAAGATCCAGTTATAAAAACTCGTTAATTTATGCGTCCGCTTCTTTCAAGCGTACGCATGTGCGTTTGGGCGGGCCGATTGACCGATTGCACGGTGTCCGTTGTCATTATTCAAACAAGTTTGGTAGCCACTGGCTAGTAGAGATAAGTGACTGCCACTGAATGAAAAAAGTTCGTTATTTCTTTTATATAAAAAAATTGAGAATACATTACTTCATCCAACATCGGTGCACAAGTTTTGGATCGCGAGAAACGTTATTACCAGTCATCAGCCTTTAGGCAATTTGAAATCGGGAAATCTACAAATTTTTAAATGCCACGAATGCTTTCAGTATTGATGTCAGCCTGTGAGCAATAATCATCTGGAATATCTATTTTTTATTATTTTGTACAAACTAGGACTCTCCAACTAAAACTATGCAGTTTGAAATTTGCATCCACTAAATCGAATAGCTTCACAATAAATAACTAAAGTACACCCTAATTTTTCTTGTAACAAACATAACTTTTCAAGTAATTAACGACCATACGTTTTTCCCGAGTACATTCAGAAACAAAAGTGCACAGCTCTTATATAATTGATGCGATAAGTTTATATTCCTAAATTTTGAAGAATATAGTGAATGAAAGCAAATTAATTCCCAACAAAAATGAAAACTGATGTTGAATATTAATTTTAATGTATAAAGCAGTATTGAAACCAGTCATCTAGAATAATATAATGACAATTCTTAGCAAAAAATCAGTAGATTAATACTATTTTGACATAAATTTGCGCATAGTACGCTTCTACATTTTCGTTAAGAGTTCACCATAAAAAAACATCATCAGCACAAAATAGGATCAAATCACAACGTCGAAAATCCAACAAAAATACCTCTTAACGCTTCTAAACTGCAGTTTAAATCAATATCAGCTTAAATTTAATCTAGAAAGTGTTTGGGGAGTCTTCATAAATATCTATTTAGAACAGTTAAAAAACACCGCAAACTTCCGCGGAAGCTATTAAAGTCAGTTAGCAAAATAGATGCCACCAATTCCAACAATTTGCTTTACGAAGAAACCGCTTGAACAGGAAATAATTAATTAAAACATTTTGTATGAAACAAATTATTTAATTTTATGCTTGACCAGCATTCTCAATTTTCACGATTATATCATTCGTATTTATTTACAAGAGTAAAACTAGCGTTAACAAAACGTTAAAATCTTATATGGGAACCACTATTTTTATTTCAGATTCGGATAGGGCATCGAAAACTAAGTTAATTTTAGCTGAAACCCCCGGGGATGGAAAGTTAAATTCCAAATTTGAAAATGTTATGATTTAAGGCCGAATTTTGACCACTGGGCGACCACTAGTTTTCATAAATCCTCCCTGACCATGAAATAACTTTACTCCCTTCTGTATTTGGTACATCTAGCTCGATTAGTAAATAAAAGCCGTAAAAATAAAGAATTGGAAACACTTGCCTTATTATTATGAAGCTAAGATGAGAATCTTATTATTCTTACTTCAAATATTTATCTAATAATCTGATAATAACTCAATGCCTCTCAAATTAAAGCGAGTCATTTTGATACAAGCTAATAGGCTTACTTGCGGTAGGGGAGAAATCTAAGCTCACTCCTCTTAAAGGCTTAACTTCCGTGCGCGTCTTTTGTGGCATTCAGAATTTATACCCCCTAGTCGTAATGTCCGCTACATAGTACCCAAGATACCTCAAGAATACAAGAACGACGCAACAAGCATACTGCTTCGATGTTCTAACGGCTTAACTTCCTGCAATATTGTTAGAAGACGGATATTTGATAAAGGAGGCCTAACAATAGACGAGAATGACGTGATAAAAGAGGAAAATGAGGCTGAGGAGATATTTGTTATTACAGAGCTTGAGACCAGAGTATTTCAAACTTTTAGAAATCAGATCATGAATATTTTTCGAGTAATCTAATTATTCAAATTATTCCGCTAAAATTAACGTCTTAATGATAGTAATTTGTAATTATTTGCTATGCGATAGAATAATAATTATAGAGCATGCTAAAAGTAATGTTCTGTTGAATAAATGGAGAAGTTTATTCAACTTCAAATTCTCAACTACATGCGCTGATTATTTAGTACATTCACATTGAGCACCAGGATCAAGAGCTTCTCGACTTCTTAGTTTTCAAGATACGAGCACTCTGTTGTATTTTTTTTTTAAATTTATTCGTTATTCTTCTCTGAACTTTCTTCAGACAAACTAAACTTCCTCCATCGTATTATTCTTGATGTATCAAATGATTTTTTTTTTAATTTATTACTCCAATCTTTCACTTTACCGTTTTCATATTCACTTTCCAAACAGAAATGATTGACTGTCAAATGAACCAAAAAAAAAATCGTGGAAAAAGTGATAATAGAAGACACATCTTTTGATAACCATAAAAAGAACAGCAGATTTTAAACACAAAAATTGATTGTTCAACGTAATCCTTTTTCAATTCTATACAATTAGATCGTCGAAACATCATGTCACACAAATTTAGTAATTCTCAGACTACTTTCTACCTTCATGTCACACATTGACACATTTTTAATGATCCCTTCTCCCCTTAACTATGTGATGTCATAGAACTTATCAATCAATAATAACAAATCAATATCCATTCCAGAGACGAACAAAACATTTTCTCCTCTTCTATGGCACGACAACCCTAGCGGAGCAAATAAGACTTGAAGTAATTGTATTCTCGCTATATTACAGAATCATCCTGATAGATTCGGTATCCGGAGCGACAATATCAAACCACATATGACCGAGCGGCGTCACAGAGACTTCTCATACAAGATATGAAGATAATAAGTCAATAGTGCCCGTGTATGATTTAAATATTTGACCTTGCAGTATTATTTTTTTCAATAAATAAAATGAAACTATTTCACAGACTTGAAGAGAATAGCCACTGGTCAGCAAAAAATAACCTATGGTAGTACCGAAATTTGTATTTAAAGAAGGTAATCCAATAATTTCAGCCCTAGAAGAGGATAGTTTGTAATTAAACAATGTGACATCGAAGTGGATGAACTCCCCCTTTTCTTACGTCACATTTTGTCACACTTATTTGACGAGCCTCGGTCCCTGTTTACGTGTGACGTTAAACATGGACGACTTTTAGTACAACCGTTATAAAGTGCAGTTAGCAGTCTGAAATTTAGCCTCTTTTAATGCTTATTACCTAATCATTTGAACGACATTTTAGTCCTTTTAAATATTTTTTCAGTTTGAGGATGAATAAATACAATGGTGCTCAATCAATATGAAGGATGATCGTGCAGTTCTAGTCCTAATCCATTAATTTTTTGCAAAGCCAGCATCTTATAAAGAGATTCATTGTCTTACAAAAGCAGTATCCATTTGAATATCTTCCCTCTCTATTTGCCAAAATATTTCTGTGAACTTCAACTTATAAGAGATAATAATATTGTCACAAATATTAAATATCTTAAGTTTGTTATTATAACACGATCCTAGTTACCATTCGAAAACAATTGTCAGACATTTGAATGCTAGCTCATTGTTGCGAGAAGTACAGCTGTCGGACAATCGAATGCTAACTCATTGTTGCTCAATTGCCAGATATTTGAATGTTGGCTCATTGTTAGAGAAAAGCATAAAAAGCCCCGTGGGCTGGTAAGAAGAATAAAAAAGAATCAAAAAAGTGACGATCAGCCATTTTGTTATTGTGCGATGAATTGTAATAGTTATTCAAGTATTAAAGTCATTAAGTACAGTTTACCGATTGAGGCTCGGCATCCAAATATTATACGAAATCGGTACTGTACTTATTGACCGTGACGCTGCAGTCTAGTTGGGCATTCGGTAAAAAGTACCTTAATCTGAGTATTTCAGTTGGGCATTTTAATTCCTTACAATGCAGATATCGGATTTACCTGTGTCAAGTACCTATCCGCCTCCATGACTGTATTATTATAATGTTTGCAAAATATTTATACATTTTACATTTTCCATAACATTTAGTTTATAACTTCGCCTACTCCTTATACTATGTACTGATTGGTCATTTCCCTAATCGTATGTATAGCTTCAAGAGTTAAAAAGTTCTAGATAAAATTACATTCAAATAGGTAGCTTTACTTTCATCAACAAATGAAAGTGAAGAAAATATAATATTTGCGTTTCATCAGTTATTTAATATTCAGTGATCATGGAAATAAATCGCATAGTTAGTGAAAAGGGAAAGGAATTGCTAGTTATTGACTATTTTAAATTTTGCGTATCTTCGACAACAAACGATAGAATGAAATGGTGTTGTACCAATGGAAATTATCGATGTACCGCTAAGGTATATACAAATCGCGAGTTTAAAATAATAAACAGTGACTTGGTTCATAATCACGAAGAAGAATTAAACATTGAACGGCAGGCGCTAAGTAATATTGTCGAAAGAGAACAGTCTCCGACCTCACCGAAAAACCATCCAAGCTGATTCGTTTGGTGTTTGAAAGAAAGTAATAGTATCATAACTTTAGAGTCTCGTATGATAAAGATAATTGAAATTTGATGGAATACAAATAAAAGCAGTTCGGACTCACAATCTTATATACAGAAAAATACAGGTGGAGAAATGCCCAATTGGAAGAGCTTATTACGCCTACCCTTTCGGTTGTAAGGGATTATCTCAGGTACAATGCCCAACTCAGATACAGCCGACCGTAATGCTTACAAAATTTTTTGCACGATTGGAAGATCCAACTATGGGTCCGAATTTTCTTTTCCAAATTAAATTACTACTGATGATTCTCTATTCGCTGTCAGCTGTCAAGTTCGACATTTATTCTGAATATTCAATTACAAATAAAGATAGATAAATGAATATTTTTTTGTGAAAATTCACAATTTTTTGCTTACCGCCTTAGCCCATAGGCGGTAAGTCAGCATAACCATAGTAACCACAGTTTGTTGGTAAAATCAACATACCACCTCAAATAGGGGGCCGGTAAAAAAATGAAAACGCCCAATCGTGCAAAAAATAAATTTGTGCACTGTAACAATATTTTCAAGTCACTGTCTTGACCTATTGTAAGTAATCTACGAATAGTACTCCATAGTTGTCCCAAAATGGAAAAAACAACTTATCTGCTGAATCCTGTACCCACAACTTCTTAGGCCAAAACTCTTTCGACTGTTCCTTTATACGTAGACCATATTGAACTCAAGTTTCATTTATAGTCACCATTTGATTCAAAAAGTTTGATGAATCCTATCCAGACTGCAAATCAACTGGAATGATATGACTCTCAAAGGTTTTGTTTTGATCGGCGTTCTGATATTCAGGAATGCATTTATCTAAAAATAAATGTCTATCTTTATGAAATATTTAGAGTTTGCTGTATGTGTCAAAAAAATTTGTGAATGTATTACGCATATCGAAATGAAAAGAAAACTCAAAATAAAATTTGCTAACGAATTGATGAATTTTTTCTATAAGCTATAAGTGGAAATTGTCCTTTATCTTAAAATTTCTTGCATCAAAAGGATTTTTCATCCCCTTCGGCTATTTTATTCAATTCCTATAAGGTTGTTTGCAATGAACATCTTCTAACACCCAAGTCAGAGTTTGTTACATTGAGTGACTGAAAATAACTTTCTTTTAACACACTTTTCACTTTATGGAATAAATTAAAATCACAGAGTGTCAAATTAAGCGAATGACTTGAACATCTGAAAGCTGATATTTCAGTCCTTGGTTCATTTTAAACGTAGCTTAATTATGATTTTCTTAAGATACATTCAATTTGAATCAAAGACTGAAATACAATATTTGTTCGTCGAAAATTGCTTCACTATGTGCCTGGCCCACTTTCTTGATGTAGGATCTACTACTCGTCTTTCTTCAAATTCGATCTTTTTTCTTCTATCTCGCAAACGAAACTTTTGAAGAAGCTTTCATTTGAAACCAAATAAGATAGAACCAAATTACTTACTTTAAAAAAAATATATATTCAAATATGAGTAATAATTCCAATTTCACATTGATTTTCATTATGTCTTTTTTTTGCATGTTTCAGAAAAATATACTGAATTTCATAGTAATTCAAATTTTAATAATCAACAAATTAATCGATGATAATTTTGAAAAATATTTCAGGTGAATGTTATCCAAACTACTTAAAGATCAATTCGAGTTATATTATATTCTATGATTAACACTACTTTTTATCAAGTCCCATCAAAAAAATTTTGGTACCATTGGTTAAAAGCTCATTCACGAACTTAAAACTAATTTTTTAATCAAAAGCTTGAATATAGGATTTCGGTCAACTATTGGTACGCGTTCTCAGGTTATAGTGCTTTTAGACTGACCGACAGACTGTCTTTTTTTTTTAAAATCCTGTCTTTACTTACTTGTATAAATTACAAATATTGTGAAATCGACAGAATTCATATTTCGATATCTTGATGATTATATCACACACCTTAGCAACAACCAATGAAATCAAAGGATTTTGCATGGTAACGAGGTATATCGCGATAATATTTTCTCATAACTCGATATACCACAGTAGCTTTTTAAAGAATAATAAAAAATATAACAGTCAATAAATTTTATGGTTTGTGAAATAATCCTTGCAAATACACCTCAAGATTCGGTATATTATCGCATATACCTTGAATTTAACTCAAATATTTTTTGTCTTGGGTAATTTTTTACTCGGCAAATTTGGAGATTTATATTCAACGATAATATCCCTCGAGCTAAAGCTCTCGGATATTATCAGATTATGAATCTCCAAATTTGTCTCGTAAAAAATTCCCCAAAAGACAAAAAGTATATTCGTGAAATTCTTCGGTATATCGATAATACACCTCTCTATCGGTATATTACCGTTGATAATATTCACTTTGAACAACCCTTGATCCATTTTGACTGTTCTCGGCTTAACGTTGGTACATTATGTATATGTGTAGGTACCTATGTGCGTTCGTAGCTCGCAAATCTCAAAGCCCGTCGAACGTAAAATATGGGAATTTTGTAATTAAGACTGATCGAAAGTCTAATTGTGCACATCGCATTATGGTTGCAATCGTCTGTACCGGAAGTGCACTTTTTATGGAATTTTTATTGAATTTTTCGCATAAATCTAGAATGATTAGCCGTATGACACTGAAATTCAGTATTTGAAATTGCTGTAACATCTAAATGATTATCTTCCATTTTTGTACCAATAGGCTGAGCCGGAAATGCACTTTGAATAACAGACTTTTCGAATTTTCCGCATGAATTCGAAAGAATCAGTCGTACCATATTGAAATTTCGTATTAAGCACTTCTAGAACATCTAGTTGTACACCTCGAATTATCATTTCAAATGCAATCGTCTGTACCAAAAACATTTTTTGAATTTTCCTAAATCCAAAACGATTAAACGTAGAATGTTAGAATTCTATTTGAGACAATAGTACCGTCTAGAATCTAGATAATTGTATCCTATTTTCATTGAGATCGACTAAGCCAAAAGTGTGTCTTGACAGTATTTTGGAATCTTTGGCATAAATTCGAAACGATCGGCTGTAGAGTATTGAAATTTAGTATTTCATTCTGCTGTAGCATTTGGATGATTGCCTACTATTCTCATAACAATCGACTGAACCGGAACTACACTTCTGTGGATTTTTTTTTAAATTTTGCTTATAAATTCAGAACTATTGAAAATCAGTATTTAAGAATGTTCTAGCATAGGAATGATGAGCTACTGTTTCCATAGCAACCGACTAGACCGAAAGCGCACTTTACTTGACAGGTTTTTAGAATTTTTTGGATAAATCCAAGATTATTAGCCGTGAAAAGCTGTGATTTTGTGTCTGATTATCGTATTATTATATGCAAAAAACATCCAATGGTGTACAAGTAAGTCTCGTAATGTCCACGTCAGATTTTTTGGGTTTTGTAGGGTCTAAATCGTGAGGAGTCAGCAAAATCTCGAATAACTGTTAAAAAATCAAGATCACAATACTGCTGCTATTACATATAAGCCGGGGAAATAAAAATTGTTGCATTCCCAAAGAAACTCGATTATCCTTTCTTCCAAATCCTGCAATTTTATCCAATGTGTATTTTATTTAGATCTATTGACCTGAGTCAATAAATAAATAGAATTATATTCTTCTCGTATCTTTATAGGTAAGTATCTACCTAGACATTGAAATCATGCCTTCGGGTAATCAACTATTCTCATATGTAAATATCCTATCTCACTAGTATAATTTTATCATCGTAAAAAAATGCACTGTAGCTGCATTTGCACTTGCTCTGCACGTGTTTCGAGCAGCGATGAGTGCTTCGGGCAATGCAAACTAAAAAGATTGCTAATGTGCCATATATTGCACGCAAACGTTTAATGTTGAATATTTTATCAATTTAATATATTAATTGATGGCAGAGATTGGAATGGTACGGTTGAATGACTAAAAAATAAAAGCATAACTAGAATGCAAGAAGATTCAGAAATATTTTCATATATTCGCATCTCTTCTCTCGAAATTATAATCAACTGTGCGTTTCTACAAGATCTGTTATACAGAAAAAATAATAAAATTATTTCAATCTGTTGTAGTTACTTACCAATTAATTTTAAAGAAAATTTATGAGTACAAGCTTTAAAAACCAAACAATATGACACAAAAGTTGACCATATTTGTTTTGTTCTCCAAAAAAGTGTGATTCGACAGGATCATCAAAACTGCGTTTATGTACTCAAGTCAATATTTGCAGAAAAGCAATGAATCAGTGTGGTACGTAAAGGCCTTCCAGTGAATCGATTTCAATCACAATTTGATGAAATTACGCCCGTACAACAAATTTCAGATCATTTACTCCAACCCAACGACAGCTATCGTGGCAGATCACACACAAATATACCGCATAACAGATCAACCCACTTGATCGTCTTAAGAGACCTCAAAAATAATATATCTGTTTTTTTAAAGAAAAAAAAACTGCAATCATTACTTTTCATAGTCCGGGCGTGCCGAGAGAGTAAAAAAAAATGTTTCTTGATTACAGATTGCATTATCCATAAAAACTTTTATCTGAAAACATTTCCTCAGATTATCATAATATAATTTCCACTATTCCAAGATGGGAATGTGGAATTGGTAGACATATTAAGATACATATCGCACTCCATTCTTTAGCTTATAATATGGATTCATTCCGTATTAGGGATCAGATAACTTGAAGTGTAAATGATCTTATAGTGAGGTTGTTAAAGACAAACATAATTTTATTCAGGTTTGATGAGCTCTCAATGCAGTATCAAAAACATATTGAATATAAAGTAAGTGTCATTAAAAATGAGAGTAATAGACTAATCTCTTTTGAGATATTTTTTTGTTTTCCAAGTGGAATGCAATTATTAGTTTTTGTGAACATACAATTCCATTCATTGATTCATAAATGTTAATTGAACATGAAAGTAAGAGTGGTGTTCAATTATAATTTATAATAAATTGTGGGAATGATGCGAAAATGGTGAAATCTAACAGGAATAAGAGCGTGCAACTTTTTATGTTTGAATGAAACTGTATAAGATCTACATGAATAAAATATTTAAAATCTAGCAACAGTACTTGTTTCTTCATAAGATATGATCACAATATTTTATCGAATTAACGCCTTATTTGACACAGCATAAATATTCATGTCCAGCCTCCAGTTTCTTACCGGCATAAGTACATATTTTTATCGGCAATTCTGTAATACTTATTTTTTGCATACCGATAAAAATGTTTACATTCTTTTCAATACTTTGAAGTTATGTCAATCAAATCGAAATTCAAATTGTCACTATTATTCTGAGACCTTAATTATCTGCTGTTCGCATATTCATAAATATTATAATTTGATTCAATCAAAATTTGATAGTACAACAAATTTTCCAAATTGCCATCTAGAGACGTTCGCGCAATATTATAGAACCGCCCCCGAAGCTTTCCACAATATTCTGGATCCTCCCAAACAAGTATATAAAAACGTGCGGTTCGTAATCGAGGCAATTGATAAATCATAAAGTCAGGAACATATCAATTGAAAATCTGTGGATACAAATACATTATTAAATGAATATTGTAGCGTGCTCAAAATAATTTTCATTTATTATACCATAAGTAGTTGAAGTATTATCGATTATTTTTGTGGTGCTATCACGAATATTTATCGGGCTTGCGTTTGAATACCACGAGTGTGCAGCACGAGTGGTATTCACAAGCACAATAAACATGAGTGATTGCACCACAAAAATAGTCTATAATACTTTAACTACAAATGGTATATGGAGGACTATTCCAGGAGTCAAACCATTTTTCCAAATTAGTTTTCTATGAATCTAGTAACAACTCACGTAATTTTCATAGGAACGAGTAAACAAACTTCTGTCAAACTGAAAAATTAGAAATGATCTATACATACTTTCAGAATTATATCATAATAAATAGACTTGTTTGATTTAAATTCTGTATACAGAATACAAAAAAGTCTATTTATTATTGGAAAATTAGAATTTCTTGCATTTTCTTTGACGAATAATAGCGAAATATATTGCGTCTTGATATGGAACCTAGTTCAGAAAGGTTTGGTGATAGATCAGAAGATAAAAGTGATGAAGATATTCAGAAAAATATTCCAATAAATACGAAGAAAGCACAAATTGGAGATACCCACATCTTTGAGTAAAATACTCACTCTGACTACTAGTGTAATACCCGACGGTATTTCTACACGTCCAAATACCCACTGATATGCACCATTTCTATGGCGATTTAGCATTGTTAACCTTGTTATAAATACTACGAATGGAATAGTCAGTTTAATTATTATAGTGTATGAGTTTTACTATTAAAATTACATTTGTCCAATAGACATTTAATTTAATTTATTTTGAAGACTTTCGTTTTTATTTTGGTAGTTTAAACGCCATATTTTGGAAGCTATTACATCAGGCTATCAATCCTAGTCAGCAGATGCGTTAATGTTCACGTCGTATCAGTAAAGCACTTTATATTAATTTCCGTCCTGATAGAAAGATTAGCTGTAGAAAGGTATAAAGTTTAATGGACAAATGAAGTTGTTCGCTTTTTATGCTCAAGTGAAAGATCCAGGATTTCAATGAAAACGCTACAAAAAAGTGGTGATCATAAAATATTTACTGAGTAAAACTAAAATATTTATCAGAAACCAAGTTTATGGCAGTGCATTTGTCCTAGTTCATAAAATGATTAAAAGCATCCAGAAATTATTGATTTGCTGTCATCACAAATAGATCAAACGATCGTGACAGAAAAAAGAGAACAATTTTTTACATGCTACCATCTATATGGAAGATACTTATAATTACAAGCTTAAGAAATTTGCATTCAAAAATCTCTGCTTGTTGTTAATGCATATTGAAAAACAGATTTCAATTAGCAACAAAATAATGCTTCTTGAATAACTTTCTACAGTCTGCCATTCTTTCGCAAGTTTGCAAAAGCGACTAGAAGCTTATTGTAAAACATGAAGAATTTACCCAAATATGCTTCACTCTTGGACTCATTTAGACCGTCTGTCAATAAGCTTTCGGATAATTTCACAAATTTGTCTTACATTCGAAAAAATGGCAGACTGTGAAAAGTTGTTCAAAGAAGCTATTTTTTTGTAATTAATTAAAATCCACTTTTACTTACTTGTACAGAGTACAAGTATTATGAAACCAACAGAATTCGCATTTCGAGATTTTGATGGAAATATCCGTTTTGAGCATCCCTTAATCTATTTTGAATATTTTCGGCATGATGTCGATACATATGTGCGTGCTTATGCACGTTTGTAACTCGCAAGTCTCAAAATCCATCGAACGTATAATGTTAAAATTTTATAAGATTGATCTATGGTCTAATTATGCACCTCGCATTATGACTGCAATCGTCTGTATCGGAAGTGCACATTACTTGAAAGCTTGAAACTTTTTTTGAATTCTCCGCATAAATCCAGAATGATTAGCCGTAGCATACTGAAATTCAGTATTTGAGATTGTTTTAGCATCTAGTTTCAAATTTAATGTATTTCACTCACAAAGTCTCTTCTATTCTTGATGCTAAGGGCCAAGTAGATTGCATTCATACCGATTTTGCAAAAGCATTTGACAGTATTGATTACGGTATCTTGATCAACAAGCTGGAGTCCTTCTTACCTCCATCAACGTCAAATGTTCTTCAATTTCCAAGGCTCCGATTCATTCAAATTTTGTCCTCCCTCTGGCGTTCCTCAAGGATCCAACCTAGGTCCTCTGCTTTTTTTATTATATATCAATGATGTAACAGACTTCCTTAACTGTGATAAATTACTCTTCGCTGACAACCCAAAACTTTTTTATCGTGTCAACTCCATCAACGACTGTCACTTGTTACAATATGCCTTGAATCGTCAAGTCAGTGGAGCACTAAGAACAATTTACATCTCAATACTAAAAAATGCTTTGTATTGTCGTACACTAGAAAACTCTCACCATTGATTTGCGATTATTCAATATTAGATGTAACAGTATCACGCACTGAATTAATTTTAGATCTAGGAGTGAAATTTGACTGTAAATTAACTTTTATATTTCATATTCGAAACACTTACAATGCAGCAATACGCATGTTGGGCTTCGTAATTAGGAATACTCGTACTTTCTAGGACATCTTAGCTATTTCTGCCTTATTCTACTCTTTTGTTCGTTCCAAACTCGAGTACTGTAATGTTATCTGGAATCCTAACTAAGAAGTCCATCAGGACTTGATTGAAGCTGTTCAATACAAATTCCTTAAATTTGTCTATTTTAAAATCTATAACGTTTATCCAGACCGTTCTGTTTTCTACATTTCTCTTTTTTCTATATTCAATTTCAAAAGTCTATTTGAACGCCGTGAAAATAATTCAATAATACATCTTGCTAAAATACTTGACAATCAAGTTGATGATCCATCCAGTTTGTCCCTTCTTAATTTCCATACTCCTACCATAAAGATCAGATCCATTTCCATTTTTTACCTTACCACATCTCGCATAAATCTGCTGTTTTCTTCTCCTCTTCACAAGATGTGTTCACTTAATGATTTTTTTCTACTCTTTATCTTTTTTGTAAACATGATAATTTTTTTTAGAAATTAGTTTTTAGGGATGTTGTAGCATAAAAATGATGACCTACTATTTCCAAAGCAACCGACTGGGCGGCAAGCGCACTTTACTTGACAGATTTTTAGAATTTTTTGAATAAATTCAAAACGATCAGCCCTGGAACGATTGAATTTTGTGTTTGATTATCGTATTATTATATGCAAAAATATATCCAATGATGTACAAGTAAGTCGCGTGATGTCCACGTCAAATTTTTCTTTATGCATTAACACCTAGCAGAGTTTTTCAAATGTATCTTAAGTTTACAGCTATAAGTTTCTTTTCTAAAAATGGCAATCTGTTAAAAATTGTTCCCTTCTGTTGAAAGTGCCCGGTCTGAAACTGTATTTTATTAAGTTTTTAATTTTTCGATGCGAAAATCAATCTGTGAGAAATGAGAAAAACATTTCAATAAAAAAATCATGCTAGAAACAAATCATATCCTATATATTTTTTTCCTAAATACTGTATCTTTAGAGATATAACGTTTAATGATGAAAAGTAAGCTTCTATAGACCAATTTTGCACATTTGTATTTTTCTCCAAATTGAGCACTTACTTTTCTGTTGGCGCATTATTCGATTCTTGTATCTGATATAATTTGGAACCTATTCCACCAAAATGAGATCACATCAAGTTTTCTCCTCTTCAAAAGTCAATTTACAGTATTCTGTATTTCTTCAAATCTGCCATCTCGGCTGCATTATGATAGATGACACTGCTGCAGATTTATATCTCTGCATGCCATGTAATAACTCATTTTTCATAGCAGCGGGGCCACGGGTCCGAGTATCTAAAGCTTGGTATACTGTACTGAAGGGTCCTAATAAGGACGAAGCACGAGTCTACAGATGCTGCCAAATTCAGGACGATGGTGTAAAAACCGACACCTGAATTTATAATTTTGTGAAATAATCTATCTTTTATTTCTAACAATTTATTTTCTCTTACAACAACGTCTTATCCGATTAAAATGAAAAATTATATTATAGAAATGTTCCCTATTTAGAACGATTTGTATTTTAAAACATTGATACATGTATCTACTTTTCGATACTTTCATTGTTTGCCTGGATTTTGTTTTCCGTGAAAAGTAACACGTAATGTCCAAGGGAATTATTTAGTACTTACATATTATAGAACGCAATGATAAACGTGTTTGGCCGGCATTCATGACAAATTTTAATTATTTCCTCTGTCCTAAATACATTCCTGATTGCGGTAAGCAAATAAGCCCAAAACAAAATAATTTAATTAGTAAACAATCTAGCAGCCCTCAAATAATAATATTTACATTGTCAAACTTTGCTAAGCCAAACAATGAGGCTTCTGTACCAATTATGCAAAGTTTGCTTGAATTATTGCAAACTAATTACAACTTTCAGGATCTAACATGTAATTGGAATTCTCTTCAATGACAAGTAATGCATCAGAAGCTTTTATCGATAGATTGAGGATTACATTTGTCTAATTATAGTAACACTTACTAGTGAGGAGTGAATTATTATCGTCGTCTTGCAACTGGGTACTTTTCGTGCTATCAGAAATCTTAAAGATGAAAATAAATATTATATTTGATAAAAAAAAACCAGAAATGAATTTCTGTAGAAACAATCGTGGAAATTGTTCAAAACAACAATGGTAGAAATGGCGTGAATGAAATTTCATACAGGGTTTTAACTAGTGCTGTTAAAAACCGAAATGAAATGGAACCGGTTCCACGGTTCCAAAACTAACCGGGTACCCGGGTACCCGGTTATCGAGTCCAAATTCGATTCCGGTCCGAATCTCGATTCCGGTTCGAATCTCGATTTCGGTTCGAATCTCGATTCTGATCCTATTCTCGATTCCGGTCCGAATCTCGATTCCGATTCGAATCTCGATTCCGGTTCGAGTCTTAATACCGAAAACCTTTCTTGGCAAATATCATTTCTCTACTGCGTTCAAGTTACAAATACCTTCTATGCTTTCAGTTGAGCGTTTTATTTTATTATAGCGACTCGTCCCAGAACAAACACAGCATTTAGAATTTTTAAGAAATATATTTTGTGCATTACAGTTGCCACACATAACTAGGTTTACTTATTTTTACTTTTAATTTATCGGTGACACTGCAGACTTTGAAACATGAATGAACGTAAAATTCTGAACATCAAGAGGATTGCAAATTATCCCGAATATCAAATATTCCCATTTTCCAAGAGGTCCTATCTTTCTATTAGTTTATTGAGCAAAACAATGACGTTAAAATAAACTGAAAGAGACTGATGGGTAGTCTTTGATACTAAACTACCTGATATTGTCAATACACTCAATTATTATTGTTATAATATCTCTAAATTTTCATTACACTTTGTCATCGATTATAAAATTTATTCTATGAATAGTGAATAACTACATTATACACTATATATTTTTGTCTAAGATGTTGAAATATTTTACACATACAGAATATAAGTGATAGTTCATATGTTCAGTGAATTATTCGAATTTCTCTTCTTGGTTCTGGAATCGAGTCGAAGTGAACTGGGAATCGAAATCAGAATCGAAAACCAATTCTGGAATTGGAACCGAAAACCGATTCTGGAATCTGAATCGAAAACCGATTCTGAATCTGAATCGAAAACCGATTCTGAATCGGAATCGAAAACCGATTCTGGAATCGGAATCGAAGACCGATTCTGGAATCGGAACCGGACTCGGAACCGAGAACCGGTTAGTTGCATATTCAAATAACCGGGTACCCGGTTCTTACAAAAACCGGTATCGAATAGTACCGATACCGGTTCCCACCACTAGTTTTAACCTTATTCTACTTTTGCTACTTACTTGTTGAATATTTCAAAATTATAATTGATTTTTTTGTCAATATCACTCAATAAATTGCTAAGCAACAAGCTCTCATAACAATCTAAAAAATTTTCCGGTAAAATTTATTTAACCACTTATGATATTATATATGAAAATATTGCAGGAATGAATTTTTGTCAGAAGAAAAATAAATAATTGGCTTCTCTTAACGCAATTACGGAAAAACTTCTTATTAGGCTGAAAAAGTTCTCTATGCGAATATACCTTGCAATATACCAAGTACCTACACATTCTTCAAGAAAAGAATCGTTAAGGAAAAGAAAATAAGTGCATAATAACGTGAAAGACAAGTATGAGAAGAATACAATTAAAATAAATGAGCTCCTATCATTAGCAACCAGTGGAATAAGAAAAATTGGTGCACACTTCAACGAAAGGTATTAGAGGACTTGAAAGTGCCGCGACCGGTGAAAAAAATTGATTGCACAAATTATTAAAGTAGAGCAGAATTCTTCATACCAACAAATAGAGGTTTAGGGGTCTTTAATGTGGTACGTCCATTAGGAGATATATTTTCTGCGGAAAAAAGTGGTTAATGTCATCCTTCACCAGAATTTCTACATAAAAATATGAAATGAACAGCAATAATAGGAAAAGATTCATTATCATTATATTCACATTTTGAATGAGATCATATAACATGCATTTTATTTTTGAAGCGCTATATATGTTAACCCCGGCTCCACCTGCATATAGATGAAATTCTTAAAATCAATGGAAAAATTATTAACTGCAGCACCCGAGCAAACAGAGGGCTCGGCGGTAGCCCTGTGTTATCTATAGTATCCTCGGCTTCATCCACATACAGAATCACTTTTTTAAATCAAAAAAATTATCTGCCAGAATCAGGAAAACCGCAGTAGTTTTATGTTGTAAGATATCTTCTGTTTTTTTATTTTGAATCTAAATTTTCTGACGAATTTTACATGTGACAGTTCAGTTGGTTCTTGATTTTTAAGAATTTTTGTTGGTCTTTTGTGGAAATGTAATGTAAAATAATATAATGTCAATGCGATACTTTTGACGTAGCAACTTCTCAAATCGCAGAATTGCATATTCAAAAAATTTGCGTTACGAAAATTATTTTGTCTAACTTACTGACATTCTGTAAGTGATACACACAATATCTTTATAACAATGTGTAGCTCAAGATTTTAACTAAATGCCCTCACTATACTTTTTACGAAGTGGTAAACCCCTGCCTGAAGAAGGAGGCAGGCTTTGTACATGTGATTTGACACAAGAACGCACGGTTAATTCATGTGTTGACCGATATAGGATATTTTGGTATTGTTTTCAGTAAATTATGAAACCTTTCATCCCAGACGTTGTGGGATATTTTGAGTCATTAGTTCACATTATTATTTATTTAAATTCGCTATTTATTCAATAATTTATTGTAATTGTAATCCTATAACTAGCATTAAGATTGACCAACAATCTAGTCGGTGTTGAATTGTCAGACAGTGACAGTCTATGCTTATACTAAATGTTCGGTTATTACATATTTGAATGCTGGTTCATTGTTGTTCAACTGTCAGACATTTGAATGTTGGCCCATTGTCGGAGTAGGGTATATAAGGTGCATGAGCTAGCGAGAGAGCAATCATTCAGTAGGACTTAACTGTGAGCGATTTTGTCATTGTGAGCGTTTGTAAAATAAATATTTGCACTGTAACCTGTGATAGTAAATTATTCACAATAAAATTTGTGACAATATGTTGTGTTGACAGCACAATCAACCCTATTTTCATAAAATAGGATTTAAATACGTGATACAGGGTGAGGTCAAACAGTTCGTGAAATAAGCAGATTTTAAGAAAAAGAATCGATTTAATCTTTCCTTTCTTATATATTTTTCTATAAGCTCAACTCACTCTCAAAATATTTCAATAAGTTTATTTATACGCTTGAAAATAATTGTTTCTCCGCCCTGAAATTACGCAGAATATTCCGAATGAACTATTTGCTTATTTTCGGCTAATCTCTTCTTTCGATGCTATTTTTTCATGTTTTGGGGCGAAAATTTGTCGATAGGCCTAGTCTAGAAGAACAGTTCAATTTTTGAGATCCATATCGATTCAGATTCTTTAAACGATTTGAGGAGCTATCCCAAATGTTTGTTGCGTGAGTATAAGATGCCCAGTGTGGCTGATAAATAAGTTTATATGATTCGAATTATTGAATAAAAAGAAAGAAGTGTGATTGAATCTAGGTGTTCAACATAGTTTGATTGCGGATGGAATATTAAATGGAGTCCGTACGAGCCTCATTTGAAGAGATGGCATGATTCATATGTATGTATGCACAATATATTATCAGCTATCGCAAGATTTACATAGCTCTATTGTTACTTATTACTTCTAACATACTTGAATGAAAAACACTAAATCCAATTGTGTCCACAATTGGCAATCTGGCTGAACGTGCCATCGTAGCAGTAGTAGTGAGGATAAGATAATCGTTCTATAATTTGAAACGTGCTGAGTTGACCAGCAATTTAGGCATTATTTATGCCGATTACAGGTCGTTATCAGCTGACGCCCACCATAATGGCGTACGGGAATTTAATTTTATTAGGTTGGCAAGCTCGTGAAAAGAAGTTCAAGTTGAATAGATGGTGGTAGCATTTAAATCGCTTAACATTGAGAGCGACTACTTATTATATTCTTTTTTGTAATAATATTATGACATAATTAATTAATTAAATTCCAATTTTTATGATGAATTCAAGTATGTATCGATTGTGTTATGTAAAACATTCAAAATGCACCAATAAAATTTACTCCTTTAAAATCGTTTATTATAACAACATAACTGAAATAACTGAAAAGTTGTTAATTTCTCTTTATGCTCAAATCATGGGCCACATTCAGTCTTATTTTTGGCAAAGTTAAGTACAGTGATTTCAAAAATCAATTCTGTGACATAAGCATTCAAATTGTTAGTTTTTCTTTCTTTTAAAACTCGGAAAAAGCGGAATAAAAAACATGGATAAAAACAAATGGGTACAACCCTGCATCTCTTATTTATATTGTAACGAATTTTAGTCTGTAAATTAGTCATTTCGGCTTTACTGGTGCTTAGAATTATTGTGAAAATATTTTACATCAAGAAATAGAAGCGAAAAAAATTTGTTTTCCAGAAAATTACTGGTATATCTTCTACCATTTTCTAGAAAAGCCTGGACGTTTGCGGGAAAAATGTAGTGGGGAGAGACCGACGGTATATATTCGCTGACTAAGCGAGGAGCATTATTGATTTTTGGCTCAGTGACCTTATACTATGGATTTAAATAAATTGTGTTATTTAAAATAAATCAACATTGACATAAATAATTAAAGTTATAATGTAGTGTATAATAATCTTTAGTTTGAATTAGAATTAGTTATTAAAAATAGTGTTATAGTTATCTAATTTATTATTTTAATAAATCATAAAAATAAATAGTAGTGTTTAGTAGCTTTTGCTCCCTAAATTAAAATAAATAACGTTACAATATATCTAAACAATGGGTGATGGATTTACATTGATTAATCATGACGAATGAGAATGCAATAATTAATTTTCCAGAAATAAAACTATCAAATAAAATATAGCAAGAAATAAAATATCAAATATGAATATTTTAGAATTAAAAAATAAAATTTAAAAGAAAAATCTCTCGGCCTAGGTCCTTGAGCATGAACTTATCTACTGCTCTTTCAAAAATACTTTTCAAAATTTGAAAATATAAACCAGAACAATTTGAGGATTTTCCTCAAAATATGTTGTATTTTGACATGTCAAAAGAGGCCCTTCACGATGCCCAAACGAGTTTCATTAAGAACACGTTATGACACCCAAATAGAAAAAATAACTTATCACTTCTCGACATATCGTGAATTAAAAATTTTTCAAAATGTCCTGAATTTGGCAGAGAAGGATTGACATTGGCTTAATTTTGATTCTGGTTCTCAACATAAGTTTTAAAATAGCTATCTTCAATTGACGTTACCATTGTCAATTGCATTTACAGAAAGAATATATTATGTAACATAGTTAATGAACATGTGAAAGAAAATTGAGTTCATACACTAACATTGATGAGAATTTATTCAAAAAAACAATAAAAGAAATAGCCTTGGAAATTAAACTACTGAATCTGTTCCTCAATTTAATTTTTACATCGAATTTCTGGTATGTACGCATTCAATATCGCTAATGGCCAGTTACACCGCTGTCTCCTAAATTTTAAGTATCGCTTAACTGAACAATATCGTATCAAAATTCAAAAGTCAAACGAGACATTAATATTGCTATCATTATTTTGATTCGATATTTTCTGTTTGATTGAAGCTTAATATTTAAACTAGAGCGGTGCAACTGGCCATAAATAATTTTAGAGCAGATATATATGAAATAATTTTAATACTCTAAACTAAACATTCCACAAACAGAAGTACAACATCAATCGATACACAATTGCTGTGATTGTGTGCGCGAGACAAGAATGCCTTGCAGACATGAACATACAATGACGCAGTTACATTTACTAGTCTAAAAGTATTATACAATCACAATCGCAATTTCACAACCTCAGTCCTCAAGTTTATCTAAAACTTTTAAGATATGGATGCGTATAGTATCTAATTTAAGACTTCTCATTATGCAACTAGTTGTTCTCTCTGCTTCCATTTTTTGATAAGTGGAATGAATTATTACCAATTATTATTTCAAAATCGAATAATTTATTTACCTCAACTGATTCTTGTTTCTTTTAGCAATAACTTCTTGTATTCTAATCTGTATTTCCAGGAGGAATTTTGACATCAATTTCATTGGATTCACTTATCATAGTAACAATAACTCATATTCTTAAGAATTTTATTTCAAAATATTAAATTCAGACATCTTCTAAATACAGCTTAAACATAAAATAGTTGTAGATAAAATATGGCATTAAATGCGCTTATAGTAATTATTGAATGATTAAAAAAACAGCATTTGGCTCGTACACCAAACTCTAACCTACTGAGAACCTAAAAACCACCTCCAGGGTGGCCAGTATTTGAGCTTCTTCAAATTTCCGGTTTTTTCCCGGTTTTCCCGGTTAATAATGTCGTTTTTCCCGGTCAATTTTAAATCATTTCTGTACCATAATTGTCATGATTTAGGTTCAATTCCTTGCGAACACGTGTATTAAAAATATATAAATATAATATCAATCATTTTACAAAATTTATATATATGTATATATATATATATATATATATATATATATATATATATATATATATATATATATATATATATATATATATATATATATATATATATATATATATTTGTTGGCGGAACTGACGCCAAATAAAAATGGCGGCCTAGCCTCTTTAAAGGTAGTATAAAGGCAGAATCACGTAAATTTTTAAGTGAATTACACTTCTAGTCGGGTAAACGGAGTAAATACAGGAAAACATCGAAACTAATATTTCTATAACGTTGAAAATAAGATTAATTCGGTATAGATCAGACTTGATTTGGTGAAAACTAATTTTTATTTTCAATTTTTGAAAAAATTCCCGGTTTCTTCCCGGTTGTTCCAATTTCCTGGTTATTTCCCGGTCCGCTGGCCACCCTGCACCTCCATTATACATTCAGATAAACTTGATGCAAAATATTATATATATATATATATATATATATATATATTTCACTACTGCATTCCACATGCATCAATTGAAATATATATATATATAAGTTCTTCGGTAGCTACGATGTCCGCTGGAACAATTTCAGACTAAATCTTGCTTACGCTATGTTTTATAGAGCAATATGAGCAAATAATTTCACGAATTCTGTTGACGATTAAAAATATTTGTTCAAAATGTCCTCTATTCCAAAGTCGAATTTGATGACTTTGACACTTATAAATGTGCTCGGGCGCCAAACAGTCGGATAGCAGATTAAAGGAATGGTAAGGGCGTTGCTAGTTGAAAGCAATAAATAGGCACAAACTAATATATTCGCCTGGAGGTGACCATACAATTCGATAGCTCAAACATACAAATCAAAGAACAATAATTGGTGAACGGTGGTACACAATAAACGATGATCAAAAACGGCAGTGCAGGGTAAGAGGTAAACGGGATCCTATGTTAGACGATGATAATCAATATGCAGTGAACGGTAAAAATGAACGGTAGCAAACGGTAAGCCCTTCTATACATTCCTATTTCTAGTGACCACTTCTGTTTTCAAAACTCAAAATACACTCTGTGTGGAAAATTCAATAAAAACAACAGTTACAGGAGTAAGCATCTCACATACAATATTAAGACTGAAATGTCAAATGAAACATGAGACTATATAGACAGATACCATTACTGATTTAGTTTAGGCATCTGTCTTCATTAAACCAAAAAGTTTTTAATAATAATTTTCGTTGTTAGTATAGATATGATTAATTTCGAAAAAATGGACAGTTCGTGAGGAAAGCGCCATCTCGGCAGTCACACTATGTTCAGGCACAAGATTTAGCTTCGTAGGGCCAATAATAGGCACCACAGACACTTATCAGAAATGTTCCTTGGAAGTAACAACGATGAGACTCTTTGTATGCAAAACTCTGATAGTAGTTCCTTTCAAACACATCCCTAGCAGGTGCCTGTAACTGTCAGAATGGACCCTGCGATGTTGAAACTCACAACCAAATTGGTATTGATTATATCGACTTAACTCTATTGGACAATCGACATGACTGGAAATTATCGACGAATGTAGTTAAAACAAGTTCATGTAAATACTTTTCAGTCATAAGTTTTACAATAGATGGACATTTTTTGTCAATTAATGCATTGGATGTAAACGTTGTCCTGAGAAAGTAAGGTGAAATCACCTGAGAATGTTCAAAAATAAATAACATATCATACCTATTGATTACAGTCAAGACACCTCATACAAATACATTTTTTCAAATTCAAATTCAAAAAAATGTGTGGAATAATTTCAGAGTGTTGACGCTAATAATAAAATTCTAATAGGCAAACTACTACCTCCGGGCAATAACAGACATCCCGCTAAGCAACAATTTTACATTATCTTTTATCATGTTCATCTTAACACTTTAGTTAGCGTCGAATCTCATTACAGACCTTGTTTACTACATTATACTGTGAAAGATTTTTATAATTAGGTGTTTAAAATACACGTTAATATGGTGTCGAACAACCGAGATTTAATATCGTAAAATGACTGTAGCAGTTTATAGACACGTTGTTAAATAAAACTGATTATCTTAAGAGCCTTGGACGAGTAGAAAAAGAGTGATGAAATGACTCCCAGGTTCAAATACGAGCAGTGCAAGAGAGCCTATATATAAATATTTCATCCACATTTTTATAAATAAATGTGATTTCTTTGTGGTGGTGTCAAGCATATTATAATAATAATTATCTTCCGCATAAATTTTATTAAGATGAATTTCAGCTCATGAAAAAGACATATTGCATTTTTTTAACGACGTAATGTCACAGTGGGCCATATCCCTTTCTTTAATATCACATTGTCATAATGCTGGAACTGTAGAACTTCACTTTTAAAATGGATATTCAGTAGTCAAAATCTCTTGCCAATCGAAATCTTCACCGAGGAACCCAAGTGGTAAGGGTGGCAATTTAAATGATACGGGTAGCAATTTCCAACATTTGAAGATGTTTAGAATTTTCCTGTTTTTGTTGTTCAAAATATAGCATACTATAAAAGAAGTGAATAATCGATCCCCAGATCTCTCCAAAAACTGGCCATGTCCCGTTAAATACAATTATTGTTTGTTGTGCCAACTTCATTAAGACGCGGCTCGTAGACGATTCTCTAGAAGGCATATTACAGGATGACCACAAGAAATCAATTTTATATCAATACCCCGAAACATAATTCTTAGATGTTCACTGAAGGTCCGCATTACAGTGCCTTGAAGATCTATAAGTCTTTATCAAATAATTTAAGAAACATATTCAGTTTACTCAAGTTTAAAAATAAATGTCATACATACTTGACAGCTTAATGTTATTACAATATAAAGGCGATTCTCTCTCTTTCTATGCACTGTCTTGTTATTCTTTTGTGATTCAAAACATACCGGCGATTCCCAACTCGGCACATTTACAGGTAGTCTCTGCTAATGACTTCCCAACTCGGCACATACGAGTATCTCAGGTACCTGCAATTATACCCAACTCGGCACACTTGCAGGTAGTCTGGACATTCTAATGTTTTTAAATAAAATAAAATCAATTTTATAGTTTCTTTTTTATAATCATACAAATTTTGGCATACAATAATACAAAATAAAAAAAATAAGTAGGTTGGATCGTACAATAAAAATAATAATTTCAGCGTGATCGTGGATTAACATTTTTATCGCTATTACTCGATCTCTGGACTCACTCATAATATGGAAAAATGCTTTGCACCGATTAATACACCGCTACTTCACTTCACCAGATAAAAATTTTCGATTTAATTTACTGTTCTACAATCAATAGTGTTTTTGCACGTTGGCTAGCTATAGTTGGCGAATTGATTTCTTTGAAGTTGTTGATTAAACTGTTAGATTGATAATAGATAGGTACTAAACAAAATATTTTAATTTATATTTTTCTTAGGTGTTAAGCCGATAATAGGGATGGGTCTTTCTGCAAACACTTGTTTAAGATGTGCAGAATTGGTCATAAGGTTTACCACCAACCCTTGACTGATGTTCCATCGGTAGATTAAATGTGCCGAGGTGGGGTGTGCCCAAACAAACAATAAATCATTATTAATACTATAAAAATGTTATAATAACGACTGTAACTTTTAATGTATCCTTAACCCTCTATTCTAAAACGTAATGTATTCTATTAATCATGGTTTTTCTTTCATATCTATATTTTTCTAAATAAATTGTTTTTTCATTTAAATTTAAATTCTTCATATTTACTGATTTTTGACATTTCGAGTTCCGATCCTTTTACCGAGGGTCTTCATCAAAAGGACAATAATACAAAAATAAACAAGGCAAGTATCTACACAATTAAAAAATATAACAGAAGACTAGATGTTAAAACGTAGATTCCATATTTAGTAAGGAAAGAACAAAATTCCTGTGACATTCACTCAAGGTCTGAGAAAAAACCAAGTGAAACAACCCCAAACAAAGGAATCAAAGTATAAGTCTTGACCATGGTCTTATACACAGGTCTTGACACTCGTCAGTTGTGGGGGTATCCCTTATTGAAACAGCTTACTAGTTATTAAAACTACCACAATCGGCGTTACGATCGAGATAATAATTTTGCGAGGAACACGGAGAATGTGCATTATTGGTGCATTAGTAGAGAAGAAAAAGCATTTAAGTCTGGATTGAATATTTAATTGGGTATCATAAAATTTATTAATAAATATCATTCAATATTCAATAATATTTGAAATACTGACATAAAAATAACAATAGGTCATCTTATATTTCATGATAATTAA
The DNA here is from genome assembly GCA_963989225.1 of Dromius quadrimaculatus. Classification (NCBI taxonomy): domain Eukaryota; kingdom Metazoa; phylum Arthropoda; class Insecta; order Coleoptera; family Carabidae; genus Dromius; species Dromius quadrimaculatus. Next base: position 39,549,923 of record OZ022331.1, on the reverse strand, counting down.
ATTTCATTCTTGCTTTGTATTAAAATTCTTATACTAAAATGGAAATTTTAACTATTAAATAGACGCTTTCCTAAATTTCCATTGAATTATTTTTGTAAGTTAATTTATAATTATTAACTACAATATATTACAGCTTCTCACTTTTTTAGTAATTTTTTATTATTGGATTATTATCATCGTGGTGCAAAGCAACAACTAGGCATATTCAATAAGTTATACTTTCAATTATTCACCAATTGACAGTTAATTACTCAATATAAAGCAGGATAAGATTAGTTAGATTAGGTTTTATAGTTTCTGTCTTTCTTTAATACACACTCTTCGTCTTAATCTTTCGCATACTCTTCTCGATCGTAGCACCTCTTTCGGAGCAAATAATAACTGAATATAGCTTCAATAAGAGTCAATCCACAACTATGGTACTGAGATGCTAGTGTCAGTATCTGTGTATAAGACCGTGGTCTTGACAATTATTACTGTCAAAAAAAATAAAAAATTATCAAATAATATAAGACACAGACAAGGAGTCTACTTTCACCACCCTACTTTTAACCATTCAACTTTTATCACTCCATTTTTACCACCATACTATTTACCCCCATTCTATTTCAAACTAATATCTTTTAGCACTATTTTTACAATTACAATACAATAAAGTTTTGTACTGTCCTATAGCTCGTAAGTACTCAACAATTTCACTTCATCTTTTCTGGTATCGTAAAAAAAATTGAGGTTAAATTCGAAATTGGATTAGGAGGTTAGCGTGGTCTGGCACCTCACGCTTGGTCAGAGTGGGTGAAACCTAGCCCTTAGTTGGGTGCGAAGCACCGCCGGTTGAAAACAAAAATTACTGTTCATGCCTATACTAGCGGTTTGATAAAAATTAAGCATGAGAGGTCGAGCTTGGTCAAAGCAAGCTAAGCCCGCCCGTTAGTTTGAGTGCGAAGCATCGCCAGACAAACTCACACTGACAAACAAAGCAATAGCAGGGGTGGTAGATAAGATAGTGGTAAAAAAATGGTGGTGAAAAGAATTAAGTGGTGAAAAAGATGGCGATAAAAATTGATTGGTAAAAGTGGAGGCGAATCGACACAAGAACAATGTTCCATTTTTTCAGGTATACCTAACGTGACCGTTTATTTTTTTGTCAAAGGGGGATATCTTCTACAAAATTGAATGAAAAAAAATTAGCTGTGTTAATATGTGGCATAGCGACATAGGCAATCACTAGATGCTTGCGTTTTATATGGTACATTAGTTGAACAAGTTGAAATATTTGTTAGTTATTAATTCTTTGCGACCATATGAACTAATGGAAATTGATTAACGGGAAAAATGAATATTTTCTGATCCTGGAATTATAAAATCGTCAACAAATAATGGAATTTAAAAAGTTTCACTTCTAGCTGAAAAAGGTCGGATCAGGAATGCTGTTTTGTTGGGCCAAATCATAAATGATAGACCAGTGTAATGAACTTTTCAAAAGAATAACACAAATCAAACGGAACGGATGTTCCAAAAATATAGCCTTCTTCCAGCAACTCAATATATATATTTTCTTCTCAGGGATGGTGAATGATACTGCTCTGGAAAATCCAACAATTCGAGATATATTTCATTGTTAAACGGTTTACGTACGATTTGGAATGGAGATTAATTCGGGCTGAGTCGAAAAAAAAACCGATAGGTGTAGTCCGGATCTCATTGAGATGTCTGACCTAATGTGTGGACGTAACCAACAATAATTGAATTATCTTTCTCTTCAGTTCATTCAAATATAAACTTTTACACATAAAATACAAAAAAAAAAACAAATGAAATTCAAACTAAAGAACCAAAGATGAAATAAATTGGAAAATACGAAAAAATATATATAATTATTTTTATAGAAAGAATGCAATTATTTTCTTGCCGACGAGTCGCCCCTGGAAGACATTGGCCTCATCAATATATTGCTTCCTGTCAGAAGAAGCGTAAAATTCGAGAAGAGGCCTTCACATCTCCTGTTCCTCTAATTTGACAGCTAATTAATGATTTTAAACTTGATTTCAGACATTTAAAAAACAGGATGGAATTAATGATCCGGTCTAAACGTCATAAACGGTTGATCGGATCTTCTAAACGAATCATCACATCGATAGGATTCTAATAAAACAGCAGTTTTATGGTTCTTTAGTAAATGAAGCAAAGTCATGTTGTTTACTGACAGCCCACTAAATTAATTGGGAATAAAATAATAACGAGTTCATTTTAATTATCTTATAAATACTAAAGTATTCATTGTGTGATCATAATTTGTATTACCTTAGACATTAATATGCAAATAATAGTAATCAAATATTTATTCATACATTTTAATGGAACGCACACGCAACTTATTAATAGATGAGCAAGATCATTAATATTTTGCATTGAAAAATCGTTTTTATTATGCATCTATACTTTCGCACAAAGTTGCATGCATGTTATTCAAATTGTTAGCATTTTTTAAATACAATATAAACCTCAATAAAAAGTGTTTCTCAAAGCCTTTCTTTCGTGCTTGCCTAGCCTGGCCTAGCCCAACAAACTCAGATTCGGCTAACCCAGAAAGCTTATCAAGAAATCTGAGACCATTATTTACTATAATCATGTTGTTTTGCTTGATCTTAATTGTGCAGAAAAATATTGTTTTATAATAATTTATGATTGCGTGATGGTGTGCAGAGGCATGGTAATGTTCCAAATTTTGATAAAAATTCCTTTATGAGTAATTTAACAAATGAGAGCCGGCATGTTCGATATTTTCAATCCAGAAAAAAATTGAGTATCACTTATCCCCTATGAATACGGTTATGCGGGGCTTGTGCCAACGAGCCCACAGGAAAGCAGCTTGACATGATCATCTGCGTACCGGATGCGTCAATAATGTTCAATTATTGTCAGCCAGCATGCTTCTTTGGACGACAAACGGAACGTCATTACACTCATTACAAATGTATACGCACATAGGGTATCCATATCAATGTAACATAAAAATTTAAAAGAATGTACAACGCGTTAGCAGAGGTCCAACAAGATGGATCGGAATTCGCAAAAGAATTTGGTTTAAAATTAAGTAGATATGATAAATTTCAATGAGCCAGTACAAAAGATTTTATTTCTTTGTACTCCATGAATTCACGGTATAATATTTCAGCTAAGATAATTATTGCTTGTAATGATGTGAGAATAATTAATAAAACAATTATACGCTACCTGCATGTCTGTATTTAGCAAGCAAGCGTCGTTTACATCAAAATTTCAAACAATTGTTGGTCTATCTGTCATTACATTTTCTTTATCATCAAAAATAATTCAGAATATACAAATTTGTAGTGAAATAAATTTTTAATCATAAACAAACATGAAACTAATAATTGATATTTTATTTTGCACACATAATATTTGATAGCTGATAGAACGATATGCAGCTTTTCTCTGGGGCGATTACCAACCACATCAGACCAGGTATAAATTTCTTATCACATTGGACATCTGCGCCAACGCTTAAAACCAGATGAAAATAATAATAACCAATTCTACCAAAGGATCAATTCCCAGTAAACGCAGAGCCTGTACCGTATGGACTTCCACTTTATCTAAATTCTAATACACAAACCAATCAAAGTTTTACCATATTTTTTTAAAAATAAAACATCTATAATTATTTATTCTCCTCATAGCTCTTCACATTGTTGTACTTCAATATTTATAACTGTGATATGTTTATTTTATTTTTGTAAGACATATGATCTTTTCCGAATAAATATATTAGAGTTCTTACATATCAAGATTATTTCAATATATATGCATGCATATCTTGCATGCTTTTTCGAAATCTATAGTGAAAACTCCTGTAACACATGAATGAGTAGATGATGTGTTATAATTGGTTTTTATTAAAATAAAGTGGAAACGGCATCTAAATATTATTGGAATTCATTACAGTCTTCCTAAGAATCCGTTGTATTAAACTTAGAAATATATGAATGACGGTCTAGCGCAATGGTACTTTTTTTGTGCTAATATCCATATTTTTGGATAGGATCAAATTTATGACAGAATTAAGAGCTTTTCATCTTTATCCTTCAATAATCCATTCCATCGTTTGATATTGTCATGTTTATTGCTTATAATTAAATCAAAGTTACTATTTAATAACTTATGATGAAATAAAAGCTTTATTCTTCTGATGTCACTAACTATTACTTTATACTAACTCAAGCAAAGTCGCAGATATTTATATTTAACTATTTATATCCACTGATCACTTCACTGTTTTATATGCACTGCTCTAGCTTTACTATTACACTATTATTTTCCAGTCTTTGGCTTGCCTTTATATATAGAAATATCCATTTCTCGAATATTCTACCACATTTCTAGAATATTGCTAGATGCTTCCATCGGAAGGGGTGATGTGATGCGGTGCGGCGCGATGCAGGGAGGACGAAAGGCTCCGTCCTGGCGCGGTCAAGTCCAAGCCTACTCCACTTTTATGAGCCTCCACACTCTCGCACGTTACAATATCAATAGTATATTATGCTACAAGGACCGAACGACTGTCATTTTTGTCCAGGATGAATTTGGCTGCATTTGGTGAAGACGAGGGCAGAGCCCAAGGCAAAGGCAAGGGCGAAGTACGAAGCGAAGGCGAGAGCGAAGCACGAGGCGAAGACGAGGGCAAAGCCCAAGGCGCAGCTTCGTGCAGCCAAATTTGTCCGTGACAATAATGACAGTCGTTCAGTGTCCATGCTGTATACGATACTTTTTGTAACAAGTGCGCCATAGTACCCCCATTACTAAGCTTTTTAAATAAATTTGGATGTATTGAAATTATCTTATCGATTTAACAAACAGATTTTTGCAAATGCAATCACATTACAGTAAACTAATACAATGATACATAACTTACATGATTTATTTTATTGATTGATATTTTTCATATTTTCTGTACTATCCCGTTCACAATAAATGCACACACTATAACGAACACCTCATATAATACAAATTTATTTCAAGTATCAATTTGACATATAACAATGAAATAAAAAGATCCACGGCATCCATGATCTGCAATCTTCATTTTTACCCAGCGGACATTAATATCCATTAATTCCCTATCAACTTAGAATTAATGAAAATTGCTACCACGGTTTGGAGTTGAGAATTTTCGAAGCAGAGATCAGCTCAGTAATAGGGTACTTTCGGTGCACGTGTTACAAAAAATTTCTCAGCTTACAGAAACAATATTATGCTCATAGAACTGAAAACATTCGAGGTGGCCATTTTCTTGCACTTGTACAGAAAATATTACTATATAGATCAATATAATATATCAGTTCATATGCGAGACTAACTTACATAGGTAGCGTATTACAATAATATTTGATCAAGAAAATACACCTACATTCATATTTTTTCTTTTCATGGCAATTTCAGTTCCAACAAGAATGTTTTAATTTATTTTTTAATTATCTTGATATGCACATATGTTCTACACTGCTTAAATATTTTTATGGAAGAAGAATTTAATTTTGGACAGAATATTATTCCTGCATTTTTGCTTTGGAATTTTACAGGGAAACCATATAATCGGAATTCTATATGAAAATTTTATGGTCCGCGTTTTCTTATAGCCTTTCTATATTACAAAAGAAAAAGACTCATATTTATGTACTGGACATTTTGATATTTAATTTTTTTCAATATGACATGAATCATTTAGATATCATTTATCAACGGTCGTACAAACAGTGATAGTTTTTACATCTTTTCCAATGTAAAAAGTATAGGCTTTCATGATAATCTGAAAATAAATTTTTCATTTCAACTTCAACGAGAACAATTCAATTCATAATTTAGTTTCTATAGTACTACGTTATACTGACATTTACAAGATGAAAAATATTTATAAATAATTAACTGAATTACGAAAACTAGAACTATTGAAGATAAAACATTATAAGACACACTTGTAAAGTCTCTAATGCACATACGGAGCGTTCAAAAACACTCGCTTCGCTCGTACATTAAAGAGTAACTTTTCACACTCGTATCTTAAATATCTATATTCTATAGATTTTCAGTGACCAAGCTAAAGTTGAAAAACCAGTTTTATCTTCTAGTTCAAAAATACTGAGCTATCAACATGAAATTTGGTTCGCACGAGGATTGCCACAATATCACAACACTGTTATAAAGTCTTGCAGATTACATAAAAAAATTAAGCGATCTCTGTATGTGTTATAGTTTTCCAGAGATTAATAATCATGTATCGTTATGGAATTACCTTTTAAATGAAATCAAATTTAAGACTATTCGCCGGGTACCCCGAAATTTATACTGAAATCTGGATTTTTGTTTAACTTAAAATAAGAAATATGATCATGTAAATTAATAACTTGAATTCAGATATTGCTGAAGATCACGTTTAATCGGATTTACTGTATTATCTACCTAATAACAATAATAAATGTTTCTTTGACTTGATGATTTTTGACGTGCAATAAATTTAGCAAATTCAACAGCTGCCTGCTAAGAAATCAGTGTTCATTCGACGCAGAGGTGGATCTATATATCATCAAGTTACAATTTTAAATCCTAATATTCGAATGTGTTATATATTTATTTCAATTTGTTGATAATATTGATTCATTTCTTATATTTTCTCTATAATATATGATGTGAATAGTGGAAATAAAGGAAGTTGTCAATTATATAAAAATCTACACTTTAGCTTTAGCCCATCTTCAGGAGCGAAAGATCTTCAGTTGGTTAGCATCTTCCATAATAGTCCGAGGTACAGAACCCCTTCATCCGGATCATTAGCATTCTTCTATAACTTTGTAAGCGGCTTCATTTTAATGTGTCCGACAACTTTTTATCTGTGAAAATTTTGCCCGACAAAAATATTCTAGCGTTTCGCGTAACCCCTATCTCCAACATGTCAAAATTACAAATTTTGTTAGATTATTAACATTCTGTCGAATTTCTCAGTATTATTGAATGAACATCAGTGAAGTTGAGTGATGATATTGTCCGACAAAATTTCTGCTGCGTATTTCCAGACCGACGCTCCAAAAGATCGGGTAAGCGAAAAACTACTGACGAATGTTTGCATGTAATATCAAAATATGAGTGATGATAATACTAATTTCACATTATAGTTTATATATCCCTGTCTACAGTTAATCGGCGTTTTCAGAAATTTCCAGTGGGTTTCCAAAAATTCCAGCAGACGTCACTCCGTCCATGGCGCATTTTAGTCAATTGCGTTTGACACTCGTTTGACCGGATTGTCGTGAGGAAGTCTATCCTGAAGGGCAACGTTGTCAGACGCTCCGATTTGGATGGAACGTCTCGATTTTCATCAAAAAATTAAATGTTCCGCGCGGGACAGACCCAGTCCCGCTTTTCGGTGACTCGGACTCAACAGTGTGGCTCAACGGAGGCGCGGGTGACAAGCAAGTGTATCCTGGTCGGCCGCCCGGGATAAGTAATTAGAAATTACTGATTATATACATTTTTATGTACGAAGGAATCTCGCCTTTTTTTGCTCAAAATGATTCAAAAACCCACATTTCCTGAAAAAATCTTGCAACGCTGCTATAGAGGTTCTGTTTGTTACAATATTGTACGCGAATTGATTAATTAAATTGAGTCGTAATTAGGACCTGGCAACAGGGACACGCGCCAGGTGCGCAATCACCCAAATGACAAATCATAATAAATAATAATGAGCATTCTTACAAGTATAATCTACCTACAAAGGGCTCAATTTGGGAATCTGGCCCTGGGCGATCCTAGTTAGTAGCTACGAAGCTGCGTGTGAGATATCCATAGACAACATGGTTGCTCTTAAGATAGAATAACCTTAAAATCTTTGATTTGTTGATTCAGTAAAATAATCTCAATTTTCAACTTTCAAAGCTACAAATAATGTCTGATATTTATGTTAATTTTAACTGAAATTCTATGCCAGTCTGTAGAACATAATGACATCTGAACCAGTAATGCCAATGCTGTTCAGGAAGCGTGTAAAATAATACAGCTTTGACATATTTGTTTCCGAAAAACAAGAACGTAACGTCTCAAGTATCAACTCAGCTTTGTAGACAATGCAAGACAACGAACGCTTGCCAGCTGTTGCTTTGAAACACATCATCGCATCATCTTCAAAACCACCCAGCTAGATAACTCACTGAAATTTGCCCTAAATGAACACAGAACCGTATCAAGACAACTATTGTTTAAAATTATATTCGTTGTGGGTTACAGTGTCGATATTTTTTATTTGTTCTTTTTAGGCAAGATACCCATAAATACATACGTCAGTATTCTCACCTCTTAAAAGTGCGCTACTCCAGCAAAAATTTCAATAAGAGAGGATAGTGCTATATGATAAAACATAAGATGGTAATAGAAAGTGCATGATTTTTCGGGAAGTAGTGCGATTTTAAGAGGTGAGAATATGGACCATAGTCTTTCAATTCGGAAATTGCGATCAAATTGTACAAAAAGTGTGGATTAGATAAACGTAATTCTAGGACTTAGAAAAAACTGTCTTGCAAAAATAGGTGCTCAGTGAAATTGCATTAATATCAGTCACGCCTTTTAAAAATATTTCCTATTGGAATTTGAACTATACATTTTTCAAGATATTAACAAAACAAAAACCGTCTGAATATTCCATAAAATTCCTTGACTGAGAAGCGAATTTCAAAAAATTTCCACATGGTTTCACGAGTCCTTACGCATAATCGCGAAAGTCGACTATTTTAATAAAACCAAAAATATAATATGTAAGTTATCTTCAAATAATCGTGAAAGCTTTCTGTAGCACTACTTACTTCCTATTTGAATTTTAAAAATGGCAAAATGCTAGATACCGTCCTGAATGTGCAAAAAGAGTTTCTAGGGATAAATGGGAAAACTTGAATTAGATGAATTTAATGATAGAGGTGGGAGATTTTTGTTATAATGTGATCAAGATAAAACGACTCAATGGATAGAATTTTGCTCGTTTTTGAACAGAGACGTATTAAATGCAGGATTCAAACCGCAATTTTCTCTTTTTTGTGATGAGTATAATTTAACACGTGTACGAGGAAAGCCAGGTGTTTGAGAAGCTATTCACAATAGCTGTAGATAATAGAGGTATTGCATCAACACAAAAAATCCTGGAATAAATTTTTTTGAAATCGTAAGATACTTGAAATACAAAACATTGTTTTGAGAAATACGGCGTGGTGGCGCTACCTACAGTATGTGTTGGGTGATCCAATTGAAAAAAAAAAATATTCAAAATTAATTTCACTATCCTATCATCAGCAGTAATATACTCAATCAATTTTCAATGAAATTGAATAATTTTTTTTAATTGCTCCATTTTTTGTCATTTGTCAAGTTGACATTTGGAAAAAATCTGACGTGAACATCACGTGACTTACTTGTACATCATTTGATATATACACAAATTTATTCAATAAAGTTTTCTGTCACTTCAGATTATAATTAATATAATTTTAATAATATTTTGACATGTACAATGTCGAACAAAATCAAAAAATCGAATAGAGATTATCATTGCCTACCTTAATATTTCAATTAAACTGATTGTTTTATACGGAAAATTCTGAATGTCTGTTATACATACAAACTGCACTTCCAGCTCAGCCGATTGATACAAAAATAGTAGATAACTATTTTGATGCTACAATAAGTTCAAACACTATATTTCAATATGTTATGACTGATCATTTTAGATTTATGCAAAAAATTTGAAAAAAGTTTCAAGTAAAGTGCACTTCTGACTTGGCCGATTCATACAATATATAACTATTCTGATACAACATCAAGTTTAAATACTGAATTTCAACATCCTACGGTCGATCATTCTGGATTTATTAGAAAAATTCGAAAAAAGTTTCAAGTAGAGTGCACTTCCGGTACAGACGATTAGAACCATAATGCGAGGTGCACAACTAGACCCTATACCAGTCTTAGATACAGAATTTCAACATTATACGTTCAACCAGTTTTGAGATTTGCGAGTTACGAACGCACGAACGAACGAATGAACGAACGCAAGCACATACGTACCGACATCAAGCAGAAAATAGACAAAATGGATTCAGGAATGATCAAAACGGATATTTCCATCAAAATCTCGATAGGTGAATTTTATCGGTTACACAATACTTCCTTGTACTTTGTACAAGTAAATAAAAAATCTGACGTGAACTTCACATGACTTGCTTGTACATCATTGGATATATATGTATAATACGATGTGATTTTGTGTTTGATCATATATATCATTGGATATATATAATCAAACACAAAATCTCATCGTTCTACAGTTAATCGTTTTGGATTTACCCAAGAGATTCTAAGAAACTGTCAAGTAAAATGCGCTTTCGGCCAAGTCGGTTGCTATGGAAACAGTAGGCCATTATTCTTATACCACAACAATCCTTAATACTGATTCCCAAAATTCTACGACTACCAACAGATCAGAATTTATGCGCAAAATTAAAGAATAAATTCCTACTGAAGTGCACTTCCGGTTCAGTCTATTGTTATGAAAATAGTAGGCAATCATTCAGATGCTACAACAGACTGAAATATCAAAGTTTTAATATTCTACACCTGATCGTTTCGAATTTATGCGAAAAATTCCAAAAGACTGTCAAGTAAAGTGCACTTCCGGCTTGGTGGATCCCAATAAAAATAGGATATGAGCATCTAGACGGTATAATCATCCTAAATACTGAATTCTAACAATCTACGTTCAATCGTTTTGGATTTATGCGGAAAATTTAAAAAATGTTTCGAATAAAGTGCTCTTCCGGCTTAGTCGATAGCAATCACCATAATACAAGGTGTATAACTAGATATTATGAAAGTGTTTAATACATAATTTAAATATTCTACGACTGATTGCTTAGAGTTTATGCGGAAAATTCAAAAAGTCTGTCATATAAAGTGCACTTCCGGCTCAGCCGATTGTTACAAGAATAGAAGATGACCATTTAGATGCTACAGCAATTTCAAATGCAAAATTCCAGTATCCTATGGCTGATCATTCAGAATTTATGCGGAAAATTAGAAAAAAGTTTCAAGTAAAGTGCACTTCTGGCTTAACCGATCGCAACCATAATGCAAGATATACAATAAGATGTTATAGAAGTTCTTTATACGAAATTTCAATATGCTATGGCGGATCATTCTATATTCATGCAAAAAATTCAAAAACAGTTTCAAGCTTCTGGCTTGACCGATTCATACGAAAATAGCAGATGACCATTCTGATACAACATCAAGTTCAGATACTAAATTTCAACATCCTACGGTTGATCATTCTGGATTTATCAGAAAAATTCGAAAAAAGTTTCAAGTAAAGTGCACTTCCGGTACAGACGATTGGAACCACAATGCGAGGTGCACAACTAGACCCTATACCAGTCTTAAATACAAAATTTCAACATTATACGTTCAACCAGTTTTGAGATTTGCGAGTTACGCACGAATGCACGTACGTACGCACGCACGAACATACGTACCGACATCAAGCCAAAAATAGTAAAAATGGATTCAGGGATGCTCAAAACGGATATTTCCATCAAAATCTCGATAGGTGAATTTTGTCGGTTTCACAATACTTCCTTGTACTTTGTACAAGTAAGTAAAGAAGCGTATTTATTTCTGGATTTTCAGAACAAGAAAGATTGACGGAAGAGTTTAATATGCATCTTGGTAAAAACTGTTACCTACTCAAAGAGTTCATCTAACTGCCCATATTCGTAGGTAGGTAAAAAGTGTTCATTAAAAAATTTTTGATAGATCAGTCTCAATAAAGTACAATTTGACAGATGTGTACAAAAACATTAATTATTCAAAAACAACTTTATAGACCATCAGATAGTCGTAGATTTGAGTGCCCCATTTTGTTTTCTCTGCCTTCAAGAGTTTTGATAAGTATGTATATTCAAAGTATGATAATGCCAAAATTAAAGTTGGACCGTGTGGCCAACATAATAATAATTAATTTTAAATTTTTATAAAAAATCCTGTTTTGATCCAATTTTCTCGTTTCTGCCATGTTTACGAAATGAAATTTAGGGAAAAAAGAGTCAGCGAAAAACGATAGGCATAAATGATCCACTTGGCCAAGGGTTTGGAATGAAGGCTCGATTATGCAAAAAAATATATAAATTTTTCACGTTTTTCTCGTTTCTGCCGTTTGGCCATATGAAAGTTGATATCATAAGTATCTCGTAAAAACGAATGGCATAAGTTTTTCGAATGGCCAAGTCAAGATATGCACGAAAACATTCAGATTTTGGCAAGATGTTTTTGTACATATCTTGACTTGGTCATCCGAAAAACTTATGCCATTCGTTTTTACGAGATACTTATGATATCAACTTTCATATGGCCAAATGGCAGAAACGAGAAAAATGTGAGAAATTTATATATTTTTTTGCATAATCGAGCCCTCATTCCAAACCCTTGGCCAAGTGGATCACTTCTGCCTATCGTTTTTCGCTGACTCTTTTTTCCCTAAATTTCATTTCGTAAGCATGACAGAAACGAGAAAATTGGATCAAAACAGGATTTTTCATGAAAATTTGAAATTAATTATTATTATGTTGGCCACACGGTCCAGCTTTAATTTTGGCATTATTATACTCTAAATATACATACTTATCAAAACTCTTGAAGGCAGAGAAAACAAAATGGGGCACTCAAATCTTCGACTATCTGACGGTCTATTAGGCTTTCCAGAAAATATGTTGGAAATTCTAATTCAATCTTTGCTGTGTCATACTAATAATAATATTGTTTGAAAAAATACATGTTTTTCTATACAGATTTTTCAATTTAGATTATCATTTCCTGACTTCGAAAACAATAGCGGTTTTTTTTTCGTCTTGCATGAGTACACCTACATGCTTCAGGTACTAAAAACTAAAAACTGCAACAATTTACGTGCCCGGTTTAGTTTCAAAGTAATCCACCATTGACGGAGAAAGATAAAAATTTTGTTAGGGGCCTATTCAACCACCGAATTATATTTAATGTTACATAGAGATGAAAATCATGTAATATACAAATTTAATTGAAGATATGAACAATCGCACACGAGACAAAGAGAAATAGTAATTCTTATTAGAAAATTCATTTCAAACCAATGACAAGATGTTTCTTTTCAATTTTATCATACCTATTCCTTTAGACTGCCTGAAAAGCTCTTCTGAATTATGCTTACTAGCTGTTACCCGCGGATTCGTCCGTCTATACATTAATATACTTTTTGAAATCAATGTAAAAAATATATATATTTGACTGCAGTACCCGAGGAAATAGAGGGATCTATTTGAAATTCTAAGTTACCAATATTATTTATTGTTTTACTTTAGGGTTAACCGATCCAATTAGCTTGACTTTGATTCAAATATATAATAATTGACTGCAGCACCCTAACAAAACGCGGTAGCCCTATTCTATCAATATTTTTTGTTATTTTAATTATATATATTTTGATCAATGTCACTTGTAGCAGTTGGTTTCTGATTTTTAACTAAGTTTACATGATGAAAATTGAAAAAAAAAATATGACGATTGTGATTTTCAGTTTATTTGCTATTGATTTTCATCAAATGAAACATGCATTAAAACCATATGAAGATACCGTGGATAGTTCTACTATCTCTATGCACGAAATCATATCAATCTGTTGCTTCGTTGCTGCGTGAAAGAAGGACAAACTAACTAACACACTATATAATAGGAAAAAATTATGATCTTTTCGTTTAAGAATCCGTTAAATTTGATTATTATGTATTTTTTCAAGTATTTGGAATAAAAGTGATTTGCTTTTCATACGTAAAAATGACAACTAAGTAATTGAATTATTCGAGGTATGATATTCTCAAAATCATCCAAAAAATTTGCAAGTACATACAAAATATTCTTCTAAAATTCTGCTAGTAAAAATTTGAAGATAACACAAATGTAGGCGACACAATATTGGTGGCAGGAAAGCACCAGATTTATGCACGATTACATGACCAGGTGTTGAATTAATCTGGGTGAAAGTGTCGAAGAATTGAATAATAAACTAGGATTCGATTTATTTAATTAATATGATTGGCCAGTGAAGACACAAAAAATTGTAAAATTTGTATTGTCACCAAGGAAATGAGCCATCCAAACCGGATTCATTCAGCTCAAGATCCTGAAATATCTCATTAATGCCGAAACTGACAATTTATAGCTAGGGGAAATTAGTTTGAATTTTTCATTGCAAATATACCCAAGAAAATCTCCCACGTCTCCACCCTTGTTTAACATTTAACAGTCTGGTGATTTTCGTTCCATTCCAATAACAATTCGCGTTTACCCTCCCTAAGTCAACTTCGTCGTGTTTTCCTGTCACTTTGCAACACAAACAAAAGAATAACTACTGGGAAACATTTGAATAAACCATGCGAATTTCAATAAAGGCGGTTTATAGCTGTATTATGTTTGGTGAAATGTTGAAAGAATTGGAATTTCTAGATGATTTTTCGACATTTTTTTATAAATCAGCCAAAATATCAGGGCAGTCTTATATTAATACAAATCAGGATCAGCTTCAACCGAAATGTTGCTTTTCTTGATATGAATTTCGCTGTTCAGTCAATAATCATCAATTGTAAGTAATTGAATCACATTGCGTTTAGGTTAACCAGTCTTCGGTTCCGGTCTCAGTCAGTTACCAAGCAACCTGCTGTCAAAATCAAAGGCATTCTAAAATTGCGTCCACATTTTGTATTTTGATTCAAAAAAATCTGACGTGAACATCACATGACTTACTTGTACATCATTTGATATATTTAATAAATTTTTCTGTCACTTCAGGTTATAATTAATATAATTTTAATATTTTAACATGTACAATGACAAACAAAATCAAAAAATTGACAACAGATTTTATCATTGCCTACCTTATCATTTCAATTAAACTGATTGTCTTATGCGGCAAATTCTGAATGTTTTTTATACATATAAACTGCACTTCCGGCTCAGCCGATTGATACAAAAATAGTAAATAACTATTTTGATGCTACAGCAAGTTCTAACACTAAATTTCAATATGATATGGCTGATTATTCTAGATTTGTACAAAAAAAATTAAAAAAAGTTTCGAGTAAAGTGCACTTCTGGCTTGGCCGATTCATATGAAAATAGAAGATAACCATTCTGATACAACATCAAGCTCAAATACTGAATTTCAACATCCTACGGTTGATCATTCTTGATTTATTAGAAAAATTCGAAAAAAGTTTCAAGTAAAGTGCACTTCCGGTATAGACGATTGGAACCATAATGCGAGATGCACAACAACTAGACCCTAAACCAGTCTTAAATACAAAATTTCAACATTATACAGTCAACCAGTTTTGAGATTTGCGAGTTTCGAACGAACGCACGTACACACGTACCGACATCCAGCCGTAAATAGTTAAAATGGATTCAGGGATGCTAAAAAAGGATATTTTCATCAAAATCTCGATAGGTGAATTTTGTCGGTGCCACAATACTTACTTGTACTTTACAAGTAAGTAAAAACTACCAGTTTTCATCTATGAGAGTGATATTATATATGTAATAAAACAACCCAATGAACTAGATTCTAGGAAAGCGAGACCAATTGATTCATGTCCTCACTATCTTGTAGGAATAACCTGTCTATCAGTAACTCTATTTTATTTATCGGAGATAAAAACTCCTTAATTTAAATCCCAATGTCTTCCAATTAAACTCTTTTTATATCTGTGAATCTAAATCAATACAAAAAAATTATCTGTTTAGCTGTTTATCGCCGAAACGCTTCTTTAGTTATCAATTAAATCAGTTTCTCTGGGTGAGATCCTAATATTCCATTATCTGCTCGATGTTCGGTCCAATAAACAGGAGTTATTTTCATTTTTTCATTAGCCGTGATTCGCAGAAGGGCAATTGAAAGTAATCGATTAGTTTTCTGCATCGTTTACGGACGACATTTCTGTTATCGGATATTTTCAACTGTGAGATGATAAAAACTGTCATGGTGGCAGTTATTGGCTTAGCAATTTGAGGAAAAATTATTCCTAGATGTCAGTCTAGTTTAAAGTTTGGCATTGGAAAGAATAATTTCTTTTTAAACAAGGAATATAGATCTATTTCTTTCTTTTAAATATGGTAATTATCGGAAAATAGTAAATATTATCTAACAGCAGTAAAAATCGAGTCAAATATAATTTCCAATTACATCTTCCACTGGAATCTTGAAAACTACAGAAAGAAGGATTTAATCTAATGGGGAATTTCATATATAATATCATAAGTGGTTAAATTTTACCGGAAAAATTTTTAGATTGTTACGAGAGCTTGTTGCTTAGCAATTTATTGAGTGATTTTTGATCAATATCACGAAATAAATTGGTAGCAAGCTCTCGTAACAATCTAAAAATTTGGCCAGGTTAAATTTAATCACGAATGGTATTCGGAAGATTATTTTTCCCATCCAAATTCATCAATAGATTCCAGAGACTCGACTCCGGATCTGCTCATTTTCACATTCAATCTGTCTGTAAGTTTGACAGATGCTGAATCAACGCGGCTGAATGTTCTTTGTTTTGTATATATAACCAACAGACAAAATTTTCAAAAAATTTCCACTTGAAAACCGTGTAGGTTGTACCACGTGACGTCGAATGGTGCAATTCTATTGGTCGAAATTTGGATGGTAAAAATAATCATGCATATTTGAGGAATTTTAGTAGAGATATTTTGTTTTCCTATAATTTCTCAGGGTTCCTTGAGAACGGAAAAAGAAAAATCTTTGTCAATTTTTTTTGACGACTTCTTATTTAATAAGCGTACAAAGCATGCTATTTTCCAGTAAAAAAAAAATCTTAAACTCATTGTGAATTGAGTATTTCAATGCTTACAAACAAATTATTCTAAACTATATGCTCGTCTGAAAATTCTATATTTCATCTTATCTTTTCAATTGTATAGAAAGTACAGTCTCATTTGTAAACAGGTTTTTTTATAAGTCAAACACAGACATCATTTATATCTAAAAAAAATTTATATACAGCTGAATATACATACAAAATATCATCTTTTGCAACATTTCAACGCTTCTTTTAAATTGTATATTCTTTGCTGACAAGTCAGAACGTGCACTGACATGTCTTGTGCAGATAATACGCTGTTATCCTTCGTTTTGTGTTCCTTTTACCTGAAGGGTCGAAAGCCTTCCTGTTCAGTCCATTTTACACATGTGCACGTTTTTAACAAGTGAACGCTTTTCAGAGGACTCCACACATGAGTTATTATCGTTTGCCCACGTGTCAAGATTTCGAAAATGATTTTGCAGAAGCGAATGGATTCTGATAGAGGAGGCTTTTCTACAGTTGATAATTTTATAATAATAAATTCATATCTTAAAATTGTTCCACTCATTCTGTAGAACTTTTTTATTATATTCAAAGTCCAGTAAGATTTATGTGATTATATGTGGGAAATTGAAGAATTAATATTACACTACCATTGTTCTTAGGGCTGATTTGAGTTTCCAAGCAACCAAGATATCAAACCTCATGTTTGTCTAATTCTAATTTTACTAATTGTACATTATTTATAGTTTTATTTCCAGGCATTATTCCGAGAAAAACCAGTAAAAATATTTTCTTGCTAAATATCCTTTGATCATAGTTGAATATTTAATTAAAATTCTCACTTTTCTCTCAAGCGTGCTACTTTCAGGATAACAGGTTCCCGCGCAGTGTCAGTTTGTTACGAAGCAGCGTACTTTGGAAAATAACAAAATTATTTCATAATTATTAATGATGAATGAACTCGCCATTGCAACGTCCAGAACAAGATAACTTTAGATACAAAAAAAACCATTCAATTGGTATGGTGGGATCTCATACCCCAAGCGAATAAACACTGTCAATAGACTACATATAAATGATGAAAATTAACAGAAGCATCACACTCTACCATTCAAGACACATTGACTGAAAGACACACGGGCAGATAACACTATCGATCAGACACTATTCGAACTATCAAGAAAAATAAAAACGCTGAGGTCTGGTTAGACGCCGTGATACCAGTTACGGGTTGAATTATTGATATTCTTGCTGATAAAATAGAGCTTTTATTGCGCAGTTTCTTATAATAACATTTTTTTAACACCAGAAACTATGTCAAAAACTGTCACTTTTTTTGTGAAATCGTAGATATATATTATATTTTTGTCAAGTTTCTCGTTAATGTTCAATAAACAAAAAAAATTCACAGAGCAGCATTTTTTATTTCTATCTTTCTTCTGGTCAATAAGAAATTGTTTGTGTATATTTTTTCAATTTTATTACGCACATTGTCAACTGTGGAGTCTTCAGTTGACTTATTACCTTCGATCATTCGACTCTGCTGCTGTTGATCCTATGATTAAGTTAACCATATTGAATTTAAAGTACCATCTATGTTTTAGTGAGTCTATATTTTGCTTTCTCCGTTCCTGAAGATGACTCTCTAAAGAATCGAAACCGGTCGACTTTATGTCCAAATAAAACGTGAAGAAAAGGACTTCTCCTGGAGTTTTTATTTCCTAATATTACCTTCCTATCATATTTAATCTTCAATTGGGTTAACTACGCTTGTATAATTCATAAAATTGTTTGTGTCCATTATAATACGTAATTACAAAACTCGGGTTCAAAGAAACGTTTATAAAACATTTTTCATAATGTACTATTTTGATGCAGATTTTAATGAATAGGAATGCTAATTTTCTTTTACTTTTGCAAATATTTAACGTGATAAAAATATTAAATCTATCTAACAATTGTATTTTATTGATTATTTTTACCTTGCTTTCGACCAATAGAATTGCACCATTCGACGTCATGTGGTACAACCTACACGGTTTTCAAGTGGAAATTTTTTGAAAATTTTGTCTGTTGGTTATGTATACAAAACAAAGAACATTCAGCCGCGTTGATTCAGCATCTGTCAAACTGACAGACAGATTGAATGTAAAAATGAGCAAATTCGGAGTCGAGTCTATGGAATCTATTGATGAATTTGGATGGGAAAAATAATCTCCCGAATACCACTCGAACTCCGAAATGAATCTGATATTTCTCTCAAGGTTCCCTGCAAACGAATCAACTTGTCAAGTTTTCCTGAAAAATCACTCGCGCTACGCACTCGCGAAATATCCGATAATTTCGAAGCTCTTGTGGTATTATATATGAAAAAAAATAAAATATAATATCATTTCTGCATATGAAGCACGCGGCGATTCCCAACTCGGCACATTTACAGGTAGTCTCTGCTAATGACTCCCCAACTCGGCACATACGAGGTACCTGCAACGATACCCAACTCGGCACACTTGCAGGTTGTCTCTGATGATAATGAAATGACTCAGGTACCTGAACAAAAGGCATTCTAATGTTTTTTTATAAAATAAAATCAATTTTATTGTTCTTTTTCAGTATCATACAAAATTTGACATACAATAATACAAAATCATAAAATAAGTAGGTTGCATCATACAATGAGAATAATAATTTCAGCGTGATCGTGGATTAACCTTTTTGTCGTTATTACTCGATCACTGGACTTACTCATGGTAAGAAAAATGCTTTGCACTTTCGATTAACACATCGCCACTTCACATCACCAAATAAAAATTTTCGATTTGATTTACTGAATGTATGTTGCTCTACAATCAGTAGTGATGTACCACGTTGGCTAGTTATCTCGCGAATTGATTGAACTGTTAGATTGATAACAGATAGCTACTATACAAAATATTTTAATTTATATTTTTCTTAGGTATTAAGTCGATAATAGGGGTGGGTTTTTCCTTCAATACTTGTTTGAGATGTGCCGAGTTGGTCATAAGGATTACCACCAACCCTTGACTGATGTCCCATCGGGAGATTAAGTGTGCCGAGTTGGGATGTGCCCGAAGCACGCAAAACTGGGCCTACTCTCGTTATCTTTCTCACACCTGCCACATTACATTTTAGGCTTCATGTTGTCCAACTGAGTGTCCGCTCCCCTATTAATCTCCTTCGTGACTCCGGGCCAGTCAAAAACATAATTACCTGATACTGCCATCTCTGGTATATCAAGTAATTTATATTATTGAACTAATATAATAATACTCTTATTATCATACTAGGATTAAATAACTTCGTTTTACAAGTGGTAAAATTCAGCATAATATATTTGATTTCCATATAAGCACGACAAGTATTTTCCAATATATGATATTTTTAATCAATTAACAAAATTATTGCATTGACTGTTTTTCTACTTTCATAACTTTAGCTTAATTTAAGAAATACCAGCCACAAGAGAATGATGTCTAATTACTGTTAATGAAACGAGTTATAATAGTATATTCCGATACAAGTGCGGAATGGATATCATTCCATGCGAATGTGAATAATTCAGCCACGAGACGAAGTCGAGTGGCAGAACTCACATGAGCATGGTATGATCGATCCGCACGAGTGACGGATATTATTTTTTCTACAGTCAAAGGTGTCTGCGTGAATATCTATAACTAAAATATACCGTTTTCTGAGAAAGAATTTGCTTCATTGATCTTATTCCAATTCATCAAATGTTGATAAAATTACTCATATTGACTCCATTTTGAAAAAGAATGATAAGAAAATTAAACAGAGTTGAAATTATGACAGTAATGAAACAATTTTTTCGCAAAGCCACGCGGCTTTCTTAGGAACCTCTTAGCGTGCGGAATGATCCCTATTCCGCACGCTACAGCGTGTGGAATGGGTATCATTCTATAGTGACTGTAGAAAAACATTTTTTTTTTTAATTACTTACTCTTTGTCACTTTCCAAGAATGTGTCCAATTCTACGGACATTTTGCAACAAAGTGCTTTGAGTTTGTGCGTTGGAGAGCAGCTCGTGTTGATCACGTGGCCATCTGAAAAAAAAAGTGATAAATTGAAACAACTGGAAATATTTTAAATGATATTGATATAACAGGATCACTTGTTCGGCCGAATTTGGCACTAAGATTGATCACTCACATGCAAATTTCAAATGTTAAAATTCATTAGATACTTCTCTCATATTATTAATATTATTATTATTATTATCATTATTATTATACTATACATAATATTATATTTCATTAGTTATTATTATTGTTGTTATTGGATATTATTTAAATATTAACAAGAGAATAGGTTTCTTGACCAAAAAAATATTATGAGGATATATTTTGTATGTAGTATTCTATTGATGTTAATAAAATGTACATTGACTGATAATTGTTAATCAAATAAATTTTCAGTCTTATACTTCTATCAAGTGCATTATAAGTGTCTGCCATATTCGTATGGATAAAATAAGCAAAAAGTCCATCCACCATATTTTACAAGTGGATTATCTCCTCAAGCGTCGTGCATTCTTATTACAGAGCGATAATATAACTGAAATTTAAAAAATAATAGAAAAATTTACCAATTAGTAAATAATAATTTTCATTCAAAATATAAAATTACGGTCACGGTAGGGCGTTAGGATCAAATAGAGAGAAGAAACATGTATGTGATTGGGCGGGAATGCAGGAAAGAATAAAAAGTGGAGTTCGCTTGTGCGCTCCAGATTATCTGATCAAAATTTGAATTAAAAGCTGACTTCAGTTTTCAAACACATTTTAATTTTGTGTCTGATAATATTTAATTTTTAGTTTCAATTCCACATTCTGGCACACATGGATGCTCTTTCAAATAAACGCGAATACAGGAACATCTTATATTAGTCACAAATAAATCAAAAATTTAATTCCTATACGAATTCAACATGCAAATCCCAAATCCCAGAACTAATTCTGTACTCTTCAAATAAATCTTTCAAATTTCTCTTTTATTTATTCCAACTCTTTCGACGAAACTGCCTTCGATTTCACAGAGGATGAAGTTCTTTTTGCGCACAGCGATATAGAAAACTTAATGAGGCATAAGCCGGAATATTCTTATGCAAACAACTTCCGTCTTAGCCTCCTAAGATCTTATCAAAAATTGTTTGCATTAGGACAATGAGAATAAGTACAGCTTGCCTGCGTACATCAAGGTAAGATAGTGTCGTAATAATTTCTTACGCTGGTGGTCGTTCTTTTTTTGTTTTGATTTGTTGTTCTTTTTCTTCTTTGTTTGCCAGGTGGTAATTATCAACAGAAGTTTGGTTTTAAAAATGTGCAGCAGATCTTCTGAAGTAGATTGTTTTCTGTAATTTATATTTAAAATTGTGCTATATATCAAAACTCAGGTTAGATACGGAGTCAGTACAATAAGAGAATTGTATTTCTTTAAAACTGCACAGAATATTTCATCGGAATAGGTATCACAGATTAAGTAAGTTTCCTCTTTGATACCTTTGAAGTTTTTGATTTGAAAAATCTAGAATTCCTTCACTGATTAAATTCTAATAAAAATTATATGGACTTATAGAATAATGTATGAAGTCATTACTGCATTTGATCGGATTCTACTTCTTTTGATCTGAATTCTAACTGAAAACGACTAATTTTTCTTATATCTGTATATATACAATACATACAGACAGGATGTGCGTCATTCAACTACCTAATAAATGTACTGTTCTTTTCAAAGTATTAACTCATTCATTAATTCAATTGAAATTTCGAATTAATATGTTGGCCATATGTGAGAAGTTATTTTTTATATGTTGACATTGAAGGTTTTTTTTTTATTTCCTGGTAGTATTTGATCACATTTAAAAAAAATTGTGAGCCGAAAATAGTTATTTGTGTAACAAGGACAAAAAGGTGACTGTTTACCGCTGAGTCAATTTGTTAAGCCGCGGTGCCCATCATATTTCTCCTCAACTCCCCTAGTTTTCACATGAATGTGTTAAAAGTGTTAGAAGTTATTCTTTGATGCACGAACGACCTGGTCAAAAATACGAGCGGAGCGAGTGCTTCTGAAAACCCTATGAATGCAATCGAGACTTTTTGCGGGTGGTTTAAATTCATTTTCCGTCGTATTAATTCACCAAAAAAAAAGTGTACTTATTTTTTGAGGAATATTTTTTATCCAATACCAATGAACTTGTTACTATGAATTTTTGATATGAATAATATTCAGCATTAGTCACTTAGTGCGAGAAAAGTAGACAAATCACGACTAACATTAAGTATACTATTACAACCGTGGCATGACTACTATGTTCTACTTATAAAATTCAAATATCTTGTCATTATCAGAAAATAAACCAACATATGGAAACGATTCAAGTCTTTTTAAGAGGGGTATTAGATAAAACGTAATATCGCACTCGTGTGAATTGTGATTAGTCACTCAAGAAAAATGTCCACTCGCCTTCAAGGCGTCGTGGCTAAAATTATTTTTTCGGGACTAATATGTTACATCTCACACTAGTACAATAAATAACTATTCTTTTGTAACTGTCACTGATGGCTGCAATATGTCACTAAGGAAACGCTATTGTAAATAAACTGTTACATTGGACTCGTTCGGGTGTTTTTTAATTCTCACATAATGTTATTCAGAATCTTGAAATATAAATACCGTCACTTTCATTTTTTCCAAAAAATGTTCAATAAAACCGAGAATAATATATAAAGTTCTGATGACGTCATAGCTACTAGATCGTAGGAATGTTGTTGGACATACGTGTATGCTGAAATAAAATGTAAACGTATGTCCAGTCATTTGCTGTGGCGCTACCCAACTAAACATCCCAACTGATTACTAGCAGAAAATGTGTGGTCTACTGTACAACTCTATGGTACCAGCTGGTCAAATATAGTAGCTGTTACGTCATTAATGGCGCATGTTCAAATGAATATTTTCATTTTAATCGAGTTAAATATTGAACAAAACCTGATGATTTCTATATTTATATCAACAATTAACAGCTAACTTTTATGTGCAATATGTAATTTTCGAAAGTTTCCAAAATTTCCACTAAAAAATGTTAAGAAGTGACCAAAGATGTGGATGAGTTTCAAAATACCCGACACTTCTCAGATTACCAAAAAAGCGAGAATAGTAATTTATTGTACTAGCGAAGAAAAAAATTAACCACGACGAATCTATTCAGATTTCATTTGCTTGACCGTACGAACAAAACTAGATAATGATTTAATGTTTTTACTTATGTACTTGTAGTAAGTACAAGAAAGTATTGTGAAACCAACAAAATTCACCTATCGAGATTTTGATGGAAATATCCGTTTTGAGCATCCCTGAATCCATTTTGACTATTTTTGGCTTGATGTCGGTACGTATGTTCGTGCGTGCGCGACTCGCAAATCCTAAAACTGGTTGAACGTATAATGTTGAAATTGTGTATTTAAGACTGATATAGGGTATTTGAACTTGATGTTGTATCAGAATGGTTATCTGCTATTTTTGTATGAATCGAACAATCCGGAAATGCACTTCACTTGAAACTTTTTCGAATTTTTTGCATAAATATAGAATAATGAGCCACAGCATATTGAAATTTAGTGTTTGAACTTTTTGTAGCATCAAAATAGTTATCTACTATTTTTGTTTCAATCGGCTGAACCGGAAGTGCAGTTCATACGTTTAACAGACATTCAGAATTTGCCGTATAAAACAATCAGTTTAATTGAAATGGTAAGGTAGGCAATCATAATCTGTTGTCAATTTTTTCATTTTGTTTGACCACAGAACAAAACTACTAAAGAAGAAGCGAAACGCCCACTTTATTCCAAACTTAGCATATTACTGTTAGCGCCATCTATCCGCGGCCCTATTGAACTACTGTAATAGCGCGCGAATACGAATCTAGGTACCTACTGTTAAATTTTACACAATTTTTTTCTAATGATTTTTATTTATGATTCAAGTTTTCATGATTCAAATATGAGAAATATGAATTGAATCATGATAACTAGAATCACAAATCACAAATTGAATAAATACGAGTAGAAATAAATTAAATACAATCACAGAAATTGGAGTAATGATAATATTTTCATATTTCAACATTTATATACAATAGCAAATAGTCTTGCATCTGGAAATACTTCAATTACATTATTTTAAAAACTATATATAGGTATAGTTCATCTTACAAAATCACAAAAATTATGTCCGCCTGTCTGTCCGATGGGGATTCCCTTTTAATCTAGTGTTTTATACATGGAGAAAATGAAATCGCGATATTGTATTACGATGCAGTTCTTGTAAAACATGACATTCTGCGTCGCAAACTAGGTAGGTGTTTTTTCGATAAAATCCATAATTCTTGAGTTATGGGGTTTTCCTATGGTATTCATTTAGTAAATACGGATTTATTATTCGTATGTTTCTCTCCAAGTTCCTGCATTATCAAAAGTGTATTCTCATGGAAGTTAGAATTTTGTCTTGAAATGACCTCTTCACATTTTCAGATATAAATTAAGTTTCATATATTATGCGATTTTTCTGGTACCCTGAATAGATGCTGCTTCGTTTATGAATTTTCATAAATTGAGACATTCTGCGGCGGAAATTGTTCTTGGCGTTTCTCGATGAAATCCATATTTCAAAATTTGAGTAATTTTTTTGATGTCCATATATGTATACATATCTATCTGTTTTTTCTTATGAAGGATCATCAATGTGACATTTTATTCCTGTTTTTCAAGTTTGTCTTGATTTCGACGGTACTCTGCTACAAAAGAGTGATTCAAATTCCGGACCAATTTTGATTGAGGATTACAATGTAAGAATGAACTGACATTTTCTCCTAAACAAGCAAGGCAGCGGTACTAAAAATACACAAATTATATATTAACATCTTATTTATTCATGTGAAATTCAAATCACTTACCACCATAATTGACACCATTGACACTTAGGACTCTTTGCAGCTCACTTTGAAACAAATTCAAGCCAAAAAATTCAAAAATGAAATCACTTGATCATAAATTACTAATAGTTCCATAGGACCGCGTATAGATGGCAGGAGAATAATATGATAAATTCAAATCATATTCTCGTTTCGCTAGCCTGTTGTTTGACATTGTAAGTACATGCCAAAATATTATTAAAATTATATTAATTATAATCTGAAGTCACAGAAAACTTTATTGAATAAATTTGTGTATATATCAAATGATGTACAAGTAAGTCACGTGATGTTTACGTCAGATTTTTTTATTATTATTTAAATTCTTTGTATGTTAATAAATAGATTTTTTGGTTTTATTTCGATATAGTTATTTTTATTTTGACGTTTTGGATAGAAAGTCGAAACGTCAAAATAAAAATAAATATATAGAATTAAAACCAAAAATTCTATTTATTATAATATAATTCTGAAAAACATGCATAGATCTTTTTTTTATTTTTTTACCATGAGTCTCCATCAGAATAACAATAATACAAAAATAAAGAAGGCATGTATCTAGATAATTCAGAAATATACAGAAGACTAGATCAGTGGCGTACCCAGGGGAGGGGCGATAGGAGCGATCGCCCCTCCTAGAGCCGGAGCTTATTTAATCAAATTAAATACAGGAATATAAGTATTTAACATTTTACACGAATTATCAAATTTGTTTACATTTTAGTCGGTAGAAAATATTTTTTTATTATGCTGTACTGAACTATACAGTATTGCATTATGTGTTGGAATTAAGTTCTTAAACCCGTATGACACACTCAAATTTTTTGTACATTTTTCAGTTCTATGTTTTGATTGTGAAAAAATTGAGTGTTGCAAACAGATTAAAATGTTCAATGATTTACTCAATTTTTCGTTCAATGAAATAATAAAACTCGCCCTATTTTGTTCAATGTTTTCGTCAATTAATTGCGCAGATAATATGCGCACTATATCGCATTGCGCTGCCAATGGTAGTCAGATAAAAAAGAAATAAATGGAGCAGAAAGTGGCTACAACGTAGAGAAGCGAACAATGGTATTTTAACAAAGTTGAAAGAAGAATTGTTAATATAAATTCGTTCAGAAATTATCTAACATTACTGAATGAATGTTTCCAGAATGTTTCGTAAATTTTTCATAATTAAATTGGTAGCTGCAACTGCGAGAACTAGAACCAGAATATCAATTTTCTCCACATAACCCATTTTTGACATTGAATGTTTGACAGCTACAGCTTGTCGGTATGATTCTCAGAAAATAAAAATAAAGTACGCATGTACATGCAACAAAAAATTGAGGTACGTTGCATACAGGATTTCTTGCTTTCAATGATTTAGTTCATAAAAGAATACAGAAAAATTGATTACAAAACATTGACATAGAAATTGTATGAAAAAAATACGGGCTTTAGAAAGTTGATTTTTTTCCTTGATACAGTAACACTTGCGCAGGAAAACTGTAGCACGCAATTATTTCACTGTTATTCTATTGGCAACTGAAATTACCGTTGGTGGCAGCACTATGCTTACAAAATGCTGGATCAAAAGTGGCTTATGGCAAGTTAGTAATCTGTTTACAATGTAAATACGTTGATATTCAGCAAAGAAATATTCATATTTCATTGAATGATTCAATTCAATTTCAATTGTGCGAGAAAGTATTGGCTTTCTTATTTTATAACATTAAGTTTTTTCTTTCAAAATATTTTTATTTATATATGAATTTTAGTTGTAACTGAAAGACTGAATGAGGTCATGAAATTCATAGCTTCAAAGAAAATAATATTGCAGGGAAGTATTTATGACATTTTTGTATTGTACATTTCAGCTTCCAGCTTTCCCTGTGCGAATTTTTCTAATCCGCATAGCTTGCTTATGAACTGGATCGTAGTCTCCAAATTTATTTACTACCGACACTTTCCTTTTCTCCTTTTAAGAAATTCATGGAAACTCAAATCAACAATTCAACTAAATTTGGAGTGACATCTATAAACACAACAATTTTTAACACTTCTTCGTTTAGATTCCATATTTTGAAGTATACAATCTTGAGAAAGACTAATTTCAGTATAGCAATGAGGTTATGTAATTTAACAATAAAGTCGAAAGCTAAGTATTTTTCACTGAATTAATGCAAAAAATCCAATATGAACTATTGTAGTATAAAATTTTATATAAATAACCCAAAAAAGCCACTAAATATACGTCAAAAAAGTTAGCACCCCCACTTTGCGCAAAATGAAAAAAAAGTAGCCTATAATTTAGGACTAATTAAGGACTAATTTGTACCCAAAAAATTAGAATTTGTACCCACGCACTTCGGCCATAAAATCAATTTGAAAAGTGGGGGTGCCAACTTGAGCAAAAGCTGGCACCCCCACATTGGCCAATCGAAAAAAAAATCAGCTTAGTAGAAAGAAATAATTTAGGACTGATTTGTACCAAATAGGATTTTTTGAAAAAAAATTGTTTTTATAACATATTGATGTTTTTGCAATTGCGCTACATGAAATTCGGCACAAGATTCCAAAATTGATTTCAGGACAGGAAAAAGTTATAAATCTCAATCTCAAATGCAAGACTAATTAGTAATTACAAAATTTTTGCTATAAAGAAATTATTTATGTTGAAAAACAGTTACTTTGAAATTGCGCTGCGCGAATTCATGCCATTATAACCAAATATTTTGAGAGTACGGGTAACTTGAAAATCTTGATTTGGAATTGAGAACTAATTTGTACCCACATAGATTTCGTTATTAACAAATTATTTTTGCAGAAAATCAATTATTTTCGAATTGTGCTGCGCAAACTTAACAGTAATTTTAGGCAAACTTTTTGAGAAAAAAGTTAGAAGCAATTTTAGGCGAACTATTCGAGAAGAAATAAGACTTGAGATAACTCAAATTTGAATTCAGGATTAATTTGTATCCACAAAGATTTTGTTATAAACAAATTATTTTTGCTGGAAATCAATTATTTTCGAATTGCGCTGCGTAAAGTTGGAAGCAATTTTAGGCAAACTATTTTAGAAGAAATTAGACTTGAGAAAACTCAAATTTGAATTTAGGGCTAATTTGTACCCACAGAGATTTTGTTATAAACAAATTATTTTTGCTGGAAATCAATTATTTTCGAATTGCGCTGCGCAAAGTTTAGAAGCAATTATAAGCAAACAATTTAAGAGTAATGGTAACTTGTGCAACTTCATTTAGAATTAAGGACTAATTTGTACCCACATAGATTTTGTTATAAACATTATTTTCACTGGAAATCAATTATTGACATTGAGAATTGATTTTTAACATAAATAATTTGTTTATAATAAAATCTTTGTGGGTACAAATTAATCCTTGATTCAAATTAGTCCTTAATCAAATTTGAGTTTTCTCAAGTCTAATTTCTTCTCAAATAGTTTGCCTAAAATTGCTTTCAATTTCGCGCAGCGCAATTCGAAAATAATCGATTTCCAGCAGAAATAATTTGTTTATAACAAAATCTTTGTGAGTACAAGTTAGTCCTAAATTCAAATTTGAGTTTTCTCAAGTCTAATTTTTTCTCAAATAGATTGCCTAAAATTGCTTTAAACTTTGCGCAGCGCAATTCGGAAATAATTGATTTCCAGCAAAAATAATTTGTTAATAACAAAATCTTTGTGGGTACAAATTAGTCCTATATTCAAATTTGAGTTTTCTCAAGTCTAATTTCTTCTCAAATAGTTTGCCTAAAATTGCTTTCAACTTTGCACAGCGCAATTCGAAAATAATTGATTTCCAGCAAAAATAATCTGTTTATAACAAAATCTTTGTGGGTACAAATTAGTCCTATATTCAAATTTGACTTTTCTCAAGTCTAATTTCTTCTCAAATAGTTTGCCTAAAATTGCTTTCAACTTTGCACAGCGCAATTCGAAAATAATTGATTTCCAGCAAAAATAATCTGTTTATAACAAAATCTTTGTGGGTACAAATTAGTCCTATATTCAAATTTGAGTTTTCTCAAGTCTAATTTCTTCTCAAATAGTTTGCCTAAAATTGCTTTCAACTTTGCACAGCGCAATTCGAAAATAATTGATTTCCAGCAAAAATAATCTGTTTATAACAAAATCTTTGTGGGTACAAATTAGTCCTATATTCAAATTTGACTTTTCTCAAGTCTAATTTCTTCTCAAATAGTTTGCCTAAAATTGCTTTCAACTTTGCACAGCGCAATTCGAAAATAATTGATTTCCAGCAAAAATAATCTGTTTATAACAAAATCTTTGTGGGTACAAATTAGTCCTATATTCAAATTTGAGTTTTCTCAAGTCTAATTTCTTCTCAAATAGTTTGCCTAAAATTGCTTTCAACTTTGCACAGCGCAATTCGAAAATAATTGATTTCCAGCAAAAATAATCTGTTTATAACAAAATCTTTGTGGGTACAAATTAGTCCTTAATTCGAGTTTTCTCAAGTCTCATTTCTTCTCAAATAGTTTGCCTAAAAAAGCTTTCAATTTTGCGCAGCGCAATTCAAAAATAATCGATTTCCAGCAAAAATAATATGTTTATAATAAAATCTTTGTGGGTACAAATTCAAATTTGAGTTATCTCAAGTATTATTTCTTCTCGAATAGTTCGCCTAAAATTGCTTCCCACTTTTTTCTCAAAAAGTTTGCCTAAAATTACTGTTAAGTTTGCGCAGCACAATTCGAAAATAATTGATTTCCAGCAAAAATAATTTGTTAATAACAAAATCTATGTGGGTACAAATTAGTCCTCAATTCCAAATCAAGATTTTCAAGTTACCCGTACTCTCAAAATATTTGGTTATAATGGCATGAATTTCGCGCAGCGCAATTTCAAAATAATTGTTTATCTACATAAATAATTTTTCTATAGCAAAAATTTTGTAATTACTTATTAGTCTTGCATTTGAGATTGAGATTTATAACTTTTTCCTGTCCTGAAATCATTTTTTAAATCTTGTGCCGAATTTCATGTAGCGCAATTGCAAAAACATCAATATGTTATAAAAACAATTTTTTTTCAAAAAATCCTATTGGGTACAAATTAGTCCTAAATAAGTTCTTTCTACTAAGCTGACTCTTTTTTCGATTGGCCAATGTGGGGGTGCCAGCTTTTGTTCAAGTTGGCACCCCCACTTTTCAAATTTATTTTATGGTCGAAGTGCGTGGGTACAAATTCTAATTTTTTGGGTACAAATTAGTCCTTAATTAGTCCTAAATTATAGGCTACTTTTTTTTCATTTTGCGCAAAGTAGGGGTGTTAACTTTTTTGACGTACTAAATATTGCTAACAAAGCTATTAACATAACATATGATCATATAGAAATTAAGATTGAATCCACTTTACAATATAGTGCCGCTTATAGCCGCTAGGTGACTACGGGTTAATTTCAGTTACCAATAATAATAATAAGGGAATTATTCACTCAATACTAGCACTATACTATTTGAGTATAGGCCGATGTATCAATTTTATCCTAATTCTGGTGAATCTGAATAATTTAATAAATAATTCAAAATTAATAAATAAGTTTTTTTGATTCAAGTTATGTATATTTATTTATATTTTTTGAAGTTTCGTTTTTCGTCGAAACGTCAAAAATATAAATAAATATACAGCACTCAAACCGAAAAAATCTATTTATTATGATTTAATTTTGAAAAACGTGTATAGATAACTTAAAACTATTTTCATTGTTCTACTTGAATTGTAGATTCTTATTTCGAAATTGGAAATATTACTTCAATTATCAAATACGGCAAATCTGATAAACATGATTTAATTAGAAATAAAGCATATATTTCCATTTCCAATTTTTTCTTTTTTTGATAGTTTTTCCTCTTTTCGCCCCTCCTAGCTGAGAATTCTGGGTACGCCAATGGACTAGATGTGGAAACGTGAATTCCACGTTTAGTACAAAAAGAATAAAATTCCTCTGGAATTTGTCTAAGATCTGAGGAAAAACCACGTGAAGCAACCTCAAACAGATGAATCAATAATATGAGTCTTGACAATTATCATTGTGAAAAGAAAATTCATTAATAAAACACACAACGATGGTGTACCGTTTTTGCAGGCGTACCACATACAGTTTCAAGTTTTAAAGATTTAAATGATTTAATCTTAAGAACTAAATTTCAATTAAATACATGAACGGAAAAATAATAAGAATCAAGACAAATATCTCATGAATCATATATGTCTATTATCAACACTGATCTCTATATAACACTGGATTGGGTTTAGGCCGTATTCTGGCATCTGAAAACGGCCCCGGTTGAACGGCGGCCTTGACAGTAAAACTGAGGTTTTGTGTCACTATTCGGCGGCAAATTCAAAACACTTATAAAAGACACTCGATGAAATTCAAAGTATAATGCAAGTTGGATGATGAAATTATTCCTAATATACGTCAATATGCACACATTAATAATCAATAATAGTTAAAAGTATTTAAAAATTGTTATAATAGTTAAAATATTTAAAAATATTCATTAAAAGCTCAAAATATTTGTTAACTTTTTAATATCAGTATTTTAACTTTTTTTTAAACATTTTAGCTCTGAATTATCAAATTCATTGAATAGTTTTACGATTTTTGTTATAAATCTAAACAATAAATAAATCGTATTGAGAATTGTGTTACTATTTGAACATTTTTTTTTGGTTTTGCAGTTAACGCTATAGTTTTTGAATAGTTCGTTGAAAATAGTCGGAACAACATCATTTTCCAGAGTCGTGTATCTTTTCGCGGACGCAACAAAATTTTGAGAACATAGCCTCATGTTTTTGGCTATTTCTAAGTTTGGCAAACCCATTTGTTCGAGCCATTTTTAGAACGATTGTTCATCGGATGGAAATCTTGAAAATATTCACATCATAGCTTAGCAATAAAAATAAATATTGTTTACTTATTTCAGTCATAACGACAGTTACTTCAGGTTTATTTGTTGTACTTACTTGTGCAGTGTCAAATTTCTCGATGAATCGGGTTTCTTTCCGCAAAACATGCACTCGATCATCATGTTTGATAAATAAAATACCGGCAAACCAAACAGCTAAATTTTAAATATCGCGGCACAACGCGGTATTGATCTGACACAAAACCTCAGTTTTTGCCAAGATGGCGACACTCAATTGGGGCCGCATTCCAGCGGCCTAAATCCAATCCAGTGTTATATTAGAGATCAGTGATTATCAACTATAAGAAGCCAAAAAATTTCTCACTCAAAACCATTACTATGGTTGAAATTATTTGGAAATTTAGATCTATAATTATATCAATCACTTCTCTGACCAATCTACCATGAATCGATGAGCATCTGCGATTATTCTTATTTCTTAGAACGTAATGTCATGCAAAAATTCAATAGCTTGATCAGCATAAGACGATTTATTTGGATGAACTAAAATAAAATTACATGCACAGAACACTTACGAATGTAATTTCAAGTTAATTATCGATTATTCTTACTGTAATCTACACCCAAAAATCCATAAGAAACATTTATGGCATTTGTTTTCTTAAGAATTACCAATTTTACATAGGTATATGAGTGTTTTGGAACGTAAACAAATTACAAGTGCTCTTGAAAGTAAATGAAGATATTCCATATATTTATAACAACATTTTATGAATGGAAAAGTTTAAAATGCTTTTTTTCAAAAAGACAAGTGGCAGATGAATATAATATGAAACAGTACTCACTTGTTTTTTTTCGCAAGTCTTCATCATCTGTGTCCGTGAAGAACCACGTCTGAAACAAAAAAATGCGTGATGAATTCAATTTGTCACATGACTAATATCTTAATTACTCTTAATTATATTAATAGTAATTAAATACTTAAACGGTTTAACAAGATAGGCGTCATTTTTACTAGGTTTTCATCTATAAATAGCATTATTTGAACCGCTAATAAAATATAATATGAAAAAAGCAAAAGAAAAAAAAAAGATTGACAATATTTGTTGATAAATTTGTTCAAAGCACCTGTTCCATTTGAACACATACAATTATTATAATTTCATATACACACATTTTAAATATCCATTAAGATACGTACGATTTATTGAACTATAAATTCATATTAATGGATTGTTACCAAAATCTGATTAGTGGTTTTCTAATGTATAATATTTTGTTATAAATTCATAAGTATGTTTTCGTGATAACTTTGATTGATATTAAATTATGAGAGCAGAATTTTCATATATTGATTCTTTTTACATAAATCCCACCACACAATTCGTTTCTGTTTTCTCTCAAATGACAACAAGTGTAACTACCCAAAACATAAAGCCTTCTTTATGCTATTCAAAACATGTGTAGCTATGTTTTAAACATACTCGTAAATACTAAGACACTTATAAAATGTATTTACTTTATGTTAATGTTGTTGTTCTTAAGTCATCTGAGTAAACGGATTGACAACACATTGACGGAAAACATAATACCAGATGTTTGATTTTTTTTAGTAAAATTTGCTTCGTTTTAGTAGCATGGCTAGAGTATGGATCAGAATCTATATGACTCTTGAATATTTCCATTTTTACAATTCATTAATATAGCTGATTTCCCAAAATAAATATACGCAATCAAAATTCATCAGACTTTCAAGATAGTTAACATACAATTTAATTGGACCTAGTTCAACGTCTTCAGCTGTGGCACGGTCGTAATTGTGGCCCCGTCTTTTTATTGTATTCAAATATTTTAGGCAAAAATTTATAGGATATCTCGTAACATTTCAATTTCGGCCAAATTTGCACAAAACTTATATTGTGCAGAGTTTCTACTGACCAAAATCCTATTAAATAGAATCTAAATGTTGATAATGAGTAAAATTATATAGGCACTAAAGCTAAAAATAAGAAAATCATTATTTACCAGCGCGTGGTATATTCCGGTTGTTTTGCTTTGAAAAAATTGCAAATAGTCGTCCACTCAATGTAATCAGCTGAAGACGAGATAATTTTTCTTGCTTATTTTTGAAAACATAATGAGAGCGGTAAGCTAATCTGTTTACTTGTTATTATCACCACCCAAATTTGCAGCGGTATCATTTTCTCACGCTTATCAACAACGACATCCTCACTAACATAAGACGTTGCATGTTTGCTGATGAAGATAAATATATGATATTTTCATAAGTACACATTCTTGGAACCAAAATGTAACACCACTGGTATCAATATTCAAGCTGGAGACAAAGACAAAACGCAACTGTGTATTTGATCACAAAAATAAAATGAAAATATTAGTTAAAGACTCCTGACTACGAAATAGTTCTTCAAGTTACACCTGTAAAAAATTATTTATTGCACGAGAGGCCTGGTTAAAAACACGTGCGAAGCGTGAATGCATCAGACTTTTAACTATTTGTAACTTCGTTTATCCTAATTATCGTAACATATAGTCTATTTTTAATAAGTTTTTTTTGTAACACATGCACCGAAAGTACCCTATTACTGAACTGAATTCTGCTTCGAAAGTTCTCAATTCCAAACCTTGGAAACAATTATTCCCTGTTGACAGGGGATTAATTAATATTAATTCCATGCAGAGAAGAAAAAAATGAGAAATGTGAATCGTGGATGCCGTTGGTATTTTTCATTTTTATTGTCATAATGTCAAATTGACATTTAAAAAAAATTTTATTATAAGATGAGTTATAGTGTTTTTATTTGCTGTAAACGTGATAGCCTTGAAAATGTGAAATATATCAATCAATAAAATAATTCAGGTAAATTATGTTTCGTAGAATTAGTTGATGTGAATGTAACCGCAATTGCAAATGGTGGTACTATTTCAAATTTCCCAGCACTTGGAAAAATGTGGCAACTAGTCGCTGCGTCAAACAGTAGCATCAATATGACTGCTTGTAGGGAATGAGTGTCAATAAGAATATCTAAAGTTGATATATTGAACTATACATACCGTCTATTCCTAACCTCATCAAATAGCAATAACAAAAATTATTAATAGTTCATAGTATACCGCAAGAAGTTATAATAATTCATGAATAAAGAGAATTTACTTCTCGGATAATTTTATTGCTTTTATCAATCTTTTCCAGTGCAACAAAGCTCAACTTATTCAGCTTTGTCGCAACATTTTCTTCGGAGAAGCACCAGTCAGCAAATAGCTCATTTCTATGAAAATTGAATGAATTTTTTTTCAGAAAATAAGCAGTTTGTATATCTGTCCTCCACACTTTAGACCACTCGTCAAGAAAAAAAACATTGAATGATTTCCAAAAAGCAACACTTCTTCCTGGCTGTCCGTAAAAAAAAGAACTCGGGCTCGGCACCTTCCAATGTCCAGTTGAAAAAGATTCTACTTTATTTGAATATGTTAGTATAAAAAAATGAACATTATTCTCACCTCCCGGTATAAATATCTTGTCACCAAAATCAATTAAATATTCAGAGTTCGAAAGCACTGTTCTCTATTTTTCCATTCTCTGTGACAATAAAATTTAATGTGGATATGATACGAACGTGGGTTTCACACAAAGAAAATAGGAGGATAAGGTTTCTTTTTATTAAGGAAATAAAATAAACACAAAATGAAATATATACTGACTGATGAAAATTTGATTAAAAACATTATTACATTTGCTCGCAGTGTATCAGAGCTTTTCAATGGAAAATAATATTCATGAAATTTTCTTCCGCCCCAATAATTTTATAACAAATGCTTAAAATTCGAAACTTTTTTACAGTTTAATACCTATACCACATACTACAAAGATAGGTAATTTTATTACAGCAAAGTTGATATTTATTCATTGTTATTATGTGTTAATATTAATATAGAGCCATAGAAAATTAAACAAACATGTCATAATTTTGACATCTACAATATATTTATCGTAAATAAATATGTGCAATGCTTAACGAGCAGGCTATCCTAGCTATGCATCACAAATAGCTACGGATTATTTAAATGAGCTATTGCCATCTCATTTTTCGTTGATCCTGCGCCGAAAAAATGATATAGAAAACAAATTTCCCACACCTCTCATTCACAGCATTTTATTGTATTTCGATTATTTGAACAATTATAGCATGATACGAGTACAATATAATCTTCAACAAAGATTTTCATATATTTGTGGTTCAATTTGCAAACAAAAGTATGATTCATTTGAAGTGGGATGGAAGAAAAAATTTAAAATGATCTCAAATTCGACTTTCAGTTAGTTGTTTCTCATATGTCGTGTAAGGAGTACTACCATGAAATTTTCTTTATATCAGCAAATTGTGCTCAAAGGCGACATGCGAAATATAAAGACGAAAAGCAGGCCATAAGTGAAGAAAAAAAAGAGAAATGTACGAACAAATTTGTATTTGTCTCTTTTCAAAAAGTGATATAAAAATATCGACAAATAAATATAGTATGTTGAACTCACTGATCTCTAATAAACACTGGATTGGGTTTAGGCCGCTGGAATGCGGCCCCAATTGAGCGTCGCCATCTTGGCAAAAACTGAGGTTCTGTGTCAAATGGTGACAGTTCAGTATTGTGTTGGGACGCAATTTTTAAATCATGGTGTTCAAATGCATGTTCTGTGTAATTAATATGTTATTTATCATTATCATTTTATACTGAATAAATTTTGTTTATTTATTTAAATGTAGATATATTAATACATAATATTGTTATTGTTTTATTTTATTAGAAAAACTCAACTGAAAAAGTTTGAAGACATAACTTATTCCTATTTTCAGTGAAGTATTACTTTTTACAGGTTTTATGGAGACCTAGAAGGATACATCAATTCATTATGTTAAAGTAATCAAACGATTTGATTTTCAATTTTAGATTAAATTGAAAATATCATGAATAATAAAATCATATTGTTGGGCAATGTTACAAAGTTATGATAACAAATTTGAGTAATATATCAAATTTAATATAAAATATCTTGCTCACAAAATTAATCGCTGGACTGCAAATTTGTGCTTACTTATGAACAATAAAATCTTAATTATTAAATGTATTATTATTCTCCTATCATTTGTAGTAGATATTTAAAATTATTAGTTTTGAATAGGCAATATTATCGCAGAAATGCACTTCATTTATTCATATAGGTAAATTCATAGTTTTAAATTTTAGGTAACAAAAATTCATAAAACTATTGATCGGATTAAATGTTTAAAAAATAATTAAAACACTGACACTAAAAAGTTCACAAATATTTTTAACTATTAATAAATATTTCAACTATTATAACAATTTTTAACTTTTGTTGATTATTAATGTATGTATTTTAATATATATTGAGAATAATTTCTTCATCTTTCTTGCATTATACTTTGAATTTCATCGAGTGTCTTCTATAAGTGTTTTGAATTTGCCGCCGAATAGTGACACAAAACCTCAATTTTACTGTCAAGGCCGCCGTTCAACCGAGGCCGCTTTCAGATGCCATAATACGGTCTAAGCCCAATCCAGTGTTATATAGAGATCAGTGGCTGAACTGTAATGACTTATAGGAGACGCATAGAAATGGTCTCAAAATTGTATGGATCGGGCTGGACAGAGCCTTCCTAATTTTCGGGCAGAATCAGATCAATCGTAAGTTCGACCAGGAAAGTTGAATACGAGAATGGATTACACTTAAGGGTGGCTGCTGTCCTCTCGAACAGATCAGGAAGAAGCATCCTGGGTATCTCTAAAAGTACTTGATCTTCGCTATCGATTGATACTAGTTTTAATCGTAAGTTCTATCAGATAAGTTAATCCCAAAAAAATTAACCGGAAATAGCATTTTTTCGACACTTAGGACAGGATCTTAGATTTATAAAGTCTGGCATCCTATTGACCACTATATTTTTAATCGATTTATAGTTCGACCAGAGAACATAAAAAATAGATGAGTTGGGTTGAAACATGAAGCAGAGACTGTAACAATTTCATTTTAAAATTATTGTACAACAGCCAAAATAATTTGTAGTCGTTTTTAAGAAGATTTATCTAACTTCCTGGATGAAGTAGTGATTATGAATAAAACCTGGGCTTGTTATTATGAACCAGAAACAAAAGAACAATCAAAAGAATGAAAAAAAAAAATATTAAAATCATTCCTTGAGTATCATGTATAAAAATTAGGACTGAAACAATAAGTAAGATTACGTTACTTTTTGCGAGTTTCAAAGCGTCTAGTAGAAATTACCGCTGATGAGAAGTGTCTGACAGTATTGATTAACAATTTTTAGCAATATTTTTAAAAACATACATAAAAATCAGCATTCAGACTTTGAAAAAAGTGAGCAATGTTTACCTCTAGCATTCTAGCAGCTGGTATCTGTAAATTGGTCGTCGGTCCAACCTAATAAGTATGCATACGATCAAAGTACATACTAACACTACTCTATTCCACACATTTTCTTTTTTAGAAAATGTGTAACGTCTGGTGGGTCTGGGATCTTGCTCTATTATAGTTTTGCAGGTAAAGAAATACGAGAATTCAGTCAAGAGTTTTATTTTTCTTTCTACTCTACAGTTTCGGTCCCACTTGGACCATCCTCAGGAGTAAAAAGTAATTGAACAGCACATATATTCAGTGATGTTTTAAAAATATATCAAGTTTAATTTAATAAAAACTAAAAAGTTTTATTTTAGATTAATTCTAAATTTTGGACCTGAAATAAAAAAAAAATCATAAATCTACCATCTGAATTATAATATAATAGTACAGATTTTCACTTTTACACCCTGCATAAAATTGCTGCAATCAAATACAGTAGAAGCTGGAATAATCAATATCCTTTACAATTCGAGAAAAATTGTCCTCCAAGCTCCAAAACTCCCATTTTTTGAAACATAAGCCCTCTATAAGTCAAAAGAATCAATATCTTCCCACAAAGAATTTTAGTGAATTATTTCGCCGCATAACTCGAAAAAAATTTATCGACCTCTGAATGTCGATGAAATTCATGTTTGAGTACCTTTTTATCTCGATATTTGTAAATTTATAGTCTCTTTAACTTTTTTAGGTGTACTGAATTTTTAAAATGTTGTTTTTACAGCACATTATGAATTTTTTTATGAGTATTTCGGTCTTATTATCTTTTTTATCAATTATCCATTTGTTTCGTATTGTGTATGTATTTATTGTTATGGTTAAGTATTGAGGTTTCATGTAGCGTCACCGAGAAATATAAATCTCTACAAGTCGAGCCCTTCCTAAGTTCAAACCTCTATAACTTGAATTTTTTTGCGTCTTCCTTCACGAGGCTCTACTGCATAAAGAATGGGAAGTCTTACACTGGTTACTTCAGTTTGATTTATTTCAATTTTTTCTATTTCAAGTAGTTAATAAAAAGTAGTGACAAATACATATTCCAGAAGTCACCCTCCTCCCGCAGCACAGTAGGCTTCAAGCAGCAATGATCCATCACCACTTGACTACAGAACTTTTTCTGTTTCCCACAGCAGACCCTAACATACACACGTGCACATCTACTCTCTTGTAAAAATATTTCACTTTTGTTTGTTTTTCGCTTTTTCGAATCCTTCCAAAGAAAAACATTGAAAATCTACGTATTTTGAAGTCCAAGTTGAAATAAATGTTTTTCTGGGGTTGGCATTGCTAAGTTTAATTTGAATATTTTCTTTGCTTTGCAAATTGAAATGAAATAACACTTTTATCTACGAACGTGCTAAATATTTTAAATATATACCACTTAATATTTATGTTTGAGTGCAAAACTAATACCAAAAATGTGTACTTAAAATTTGACATTATATTTGCATTGTTGCAACCTATTTATATTTAGATTGAATCGAGCAAGGTTCCCACGTTAATTTCCTTATCCCTTCAAGCTACAACAGCAAAAGATAATAAAACATTCGGTTCTATTATTTCCTTAATTTTAACTTTCTGTCCCCATAAGTACGCTCTTAATTTCAAATAATACAGGAAACATATACTTGTGTTAGCAACTTCCCTTTGTGATATACATATATACAAATACTCACTCACCCTAAATGCACACGTCTGTAAGCGTGTCGGGCGCTTTGACACGTGTCGAGGGTCGAACCCGTGGTACCCGTGGGAAAGTATTACCCCTACCTACCCTAATTTAGGATATGGTAAGGCTTAATTGTTGTTGGGTCATTACGTCAGGATTTCAAGAATATATATAGATGTTGAAGACAGACTTCATGGAATCCACGGAATTTGAGGGTAATTACAAGTCTAACTAAATAGCAACTATGTTTATGTATAATTTTGTGTTCATTATATGTATATATTATAGGTAGATAAACAGTGTATCCCAAATACAATAGGATTTTTCTATTATTATGATAGATTCAGTAATTTATACAATTTGGTACAAAAAAAAAAAATGTGAGTCTCTCATTCAGAATTCCGATAAAACTACTCGCTGTATTCAATGTGACGTCACAACTGTGGAAATATGTATAGTAACAACAAGCAAAAATGAATATATCTCTTATAAATATTATATATTCATTTTGTTGCTTAAATTCATTTTGATATACAGTTTGATGTTGTAGTAGTAATTGCTCCATTTTATCTGGTTGAATGAGAATAAAATTATTTGAAGCAAATAATACTGTAGCCTTGGGCAGTCCATACATGCATTAGGTGCAACAGCAGGTGCGCAATGTGCTTATCGCCAGCAGTCACCCTAAATTGCATTTGATATAATCGTGTTTGGTATCTTCAGGAGATTATTGAAGCCCGTTTTCTTGTATTTTAATTTTGTCTACAAAACCAAAATAAGATCAAGCCCACTTGATATACCGTTAAGACCCTCATAAAAAAAAATTCACAAATTGTGAAAAAATTGTTCTCTTAACGAGCGAAATTTCGCATTACGTATGACGCGGAAAAAGAGAAAGTCTCCTCTTCACGTTATTCACTTGTGCTCTGGCTATTCGCGCCAATGCGTCATCAGCCTGTAGGTACTTGGTTCTCAATCTGCTTGCATGTTAGGCTCGCTTGTGATTACAAATTTCCATCCCTTTTTTTCATTCAATAATGTGTCACATTTTCACAAAACTTTGAGGTCTATAGGCGCTTTTGATCTACATGACTCTGTTCCACTGATCTTAGACATTCAAATCTTTTTTCAGGCTGAAATAGGAAGCTCAGAATGATTTATTGAATCAACATTTCCATCATAAGAAAATAACAATTATTGATAACAGCTCAAATCACATTGTCCTTCCAACATAAAAATAACTAAGATAATAATGAAAATAACAGATATTCATCAATTCATCACAAAATAAACGAAGGCATTTATAGAAAATTAAACGCAGCGCATACAAGTGGCGTGCAAAGAAAGTTCCGAATATTCTGATTCAAAGCATTTTGCGACGAACTTCAATTGACCATCTTCGTCTGACTGGCGCTTCTGACAGGTATGTTTAGATATTTGATCTGTGGTGTAAGCAAAAACAAATATTTCTAGGCAGCTGTCTAGTAAAATAAAATTTGTGGTTATGTATCATAAATTCATAAATATTGATTTAGGTTATTTAACAATAAATAGACTTTTTTGGTTTTAATTCTGTATATTTTGTTTTATTTTTGACGTTTCGACTCTCTAACCGAAAGTCTTCATCAGAAAAAATGATACAAAAATAAACATCATTTATCATTGTATCATTTTTTCTGATGAAGACTTTCGGTTAGAGAGTCGAAACGTCAAAAATAAAACTAAATGTACAGAATTAAAACCAAAAAAGTCTATTTATTATGATATAATTCTGAAAGTATGTATAGTTATTTAACAATTTATAAGTATGTTATTTTCTTCGAATAAATGCTGCAAATAAAAAAAATTCAGTAAATTTTTTCAGCATGGGACGCATTATTGTATTCTATATTAATTTATATGAAAAAAGCAAGAATATTACATCACGAGAAATATTCTGAAACTAATTAATATCCACTGTATTTTTGTTTGTTTGGATAATAAATAGACTGTAATTGGAACGTCATCACTGAATTTGAAACATGACGAAAATTTTAAAAAACATATATTTATGGGCTGTTTATAACATGACATTATGGAACGCTGTTTACTTTTAATTCCATCTTTTTTCCTCGGCTTTAAATAATGTGATATATCTACAATTCAATTGGAGATATGTCGAATTCAATTTCAGGTATCTATGATTCATTCAAGATATCTAGAATTTAACTACATTTAAGATATCTATAATTGAATCTGAGATATATAAAATTGAATTGGAGATACCCATAATTCAATTTGAGATATCTTAAATTGATTTTAAGATAATTATCTCAAATTTAGTGCTATTTTATATGTAATTTAGAATACCTACAATGAATCATAGATATTCCAAAGTCAAATTTAGATGTCTAAAAATTGAATTATAGATATCTCAATTCAAATAAAGATATATGAATTTACACATATCCTTAATCTAATTTCAGATATGTAATTTGATTTGGGATATCAGTAATTGAATTTAACACATTTTCAATTGAATTTTAGATATCTCAAATTGATTCATGGATATGTTTAATTTGAGATATCTGTAATAATAGATCAGATTTCTATAATTAAATTTGAGATATTTCCAAATGAATTTATGAATATATTCTGTTGTAACATATACTAACATATTCATAATTCAATCTAAGATATATCCAGTTTAATTTCAAGTATCTGCAATTGAATTAAGAGATCCAAAATCCAATTTCAGATATTTTAAATTGAATTATAGATATCTTGAATTCAATCACATATATCTCGAATTCAATTAAAGATATCTGAAACTGCTGAATTGTTTAATAGAGTGCGTGTAAGATACAACACTCAACTTTCATTTATGTATTGCAATTCCAGATATCTCAAATTCTATTTCAGATATGTCAAATTGAATTATTGATATCTTGAATTAAATTTTAGATATCTCATATTAGATACTAGTCTCAAATTGAATTTGAGATATTTTGAATTCAATTCGATAACTCAAATTGCATTATAAATATCTCGAATTCAACTTAAAATATCTTAAATTCAATTACAGATATCTTAAATGTAGTTAAAATATAGATATATCGAATTGAATAATAGATATCTGAAATTGAATTCGAGATATATCTAATTAAATTATGGATATGTCACATTACTTAAAGTAGAAGGAAAAAGATAAGATAAATTATTTTTTTGTAACACGTATACCGAAAGTATCCTATTACTGATATGACTTCTGCTTCGAAAGTTCTCAATTCCAAACCATGGTAACAATTTTCATTAATTCTCTGTTGACTGGGAATTAATGGATATTAATGTCTGCTGGGTAAAAATAAAATTGTAGATCATGGATCATGG
The DNA here is from genome assembly GCA_963989225.1 of Dromius quadrimaculatus. Classification (NCBI taxonomy): domain Eukaryota; kingdom Metazoa; phylum Arthropoda; class Insecta; order Coleoptera; family Carabidae; genus Dromius; species Dromius quadrimaculatus. The sequence continues at coordinate 39,505,551 of OZ022331.1, read as the reverse complement.
ATGCCGTTGGATTTTTTTATTTCAATGATATATGTCAAATTGATATTTGAAAAAAAATTTTATCATAGAATGTGTTCGTTTTAGTATGTGCATTTGTTGTGAAAGGGATAGCACAGAAAATGTGAAAAATATCAATCAATAAAATAAATCATGTAAGTTATATTTCATCGTATTAGTTTACTGTGATGTGATTGCATTTGCAAAAATCTGTTTGTCAAATCGATAAGATAGTTTCCAAATTAATTTAAAAAGCTTAGTAATAGGGGTACTTCGGTACACTTGTTACAAAAAGTATCGTATGCAACACGGACACTGAACGACTGTCATTATTGTCACGGACAAATTTGGCTGCACGGAGCTACGCCTTGGGCTTTGCCCTCGCCTCTGCCTCGGGCTTTGCCCTTGTCTTCACCGAATGAAGCCAAATTTATTCTGAACAAAAATGACAGTCGTCCTTGTAGCATAATATACTATTAATATAACTTATGGAAAAATTAAATATCATAATTGAAAACCCATTATCACCATTGTAATCTTGAAATTTATAAAAGGTACGATTTCAAATAAATGAAAACTGCTGTGCATATTTAAAATCGGTTCCATAGCCTCAAGCTAAATTTAAATAACATTGATGAAAATATTTTCTGCTATAGAACATTAATATAATCAATAAATAATATTTGATCTCAAACAACAAATTCACATAAATCTATGTATTCAATTTTCGATTTTGAATAAATAAATAAATGAATTACCAATTCATAGAATATGAATGCGATAATTAATTATTATTTCATTATTAATTTCAGCAAACAGTCATTTGAATGAATTGATTTGTCACCGCTGAATCTACATAAATTACCATTCCAATTGACATAATATGCCACAAATAACTTATGCTCGTCAATTGAAATATTATAGACAATTTATTTCAATTGATATTGAAACAAATACTTTTCAATATGATGGAGCAAGATATCTTTTATTAAAATAAATAAATACAACAAATAAATTCAAATTAAAAAAAAAAAGCTGTAAGCTATTATCAATATATTATTCTGTTATTATAAAATTCAATCTGTTATATACTGTTAAAACTATGAAATTTATACTAAAAATTAAATTAAAAATAGTTTTTTTACCTGGTTCCTAGCCAGTTGAAACCACGTCTGAAGAATAATTGGTAAACGAATATTATGAAACCGTTTAGTTGTTTTAACACTAATAAATAAATCTTCTAAAGTTGTTAAGGGCGGTTTTCGCGTAGCAGTCACCATAGGGCTAATATCACTTGTAACACTATTCACTACATAACCAGGTACACGTTTTGTACGCGAATCACGACCACGCGACCTTACGTCCATCAAGTCGTAGAACTTTGTCTCAGAGGGAATCTGAAATGAAAAAATCTTAAATTAATTGAAGAAATAGTCATTATTAATCAAATTTATAAGAAATTAAGATATACGTCCGAAAAAAATTAACGGCGTTAGAAGTTCAACTTCTTATGGAGTACATCTGCATCTGAGTGATCACCTACACATTGTTATTGATTTATATTACAAATTATTTCTGTTATATAGTTTTAAGCGGTTTTAAGTTAATTTTTTTTTTACTTCAATGTATTTTTTTTTTCGTTGATAGTTTTTGCACTCTATATAAAGTTTCACTTCTAACGACGTTAGTTTTTGACCTTTTGTTTGTAGCTTCAATGGTCGTTACCACGAGCTGTGGTTCTTACTGTTCTAAGAACGTTGATTTAAGATGTATTTTAAGGCAATCCAAATCCCGTTAAAAAAAATCTTCTGCAAGTTATAGAGATTACAAATGTCTACAATATTAATATTCGTTTAAAATATTTTCATTCAAATGATTCGGCATATTTTTATTATCTTAAAACACTCCCTAAAACAGCACTAAAAACAGCGCTCGTGGTATATCAGCAAATATTATTGAATGCTACAAAATTTTCATTCTCTACGACATTTTTGTTACAAACATTCCCCACAGAATTTTCAGATGAATCTTAACACGATTTCTTATAATTAGGCTTTGTTCTCTATCAGGCGGACCAGAATCAAAAGTTCATATCAGTTAGATTTGTGATACATTTAATAAGATGAACAAATCAATAGGGAGATGTGATACATAAAATAAAATCAAAAAAAATCTCCTACACACTAAGGCCCAGTATTTCACGTCAAAAAAGTTAGCACCCCCAATTTGCGCAAAATAAAAAAAAAGTTCAGCCTTTAACTTAGGATTAATTAAGGACTAATTTGTATTCAAAAAATTAGAATTTGTACCCACGCACTTTGGCCATAAAATCAATTTGAAAAGTGGGGGTGCCAACTTGAGCAAAAGCTGGCACCCCCACATTGGCCAATCGAAAAAAAAGTCAGCTCACTAGAAAGAACTAATTTAGGACCAATTTATACCCAATAGGATTTTAAAAAAAAAATTGTTTTTATAACAAATTGATTTTTTTGCAATTGCGCTACGTGAAATTCGGAACAAGATTTAAAAAACGATTTCAGGACAGGAAAAAGTTTGTAAATCTCAATCTCAAAGTCAAGACTAATTAGAAATGACAAAATTCTTGCTATAAAAAAATTATTTATGTTGAAAAACAATTATTTTGAAATTGCGCTGCGCGGAATTTTTGCCATTATAACCAAATAATTTGAGAGAACGGAAAACTTAAAAAACTTGATTCGGAATTAAGGACTAATTTGTATCCACATAGATTTTGTTATTAACAAATCATTTTTGCTGGAAATCAATTATTTTCGAATTGTGCTGCGCAAACTTAAAAGTAAATTTAGGCAAACTATTTGAGAAGAAAGGAGACTTGAGAAAACTCAAATTTGAATTAAGGATTAATTTGTACCCACAAAGATTTTGTTATAAACAAATTATTTTTGCTAGAAATCAATTTTTTTCGAATTACGCTGCGCAAAGTTTAAAGCAATTTTAGGCAAACTATTTGAGGAGAAATTAGATTTGAAAAAACTCAAATTTGAGTTTAGGACTAATTTGTACCCACAAAGATTTTGTTATAAATAAATTATTTTTGCTGGAAATCAATTATTTTCGAATTGCGCTGCGCAAAGTTGAAAGCTATTTTAGGCAAACTATTTGAGAAGAAATTACACTTTAGAAAACTCAAATTTGAATTTAGGACTAATTTGTACCCACAAAGATTTTCTTATAAACAAATTATTTTTTCTGGAAATAAATTATTTTCGAATTGCGCTGCGCAAAGTTCAAAGCAATTTTAGGCAAACTATTTGAGAAGAAATTAGACTTGAGAAAACTCAAATTTGAATTTAGGACTAATTTGTACCTACAAAGATTTTGTTATAAATAAATTATTTTTGCTGGAAATCAATTATTTTCAAATTCTTCTATGAAAAATCAGAATAAGAAATAGTCGTATGCCATCTGCGCCAGTGGAAAGCTCTTAATCCGGTCATAAATTTAATCTCACCCAAAAATATGGACATTTGCACCACATAAGTAACCCTACGCTTGACCATCATTCTTATACCTCTGAGGTTAATACGACAGGTTCTAGGAATGTGTATTGAATTTCAATAATATTTAGATTTATTTTTAATTTATTTAATGAAAACAAATTATAACACATCATATGTTTACTTATATGTTACAGGAATTTTTGCAATAGATTCCGAAAAACAGAGCAAGGTATCTATGTATGTACATACATTAAAATATATGTAACAAATTTGGATTTGGAAAAAAATGATGGATCATAGTATGTTCCACAAAAAAAAATAATCATATCACAGTTAAAAATATTTAAGTACAACAATGTGATGACAGACATGAGGTACTTCATTCATGGAACATAAAGAAAGAATACAACTCAACAGAAAACAAAACTAAAATAAAACATCGAGGTTCACATTTACACAAAGTCATTGCATAACAGCTTACCAATAAATTGAAAATAAATCACAATAAATAACATATTGATGAGAAAATTCATAATGATACTCATGAGTCAGGTAGAATTGCTACGTTCCCTAAAATTACAGGACCTTCACAAAACATAATGGCTTCAAGTAGCGGGCGTAAACGAACTCGGCACCAAGAACATGAACTCGGCACCAATGCTAATCCGATAAGCACGTGGCGCACACGAACTCGGCACTGTCAATTTTTAAATAAAGCCACGATGTACCTGCATAAGTCTCTATATTTTATTTTGAAATTAATTTGTATTAAAAATAATACTGCAAATAATATTTAAAGAAACTTCAAAAAAAAAATTGTTAAAAAAAATACTTATTCATACATATGTCCGTACATTCCTACATTATTACAAAAACATACAAATATGTATAGAACACACTAAAACATTTAATTTTTTTGGTATTTTTGGCATTGGAATTTCTTGCCTCAAATGGAAACAAATTATTTTATTTACTATATGCACGACTTTTGAGTTGTTTATGTCACACGTGTGATTAGATTCGTTTAAAAGTACGGCTTAGTTTGAGTCTGGTTTATTATTAATATAAAATCTCACTCAGGCAGAACGATTGAGTCACAAATCCTAACCAATAGCGTAGTGCCGAGTTCGAGTAGGGGATTACAGATCCAGGTAGTTTGGTGCCGAGATCGAGGCCGCCCCAAGTAGCACGCCTTAGTCATTATAAACAAAAATAAGTAGAAAAACTATAAAAGTAAAATGATATGAAAAATATGTACAGGCAATTTAGATTTTTTGTATTGAAATTAATAAATTTTTATATCATTCTACTTTTACCGCTTTTCCACTTATTTTGATTTGTAATGACATCAGCGGGCTGCTTCACGCCGTTTCATTTTATGAAGGTCCTGTAATTTTATTCTTCTCGCCGCAGTATTTATATTTATTTTGAAATTTCGTGAGCTTTTTTCCTCGAGTTTTAAATTTCAATTTTATAAAATTTATTAGCTTACAAGATTATTACTGATTTTATAATACTATAATATAATTAATAAATAGTATCATAAAATCAATGAGATTATTAAAACGCCAGGCGCGATTCAAAAATCCATCCGGTCGATTCCGAATATCCTGAAAAAAAGAATAGTATCCGGAGAAAAGATGGTAACTCTAGCTATCTGAGTTATAGCTTGTTATAAACTTGACATAGCTACTTATTAAAATATTACAGCGGTGAGAATGCCCATTTTCATACAAAAGTATGGCATAAAAATTAGCATGACATTTGAAATAATGATGACACATAAAATATCCATACGCATACAGTTATAGATAAAAATATTAAATTTAATCTATAACATAATTACAATTTTAAAAAACTCAAACTGATAAAAAAACTGGTAAAAATGTAGAACAGTATAATTGTTACCAACATGTTAAGTATTTCAGTGATAAACAAATTCGCCACTACTATCAACAGAGTTCCAAAAACACAGTTTACTTTTACCACCAAAATAATGTTTATCTCTATTATCACCAATAACTATCAACCATATGAAAATATAGATATGCTTTAATGTTTTTCACTCAAATATTCCGTTTGTTTAATTCATAAAATCTTTTTCACATGCAAAACAAAATTTGAGGTAACAGTGAGGCTAATAAATTCTCTACAAATTTGTACCACGCTCCGAATAAAACGAAACTTCATAACTTATCCTTTAAAAGATTCGAAACATTCAAGATATGTGTCCATCTGCCAGAAAATAATCCCAAATATCTTTAAAAACATTTATTTACCTGTGCCGCCTGCGTTAACCCATGTGACAAACTCTGATAGACCAGCAAACTAAAATACAATAACACTGTCACTAACATCACAGTTTGAAGGGTTTTTTTAAACTTCGCCTTCATTTTTTCACACCGCGTTTCGTCCATTACTATTCTCCACACATTTTCCAACACTTTGCTATATTTTTCACACCCCGATATAGCGAAAAATTGTCATTTATAACGATGAAACTAAAAAACTACGCGACGATAATTCCACTGGTCAACTATATGACTTAACTTCGTGAGTGTACGAAGTATACTGAACTGTTAGGACTGAACCGTGGAAGTGAATGCTGAGTGACTTAAATTAAGTATGATATGGGATTTTGAAATTTATGCTAGAGGTGGTAAGGGCTGTATTTGAAATATATGTTGTTGTAATCAGAACCATGTGGCTATGCTTTTGGAGGGGATAAGAAGATCAACAGGTAGTTTGATTGATAATTTGGCGGTTTTTCATTCTTTGTGAAGTGATAAATAAAAGAATGGGGCCAAATGAGCTATTAGAAAAAATATTTTTGATGAAACTTCAATATTCAAACGACTCCATTCAAATTAATTACATCCTTAATATTTTGTTTCAAATTTTTTTTGTTCAAAATTATGATTGAAATACAGAAAAATTCCAGCGATACGAAAATTAAGTTCCTATCATCAAATTTAATTTTTTACTGATGAACATACGAGCTCTGTCTCGAAGTTATCTGACTTGAAACTGTAGCATGAAAGGTGGCCAGACGTCCCACGGCGTTTTAAAAAAGTCCCGATTTATGGAAAGCTGAGAACGACGGGAGAATGGGAAGGGAATATACGGTTTTCGGCGGCCATGTGGCTAACCTAGGTTTGCCAACCGTATCATTTTCGCCTGGAAACTCCAGTCTTGGCGACATTTATCCAGTCTCCAGATTTACTATTAATTTCATCAGAAATATCAATGTTCTACTTATTATTCTTAAATATCAAAACTTAGAATCAAGTTACGCATCAGAATTAAAATTAATTTCGACACAGCTTTTTATTCTTATCTGTGTCGAGATGACCAAAAAAAATTATTGTAAGCAGTAAAACCAGAGAAAACTATAATTTCAAGAAATGAGAAGCATTATAATTATTATAAAATAATGTTGACTGAATGTGGTATTATGCATGTATATAAATAGTTTGGTATCCATTTTTTTTTTGGGCGAGTACTTGCCAAAAATGCTGGCAACCCTAAGCTAACTGCTAGCGTTACCTAGTCTATAAAGCCCATATGACACGCTCAAGTTTTTCGTTCATTTTTCAGTTCAATATTTTGTTTGTGAAAAAATTAACTGTTGCAAACAGGTTAAAATGTTCAATGATTTACTCAATTTTTCGTTCAATGAAATAATAGAACTCGCCCTATTTTGTTCAATGTTTTCGTCAATTAATTGCGCAGATATATCGCATTGCGCTGCTAATGGTAGGCAGAAATGAAAAATACATTCGTATCATTTAAAAGAAAATGAAACAAAATCAGTACAAAAAAAAAAGAAATAAATGGAACAGAAACTGGAACAACGTACAAAAGCGAACGATGGTATTTTAACAATGTTGAATGAAGAGTTGTTAATGTAAATTCGTTCAAAAATTATCTAAGATTGCTGAATGAATGTTTCCAGAATGTTTCGTGAATTTTTCATAATTAAATTGGTAGCTGCAACTGCAAGAAGTAGAACCAGGATATCAATTTCCTCCCCATAATCCATTTTTGACATTAAATGTCTGACAGCTACAGCTTGTCGGTATGATTCTCAGAAAATAAAAATAAAGTACGCATGCGCATGCAACAAAAAATTGAGATACGTTGCACACAGGATTTCTTACTTTCAATGATTTAGTTCATAAAAGAATACAGAAAAATTGATTACAATACATCGACATAGAAATTGTACGAAAAAATTGAGCGTGTCATACGGCCTTAAGACAAGTGTTGAGATATTTTATGTGTGACATATCATTTAACAAATTCTTATGAAAATTCTCATTTTTAAACAACGACAGCAGAAATATACTAAAAACTAGAATAATTCTATACCACTATACAGTTAATTATATTTGTAAGTTGTATTAATATTGAAATTCAAAAAAATATATTACAATACTATTTAGGCGTTCTATGAATTTTTTTAATCAAGAACATTCCCTTCCGGTCAATGGTGTCCCGCTTTACCAATGTTAAAATCGGCGATTCCCAACTCGGCACACTTGCAGGTAGTCTCTGTTTTTGAATAAAATAAAATCAATTTTATAGTTTCTTTTTATAATCATACAAAATTTGACACACAATAATACAAAATCAAAAAATAAGTAGGTTGCATCATACAATAAAAATAATAATTTCAGCGTGATCGTGGATTAACCTTTTTGTCGTTATTACTCGATCTCTGGACTCGCTCATAATATGGAAAAATGCTTTGCACTTTCGATTAACACACCGTTACTTCACTTCACCAGATGAAAATTTTCGATTTGATTTACTGAATTTATGTTGCTCTACAATCAGTAGTGTTTTACCAAGTTGGCTAGTTATCTCGCAAATTGATTTCTTTGATGTTGTTGATTGAACTGTTAGATTGATAATAGATAGCTACTAAACAAAACATTTTAATTTGTATTTTCTTAGATGTTGAGCCGATAATAGGGATGTGTTTTTCTGCAAACACTTGTTTAAGATGTGCCGAGTTGGTCATAAGGATTATCACCAACCCTTGACTGAAGTCCCATCGGGAGATTAAATGTGCCGAGTTGGGGTATGCCTGTTAAAATCTGGCCACGGCAATCCGCCTAATAGTCCTGGAATAGCAAGCAGCTCATTTCTCCTAAAATAGTAATCACAGCATAATTAGTTAAACTAGTTTCAGCTCTCCATCTTTCAACCCTAAATAATGCAACGAAAATCTGTCACAATTTCGAAGCTCTTATCCCCTGAAATAATAATTGCAGAATAATGCATCCGATGCTAATTGAAGGCTCATGCATTGCCCTTTATCATAAAACCAGAATTAATCTTTCATCTTTCAACCCTAGCGGGTAGGGGGTTAATGGTGCAACAAAAACCTATATCATACCTACTTGGAGCTCATATCTCCTAAACTAATGATCGAGAATAATAAACTAAAAGCTGATAGTTAGCAAATTTAGTACCATCTATTAGAAAATTAGTTTTGACTCTCTATTTTTCAACTCTAGTTGTTGCAATGAAAATCTGTCACATTTGGACAGCTCATATCTTCCAAATTAATAATCGTAGAATGATAAAGATCAAATGCTGGTAGACAGCTTATTCGATATTACTTATGACGAAACCAGTTTTTGCCCTTAATGTCTCAACCTTTAAATTCAGCAGCACAAAAACCAAAACCAATATCTTTTTCATCGGTTTACTCCTTTGTATTCAAATAAATCAATATACACATTGTAATACGATGTATTTACTGTCGCATGAAAGTAAAAAATATGATTGTAATTCATAACTAAAGCAATTATTACTAAAAAAAATATTTAACATTTAATTATTATAGGCTATGTGCGAGGGGGCGGAGTTTGAACAAATATCGATGCGAGCGCTCATGGTGAGCACCATTGTTAGCATCGAACTCCATTTTTCAGAATACATCATTGAGTATTGTAGTTTAAAAGTGAAAAAATTGCTTATAAAACATAGGAAAACGCTTGTTCTGTTTCAGGCTGTTGTGTTAAGGATGATTCAAGTGAAATATGATTTCATAGATTTCAGGTACGCAGTTATAACATAAGAAAACGAGTGAAGTGGATCGAAGCGGTAAATAGAATATTATCTGTCTTCCATTATTAATCTATATATTATTATTATTATTATCATTTTAAATCGGTTAGTACCCTTTCGGGTGTCGCGATTAGTTCATAACTTTATTTAATATTGTTGATCAGTTCTTTCCAGTCTTTTCTGTTCCTTGCTTTTGTTCTTGCTTCTTGCGTACTGATGTTATTTTTGTTTAATATCTCTTCTATGCTGTCTTCCCATGTCTTCATTGGCCTGCCTCTTTTTTTCTTCTTAATTATTCTTGCGTTCCATACTTGTTTAGTCTGTCTTTCTTCAGGCATTCTTACTAGGTGTCCGTACCATGCAAGCTGCTTCTTTTCTATAGTTGTCTGGATACTTTCAATTTGTAGACTGTTTCTTATTGTTTCGTTTCTTATCCTATCTCTTCTTGTAACCCCTTCCACTCTTCTAAGAAATCTCATTTCTGTTGCCTGTATTTTGCTTTTATTCCTCTTATTCATTACCCATGATTCACTACCGTATATTAATGTAGGTCTGTAGATTGTTTTGTATAAAGTCATTTTTGTATTCTTCGAAATTTGTTTATTGTTGAGTATTACTTTGTTTATTGCATGATAACTTCTATTCGTGGCTTGTATTCTCTTGTTTATTTCATGTTCCATGCTTCCTTTATTATTTAGGGTTGCTCCGAGGTACGAGTACGTTTCCACTTGTTCTATTGTTTTTCCGTTTATTACAATGTTAGTAGCTATGTCTTCCTTAGATATGACCATTGTTTTTGTTTTTTCTACGTTTATTGTCATCTTATGTTTCTTTAATTCATCATCCCATACGTTTAGGTTGTTTTGCATATCTTCTTCGCTTTTCGCTATTATTGCTAAATCGTCTGCAAATGCGCACTCTGATATCGTTGTTCTCCTTAAGTTATAGTATCCTATTTCTAGTTTTTTAGTTTTATTTTTTATATTTTTCAATATATCATCCAAAAATATTATGAATAGCAATGGGCTAAGGGCTCCTCCTTGTCTTAAGCCTTGTGTGGTGGTGAATTCTTCTGAAATGTGATCTCCAGTTCTTATGTAATTTGATGTATATCTGTAAATACTTTTAATTCCTTCTACAAGTTGTTCGCTGATTTTATTTCTCTGCAGTATATTCCACAACTGATTTCTTGTTACCCTATCGAATGCCTTTTCCAAATCCACGAACGTGATGAAAAGTTTGCTGTCTTGCCTTTTCGTTTTCTCAATTAGTTTTCTAATGGTGAATATATGATCCTGAGTTGAGTGTCCTCTTCGAAAACCACTTTGAGCATTCTCCATTGTTCTTTCCACTTCCTTTCTAAGTCTGCTTTCCAATATCATCTCGTAAATTTTGGCCCCTGTGCATAAAAGTGATATTCCTCTGTAGTTGTTACAGTTTCTATTATCACCTTTTTTGTGTACAGGGAATATCACTGCCCTTTCCCAATCTCGAGGTATTTTTCTCATTTTCCATATACTGTTCAGCATTTCATGTAATATTTGTTCTCCAGCCTCACCCATATACTTCAGTTGTTCCGGTTTTATCATGTCGTGCCCTGGAGCTTTTCCATTTTTAAGTTTTTTAAGTGCTATTTTTATTTCTTCCTCTGTTATATCCTCCGATTCTTCTATGACTTTATTATTCTTTGATTGTTGGTTCTCTTCTTCCTTGTTTTTATCTGTATTCTGGTTTCCTTCTAATAATTTTTCGAAATGTTCTTTCCATCTTCTCATTATCTCATTATCATCTTTTATTGTTTTTCCTTGACCATCGTATAATTGTTTTAAGAGCACTTGCTTTTCCTTTCTACTATTTTTGAGTGTTCTGTAGAACAGTTTTTGGTTTTCCCTGAAGTTTTCCTCTAGCTTATTCCCAAATTCTTCCCATGTTTTAGACTTCGATCTTCTTATAGTTTCTTTCGCTTTTTTCCTTTGGATTCTATAGTCTTCATGGTCTTGTAAATTTTTCGTATTTAAATATTTCTTCCATTTCTGCTTTTTCTTTTTTACTTCTTCTTTTACTTCGTCATTCCACCAGTGGGTTTGCTTGCTGTTTCGTGAGAGCCTTGTTGTTCCACATGTACGTTTTGTTGCCTCTGTTATTATGTATTTGAACGTATTCCACATTTCTTCTACGTTATTCATGTTTGGTTTTGTCGTGCTATGTATTAATTCTCTTATAGTATCTTGATATACTTCTCTTGTTTTATTATCATTTAGCTTATCAATCCTGAATTTCACCACTTCTCGTCTATTTCTGGTTATATTTTCCTTGTGTTTTGCTTCTTCTTTTATCTTTATTTTTGCAACTGTTAGGAAATGATCACTTCCAATTTCGCTACCTCTTTTTACTCGTACGTCGTTTACATTTTTACTCTGCCTTTTGCTAGTTAGAACATAATCAATCAAGGATTTTTCGTTTCTACTTTTCACTTCGCGGGTGTATTTGTGAATATCTTTATGTGCAAAGAACGTGTTTAGTATTTTTAGTTCGTTTATAATACAAAAATCTATGAGTCTGTTTCCATTGTTGTTCTTCATTGGTTCTCCATGCACCCCCATGACTTCTTCTAATCCTTTATTTTTATTACCTACTCTTGCATTAAAATCCCCCAATATATATGTAGGCTCTTCCAGTTTCTCGTACTCTATTTGTATTGTTTCCCAGAACTCGTCTTTCATTTCTTTATTTTCGTCTTCACTTGGTCCATATATTATCATTATGTTCGCTGTCAGTCTTGTATTATCTTCTAGTTTAATTATGAGCATTCTCTCATTGATACATTTCCATTCTTTTAATGACTGCTCTATTTTATTACTTATTATGCATCCCACACCTGCTCTAGCTCTCTCATTATTTTCAACCCCGCTGTATATAAATATGTGGCTATTGTCTAATTTTACCACTCCTTGTCCTTTCTTTTTTGTTTCAGTTATGGCTAGTACATCCAATTTTGCTTTTTCAAATTCTTCTATGAGTTCACTTTCTTTATACTTTATACTTTGCGTATTCCATGTTCCTATATGCGTAATCCTTTTCTTTTGCCTGTTCGTTTTAGTTTCCTTAGTCCCGGTTATATTGTCTGTTAATAGTTTTTTGAAGCCTTTTGGTTTTCCTTATTTTCTTGTAATGTCACTCCATTCTCCTGGTCATCCCAAACATAGACTGCTTCGCCAATTTTAATTTTTTGGTAACCAATTTTAACCGTTTTTCCCCTAGCTATTTCTTCTTTTGCAATGCTCCTGATTTCTCTCTGGATTTTCCTCTCTTCCCAGGTTAGATCATTGTCAATATATATTTTTGTACCTTTTAATTTACCTTTGGCTTCCATTATTTTTTGTTTCTCCTCCCAGCTTGGCAATCCTGCTCTTATGAACTCATTATTTTTGCCTTTGTTCATTATTACCATGTAATTGACCTCTGCTGCAACTTTCAATTTCTCTCCAAGCCATTTTTCAATTCCTTCTGTATTATGAGTGTTCCCCAAGCCTTTTATTATTATGTTGTTCTTTTTCTTCTTTCTTTCATCTCTCTCTGCTTTTCTTTCTAGATTTCCTATTCTGTCTATTAGAGATTTCTTTTCTCTTTTCCATTCTTCTTCTTTCTTCTCCATTTCGGCTTTCAAGTCTCTTATCTCTTGTTTAATTTCTTTCATGTTTGTATCCATTTTATCCATAATCGATTGCATCATTTGCTTTAGGTCTTCCATCTTTTTTATTTCAGTACTATCTTCTATTAATTCTTTATTAATAATACTTTGTTCCTTACTTGATTCTTCTCTATTTCTTTGTAATTCAATTGTGAAATAAGAAAAATTCATCATCGATTTGGGATTCATGAATTTAGCTCTATCTCTAATTTGTAAGGTGTTTCAGTGATAGAAGTTTGTCGGATGCACTTGTCAATAATTTTGTTGTTAATATTGTCAACAACATATTCTTCAACATGTTTAATATGGCAAAACTAATTCACGCTTTTCTTCAATGCTTCCTCGGTAAAAGGAATACAGTATTTGATACATACAAACCCGATCCGCAAGATCATCGGCGTCATAATTTGAGGTTATCCTGTCAATTTGGACGAATTAAGACGTTTTCTCTAATAGGTACGTTATAATTGAATAAAAAAATACGCAAACTAAATAATTTCAGCGTACCTTTTATGCTATGCAAGTTATATTATACGCACACAGCTGAATTAAATAATATTAGTACATTTAAAAGATTATAGGTATAAAACAATGATAAAATGGGAGTTCAATCGTTCTCCATTGTCCGCTAGAGGCGCTAGTAGACTTCATGCACGTAGCCTATACTATAGGCCTGTTGCGTATCTTCAAATTTCGATGAAAGCGCCGCATGTTATTCAAAAATTGCAACTCCGAGGTGTTGTATGTCAATGTTTTGAAATATGTCAATGTGCTTTAAATTCAAAATAAAACCCATGACGTACCATCTCTATTCCTAATCATAATATTGTATTTAATTTAAGACTTTTTTTGTAGACAAAAATATTCTAAAATCCATCAACCATAGTCATTATTATTTTTTATTGTTTATGTGACTCATCTAAAGGTAATCAATTACAGTTAGATTTATAATATATTATATACTTACAGAATTTGAACGAAATCCTTGGGGGAAAGAGATTTTCTCATCTTGTTTATCTTTAAAACAACTCTTGATTTTTGAGAAGGAAAAATATTAATCAAAAATTAGATGCTTTCAGTAAAGGATTCCAAGAAGTGACTGTTCAGTCGATTAAGAAACTTATCTAAGTGATATTGAGTTTCTTTACAATTATAATATTAAAGATGGTTGATACTGAGAACTGAATGATATCTAATACATTTTTGTAGATTATTGCATGGAATTACACTCGTTTAACTGCTATTATCTACATTTCTCTTTGTTTCGCTCCATAATCTCTTCCCGGAGTCCTATAAAAATGTCGAGTTCGGGGCTGTTTGCTTTAGTATTAGTACATCCAACAACACAACAACTTCTTCGTGAATGATTTATACTCATGATTACCGAATAATATGACATACAAAAATGACGTTTGACAGTTTGACGACACACCTCACAGATGTAATATTTAACCGATAGAGCGGAGCCACTGAGGATACGCAATAGGCGTCGTTTAAAAGTTGTATAGTTGACACGTACTTGACAGTACTACATGTATAATTATCTTCGAACGAGACGCTACGTATAATTGCGATCGAAAGGTAAATTATAATTTATATCTTAAAATCTTACCTCACATTTGCTGACCAATCATTGAGAAAAACATCACAATAACATAAACCATTGAATACTAACTTTAACGTATCATCAAATATCGACAATTATTGTCAACTGACAAATCCATACAAACCTAAATCTTCAAGTCCACTAACACGAAATTGATGAAAATGACTTTACCGCAATTTGAAGCTAAATAAATGTACAGGCTGTAACAGAAATAAGTACATTAATTTTAACCAGTGGTAGAACTCGTCAAGCATAAAAATTTTTCTCAAAATTTTTTTTAGAACTTTTTTTTTTTTTAACATTTTTTATCCCCTATAATTTAACGAGTCGTTCAGGTGCATAATTATAGGATCCAGTAGCAATAGAACAATTGATTTTGAGATATGTGAGCCATCAATTCCCTCAAATAGATTCTGGAAAAAATCGATTATTAATTATTATCACAGAAGTTTAAACTTATTAAAATGTCTAGCTTTTCTGTCTGCGAATTTATTCGGGACTATTTCCGAATTGTAATTTTTCACTGAAAATTGAATAATTGTGATTATGCTCATGTATTTAATTTCAAAATTAGGTCAAAATATTGTGCACTTATATATTATTATGAGAATACTATGAGATATTTAAAAATAATCGTTTATCTGAAACGTAAAGCAGTAGATGAGATAAATGAAATACATTAATTAATAAATGAAGCATCTGAGTATTATTTTTCTCATATTATTACAAACTTTACACTCAGGTCGTTTCAATAAAGTATCTGCCGTGAATTGATCTGCTGAACAAATAAAATATTGTATCGTTTTTTTTAGAAAATATTCAAAATCAATTACCAAATTCAATTTGATATATTTATAGGTTATGTTTTCTGTTCTTCAAGAATAGAAGCTTCAAGAATTTCTGTAGCAATATTTTTAATTGAATTATTCATCAAATTAATTATTTTAGAATTGCATTCCATTTAATATTTCATCGTTTTCTTTAAATAAATCGTTGAATGATTTTCTTTTTATGTTTCAGAACCAACCATAATGGAGGGAGTTGAGCACAGCAACTACTTTTCAAGTTGCTCATAGACGGCAGCACAGTCTAGCACAGATTGAACCCCTATTCTAATTCATAGAGACGCAAGACGGTTTGGAGACAGGTCGCAATCTCTTTGTCGATGATGTGGGGAATTTAATATTTTGTGTTGATGCAGACGATATGATCTACAAACTTATGTTAGTAATGCGTAAGTGCCAAATTAAAATTCAATTCAATTTATACTATCACTAATTTAACATATAAAAACAGATAACCACTGAATTATATCTTCAATATGAAAATGTATCTGTTCTATGCATTATCATTTATTATACCATAAGTAGTTGAAGTATTATCGATTATTTTTGTGGTGCCATCACGAATGTTTATTGTGCTTGCGTTTGAATACCACGAGTGTGCAGCACGAGTGGTATTCACAAGCACAATAAACATGAGTGATTGCACCACAAAAATAGTCTATAATACTTTAACTACAAATGGTATATGGAGGACTATTCCAGGAGCCAAATCATTTTTTCAAATTAGTTTTCTATGAATCTAGTAACAACTCACGTAATTTTCATAGGAACGAGTAAACAAACTTCTGTCAAACTGAAAAATTAGAATTTCTTGCATTTTCTTTGACGAATAATAGAGAAATATATAGCGTCTTGATAGAGAATCTAGTTCAGAAAGGTTTGGTGATAGATCAGAAGATAAAATTGATGAAGATATTCAGAAAAATATTCCATTAAATACGAAGAAAGCACACATTGGAGGTATCCACATCTTTGAGTAAAATATTCACTCTGATCACTAGTGTAATACCCGATGGTATTTCTACACGTCCAAATATCCACTGATATGCACCGTTTCTATGGCGATTTAGCATTGTTAACCTTGTTATAAATACTACGAATGGAATAGTCATCATTATAGTCCAATCAAAATAGACATTCACCCTTGCATAAATTCCCAAGAAGCTGAAAGTTGGCAAGAACGTCACGGATAATATTTCAATGAAGTTGTGAAAAGTCCCTAACGATCCCGCGTGTGCAAAAAATTTAATGCGAGGTCAAAGTTCGCAAAAATGGATTTTTTGAATTTTTCAGTTTTATGATATAAATAGCTCAAACACAAATTGTAGATCTTTCAATTCTCTACAAAAATTATCCTCACTTCTTTTTCTCTAAGATCCATCATTTCTGGGAAAAGCCATTCTTAAGTTATATTCTCCATAATATGCACACGTTTCCACGCTACCTATGAGTAAGTGTACTTGGCGAGTTTTTTTCACTGTGGTTTTCCCGGAAGGCCTACTTACGGTCTTCTTATTAAAGTTTAATATAAAATTAGGTCTTCTTATTCAACTTCTTCTTCATCTTCATCCTCCTGAGTTGACGTAAATTGTTCAAATAGCGATATAACAGTTGTTTTATCGTTGATGTAAGGATTATCACTGTTCAAGATTCAGTATTTGAACGCGACTGGCTTTGACAGCTGGTGCATGCTGGTGAAAAAAGTCAGCTTACTCTTTTGTAGCCGCATTTCAAATTACACCCGTTTCTGCAATTATAAAAAATAGTATTAAGGAGCTTTTCTGGTGCAGGTGGAAATAGAGTGTGGATTAATTACAATATATTATTAATTAGACTCTGGGATATAAGTCTTGACTATTTTGGGCTTGGTTATACTGTACCGATGAGTACTAATAAGGACGAAACATATGTCTACAGTTGTATCCCCGATCTAAGATGATGGTGGCTTCAGTCCCGACTCTTAGGTTTGAAGTTTCTATGGCTTTGACAGCTGGTGCATGCTGGTGAAAAAAGTCAGCTTACTTTTTTGTAGCCGCATTTCAAATTACACCCCTTTCTGCAATTATAAAAAATAGTATTAAGGAGCTTTTCTGGTGCAGGTGGAAATAGAGTGTGGATTAATTACAATATATTATTAATTAGACTCTGGGATATAAGTCTTGACTATTTTGGGCTTGGTTATACTGTACCGATGAGTACTAATAAGGACGAAACATATATCTACAGTTGTATCCCCGATCTAAGATGATGGTGGCTTCAGTCCCGACTCTTAGGTTTGAAGTTTCTATGGAAAACAATTCTTTTTTAGAATTATCCATTTTTTGAATGTTCCATAGCACTTCACATATTTAACCTTTTTTTTTCTGCGTGAAATTTTATTTATATGATTTCTTCTTTATATTATTAATTAGCTTCCAACCCCATTCTTCTGGGTCCAGTTGATTTCCAAGCCACATCTGAATTTGCTAATATACTTGATAAAAAAGTTGATGAGTAGAAGCCGAGGTTGGAGGAAGACAAGCTAATTGAACATGTTTTTTATTACGTGTATGTTTTGCAAAATATACGTAACGTAATTCATCTATGCAAGTAATTTAAAGTAAGTAATAGACGGACACTGCTACGTTAACAATTAAACAGCAGGCAGATGCTGCTTAAGGCCACATGGTCACATAAAATGAGCGGCTGGGTTTCTTTTCATTTCATATTCTTAGAATTATCATTCAATATTAATGTACGAGTACTAGTTACGCGGACCAACAGTTTGACCTATATTATACGTCCATAATGTAAATAGGCAGCGTAGTCATGCATATTATTAGGAATATAACTCTAGAATGGCTTTTTCTCACAAATAGTAAGTCTTAGAAAAAAAGGGGTAGAGACAATTTTTGTACAAAATTGAATGATCTACAATTCTTATCCCAACTACTTTTATCCTAAAACCAATCGTTTCACTTGAAAAACCAGAAAACTAATTTTGTGAACTTTGGCCTCGTATAAATTTTTTTGCACGTATGAGATCGATGGGGACTTTTCACAACTTCATTATAATTGTATTTCTAACGTTCATGTCGATTTTCAGCTTCTTGGGAATTTATGCAAGGGTACCCCTATTTTTAAGACTTACTTGACTGGACTATTATATGTTTAACAGTGAATATTCATTGTCACGATACTTACTTTTAATGAATAGTCACTTTAAATGTAATGCAAAAGCTTCAAATGAAATCAAATAACGCTCCACGATTATTTTCATTTGACCACTACCACTCAACAGTCAACAAAAAATCTGTCAAAAAGAAATTGCATCACCTTAAAGAGATTGTCTCTTCCGTTTAGAAGACTATCTGCAACGATGACGACATAAAATCGTTTCTGCAGTTGTCCGCTAGGTGGTTCATGTGTCGAGTGTCTTTACAATGATGTCAAAAGACTGTCTTCATGAATTAGAATAGATCTCTTAATTACTGTATTCAGACTATTCAAATCAGCTGATTCAAGTGCAATGAGCTTGTGCAGACAATATGATGTTTAAGAAATGTTCTATCTGAAAATATACGTGAAATCCCTTAATAGAAATCAAATTTCTTAACAATGACATATAAATACGACTAATAGACTAAATTATTGATTGCAGAGACAAAAGTCTTCCTTTAAACATTTATTCTTTAGTTTCAAATGAATTATTGACAAGACTACAATGGTTTCAAGTTGCAAAATACTCATTTCAATCGACAGCTGTCATTCTTGCAACAAATGAGAAACATTCAGTTCGAACCATAGGCGTACTATGAAATTTTTGACAAAACTTTGATGAATCTTTACTTGAAATCCAGAGGGAAAGTTATTAAGAAATTTTTTTATGCTTGACGAGCTCTATTACAGGTTAAAATTAATGTACTTATTTCAGTTACACCCTGTATTTCAATATTTAAACCATAAATGATTCTGATAATTCATTTTCTCTCAAATATTGACTACAAAATATTGATTAGTACAAAAAATATATGTATACGTCATATTTGTAATTACATAACAAATAAAATATTTTACATCCATTATTTCACTCATGTCAATTATTTTGCATAGTTACAGTGACAATTATAGTGACAAATATATTCACAACACCATTTTATCGCGGTAAATTGCCTTTGCCATGGAGAAACAACAGTGGCGCCGCTAGACTTTGTGGATTACAGGAGCTGTATACTATGATGGAGAAAAAATTTCCTGTTCAAGATCAAATATCATTACATTAGAGTTACATGTTATCTGTTCTAACTTATTGTCATTTAAAGAGCGTCCCCGGAATGACGTTCACGAGATAACTATTCAATTATAAAGTGATATCTGTTCTAACTTATAATCATTTAAAAAGCGTTCCCGAAATGACGTTCACAAGATAACTACTCAATTATAAAGTGATATCTGTTCTAAGTTATGATCATTCGAAGTGCGTTTTAACGAGGTCTGCGACAAATGTAATAGCAGCAAAAAAAATTCCAAAATGAAAATTAGCTATAACTTAAAAATTCTAATTGATATATTCATTTTAATTATATAATGTATATGAAATGCAATTTTAAATATTTCATCCATAATTTCTGAACATTTTAAAGTGGTTTGAGACAATTTCACAGTGGCTCGAGCCACTGTAAAAACAGCCTGTCGCCGCCACTGAGAAACAATACACAGTTTTAATATAAATAAACAATCAGTTTTTGAAAATGTCAAGATTTAATCGTTTTGAAAATGCATTTTTCGCGGAAATTTGTAATAAAATCGGAAACAAGAAGTCTGAAAATACAAAAAAAAAATGGCAAAAAAGTATATGAAGACAATTTAGTGAATTTTTCAAAAAGAAAGGATAGTAGTGGCAGTCAATATCATTTAATAGGTAGTTATAATAGCAATTTCATTTGAGAAATATTCTCCACAAATATCACTCACTTTAATTTAAACATAAAATTTTCTTTCAAACATTGTTTACATTTAAGCAACATCCTTCGAGTCGTCTGCTCAGATAAAGTCCCTCAAGCTACGCTCTCGTGATTTAATCGGAAAGATGACTCTCACGATGTTGCTTGGTAAACAATGTTGCAAGAAAAACTTATTAATAAAATTACAGTTCCTTGTGATTATATATACAAAATGATTTCTTGGCATTTTTAATTAGTTCATTAAGGCGATTCTCTTGCATGCACGGAGTTTCTCAGGGGTTTGTAGGTGAGGGACGAGGGTAGTCAAAACTACTCACTGGGCTGAACCTTTTAGTTCTCCCACCCATAAATTTGAAAAATACGTTTGAAAAGAATAGTATATTATGCCACAAGGACCGAACGACTGTCTTCATTTCCATTATTGAGGTTTTAAAAATTTGAATGCATCAAATCTATTTTTTGTAACACGTACACCGAAAGTATCCTAATCCTATTACTGAACTGTTTTCAGCTTCCAAACCATGAAAACAATTTTATCATTTAATACCTGCTAACAGTGAATAAATGATTATTATTTACCTGCTGAGAGGGAGAAATTATTGCTATTGTGGATAATATATACTGTTAATGTTCTTTATGTCCCTCTTTGCGAAAATTGAAAAAAAAAATGTAGCGTTTAATTTAGGATTGAATAAAAACTTATACACACACACTTTCGCCACACAATAAATTCAGAAAGTGGGGTGCCAGCTTAATAAAAAGCTGACATCCCTACATTCGCCGATAAAGAGAGTGAGCTAACTCGAAGGAATAAATTCAGGATTAATTTGTATCTAAAAAGATTTGTGGGAAAAGGAAGCAAATCAATTTTTTGCAATTGCGCTACGTGAAATTCAGAGCAAAGCTTGGGAAATAGTTCCAGAACAGGAAAAAGTAGGTGTGGAAACTTATTTTTGAATTTAAGATTCAACTTCCTTTATTCTCAATTTGTTTGTGCATAATTGCTTTAAATTTCGCGCTGCGCAATTTCAAAATAATCGATTTGAAAAAAAAATTCTTGTAGCAAATCTTCAATTAAGTTTTTCTAACCTTTTTCCCTTTTTTATGAAATTATTTTAATTTCCAAGTTTTGCTCCAAACTTCATGTAGCAGTGCAATTGCGAAAAAATCAAACTGCAACAAAAATGTTGTTTCCTTCACAAAATCTTTTTGAGTACAAATTAGACCTTGATTGGTTTTTTCGGACGCATCCAAATTCCTCCACAAAGCCTCAGGTAGTTATACTCCAAGCTCACTGGTAAAACGAGACTTTGTCATTGGCATTAAAACAGTGGTTTTGTTTTCCCCCCGGAAAACGGGTGGACTCCGCCCGCTCTGACCGAAATCGACGTATGGAATGAAATATAGCCGCTATTGGTCACTTCAACAATGACAGCTGTCACTTAAACAATGACAGCTGTCACTTCAACAATGACAGCTGTCACTCTAAAAATGACAGCTGTCACTTTTAAAATGACAGCTATCACTTTTAAAATGACAGCTGTCACTTTAAAAATGACAGCTGTCACTTTGACAATGAGAGCTGTCACTTTTTTCACACTGCGCATACGAAAAGAGTATAACAATTGACGGAATGATAGTGCTAAGATTGGACACGAAAAAGATTCATTTTACGCAGAGGCATCTCAAGCGGGGGTGCAAGGGGTGTATGGCACCCCGGCGCCATGTCCTTAAGGCGGCAGTTGGGCCCCGAACATAATTCTTTAAAAATAAGACCACTTTCTTCAACAAAATATTTTATGAGAGCTAATCCACAATCAACAATACACATAATCCACCATTCTATTTTGGATTGGGATTAAAATTATGGATTTTAGATCAGGAATTGTGGATTTTGGATTGGGATTAGGATTTTGGATTGAGACTGGGTTTCTGGATTTTGGATTTTGGATTGGGATTGGGATTAGGATTGTAGATTTTTGATTGGGATTGGGATCGTGGATTAGGATTAGGATTGTGGATTGTGGATTTTGGATTAGGATTGGGACTGGGACTGTGGATTTTGGATTGGGATTAGAATTGTGGATTGTGGATTTTGGATTCGGGTTGAAATTGTGGGATGTTAATTAGGATTGGGATTAAAATTTTGTATTTTGGATTGGGATTGTAATTGTGAATTTTTAATTGTGAATTAAGATTGTGGATTGGGAAAAAAAATTGTGGATTGGGATTCAAATTGTGGATTGGGATTTAAATCTATAAAAAAGAAAAGTACGATGAAGAGAGGCAGGTAGGGGAAGCGCAATTTATACATTTTTGGACCCCGACGGTAAGTAGGCTAGAGCCGCCTCTGGATATAGATAAATAAATATTCAAATATAATTTATGAACAATTTTTTACAATATGTTGAGGTTTTGAAATAAAATTTTAAAATTTTGTATTTTTATTAACTATATAAAAGCAGTTCCAAACTTAATCAAGAGATAATTGTTTCGATTGTTTCAGCTTGTGTGGTGAGTGACGTAGAAGAAGTATTTCTATCTCTTTTTAATTCATTGTAGCTATACTATATTAATATTTAAATTTTTTATTTGAATAATAACAATTTATATTTGTTTATAATAATATTGATACAATATTTAATGAATATTTAACAATATTTCTGCACTAAAAAGACTGCTTGAATATTATTTTTCAAATTCTGCTTTATTATTTTTTATAATGTTTAAACAATTATTATTAATAATAATTTATTGTATTTACAATACTTTTACAATATTTCAAGTAATTTTATTTCAATATTCTTAAATTCTTATTTTAAAGATTCTTTTTCAATTACTTCGTCGAAGCAAGTTAATTCAATCAAGTACTAATTGATGGTTGCAACACGTAAGAACTTCGGTTCGATTTTTGATAATACTAGTTCCTTTTAGCATATCTATCTCTTTTTAACACATTGGAAAACGTAGTATACTTCTTAACTCGTATAATTTATTTCTGAAGCTTGCTGTTTCGTTTCGTGTGATTCACTGCTGTCGCAGCCTTCGTAGAAGCTGCATTTGCGTCGTCTTTGCTCTCGTAAACTGCGTTTAAAAACTATTTTAACAGTGCTCTGTGGTATATTTGGGGTTGTGAATTTTGCTTATTAACGTAGAGGTCAAAATTTTGTGTATTTAAATATGTAAATTGGGGTGAATTTGTTCCGCATTGCGTGTACGTTAGGTGCAGGTATTTGCGATGTTAGTCTTTGCTTTTATTATGTAATAAATAAATAAAATGTCTTGGTTTTTTTGCAAAGGCCTGTAATAAAAGGTCCAACGTGGGAATCGGTGCACACGTAGGTACCGCTACGAGAGGCACCCCCCCTGGTGAACACCACCGCGTGAGTTTGCAATGAGTTCTAGGGCGAACGAGCGAACTAACTAGGGAGTAACGGCATACTCTCGATATGTACCTATCGGAAGTCGGAAAATATGGTAGCTGGCGGGGGTCCTTGATTAAGTTCAAGAAACAACATTAGCTGAGACCGATACTTAAGGTTACCATATCGCGTAATTAGGCGGTATCGCGGGCCTCGGAATATGCATTGGCCACGTATTCAAACAACGTATTTTTTTTTGCAAACGACGGGCACACCGGTGCCATGGGTGTCTGAGCGCTCAGGCATTCATTGGGGTAGTAAAGTAGAGTCAAACAGTAGCATAATATATCTGAGCACTTTTAAAATTAAATCGCGAAGTAGTATGGCAGCAATCACTCATCGCGTAGCTAGCTCTTCAAACAATAAATTAGATCCGTTAAATAAGCGCGCAACGAACAAACCAACACACAATACACGTTTGAATGTTGAACGAATGTTGAATGTATGCAACTAATCAAAAAAAGTTCCTTTTCAGCTTCTTCATTTCATCATTACCACCTCCAATAAATCAAGAAAAGGACGTAAGTTGACTAATAAACTTTGCTTTTCAGGTTCTAATCTATTTTTCTTTCAGCTATTTTGTATTGATTTTTCGCAGATTCCTAATTAAATTGTATTTTTTCAGATCATTTACTACGGATGAGCCCAGCTGATGAGGTGGACAACGAGGGAATGGACATCGAGGGAATGGACATCGTGGGAGAAGCTGACGATGAGCCCAGCAGCCAAAATCAACTCTCAATATATGTTTAGTTGAATGTGATTCACCAAAATTTGTTTTAAGTTTCTGTTTCAGGTCACCGGCCGTAGATCTTCATAGCATCACCGCATCATCAACTAGGTAATATAATATTACTCATTATGTAACTGTTTTTAACTACTGCTAAACACGTAAATTACTTATCTTCAATTTATTAATTTATTTGTATTTTTTATATTTTTAGATCACCCAGCAACGGAACCAGAGCTCAGCAGCAGAATCAGACCGCAGAAGCAGAATAAGAGCCCAGCAGCAGAACCAGAGCCCAGCAGTAAGATCAGAGCCCAGCAGCAAAATTAGAGCGCTGCAACAAAATTAGAACCCAGCAGTAGAATCAGAACCCAGTAGCAAAATCAGAGCCCAGTAACAGAATCAGAGCCCAGCAGCAGAACCAAAGCCCAGCAGCCATCCAAGAAGTCTTCTAACAGCAGCAGAACCAAATCCCAACAGCCATTAAAGAAATCTTCCAGCAGCAGCAGCAGAGCCAGAGCCCAATAACCTTTCAAGAAGTCTTCCAGCAGTAGCAGAACCAAAGCTCAATAACATTCCAAGAAGTCCTTTAGCAGCAACAGAACAAGAGCCCAATAACCTTCCAAGAAGTCCTCCAGTAGCAGCAGAACCAGAGCCAAGCAGCCATCCAAGAAGTCCTCCAGTAACTGCAGCAGATCAACACATCAGTAGCAGCTATTAAAGAAGTCAACTGATTAATTCAGCCCGTCGCTTACAAAGCTCAAGTGAGTTAAATTTCTTTTGAAATTTTCCGAATTGTAATAATTATTTTGATATTTCAGTTGCAGCGAGCGAAGAAGCCACTTCTCTGGTCTAGGTTTCGCTGGGGTTTTCCTAGGCCCAAAGGGAGAATTCCCGGAGAAGAGTTTGTCTCTTTCCCCTTAGTCATTGCCTGGGGGCGAACAAGGCTTACAACGCAATAGCATCGCGGACAGGACTTCCAACAACACAGCAGCATCGAGTAATCAACAATTAATCTTCGAACCTTTGTACCCTCTCCTTATTCCCAAAATAAAATCATTTCCTCAAAATTTACAGTTGTATTTATTTCTAAGACCTATTTTTATTATTTTCAGAAGTAGTTAGGCTTAGATGGTCCTTGTTCTGTAACTTATTTTGAAATTATCAAATAAACCTTTCTTAGAAAATTAAATGTATTTTATTTATTTTAAAAACCTGTATTTTTTTTCAGTCAAAAATAAATAATATTCAATTATTACATTTGTAAATTCAAATTTGAATGTAAGTAAATAGGCGGGCAATCCGCAATGCAAGTTTTTTAAAAATTGAAAACTTTTTTTTCGTTTGCCCAAAGGGTGCTACTCATCATAAAAATCATTCATTGTATGAATAATATAATAAATCCTTCAATAAAACATTCATTTTGTTTTAATTATTTTTTGAATAATTAATAAATGTAGCACAGTGATAAATAATATGCTCATCTGGTAGACATAAAAAAAATAAAATTAAAAGTACTGCACAATTTTTTTGATAAAATCAGCCGTTTGACAAAAAATAATTTTTTAGTTTTCATTATTCAAAATGAGCTATGTGGTGTCACCTGTGTAGCAAAACGTAAACTAATAACTGGACTTAACTATAATAGTTCACTCAGAAATGAGAACGACAACCAAAAAAAAGTTTCAAGTAAGCTCACATTATTTTTTAAAAAGTAAATGGAGTTCTTCATTTCCTGCTTTTTGATTAGTACTCTTGTTACGTCAGAAATCATCTTTTCGCAAATTAATAATTCCAAGTGAATACGGGCACTAATCAAAAAAAGATACATGAAGTACCCCAACTAATTTTGAAAAATAGTATGACTCAAATTGAAACTATTTTTCGGTTGCCCTATTTCATAGATAATGTACCAATTACTCGAAAATGAGTGCAGGAAGCGATAAGTCATAATATTTTTAATGCCCTTATTGGGCTGGCACTACATACAAAATTGATTTTATGCCCAATCGATACACAATTATAATTGAGCATTTCTCAAAATAAGTTGCCATTTAATCACAAAAGAATAAAATTACTTTAGAATTTCTCGAAACAAGGTACATGCTGCCATCTCTTTGATTTTCGTGAACTAACAAGTAATCAGGTCATTACTTCTCAACAGATAACCGTAGTTTTAAACGTCAATTTCTACTAAAGAGCTTATATTTCCTAAATAAATGATTTTAGATTTATGATTCAATTTTCAATAGAAAGTTTATATAATGTTATTCGTTTTAAGACCAACTCCAGTCCTTTATCTTCAAAACCCACAAAGAATAGAGGGAAAAATAATGCAACGAGAATTTGGTCATATTTTTTAGGGAACGAGTGCAACACTAGAAAATACAGATCTAGAAATTACAAACATAGAAAATACAGCAGCAGAATGTTAAAAACCAAGAAAATACATCACCAGAAAATACGCGCACAAGAAAGTACAACATCAGAAAGTACAAATCTAGAAAATGTAGGAGGGACTTAGACCTAAGGGGTGGAGCTACAAATAACAAAAAGTTGCACTCAAATAGAAGTTTGTTCGCATTAAAAGACTGAACTACCCAGACCTAGATGTCACTTCTAGTACTACAAATCTTCAAAAAACATTCCACCTCTATTAAATATGATTAAAATGATTTATTCAATTTAATTACAGCTGCAAATTTGTTACAAGTATATCATTTATATCTTAAAATCTCTAGAAAATACACCCGAGAACATATTACACATAATATGAGTAGTCTGTAAATTTTGTATATTTTTGTCCTCATTAATAAATATCCAAATTTATGATGACTTATTATTCTCTATTATGTTCATTAAACACTCCAAAGAGCTATATAACTGCATCACAGAGATTATAGATGAATAATTATTATTGAAAGCGATTATATCTATTACACATAGTAATAGCAGTGCAATTTAATTGCGAATCAAAGAAAAATCCTATTTTCAATTTGAAAATATACAAGAAATTTGAAAAATAACTAATTCATATTTTAGATGATTTATTAACAAAAATTGAAATAAGTAAAGATAACGCTAACGGGAAACAATAGGATGAAGGAAAGACAGTTCCTCAAATTTTGAAAAAAAGAGTCAAGAATACCTGTTATTTTCAGTCACAGTCCTAGAACAAGTGGATGAAAGACTTTAGATATTACCAATCCATGATAACAAAGTGTGACTTTTTAGAGTACATATCTAGAACAGATGTTGCTTTGCCGTTAGTAGTCTCTCAAAAAATTTTTTTTAATACCGCAACGAGCCAAGAGCGACTATAAAAGTAATAGTAATTCATGCAACAAAAGTGTAAAATTGAGCATTTTGGCATAAAGTCAAGTATTTGGTGACTGGGCTTGCCGAGTCACAAAAATTGTTTCCTGAATGTCACTCCTATTGCATACAAGATTTTTTCTACAGCTTTCAACTTATATATTCCAACAATTATCGAGGTCACAGCAAAGAAGCCCTGAGCACAAGTAGATTCGACAAATAACCGGACTAATAGATCAGTAAAGAGTGGCTAAATACATAAATTCGCAGAAATTTAACTGCTATGCATTTCTATGATGATAAAACTGAGACGCGGAAAAGACTTCCTTCAAGCATATCAAAAGTACTTTTTATTAGGGCTGAAAATAATAATAATTAAATAATCATATTACATATAAATCTCTTTATTAATTAATAATATAAATATACTTCAAAGTGAATTTAGTGGTTAAGAGCGGATGGCTGCTAAAAGAGGAACAATCATGAGAAACTATTCAATGAGGAGTCGCACACACATCACAGAAACCAACAGAATATACCCTGAGATCCATTTGCAGCAATACTCATCAGGAATAATCACACTCACACCTGAGAACCACTCTCAGCGATACTTGTCATTAATTGTGTAATGCCACATAAACTGATAATTCACTGTACACTATTTCTTTCCCCTTTGAGAAATTTCGGGACGAATTTGATCGAATTTAAATATCTGAACACTTCTCTCGACGACAACTGAAACTGTAAATCAGTAAATTAGGATATCTTGAAACATTTGGCACTCAAAATAAAGATCTTATCTTTAAAAATAATACAACAATCACTTACGTTCCAAATCATTTTATAAAAATGTAGTGCTTTTTTTAAAATAACTCAAATGTCAAATCCTATGTAAACAAATAGCAGATAATCTGACATCCGCCATCGGTAACACACACACTGTTGCCAACCTAGTCTATTTATTAGTGAAGGAGAAATAAATTCGAATTTTGGCGCACAACATTATTATCCCAAAAATCTAGAAAATCTATGAACAACAATACGGTTACAAATTTTATTGCAAATAATTTAATAAAACAGGTTACAGTGCCAGTATTTAATTTATAAACTCATAAGAACACAATATCGCTCACACTTACTCGTACTGAATCTCTGAATGACTGAATTCTTCTCTTATATACCCAAGCTCACGCTCTTATATACCCAAGCCGACAATGGGCCAACATTCAATTGTCTAACAGTTGTTTCCTAGCAACCGCTTAACATCTAGTGACCATAGCCTGTCAATCATGTCCGACAATTGAACATCGACCTAGTCAATACTAACTAGGATTACAGTTGCAGCGAGTTCAAATAAATAATTATGTGACCTAATTACTATAAATATTTCATATTTGTGACAATACGATGTATTTGTAAAATTGTGTAAATTGCAATACTGCTAATATAAATCATCAATAATAAAGGTTTGAATTCTAATAAAAAAAAAAACAACTTGACTGTAGGTACTTAGTTTATTCAATGTAACGATACCCTTGGCTGATGGCGGGATTGTTACCTTTGGCGTCGCTGTTGAAAATTGCTGACGGTGTGCTCGGGCGCCAATACGGTCGGTGACGCAGTTTCTAAGGCAGACGGCTGGATAGCTCAAAAGGGAAGGGTTGGGGTTGTCAAAATAATCATCAGGAGGTAGGTGTCACAATGAGATTTATTACAAAAAAACGATGACGGTGAACAAAGAATATATATTTTACAGGAACTTGTACGGTGATAACTTGGTTGACGGTGACCAGCGGTCGCAGTACGGACCCAGGCGGTCGCAGATGACGAGAAACTTTAAAACAAACAAATCGTGAAGCGATTTCCCAAACGGTGGATTAAGTTTACTACTCGTTCTATGCGGGTGGAACCAAACTAGCTCCCCCGCAGTGATTCTACGTTAAGTCGTTTCGATACTGTGAAGTCACCAGGTGACCCCTCCAGCAATGATTCTACGTTAAGTATTTCAAACACTGTGAAGTTAGCAATGACTTCGCCAGCGGTGCTTCTATGTTAAAACAATCAAACGCTGCGAAATCACGAAGGTTTCGTTACCGGTGCTTCTACGTTGAATCAATTAAACGCTGAGAAATCACGAAGACGTCGTCAGCGGTGCTTCTATTATTATTTGCTTCGAGAGAGGTGTTATGATCGAGAAGATATGTGAAAGATACAGATGAAGAGTGAGTATTAAAGGAAAACAACTATCCGATTGAGAAATCCTATTAAACCTAATCTAACTAAGCTTATCGTGCTTTATATTGAGTAATTAACTGTGAATTAATAAAGGAGCCCATACATCGTCAAACAAATTGCGCAACGCTACGTTGCACAGTTGTGTCACCATATACTTGTCTAAATTTTGTTCAAACTTTAGTTACAAGTTGGAAATTATGCAAGCATGTCCTCAAGTATAAGATGTAACTTGGATACAACAACAATGTTAACAGAAAACGAAAGAGAAAACAAAGAATTTGGATGATAGGATGGCTAATGACCATTTCATGATCAGCTGCTGACACAATTTCTCTAAATTTATCTGACAACCTTTCGTAAGTAGCATCTTTCATGCTCTTATTTTTATGGATGTTGCTCTTAATTTTCCATACTTCAGGTAAATCCCTGTATATTTCAATGAAATAGTTTTTTGACTATATACGCTTGTATACGCGACTTTTTCTTGTCCACAACGAAGGAATGGTTATGATTGTGGCTTATTTATATGTATGTTTGCCGAACATGCTACTCGTGAAATGCCGTTAAATTTTAATTTCAATGATATGCAATACTTAAGAAGCAGATTGATATTAGAAATTACAAAAGCAAAATTGTCTATGTGATAGGTTCTATTAAAATTCATAATCTTTGTAGCTATTTGCCAATGTTATCCATTTATTCTTTATTCTATTTCATATGAATACCCCGAATTGTTTCCGCTTGCGCTATTTTTTTTTTTTATGAAATATTCTTATAATTTTGCCATTGATTATTGTTTTAAGGATGGCTCATGTTTTGTTTATGTAGTTCATCTTCAAGTTGAATATTTGGTCTATTCAACCTGAAGATGATCGTAAGGTCGAAATTAATTCATCGTTGTAATAGTCAGCACAAAAATCATATACGACTATCTGTCAGTTGCATCAACTGTTAGTCGTCAATCATTTATACATAAATTTCTGCGCTTAAAAGATTCAAATTTGCAGTCATTCAGGTAATACGTGAATATATGTAATGGATGCCAATTGTGCTTATGTAAACTTTGCATATCGGCCAATCAGAAGGTTTAAATCGTAGCCTTATAAAAAACTGTGTAGCGTTACTAATGTGAATATACTAAAAGTATAAAGATGTTTTTAATAATTGAACGGTTTATTTTATATATACTATAATCTTGAATATAATAAGTACAAAAAAAAAACTGTTATTATTTTACATTTCAACACACCCCTCTCTTTTCACTAGATGTTCTACATGTACAATCAGTATCAGAAATTTTTACTTTTAAAACTAAACATCAATAGTATCTTATTTATTTGTTCCACAAAATTTCAATTCTAAGAATCTACACGTGTATACCACAGAACAAAACTACTAAAGAAGAAGCGAAACGCCCACTTTATTCTGAACTTAGCATATTACTGTTAGCGCCATCTATCCGCGGTCCTATTGAACTACTGTAATAGCGCGCGAATACGAATCTAGGTACCTACTGTTGAATTTTACACAAAATTTTTATTATGATTTTTATTTATGATTCAAGTTTTCATGATTCAAATATGAGGAATATGAATTGAATCATGATAACTAGAATCACAAATCACAAATTGAATAAATACGAGTAAAAATGAATTAAATACAATCACAGAATTTGGAGTAATGATAATATTTTCATATTTCAACATTTATATACAATAGCAAGTAGTCTTGCATCTGGAAATAGTTCAATTACATTATTTAAAAAACTATATATAGATATAGTTCATCTTACAAAATCACAAAAATGATGTCCGCCTGTCTGTCCGTTGAGGATTTCCTTTTAATCTCGTGTTTTATACATAGAGAAAATGAAATCGCGATATTGTATTACGATGCAGTTCTTGTAAAACATGACATTCTGCGTCGCAAACTAGTGTAGGTGTTTTTTCGATAAAATCCATAATTCTTGAGTTATGGGGTTTTCCTATGGTATTCATTTGGTAAATACGGATTTATTATTCGTATGTTTCTCTCCAAGTTCCTGCATTATCAAAAGTGTATTCTCATGGAAGTTAGAATTTTGTCTTGAAATGACCTCTTCACATTTTCAGATATAAATATATTTTATGCGATTTTTCTGGTACCCTGAATAGATGCTGCTTCGTTTATGAATTTTCATAAATTGAGATATTCTGCGGCGGGAATTGCTCTTGGCGTTACTCGATGAAATCCATACTTCAAAATTTGAGTAATTTTTTTGATGTCCATATATGTATACATATCTATCTGTTTTTTCTTATGAAGGATCATCAATGTGACATTTTATTCCTGTTTTTCAAGTTTGTCTTGATTTTAACGGTATTCTGCTACAAAAGAGTGATTCAAATTCCAGACCAATTTTGATTGAGGAATACAATGTAAGAATGAACTGACATTTTCTCCTAAACAAGCAAGGCAACGGTACTAAAAATACACAAATTGTATATCAACATCTTATTTATTCATATGACATTCAGAATCACCCACCACCATAATTGACACTTAGGACTCTTTGCAGCTCACTTTGAAACAAATTCAAGCCAGACAATTCAAAAATTCAAAAATGAAATCACTTGATCATAAATCTCTAATAGTTCCATAGGACCGCGTATAGATGGCAGGAGAATAATATGATAAATTCAAATCATATTCTCGTTTCGCTAGCCTGGTGTACACAGTTGCTCTCCGATCTGAGATGATGGTGTCAAAACCGATTCTTAGAATTGAATTTTTGTGGAAAAAATAAATGAATGTTTCAGAATTTTTGTATTCTAATTGTTCCAAAGCATGAACTTTATCACAATTATTTTGTGACATCTACTGTTTGATTCAGGAGTAAATTTCAATTACTTTGCCCTTGTTTAATGAAGAAGAGATATACTATTTTGCACAAAATTCAACTGACAAGTTTTTTACGTGTGTTTATTTTTCTCGTTGCTATTACAATGTTTTTGTTGCCATATCAAAATCAAAATATTTTTTTTCTCATAAAACATGGTAACTCTATTTTATATTTTAATCTAAACATCTACTTTATCTATAGCCAATTTAATATTTAAAAGTGTAGATTTTGTTTTAAATTTCAAATTATAATTTTTTTCAATTAGTAGTTGATAATAATCGATACATTTTATCAGAATTTAAATGAATATTGAATAACAAAGTAAGTAGCTGCCTTGTTTTTCTTTGTATCATTGTTTTCTGCGAAAGATCCTTGGTTAAAGGATCGAAACGTCAAAGTTTCCAATAAAAATACGAAATTTATGAATATTAACAATTAAATAATTTATTTGCGGATGAACGAATCCGTTTGAGAACAATTTTATTGAAAAAGTAAGCCATTTCTCTAAAAAAACATTTTTTTCTATTTAGAAGATGAAAAAAGTTTTTATATTTAAAGTTGACCAAGTCAATTTCTGTGCTAGAAAATCGTTTAAGAAACTAAAATGTGCAAAATTATATCAGATACAACTTTCGTATGTAAATTTTTTCTATTAATATATAGTTTCTAAGTTTTTTTGTGAAAACGCCCTGGATTTTAGACAAATTATTTATTACTTATAATATCTGAGATGGGGAGTATTGACAGGCCGTAAACTAAAATATTTTCCAAACATATTGAGGACATCAACGGAGTATCCTTTTTAATTTATCTTGTATGTTGTCGATACTCAATTTTGTCAATCTATTGCATCGTTAAAGCACTCGCAATTCCTATAATAAGTGCTACCTAGAAGAAGTATGCAAATGAATATAATGCAAAACGAACAGAAAAATAAATAAAATACCTGTATCACAAGTAAGTAAAATCCAACGCTTCTTTCAATTAAAAGTTTCAATATGCTGTTTTCTTGTATTTCTGCCTTTTTTTTGGATTCTCGATTCTTCCTCTGCTTCTTGTATCTTTCCAAGATCAAATTTGGTAAACTCCTTATTATAAAGAATTATATTTAGACATGCTTCTTGTACTTCTAATATAATATTTAGAATATTTCCAAATTTATCCATTTTTTCAGCTTATTCTTCTTTCCTATAACACACTATATCAGGACTAATTATTACGGAAAAAAAATATAAACACAGTAAGTAGCTGCCATGACAGCCATTTTATGGAAACTTCATAATTTATATGTTTTATGGTCAGTTGCGTCAGTTGCATTACCGTCACTTTACTTCAAGTGGACTTTAATATCTAATAGTAATCAAACGTCTTGTGAATGTTAAACAATAAACAAACATATAAAAACGATTTAAGAGTAATATGTACCGTATACTTGTAAAAATAGGGGTCGTGGGAAAACTTTTTCGTGACAGATATATCACATTCCGCACAATGAATTACTATAATTTTCAAATATTAAAAATCTAGAGATTATTGAAAATTGGGATGAAAGGAAATCGTCTACTTTTTTAGTCAAGAACATTGAGCGGATGTAGATAAAATATATTCAACTCACTTTTGCAAACATATAATTCAACAATATTCTTATGTACCTAATTCTCTACAAATTTACAAGTAGGTATTTTCAATAATTTTTCTTAAATGTACATAATACCTATACCTATTATTATTGTTATTTTTAAATTATAATAAATAAATACTATAAAATGCTATGATTAATTCTTCTCCAGCCTCGGCTCTTTGCAATACTCTTGACGCTTTTTCTTATTATTTTTTAAAGGACCCACAATCAATTTCTCCTCGCGATGCTTTCATAATAAGCATCAGCTGCGATAAGTAGACTAAAAAATAGGCAAATGTTTCACACTGCTAAATTAGAGAAGTATGGTGGGTATTTGAATACTTACCAAAAAGTTGAAAAACAAAACTGCTGAAGTGGAATGATGCTTTGTATGGAAATCTAACTCAACTGCATTTACTGAGCTCATATTTTTAATCGCTGCTTTTGCAAAATAAGGACTCGCTCATCATTCCAGAGATTCAAGTTTCATCAAAGATTGTTACACTCTGCTTTTTGGATGTCCGAAAGATGATGCTGCACAACATGATTGACCACTTTATTGCGATGTAGGTAATCGAGTATGATTTTCTTAATAGTTTAAGGATCCAATCTTGAATATTGTTATATTACCACATGCATATTTTTATTATCTCCATTATTTCAATAGTCGCAACTTACAGCTCTAGAAACACGCTCTTCTTTCTTCAAGTTGTGAATAAAATTACACAGCTCTAGAAATACGCTCTTCTTTCTTTTAGTAGTGAACAAAATTATATTGCTGTATAGATTCCTTCAAAAAATTTCAAATAAATCTATTTGGACAATGCCATAACCTCAATTTATTTAATAACATTTCTCAGTCGATATTTACATTTGAAGTTTTTATTGAACGTTGGCATGACATCTATTTCTCAAAGGCTTAAATACAAATAGCTCCGCCCCTTAATTCTAAGTCCCTCCTACATTTTCTAGATTTGTACTTTCTGATGTTGTACTTTCTTGTGCGCGTATTTTCTGGTGATGTATTTTCTAGGTTTTTAACATTCTGCTGCTGTATTTTCTATGTTTGTAATTTCTAGATCTGTATTTTCTAGTGTTGCACATCATCCCTATTTTTTATCTGCTCAACAGATAATCGCAAATTTTTTAATCAATTTGTAGTAAAGGGCTTATATTTGACAAACTGTCGACAAATTTGAATTAATTTTTGCATATTTTGATTTTATGGATCAAAATTCATATCAAAATATATTTGGTAGCAGGGATCATTCATATACAGATAGCTCAAGCTCTGTATATAATATGGCAGTCGTTGAAAGGTGTGCGAACAACAGATGGCAGCACAATCAGGGGATGCCAAATAAATTCCATGTATCTCATTCGATGTACTTTGTTCCTTCTTATTATATGAACAGAATCCATGCGCCGTGAACGAAAATTAAGAGAATAGCATGAAAAAGCAAATTTTGAATGCCGTACGACTCAGAATTACCTGATTCATCGATTTTTATACGACCCATGATATTTGAGAGCTGCTAAAACCCTCAAGACTCAATTTCCTCTATTTTTGAGAAATTATTATTTCTGTAATTTCTTGAACTTATCTTTCCATATCTCACAAAGTACTTCAAATACTTGAACCAAATTTGAACACTCGTTGCTGTATGTATACAGTGCAATATTGTTTAAATAATGGTTAAATATTGTTCATAACAATATAGGAAAAAATATATTCATAGAATAATGTAAATTCCATGCAGGTCAAAATGTGCTGTGCAGTAATATCACGTATTATTGAGAATTTGTGTATACATTAAGCGAATGAAATATTGAGGAGGACTCAAATTTTTTATTGGTGAAGAGATCTTGTTTATTAGTTGATCGCTATAAAAGTTATTAGTTATTATACAATCATTTCAAGACTGTGTTTATTGTTACAATCGACGCTTGTGAAGTCGTATTGCTCGTAGTTTATTGCGTTTGTTGCGTTACTTGTAAATAAATATACAAAAATAAATTTGGTGACTTGTTGACGGCAAAATGCTTTACTGTATCATAGAATATGAAAAAAAAATGTGCGACCTAAACGATTACTAATGGAATCAGATAATGATAAATATAAAACACACAATAAGAATGAAGTAAGTTATTTATTACATTCTTTTTAAGTTTTCTCTTTGAATGTGGGATCTTACAAAATATGGAAGATTCGTAATGTCGACGTACTTACATCAGAATAATTTTTCGAAAACCAAAAAATTTGAGATATGAGAGGTGTGAGAACAAATTAGTTCTCGAAAAAAAGAAAATTTCATACATATACATATATAATATGACTGTATGAAATTATATTTTGATTTTAAATTCATAAAAAACATACATAAAATATGAATTTTCTGAGTGTTCTTTATTCTGTTTACCGTCACAAGAATCGCTCGTGCTGTGTTAGCATCCCTTTGTGATTACTTAAAAATAGTAATTTATTGCTTCAATGCAAGGGGTGAAGATTGCAGCGCCTTGATTGTTGTTCTAAGAGACACGCATCCGAAACAGTTCTTTCTAAAATACGATATTACCGACGATAAAAAGTAAAAATTTAATGAGTATAGCAATATAACTGAATGAACAAATATTCCTTACCCCCTCTTAAAGGAAATAAGGGTATAAGATTACATATCTATACCGACTAAAACTTTTCAGTTTGATACAGTGATTGATAGTGTGTACTTAGTACGATCAGAGCATCTCTATTTGACACATCGACACTATTCAACATTACACAAGGTAAGTTTACTGTCTAAATTATAAATATTTTATTCGCTAGAATTTTCGGCCTGTTGTAACATTTCACAATATTTCTCTCGAAATTCCTGCGAGATTTCATTCTACATATAAGATATTCACCTCTGGATATGATAATTTATCATTTTAACACTCTTTTCTAGAAATATCAATAAGCGATTGTTAGTATGCCTGGAATTGCTTGTCAGTATTATAACTGCTACAAAAGCAAACAAAATTCACCAGAAATTACGATGTACCGTTTCCCTGTGAGCGATGAAGACCGGCTTCAAAAATGGATAATAAATTCTGGTAAATATTCTAGAACATAATGACTTTAGCAAATGAAGTGGACACAACAAAAATTCATTAAGAATTAAAAAGTGTATTTCATGTATATTGAATTGATATTAAAATTTCCAAATTTCTCTACTCATATTAAGGTGTTTTTTTTTTTATAAATATTTTTCTTCGAGTAAAAGTTGACCACATATGATTTATAAATCTGTTTATTTTCGTCGTATGTTGCCAGACTACATATATTTGGAGATCATTTATAAAATAAGTTGCTATTCGACTTATTTCTTGCATTATAACGTCGATTAAATTTGTCACAAATAGATATATTCGCATAGATCATTCAACGCAGATTTATAGAACATACAAAGCAGAGAGCTTGAAGAGAAAAATCTAATCTTAATTGGTTAATTTTTGGAACTTATCATTTTAAGATCATTTATTATGAAATGCAAAGTTACTAACAATTGGGAAAGAAAAACTAAGAAATAAATATTTATGTCAAAATCATTTCACCGAAGATTGTTTCGTCAATGAAACAAAACATAGGTTGAATCAATTTACTGTTCCGATCTCACACAAAAAAATTCTACCACCAAAAAAATCTGATAGAGAAAATATAAAACTCCCATCTCCGTCATTAAAACTCAGTACACCAAAGAAAACTTATGTTCCCAAGACATCTGAAGCAGAATCTGAACCAAATTACAACCCTCCACCCGCAGTTCCTTCAACATCAAAAGAATGTGAGGAATTCATAGAAATGACACCCAAGAAGCTCGCGAAACGTAAATTAAAATTTAGTGCAGATGATGATACGCCTACAAAGAAAAAATTAAAATTAGAAATTGCCACCAATAGAAAAATTTTGAAGAATAAAATGTCACAAATTTACAAATTGCGAAAAAAAAAATTTATTCATTCGGAAGAAACTGCTGTTCTGTAGAGAAAGTTATGAGCTCTTTTCCATTTTCATCAGTTTATAGTAAAACATTAGTTAATATGCAAATCAAAAATAAAAACATTATCAAGTGGACGATGAGAGAAAAGAAATTGTCTCTTATGATTTTTTATAAATCTCCAACTACGTATAATTCTCTAAGAAATTTGAAGATTAACTTGCCAGCACCTTCTACGATAAGAAGATGGTTGGGTTCTTCGATATTTAGGCCGGGTTTCAATAATAAATTATTTTTCCAACTGAAAACAAAATTCACTTGTTCAACAACGAGAGAAAACTCATGCGTTCTATGCTTTGATGAGATGTCCATCATGTCCCATTTACAATATTCCTCTCTTATGGATGCCTTAGAGGGAGTTGAAGATTTAGGACCAATAGGACGCAAACCAGCTATTGCCAATTATTGCCTTGTTTTTATGATAAGGGGTTTGTATTCATCCTGGAAATTACCAGTGGCGTACTTTTTATCGAAATCGGGAGTGAATGCCGATGATTTATTTGTGTTGATTAAAAGTATATCAAAATTATTTGATTCAGGGTTGATACCATCAGTTGTAGTTTGCGATCAAGGAACAAGCAATCAGAAGGTTTTCAAAAAATTTAATGTTATTCCTTTGAGACCTTACATCGAAGTAGATAACAGAAAAATATTTTTTTTATATGACACTCCTCATTTATTTAAAAGTCTCAGAAATAACCTTCTAAATGGGGATTTTATGCTGAAAAACAATTTAATTTCTTTTCAAGATGTGAGAAGGACATATGAAATCGACCAAAAAAATAAAAGCAGAACATTATTAAAAATCACAAATTCTTACATTTACCCAAACTCCTTTCAAAAGATGAGCGTTAAAATAGCAGTCCAAATTTTCAGTAACTCCATGTCAGCGGCAATAAAAACATGTGTGGCAACTGAAGAGCTGAAATCAAAAACAGCCAGCAATACTGCAGATTTCTTATTATTTTTAAACAATCTATTCGATTGCTTGAATAGCAAAACTAAATTTTCTCCTAATCCGTACCAGTGTGCTATTTCCGATCAAAATAATTCAGTTTTATCCTATCTAACGGAGTCTGTGGAAAAATTGAAAACATTGTCAAAAATAAATAATAAAACCAAAAAAATCACTACGCCACCATGTTTTGGTGGATTGATACAAACAATAGTAGGGGTACTGCAGCTGTTTGAGGAGGAAAAAAAGAATCATGAGATCGCATTTCTATTAACCAATAGATTGAACCAGGATGTCCTAGAAAATCTGTTTTCCATTTACAGACAAAAAGATGGTGCTAATAGAAACCCTACAGCAACGAATCTGAGAACTACTTTTCGTAGCAACGTTATAAATTCATTGATAAAGCCAGCGAAATTTTCCAATTGTGAAGAGGACACAGATATAGTTTTAAATGTTATAAATTCTGAATTCTGCAGTGAAGCTCATAATCCATCTCCGTCATCCAATTCAGATTCAGATAACGGTTCACTTATATCTTCAAGAAGTAGCAGTAGTGCCTCAGCAAGTAATAAATCAATCGAAATAACTAGTTTAGAGGATTGTTCAGTTACGTATTTTGCAGGATATTTGGCGAAAAAATGTATTGAAAAGTTCAACTGTACGTATTGCACAAATACTTTAACAACAAAATCGGAATTAAAAAATGAAAATGGAATCTTTTTATTGCATAAAACTTATCAAAATTTGAAATTACAAGATGGAAAAGGACTCACTGCACCTTCAAAGGAACTAGTCGATGTTATAAATATCACCCTAAATCTCTTTGAAAATAAAATTTATAATATACATTATGAAAAGAACATTAAGAAAAAACTTATGAAAAAAATCAAATATCGCTTGACAAAACATTCTTTCTTACTTGAAAATGATTGCTACGAGCACATATTGTTTATAATTGATAAATTACTAGATTGTAAAATACACAGAGCTTGCAAAATTCTTTGTGAGAATTTGAAAAAAAATGCTGCTACAAATAAACCTAACCCTAAATTAAGAATTTTGCAGCACAATTAGAATATATTATCTAATTCAAAATATTTTACAAGTAAAAGCCCTAAAAACTCATTTGTATATTATTTATAATTATTGTGTTATTATTAATTGTTATGTTATTGGTATAATTTTTATATTTGTAATATTTAGATTGTCGTCTATAATAGGAGCATAGCCTAATACATTTTTCATTATTATGTTCTAATTTTTAAGAAATATTATTAGTTATAAATCTATTTTCTGATAAATTTTTGAACAAATATAAGAAAAAAATTATTATGTGAATTGTCCATCAAGTATTTTCCTTTTATTCTTCTGACAAAATGACGGTTACCTTTTTCACTAGATGCATACTTTTTTTCTCTAGTCATAATGAAAGATGAATGAAATGAAACATAAAAAACAGAATGACTACCAATGTTTATGTTTTTAAATGTACATGTAAACATGTAGACCGCGCGGGTGCAATATAGCTGACGCTCTCAGTTTCTGACGATTTCCGATACATGACTTTCAAGAAACAAGCGAGTTAGATGCAGATAGCCTTCCGTAGAGTGCCCTGCGCTCTCCTAATTCCCCTGCTCTATACTTTATATTATTCCACTGCATTAGTGTCATCTATTGAGCGTGATTGAAACTAAATTTTTAGCTGCCAATTGCGCCATTAAACCGGCCAATCTGTATATGAATGATCCCTGTTGGTAGTAAGTCAATAACAGTTATTTTATTTCATATCTCTTTACCGGGAAATATCAGGGCTGTCAGATTTAACCGGCGATCGACGCGTCGCTTGCCGGCTTTGTGTTTATCTGAATAAATCTTGAGTCACTACTTAAATAATAATTTTAAACTGACATTTATACTTATTATAATTTAATAAAGAGTAAACTTCAATCAAAAACAATGTATAAAAGCTCGTACGTCAACAATCAACACATTTTTGAATAGGCACTAGTTTGTTTAGTTAGTCAGAGATGGCAGCACCTAACATGTTTTTGAACTAAATTTTTTAAATAAGGCGATTTCTGGCGACAATCGTTCAGTTGCGGTATGTTGCGTTCACTTGCGTTCACTCATTCGAGCGGCCAAAAAGATAACCCGGTAAGCTTGGATAGTGCTCCAAGTTGAACGGTCTTGTTATGAGCTTAGACCAGAAGTATTTCTGGTCTAAGGTTATGAGGGTTAGATGAGCGTTCACTATCTCTATCTCTTTCAATCTTCTTTCTGTCCTCTTTTAAGAAATGTCAAATGTAGTAAATATTAAAAGTGTGAAGTTTATTAGGTTATTTTTGTTTTCTTTTCTAATGTCCGGTTTTATAAAGGGCAGAGTAATTTACTTCCATAGTAAATAAAATTTATTCTATTAGATGACAGTCGATTATTTGACAGTAATGATTTTGTTGTCATAAGAAAATACAAACTGATTAGAATTTGTTTGATAAAATAAATTTACTTTAGTAGTAAATTTACTTGGTCTTTTATAAAACCGGCCATTAGATGAGCTATTTTTTTTTACAAATAAATGTAAATAAAGCACTCTTATTAACTACTGTGGTACTAAACTCGTCCTCAAGTGCCAAGTACATATACAAAGTTATCTTGCTCACATGCATCTTTTTCAAAGAAAAAAGCACAGTTTAAATAGGACAAATGGATTACAAAACTTTTCAAATTTACACTTGTATTTATAATGAGATTATCTTCTTCATTATAATGTTTCAAGAAGACTACTAGATATCTCATATTCATTCAACATAAATTTTGAATTACGCGGGTATTGCTTACCTAAAGACATGAAATTTAAATTTTGGGCGACATCTCTGACCGAAGCATACCGCAGCTTACCGCAACCAAGTGAACGGAGGTGAACGGGTATGTCGCCCGAAATCGCCTATAGAAAAAATAGCGACTATTTGGCATGTTTATTTATTGAAGAGACTTTTGAACACCTTATTTTAATATTTTTGAATAATTAAAATAGTAGAAATAAGTTTCTGAGCTTTGTATTTATTTAAAAATTAAACATACAAATTATTAATGAGTTTGATTTATTCTATTATTCTATAATGTATTTTCTTAAATACTCCTGAAAACAATAAAAATAGGTTTTAGAAATAAATACAACTGTAAATTTTGTGGAAATGATTTTATTTTGAGAATAAGGAGAGGGTAGAAAGATTCGAAGATTAATTGTTGATTACTCGATGCTGCTGTGTTGTTGGAAGTCCTGTCCGCGTTGCTGCTGTGTTGTTGGAAGTCCTGTCCGCGATGCTGTTGCGTTGTAAGCCTTGTTCGCCCCCAGGCAATGACTAAGGGGAAAGAGACGAACTCTTCTCCGGGAATTCTCCCTTTGGGCCTAGGAAAACCCAAGCGAAGCCTAGACCAGAGAAGTGGCTTCTTCGCTCGCTTCAACTGAAACAAAATAATTATTACAGGTCGTAAAATTTCAAAAGAAATTGAACTCACTTGAACTTTGCAAGCGGCGGACAAACTTAACCAGTTGACGTCTTTGAACTTGAGTTGAATTGGGGCCTGGAACAGTTGCTACTGATGTGTTGATCTGCTGCAGTTACTCGAGGACTTCTTGGACGGCTGCTGGGCTCTGGTTCTGCTGCTGCTGCAGGACTTCTTGGAAGATTATTGGGCTAAGGTTCTGCTGCTAATTCGAATAGCTTGTTACCACACGAATCAATTAATAAAAATCTAATAGAATTATGTTTGGCATTGAATTTATTTAAAATAATGAATAATACAGCATTTTGTACATTTAAATAGTTATTATCAAGGCCGTAAAGGTTATCTTTTTTGGTCGAATCTGTTGTTTGCGGCCGAAGCGTAGCTGAGGCTGCAATTCAGGTGAGACCAAAAAAGAACTGTAGATCGAGGTGCACACAACGTTTTTTAGGCGATCATTACGAAATAATTCAAAATCACATCATTTTATCTATTTATTTCTAAAACATTGCAATTGTAAATCTTAGTTGCCGTTGAAAT
The DNA here is from genome assembly GCA_963989225.1 of Dromius quadrimaculatus. Classification (NCBI taxonomy): domain Eukaryota; kingdom Metazoa; phylum Arthropoda; class Insecta; order Coleoptera; family Carabidae; genus Dromius; species Dromius quadrimaculatus. Next base: position 39,461,660 of record OZ022331.1, on the reverse strand, counting down.
AGTTTTATTTTATTGTCTTCTATCAAGTTGACATTTAACAAAAAATGCGTATTTATTTTTTGAATTGCAAGAACTACAGAGGTTGACGGAAGAATAAATGTACTATTTAAGCAAAAACTGTTTCTTAAAGAGTTCATCAAGCTGCCCATATAGGTAAATATAAAGTGTTTATGAAATATTTTTTGACAGATCAGTCCCAAAAAGTAACATTTGACAGATCAGTCCCAAAAAGTAAAATTTGACAGATCAGTCCCAAAAAGTGAAACTTCACGGCCGCAAAAGAAGCCATGAAAACACCTTTTTTGTCATGATCGCCTAAAAAATATATATCATTTTAACTGCAAATAAATCCAATTTGTAAAATTGCAAATTCGTCCACTCCTATAAAATAGTTGTTTTATTCATAAACAACCACCCATTTTATAGCAAGATCCATAGTAAAAACTATTAAGATAAATAAAAAATGTGCCTGTACTGCATTTGAAGACGTATAACACTTCAAGGGTTGGAAAATCAAGGGTTGAACTGGTTTTATAATAAATTGCAATGAATGAGCTTCCTATGAACGTTTATTTCATCATTATACGATTATTAGTTCAGAAGATATCAGCTTTCAAAGTTATTACTAACTTTGAAATTTAGCCCCCTATATTGACAAGGGGTTGGGATATTAGCATGACACATGCCATTCAACTCAACGTTTATTACATTATTCTACGATTTTTATTTCTGGAGATACAAGCTTTCAAAGTCGTTGCATCATTTAACCCTTTATACAATTTACCCCCTGTACTATCAGGGTTAAAAGATCAAGGGCTTAAATAAGCTTTCTATCAATCTTTGGTTCATTACTATATGGTCAGAGGCGTCTCAAGCGGGGGTGCACGACATCCCGGCGCCATGTCCTTGAAGGCGGCAGTTGGACCCCGAACTTAATTCTTTAAAAACAAGACCAATTTCTTCAACAAAATATTTCATTAGAGCTAATCCACAATCAACAATCTATAATCCACCATTCTATTTTGGATTGGGACTAAAATTGTGGATTTTGGATCAGGAATTGTGGATTTTGGATTGGGATTAAGATTTTGGATTGGGATTGGGCTTCTGGATTTTGGATTGGGATTGGGATTGTAGATTTTGGATTGGGATTGGGTTTCTGGATTTTGGATTGGGATTGGGATAGTAGATTTTTGACAGGGATTGGAATTGTGGACTTCCGATTGAGATTGGGGTTGTGGATTTTGGAATGGGATTGGGTTTCTGGATCTTGGATTTTGGATTGGGGTTGGGATTGGGATTGTGAATTTTTGATTGGGATTGAGATTGTGGATTTTCGATTGGGATTGGGGTTGTAGAATTTAGGATTGGGATTTGGTCTCTGGATCTTGGATTTTGAATTAAGATTGGGATTGGGAATGTGGATTTTTGATTAGGATTGGGACTGTGGATTTTTGATTGGGATTGGAGCTGTGGATTCTGTAATGTGATTAAGATTGTGGATTGTGGATGTTGGATTTTGGATTAGGATTGAAATTGTGGGTTGTGAATTTCTTCAACAAAATATTCTATTAGAGCTAATCTACAATCAACAATCCATAATCCACCATTCTATTTTGGATTGGTATTAAAATTGTGGATTTTGGGTCAGGAATTGTGAATTTTGGATTGGGATTAGGATTTTGGATTGGGATTAGGATTTTGGATTGTGATTGGGTCTCTGGATTTTGGATTGGGATTGCGGATTTTGGATTGGGATTGGGTTTCTGGATTTTGGCTTTTGGATTGGGATTGGGATTGGGATTGTAGATTTTAGATTAGGATTGGGATTGTGGATTTTCGATTGGGATTAGGATTGTGGATTTTCGATTGGGATTGGGGCTGTGGATTTTGGATTGGATTTCTGGATTTTAGATTGGAATTGGGATTGTGGATATTTGATTGGGATTGGGATTGTGGATTTTTGTTTGGGATTGGGATTGTGGATTTTGGATTAAGATTGGGTTTCTAAATCTTGGATTTTGGACTGGGATTGAGATTGTGGATTTTTGATTGGGATTGAGATTTTGGATTTTCGATTGGAATTGGGGTTGTAGAATTTGGGATTGGGATTGGGTTACTGGATTCTGGATAGGGGTTGGGATTGGGATTGTGGATTTTTAATTGGGATTGTGGATTTTTGATTGGGATTGGCGGTTGTGGATTTTGGATTGGGATTGAAATTGTGGGTTGTGAATTGGGATTGGGATTAAAATTGAGTATTTTGGATTGGGATTATGATTTAAATTGTGGATTGTGAGTTGGGATTGAAATTGTGTATTGGGATTCAAATTGTGGATTAGGTCTAAGTTTGTGAATTGTGGTTTGAGATTGAAATTATTGATTGTGGATTGTGGATTGGGATTGAAATTTTGGATTGTGGACTGGGATCAAAATTGTGGATTACGGATTGTGGATTGCGGATTGAGATTGATATTGTGGATTCTAATTGACGATTGTGGATTGTGGATTGGGATTGAAATTGTGGATTGAGATTAAAATTGTGGATTGAGATTCAAATTGTGGATTGTGGATTAGGATTTAAATTTTGAATTGTGATTCAAATTGTGGACTGTGGATTGGGATTAAAATTGTGGATTGTGGATTGCGATTAAAATTGTGGATTGGGATTGAAATCTATAAAAATGAGAACTATGATGAAGACAGGGAAGTAGGAGGGGGGAGCACCCCGGCGGTAAGTAGGCTAGAGCCGCCTCTGATTTTACGCATTGTTTACTCTTTGCACAACCGCAGAAAAATCTTATTTTATAAACAAGCAAATAATTTGGATAACTTGAATGAAGCGAAGAGTAGTTTGTGCTGTGCTACATATTTGTGGAACAACGCGGAAGAGGATACGGCCGAAGAATGTGAAGAGAATAAAATAAGGAGACTGTCCGAGTTTGAAATTTCTTCCAACTAAACACAATTATGCAATTTGATTTATTTATTATCATTAGTAATAATTTGATCGCAGAGAATATAAAGTAAAGCAAAACTGCGAACAATATAAGTGTGAGATGCAGTATAACTTGTATCTATATTAATTCTGGGTTGTCCTGATTCAAATAAATTAAAATGAGACACCCTACCTCTGCTTTATATATAGCTCCCAGCACTTCTTCTCCAAATGAACTTCAAGTATGCCAAATTTCACATGCCTTCGTGCGTGCGGTACAAAATTTTCTCTTAATATTAAAATGAGACACCCGTATATAATATATACAGCTACAAACTTTGTATTTTATTTGTCAGATTGTGATATATGTATTTTTCCAAATATTTCAATTAAACTTCTTATCACATCAGATTAAATGGTACCAAATATGATACTTTTTACAGATTGTAATGATCTCGATTCGTTTAAAACATACAGATGTAAACAGTGTTGGAATTATTACCTCGTCTATTTGGATATATTAATCTGTAATTTCTATATACCCGAAGATATATCAAAGAGATTTTTTGTTCAATTAGAATAAGTTATGGAAAATAACATGCATTTCACAAATTTTGTTATATTTTCTTGTTTAAAAGAAAGACAACAGTGTGCAGCTACAGTGATCGATTTTAAAAATATTAGTGAGTTTCGAATTTATGCGAGAAATTCTAAAACACTGTCAAGTAAAGTGCACTTCCGGTTCAGTCAATTTCAATGAAAATAGGATGTGAGCATCTCAATGGTACAATCGTTTTAAATACTGTGCTCTAATATTCTACTTTCAATCTTTTTGTATTTATGCGAAAAATTCAAAAAATGGTTCGAGTAGAGTGAACTTTTGGTACAGACGATTGCAACTATAATTCGAGGTGCACAACTAGACCTTAGACCAGTCTTAAATACAAAATTTCAACATTATACACACATACATACATATGTACCGACGTCAAGCCGAAAAAAACGGATATTGCCATCAAAATCTTAAAATATGAATTTCGCCAGTTTCACAATACCATTAGATTTAGATTCTAGAATATTCTATAAGTGGAATGATGAACCAAACGCTGATAGAAATCTAACCTAACGATTTTGAATCAAATTCCAAATATAATCAAGAACCGGTTGCGAAAATTTCACATACTTTGTGATAGTTATTATTTTTACGAAGTTTTTTTAAAAATGTGAGACATCGCGCTTTGAAAATTTGAACCTTTTGATTTTTTGAAAGAAGATATAATCTTCCATTTTGGACTCTAAATCATCCCTTACAAAATTTAAATACACCTGCACCTCGTTAAATTCATGCATAGAGTCCAAGTCTGCAAACAGAATTTAAATATCTGATGTTCCCAAAATATTCGATAAAAATTATTTTTAGCGCTCAAAATCAAATTTTCAACTCACTAAAACGGACTCAAATTCATAATCAAAAGGAATCCAATATATATTATCCTCTCAATTCAATCCTGTAGATTAAAATATAAAAGAAAATTCGAAATCTGTTCACACATAAATGGTCTGAAATGTACTATTATTTAAATGAAAATAAAATTGGGTTTTTTATTATTGAATGTGATTTTTATTACCACCATAATTTATTTAGAATAAATTACAATCGAATGGATCTATAATACATATGTAAGTAGATTTAAATCATATACTTAAGCTAGAATGCACCAAAAATATAATAAGAATAAATAAATATCGGTAACTTTTTATTCACTTTCAAATTAAAATCTAAGCATATTTTAATACTTACTTCTATCAAATGATTGTAAGCAAATGTAAATTTAAATCTAAACATTTTAATTTGAAAGTATGTCGGATATGAAACAATTTTAAATTATAAGTCGACAAAAATCTGAATGTCAGACAAAAAGATTAAGTGAAGATGCAATGATACGGAAATTATAAAATATTCTATAATTTAAAATTTGTTTCGAACGAAGAAGGGTCAAACAAGGAAATAAAATATGTAATTATAAAATGTACTTCTTTTTTGTACTACACCATTTATCAAATTGATTCTGGAAAACATCAATCATTACTTCTATTTGAATATCATTTACCTTTCAATATAATACTGTCCCATTAAAATTGAAGTGCAAATTACCCTAGATGTAAAGAAATAAAATTGGAACCATAATTTGGTCATTTTTTAATAATATGAAAAAAAAAAAACGATTAAGTTGAAATTATAAGCCTTTATAATTCAAAATATAATCAGTAATGTAAGTAAAATAATCTGGGAATTCAGTCAAATTTATTAATTTTTTTCCTTTCCTAGCTTGACAGTTTCGGCTACACCTTAGCGATCTTCAAGAGCGAAAAGAATTGTAGAGTTTAATATAAAACATGAATTTAAACTCTACAATTCTTTTCGTTCTTGAAGATGGCTAAGATGTTGCTGAAACTGACAAGTTAGGAGGAAATAAATAAAAAAAATTGTCTAAATTCCCACATTATTTTACCTACATTCACTATTCCAGTCTGCTTTAACAATATTATCCAATAATCAATAATACTATTGCAAAGCAGTAACGAATCATAGCTGCACAAAAAACATTACAAAAAGAAAAAATTAAATCAAAAAGAGTGGGTCGATATTCATTTTGTTTTTGTAAGATTCTAAGTTTATATATTTTATCACAGCTCTTTTTGAATGTTGAATAAATTTTTTTGTTAGTATATTCTATTCAATATCTAATAGTATTCTAATTAATTATAATGTACCAAATTATAAAAAGAAAAGAAGCATTTAATTTCATTACATTATTGGTTTTTTGCCACGAATTGACATCGCAAAAAATAATCATAATACTGGTCACAATTTCACTGAGTGATATTTGAATTATTTACACATTTGATAGAAGTAATTATTTTAGATGAATAGAAAAATGGTAAAAAGAGTGATACATCCTATACAACGCATTATGTTCAAAACAATATTTTCGAATTTATATTACAACTTGACAATTGCTGAGAAATATTATTTCATTTTATCTTACTTTATCCGTATTTAGCACCCTTACAAAAATAAATCCTACAGCACTTGCAGCGAGTAATCCAAGACCTGCCTTCCACCAAACATTTGCATCTGCTTGAATGAGACTAAATTGTCGAAGATGCCTGAAAAAATTATGAGTTTTGTTATAATCGAGTTTAAAGAGTTTCTAAACATGCTGTTATTTACACAAGCAAACTAATGTAGTGCGGATTAGAGAGTTGTGAAGATCATTCTACAAAAATCTGAAAATACCTACTCAATTATAACAAAATATTATACTGTAACTAAAATTTTTTAGAATAAAACGTTAAATATTTCGTACTACAATATCTCTACCAGTTAATATCAAATATCGTCTTAAAACTGGAATTATGAACATTTTGAAACACACATATAAATGTAAATTTGATAAATTATAATTAGAATAAAGAATACAGTGTTCAAGATGAAAATATAATGCGAGGTCGAAGTAAGTTCCTGAAATACAGCTTCAAATTTTTTTGGATAAAATTAATCCAACTTCAGACGATTTCGCCCACTCTATAAAAGTTACTTCTAAACAAGGAGAATTCATATTTTATATTTCTTGGAGTCTAAGACATATTTTTAACATTCTATAGTAAAGAATTATACATCAACTAAATGGAAAATCAGGAAGTCGATTGTGAAAAAGATAACAGGAAATCTGAAATTATAATCCGAGTACTTTACGTTTAAATTGGCTTATTTTCAGAAATTTTTCTTCCGTGACTTTTTATTGTGAAACATCTATAAGCGCGCCTTGACAGTAAAATCGAACTATATGCCGTGACGACAAACGGATAAAAAGATAACAGGGATAATAAAACAAGATAGTCGAATTAAAATCATTGAAATCTGTTTTTTTTTTTAAATATAACGCCTTAAGACATGACTAACAACCAATTGGAACATTTGTTCTTCCGACTGTCAACAAGTTAATCAAATTAATTTATTAAGGCGTTTAAATTAGTAAAAATCAGTGGAAAATCATTCTAGCAGTGAGTATAAACGACTTCATAAATATTTTTCAATAATAAAATACTAGTAACGTATGTAAAAGTAGGGAAAGTAGTACCAAAACACAACCAGGCAGCAGTACTTGGCCACTTCTACGAAGAGAACCTTTTGTAAGTAAGAAAGGTATTAATAAAGAACTAAATAGTTCTCGAAACAAATATATAAGGGATTAAAAACACATTATCTCCTAAATTGATTTAGCGCCAAAAGCCAATCATGTGAATAAAAAAAATATCTGAATCAATTATACTCATCAGACTAATGCCTACTTTAGTCATTCTCATTTGAATGACATCTACCCAGTGATAACTAAAATATATGTCAAAGACTGGCTGATCTGATGTCAAATATCTTATAACTGAGGTCTGAAGCAAGAAGTCGAGGCAAAATATCTTCGAAGTTACCTGAAATATTGTCTCAATTTTTTTAGAAAATTATGTGTACTTGTATTGTTTGTATGTGTAAGTAATAAAAACATAATTTTTCTATTGATAATACCAATAAAAAAATTTTAAACTAAACATGGATCATGCAAATTTTGCATTTTACAACACAATTTTCTATCAGCGAGAAACTTTTCGGTCTTAGGAGATAGACCCATACATATAGTGACACTTTTATATGAGTATGCAGAAAATACTTTTAGCGGCCAAAGTTCGGACATAGTGAACGATACGAAGGTCTGGATCTTCTACTAATACAAGCGCTAGAGAAACGCTGCGCGGCGCAGTCAGCAGATTAAACGATTTGCTGCACCTCTGTTTTGCCTTGTCTACTTTTCCGTTTTCTGGTTACATCGTCATCATCTAAGGTATATGTCATACTTCAGGACATGCATGTCGTACAATTCTTAATTTGTAACTATGGAACAAAATGTATCCAAGTGTATGGATGATGCAATTGTGCAACGCAACGTTGCGCATTGTTTTGTTTCGCAATTTATTTGACAATGTAAGGAATAACCACATTATGCCAAACCCAGGCACAGAGTAAATGCAGATTTTGTTAAAATAAATGCTGTACAAGCAGTAGCGTTGAAATATAGGGGCTGGCATCTGTCGTGGGGTGCTTAAAGGTTTCTAGTGTGACCTAAATCTAATAAAATATTATTATTTCCATCCCGATTTTTCACTGGAAAAAGTTTTTCTTTAATCAATGTGCAAGAAAAATTTGGTGTACTTAATTTTCTTGAGAAGAATAACATTGCATCCTTAGAGTGACAACTATTCTCCATAAAATTATAATATTTGAACTCTAATTTTATCAGAATGTTCCTAGCATAACAGAAAATCACATTTGTGATATTTCTTTGTGAATTTATTCTCCATAATATTTTCATCTTAGACACACTGTATACTTATTTATAAGTGGATGATTCTGAAATTAACAGCTTACATTCATATGTAATAGAAAATAATATACTTAGATACATTTCATAACCAACAGTTATAGTCCAGGCAATGAATGAATGTGGATGGAAAGGTCGAAAGTAGAAAGTTTAACTCTGGAACTTTGTTTGGACTAGTTAGAAGATGAATATACTAAAAGTCCCCACCCCTCGGAGATAAGCCCTAGGAAGGAAGGCACAAAGAAGATCCCGTTTTTTGTAATTCTGTATTATGGAAGCTGATAAAATTCTCTTAAACTTTGGACCTATACAATTTTTACCTATTCCTAATCGTTGTCTAGATATGAGCTCCGAAAAGCGGTCGATTTTCAGAAATGTGTTTTCACGTTTTAATTTACTTGTACAAAGTAACCGACAATATTCACATATTGACTGATTCTAATGGAGCTCATATCTAAACAACGATAAGGAATAGGTAAAAAGTGTCTAGAACCAAAGTTGTAGATAATTTCATCAGCTTCCATAATGCATGATAGCAACATTTCATCTGACGCATCGTTTTCGAGGGCATTTATTTGGGATCAAAAGATTAAAGTAATAAACTTGGCTCAAACGGTATATAGGGATTAAGAGAAAAATGTTCAAATGGTCTATGGGATTAGGACAAAACTGTCCGCCGCGCGCAAACGGTATATCCCCGTTTTCGAAATGTAAACAAAAGACCAAAAAACAGGATCTTCTTTATGCCCTCCCTCCTAGGGCTTACCTCCGAGGGGTGGGGACCTTTAGTATGTTTATCTCCTAACTAGTCCAAACAAAGTTCCAAAGTTAAATTTTCTGCTTTCGACTTTTCCATCCACATTCATTCATTGCCCGGACTATTACTCAGGATTTCAAAAGTAATAATGATTTTACATATCAGTTTAACTTGGCAAAATTTAATATACTCCTGATGAGAATTTTGATGAATGTCCGTTCTAATTTGATTTCGTTAGAAATAATAATTTTGGATGTCATAAATGAGTTGATAAACATGCCTTATTCCATGCTATAGATATGCATAATAAAAACAAAAAATAAATGAAATAAAGTTAAATAATACTTGTGAAATTATTAAATATACCAAGTGTTCACCATTTTTTCACATGACACCAAAAAATAAAATATAATATTATATAGTCCAATTCCCTTTTACCGATAAGTGTAGGGAGATAAAATATAATACAGAATTTGATTAGCTAAATCATCCTAAAGTAAATGTGAATTAAATATCAATTAATTTTGATGCTACATTGTCTGAATTTCATTCTAGAATTTTGGAACATGAAAGATACAGAAGATTAAAATTAGAACTGAAAAATAGTGAATTTGTTATATTCATAATATTTTCTGTACCCATTTTATCCGTACTAAATTCCATTTTAGCATTAAATTTGTGTTTGTTAACTATTAATTACAGAATAAGTTATTTTGATTAGACTTAGTTTTGTGAACACCTGGTATAGTATAATATTGAATATTATAGTAGCGCAATGTCAATTAATGGTCTGAATTCCTATTTACTAAAACATATTTAGGTTGCAATTCTGTGTAAATTTTTAAGTCTTATAGATTTTTAAATCTGTAAAATAAGAACAAAATCGCAATGAATTTGTTATCCTTATGAACGAATTCACAATAATCAATAAGAACTGATGCACTTTTATCTATTTCTTATGAATTTATAGATCTGTAGACTTATGAATTTGCACAGATTAAATTCATCTAAAGATTCAAAAATTTGTTTACAATTATAAAATCTATCAAGATTAGGCCTAAGTAGAATGCAGACCAAAATATCAAAGTTTTTATGAGAAAAATATAATACAGCAGCCACAAGCAAAATAAACAAACAAAAGACATATACCGAAAATAATAAAAGTAGGACCTGTAAAATGAATTGAACCATTCCGACGGTTTGGGTCGCATAAGTAACATGTGCACCATTCGGCGCAACGGACTGAAAGAGAAAAAAACACCAAACGCTCAAAACACAGGAACATCGAGTAGGTAAACACAGGACTAGGATTGATACAGGGGTAAAACAGCCTAGCGTAACTCCAAATAGAAAAATGGAATATCAAAACTGGAGGAAATAACTTCCTGTGAACACGTTCCTTGCAGCTTTGCGATTGCAACATAAGGTATGGAATGTACAATGAATTATTTGAAACTGTTTTCAATATTTGGTCGAAAATAAATAAATAAGGATATGTAATGCGCATCAAATTCTGACTATATTATTAAATACAATATATCATCTTTCAAATCATTAGATGAGATTATGCTCAATGCAGAGTTTGAGATAAAGATTGGAAAAAATACAAGTCAATCTTTGTCTCAAACTATACATTGAGCGTTATTTCATCTTCATTGCTCTCTGAAGAATTCATAGAAGATAATAAATTGTATTTAATTATTATTGTGACAATGAGCTTCGAAAATTCTGATAGATTCAATTTAAAAATGAGGTACACAATTTTTGAGTTTTGAGAATATGAAGTATCTAAGTTCGAACTTATTCCCAAATGTTTCTAAAATCAATTTCTTTTTAATCCTCTTTATCTTCTTGAATTTCAAAAATCACATACTGATATATTATCTAGCAAGAAAAGAAACTGAGACGCAATACATATGCGAATTTACACCTTATCCAAAATGAAAGCTCAAAAATATAGAGATTTCAATTTGGAAATTATTTTCGAATCCGAATCTCAAAAACAGTTTCGTCAAACAACGGATAAAGTGAATATTTTAACAATTTCAAACTCATTGCAAAGAACGTGCAAATAAATTACGAACCTGTGTTTGTAAAATAAAATCCAAGCTGCCTGGAAACGGCTACCAACACAGTCCAGAGTTAGTTTCAAAAATGATTTTACTCAAAAAGACAATCATTGTTTTACATTACCAATTAATAATAGTCCAATAGATATCTTATTAAAAACAAAAGAATTGGAAGAACATATTTAATACAAGTGCTGAGAACTTTGCCACATAATACTACAAACACTGACGTAACAAAGATTTCTGCACTTGTTTTAAAGTGATTTTTCAACAACCACAATATTCCAATGATCAATAATAGCTCTAAAAATCAGTACATCACACAACTGTAATTTTTAGACGTTTCTAATTTCTGTGTTGAAAGTACCCACTTTCCGAAAGCAAACTACTTTTTTCTACTATGAATTCCAGCAATATGGAAATTTTCTCTGGAAAGCTAATTTTTACCAGGTGGTTGTGAAAAATAATTATTTGAGACTTCAAATAATAAAACGTGAGCGAAATTTGGCATAAAACAAATATTATGTTATTAGGAGTAGAAAGCAGTTATTCTATGTTGAGTTCAGACACTTGCGGCCAAGATATGCAAATTGAGCGAATCACAAAAGAGCGTTCTACTCCAAATAACATACTCTTATTTTTTCTTCAAGTGTAATCGATTAAAATTTGTTCCAAAAGGAGTGTCCGCAAAATTTTTCGCTTTTAGTGACATTTTATTTAGATAAATGTGAAGAAAAACAGCACAATAACTAGCAATTTTAGACAATATCAACGATATCTGAGCAAGTTGAGCACATAGTTACTTGAAGAAAAAATAAATCTGTATTTCTAGTGCAAAATGGGAATTTCAATTTCTAAAAATATCTTGTAAAGTTATTCATTTTAGCTTATTGTGGAAACAAACACCAAGATTAATTATATTCTCAAACCAAATTTTTGAAATATTCATGATACAAATGGACAAAGTTTGAAAAACTGATTATTCATCAATATCTTTTAAAGAAAATATATATTCTAACAAGCAATTGACATATTTAGTTAATAGATCAAAAGTGCGATTAGAGATCTAAGAACTAAAAAATGCCGAAAACAGCGGAGAATGATTTAATAATTTTGTAACCGAGTGTTTGTGTCTTCAATGAAACTATAAGTGTTCTCTCCTACTACAGTTGATTGAAAAAGAGGGATTCTATGGCTAATTTCAGTTCAGTTTAAATATAATTTAATAATTTTAAAAAGCCATTCGTCCCTGTTTGCTTCATCATCTGTATTAAATATTTTATTATTTTGTTTTACTTACGGAAAAGCTGCCATTGTAGCCAACTTAACAAATACATCTTTCCTTAAATGAGATTTTGAAGAGAAGGGGTGCGGTGGAAGAATTTTGTATTTGTTACAAAAAGTGACAGGTTGTAATAAATATTCTTGCTTCGCTTCTTCTAAATCAGATTTGTTCGATACAATTAAAACTGGAATTTTGCTTTCAGCAAAATATTTCTACAATGAAAAAAAAAAAAAAAAAGATAATTTTAATCAAATTTTATTGAGACATGTTTTAAATTTTTTGTACTTAAGTTGCTTCAATAATTGGCAAGGAGGCAATACAAGATAAAATATAATTGATAAGGATACCAACATAATAATAATAAAATAGTACTTACAATGTATATTCTAGCAGCATACTCGAAGGACTTCTCATTACTTGTGTCATAAATTAAACACGCTACATCACATGCCACTTCATGTGGCATCAGTGGATCTGATACATTTCTTATTTCAATTTCTCTCAAAACCATAATTTTCTCTTGTCCATAAACTTGTACTACATTCACTGTGTTTTTTTGTTCGCCTAAACTTTCAGCAGTTGGAAGAATCTAAAACAAATTCAGTAAGATTTATAGAAACTTCTAGGTTTGAAAAGGTTACGTCATAGCCACTGCGGATGAAACTTCGACAGAAGGAAGTTTTTCCTGAATTTGGAGGACCGATAACGTGACACAGGTAGACGTTTCTACTAGATTGTTTTTTGGCAAGATCAAGCTTCTTTTCTCGGGTGACTGCAAAGAAATATGTTAGCACTTCATCTATCTTGTTATGCATCATACTAAAAACAAAATATCGCTCACCCGTAATAGCTGTCAGTTGACTCTCTCTTTGATAAACCACGTACCCAAGGTATCCTAGCCATTCCATTGTTTTCATAGGATCTGTTAGCGTCAGAAGGGCCCAATGACAAATGAACCCTTGATAAGTGAGCCATCCGCGATCATTATGTGCTACAGCGGCAGTTGTTTCAGAGCTCCATGGAGTCCCGGGGCACGTGGAAAATAAATCTCGGAGTTCTGGAGGACTTAAGCACCCATCACGGTCCTTGTCAAAGCGTGTGAAAAGTTGATTAAGAAACGCTTGGCCTTTAAGAGTTAGCTCGGTAGTGCAACCTGAGGGTACTTTCAATCTGAAAAAGCAAATAATACATTTCATATTGAAAAATAAATCTGATATGATATTTAAATGATTGTGAATTGTTTTTTTTACAAATTAGTTGAATGATATCTAGTTTGGTATCCATTTAAAACTCTCGGGGAGATAAGCTTTGAAGAAATCTAAAATAAATAATTTTTTCAAATGTCAATGAAACAAGCCATAAAATTCATGACCAAGAAAGTACTGCAGTTACAGCAGATTTTCTTATTTTCAGAGGATGAAGGAATACAGATTCGCTGCATCTTTTTTTTTAATTTACTCATCAAACAATCTCGTGACACTGACTTGTTGAAAACAAGAATTAAACTTATAGAGAATAATAGCTACACTTACGGTGGCCTGAGATAATCCCTCGACATTTGAAGATTATCATTATATCCAAACTTTCGTAGCACAGCCCAAGTGGTTTCTGTCCTTCCTCTTTGTATAAATAAACTGTGTAAGAACAGAAAACCTTTTAATGTGACCGAATTTGCACAGATGCCGTCTTCCACATTCTTGCGTAGTACAGTTTTGACGTCATCAAGGACTTGGGGCTGTAAAGGAGCGTTGAAACAACATCGTTGGAAGTTATTGAGTTCTATATCGTTAAGAAGACCATCTGAGTCGATGTCGCAGACATTGAAGATACGAATTAAAGCGGTTTTGCAAGGTTCTGTAAGCTTTTTCAAATTTGAATTATTAGACAATTTTGGCAATCGAATTCAGGTAATAATTTTTTGATATTTAGATACTTACATCTTGTTTTTCGACTATGTACAAAGGGGCAGTTGGGTGCAGTACAGCTTTTTGGGCATAATAAAACATTTCTGAAATGTTTTTCAATGTTTTGGCAGAACATTCTATACAGCTCTCGATTTCAGGATAGTTTTCCATCATAGATAATACGTCCTGAATAAAAAAAAAAAATTACCTAATGAAATATTGCTGTACATGATATGACTTCTAAATTTACTATGCAATTAAAATTTTCATTGATACAGAAATAAAACGCATAAATACAGAAGATAATTGTTCAGCTACAATTATTTTCTTAACAAATGGATTCATTTTAGATATTTATTATTCCCAAATGAAAAATATATACTTTTGGAACATGGGTGTGCTATGAGAATAAAACTGCTGAATGTTATTATAATAAATAGGCTGAGTGATGATAATTGAGGATGATTCTCAGTTCTCGTTCTAAGTAAAGAGTAGTTGAATAGAATGTAATGTTGAGTAAAGACATATCTTCTTAGATCGTTCAATAAAGAAGTATTTTGGTTTGAATGAATTTATGTATATTAAAATTATCTAATATACCTCAACATCTAATAGAAATAAAGTAGTAAATTTGTTTTTTAATGCATCTGTTATAATATAAAAACTGAAAAAACCCCTGAAAAGTTTATAATAGGACAGAATTTTTTTTTATATCAAGCATTCTTTCCTTTTTTCACTCGGATCCTCTACAAAATTTTCTACTCGTATTATAATGGGGTATCTTTTATTGAAGTACATTACAACTTTTATTTAGGGTGTGTAAGTATAAATTTTGTAAGTTTCGTTGTTCATACTTACGTCAATAGTTGAATATTCAACCAAATCAATTTTATTCCCCACTAGAACAACCGGACACGGTTGATCTTGATGACATTCTCTAATCAGTGGCAACCAATAGGCAGTAATCTGCTCCATACTCTCTTCATCATCGACTGCGTACACCACGCATACAACATTTGCTTTCTGAATTTCTTCAGCCAGATTTTCATCTGTTTGTTCGACTGTTGAAAAATCAACAATGTTGGTGGGTACTTGCTCAGGTGTAACGTCAGCAGGAATGGTGATTTCTTCAGCTTTTGGAGGAACATACTCAGGGAATTCTTCGCTGACTAGGGAAAGAATTAGAGAAGTTTTTCCTACGCCTCGTTCACCCACTAAGAGTATGCGAACTGTTCGACGAGTGCTAGTTTTCACAACCATTTTGCTAGAACAGAAAAAATTAATTTAACATGAAAAATAAGCACTCATACTTGGTAAATTTTAAGACATAAGTTTATTTTCGTCATTTATCCATCGAAATATATATTTCTTATTTTATAATATACTAATGCCCAGTTGCACCGCTATCACTTAACTTTAAGTACGGAATAATTACCATGGGAACAATTATCTATACAATGGTAACCATAGATATTATTCTTCCTTTAAAGTTAAGTGACGGCGGTGCAACTGGCCATAAGATGTTTAAAAAAAAAAGGAATATTACAAGTGTGCTAGACTATTTTTAATAGGCTAATCTGATATTCGTGAATTCGTAGCAAAAATGTTGTATATCATTCAGGTGTTTTTGCATCAATAAGTTATTGTCTGTCATTACACTTAGTAATCAGACAAATGCGTCTCCACAGCTATTGAAAATTAAACACTTGTTCGTATAAGCATTCTTGCTTATAAAATTAAGGATGCATTCGGTGACTGTGGCTAGGTTTGAGACATTAAAAACCATCAAAGAAAAGTGAAATGCATCCTTAATTTTAATTTTATCTTACAACAAGCCGGTTACTACTACCCTTCGCAGATTTAAAAAAAAAATGCACTACTACCACAAATCAAGCATTCGTCGAGGATCTTATTTTTTTTTTCAAGGAATAAATCATCAATCCTCAAAAAGGCATGCCGTATAAAATCGGAAAGCCACAACTGTCACGAGCATCCAGTCTAATAGTGGGCAGTACTAATAATATTCTATCAAGGATAACTTTGTAATTCAAATTGTAATGAAAAAAACAATAAAAATAATGCTTTATGCATTCAATATATTAGTATCTGGAATTATATAGTTTGAATGAAATGAGAATGCATTTTTAAAGGTCATCCTACATAGAGTTTGTTCCAAATTTTTACTATGGAGGTCAGCCACTTCGATTTGTATCAGGTAAAAAATACAATTTCATCTGCAGCCATCCAAGATGCTATAAATCTATCAGCTTCTTGGTTTCTCTATTGCGTTTTAACTGTGAGATAAATTCTATAAATTTGATAGTTTGAGCATAGCATAGTGATAATAAGTATTATGTAATCAGTGCAGAACGAGTGCAGAAAAACACTAATCATGTGAGTAAAAAATTTGAGCAACGAAACATAGTCCCATAGGAGCGTTCTTTTCTTCTATATTTGGGTTCTTCAATGTTTACTTTATGAAGCTCCATTGGGTCTCATAAAATACTATTTTAAAGAACACAAACCAAATTTCTATTAAGTGGCTATTAGGCGTTGCTTGACAACACCTGTTATTTTTATCAGTCAAAATATTTTTTTTTAAATAGTTAAATTACAAGCTATGTTTCGGTATTAAATGAAAACTAGAATATCCCAAATCAATGTTTATAATAATGTATCACTGATGGCTCATAATATACTGTCATTGATATTCTCTGGATCCTTCTTCACATCTTCATCAAATTTTCAAAATAGAAATTGTAATATTTCATATATTTCAACATTTAAAAACTTGAATAGAAATAATAGTATAAGATAGATAAGACATTTTAGAGCACTTGTTCATTAAAAAACTAGCTTTTTAATAAAAGAATAAATTACACGGTCTTTTTAATTACTTTTTACTTACATTATCATTTGAATAACAAAAGACCAAAATGCGTGCCCTAAAATCATGTCATTTCACACTAATTATACAATATATTTTTTCATATAGCCACAATAAATTAATTACAAAATCAAATATTCAATATCGATAGCATCAACAATTTGAAGCTTATTTGGTCTGATGGATTGTGATTGGTCCTGTGACAGTAAAAAAATATCATGTAGTTATTGACTAGTAGTGCATTTTTCATGTGTTTATACCCCGGTTTATACACAAGACCTGTGATAACAACTACTATCCGGTACGCATTCAGCCAAGGTGCGGCGTTACGAGCGCTCCATGAATTATTTCTTTGTATAAGGCGCTGAGCTTTAATGTCTATACATAATTATGCAGCCCCGTGGCTCGCTATCCACAGCGAGAGTTCATGGAGCGCTCGTAGCGCCGCATCTTGACTGAAAAATGAACCGAATAGTAGTTTGCATTCAATTTTCAAGGTAATAGATGAACTACTATCACTGATCTGTATAAATAACTAGATAGGGCATAAAACCAATTAACCAATTATGAGAAGCTAATTGAAGCGATCACTGTTGTAAGGAAAGTGACCATCTGACTGCAGCAAATCAGACATAATAATGTGTCAAACGTATTTTGCAACATGATTGGTAGAGAAATAATTCATTCAGTTGTTATTTCTTATAAATTACTGTATGAATTATTGTCATTTTTAAAAAACGTCAAGTCGAGTGGTCCCTTTCCTCACTTTTTCTGCTTCACAAGCTTGAATATTCTATCCAGTTATTCAAACAGTTCAGTGACTACCAATCAGTACCTTATAAAATCAAATAATCATCTATAAATTAGTTCTTGTTTTCAAACAGTTGGCGTTATAGTGGAATAAATAATGCTAATAATGCAATAATTTATGATAAAACAATCTTATATTGTAATGCTGGGGCTACACCAACTCCTTACCGTTAATTAAGTCGTTTTTGAGAATGGGCTGAGTTCAGCTTCCTTTATCAGCTAGAAAAGGAAGCTGAATTCGACCCAATGTGTTTATTAACTGAGTTCAACTTACTCCATTAACAGAAAAAGTTACACTAATCCATAGAGACGTCTTCTATTTTGTTTATTCAATTATCCCAACCAGAATCCCAACATTCATTTATCTTTCTTTATGATAATTTAGTGAAGTTTGTTTAAGTAGTGAAGAGATCTGAATTTAGTCTAATGTATTGAACATTAGCGGGTCCCAGCATAAGACAATGATTTGAGAGCATATTTTCCGTCTAACCCGGTCAAACCATTTCGTAAAAAAATATTGCAAAATTAGTCTTGTATGTTGAAGAAAAAATATTACATATAAGAGTTCGAGAAAATACGATAAAAAATTGCGGGATTTATAAATAAAACATGAGTACATAAACCGCAAAAGACACTTGACGTTTTTCTAAATTAGGTTATGTCATATAATGAATTAAATATTAGTTAAATACACTTTAGTATAAGCAAAATTATGATAAATGTAATCAATATAAAATAGAATTTTTTTAAATTTAAGTCTGTAATTTGGTTTTAAGCACTGTACACTGACTGACAGTCTACGTAGATTTCTGTCATCCTTTATAGGTTATATTTCTGACAGTTCTCTAAATATACCCAACAAATAATCATTAATACAAAACTACCCCCTACTAGAACATCATTTGATTGTGAACCTTGACCCTTACCTGCTTCCAAGTTCATGCAGAAATTGGAACGATTTTTGCAATAAAGCAAAATGACTGCAGCACTCATTCAATGAGAACTCAATTATGTAAAAATTCACATGAGAAACACTCAACTAAACAGAATACGAACGAAAACAGTTATTTCACACAATAACCATCAATGATAAAGACACTCATCCTGGAATTTTGTCTTCTGTTTTGTTCTTCTTCGATATCTACGCAAGCTCGCTGCTGGTGTCATGCGCAAGTAAAAATGAAATGGCAGCTGTGTTAGGAGGGTTATCGTGCTATAGGCGCAAAAAACAAACCTCCCACGAACAGAAATTAAATAAATATAAACAAACTTTATATATGAACACGTGCAAGATTTTTATAGTTTTGTGAAAAAGAAGCATTTGTAATACTTTTTGTTTGTATTTTTTTTTTAAATGAGGCTTGAAACTTAAATATAACTTAGCAATGATTCACTCTGTAATTAAAATTACCGTTAATTTTGTTACGTGGATTTTAAACACCTGTATTCAGATACACTTATTACTTATTTGATTATTGTTGAAGAAAACGAAGAATCTTTGTAATCATTATCAATTTTTTAATTACATTCGTTCATCCGTCTTTTACTGATAAATAAATAGTGAGATTTATATTACTTCTGCTACCGGAAATACGGAAATATGGTAACAGTATAGTAACATCAACAAACGCAGTTAATTTTTTAATAATTATAACCATTGTTTAAAATTTAACCGCGGTTCATCGTTAATTATGCATTTATCTGAAATCACAACGTATCTATGAATTGTTTTTGAAATTTGTAAATAAAGTATTCGAATTGACTATGAAAATCATAATGAACTGTATTAGTGTATTGCTTAAATTTAATAGATTATTAAATCCTCCAGAAGATTTCCCGAAGACTATGAATCATTTTAGAATGCAGTTGTTACTACTTTCATTCAATTTTCTAATAATAAACAAGATTGTAAGAAACATCTGCCGTGATCTCTATTTATAAACAGTTTCATTTAGGTATTTTCTTTCAAGTAAACAGTCTTTATGTATTTGGACAAGTGAAATTATTGTGAAACGTTTTCTCTTGACAGTTTCTGTAGAAGTAATTTATGACAATGAATTCGAAATTATAATAATTATTTTATCTAATAAATATAGGCAAATTCAAAATAAGTTTTTTTACTTATCTTAAAATTAAAAGAAAAGAATGGAATAAAATACTAAAATAAGATAAAAATGGAAACTCTGTTTTAACAATTGAGAATATTTTACAAAATTTTTGATTCTACAAAATTAAGATCATGAAATTCGTTCACCTTACTCAGATTGATACCTTACCAAAAAATATTATTAATGCAAAAAATACACTTTCTTCCCCTCTTGTTTGATAAATGATTAATTCCTGCTATAGTCAAAGGATCTACTAAACTTTTTCAATCGAAAAACATATTTAAACTAGATACCTATTCTGCTGCAACTTAATTCATTAATTTTTCAACAAAGCTAAAATTGGGGTCGAATTTTATTTTCTTGCAGCATAGGAAGGATGATTGGCACGGCCCTAGCCTAGCCCTGGTGTTTCGGAATCAGAGAAAGCCCAATGCTATGATGAGGAAGATATTTAATCCCCTACGGATAGGAAAAAATTATAATTGTGGATCATGGATGGCGTTGGAATTTTTTAATTTCATTATTATAACGTCAAATTGACATTTAGAAAAAAATTGTTTGTAAAATTGATAAGATAGTTTCAATACATCTAAATTTATTTAAAAAGCTTATTAATGGAGTACTTCGGTGCACTTGTTACAAAAAATATCATTATTGTCACGGATAAAGCTAACTACACGAGGCTACGCCTTGGGCCTCACCCTCGCTAACGCCTCGGGTTTGTCCTCACCTTCACCGAGCGCAGTCAACTTCATCCTGACGTCCTTGCAGCATAATATACTATTCTAAAACTTAGACTGTTGTCATTAGATAGATTTTAAAGAAATAAGTCAAATCCGTAAAGTACTATTCTGTAGATAATGGATAATTCGTTATTTGAATGATAACTTTATCCATATAAATGATCTTGATATTCAGGAAAATACTAGAATTTTTCTCCTTTCATCAATGAATTGGAATTGAAAAAATTTCTTCTACTTCTTACATGGCTGAAAAGAGAGAAAAAAAATCTATTCAATAAATAATGAAACCATTACATTTGATGCGTATTAAAAATAAGAAAGTTACTATTCATATCTCGGAATTCAATTTTGACATCATTTTCAAGTTTCCCCATCAAAGTAGATCTTTTTGTCTGAAACTTCTTTTTATTTCTTTTATAATTACGGAGATATTTGAGTTTTTAGAAATTAACGATTTTTAGTTTTTTTTTTGAAATAATTTGTACCTAAATCATTCCGAAGTTTAATTTTTTCCGACGGCATCTACATCGTCCCACAAAATTGCACATTCTCCATTTAACCAAATTTCTATCTTTAATAATACACCTGTATATGCATGATATTTTCATACTTTTAAGTGCGGATATAATGGTTATGGTGTGGATATGAAATTTTATTCGATATCTTGCCAATTTGGTACTTTTATATTCGGATAATAGTAGAAAAGCTAGCGGCCACTGATCTCTAGCGGCCGATCCGAGTATCCCAATAGTCACAAAGTTGAAATTTTTGTAGGTCATATTTTATTCCATGTGAATGAGGAAAGTGAGGTCTTGCCTGGGATTCAATGTATCCATATGCGATAAACTTTTGCAAATGTAAAAAACCTGCTTCCATAAGGCTGTAATTTTGAGAGAGTATTCTAGATGCAGTTTCAGAACTATATTTCAACAGCCATACTATTTAGGTAGTCAGAAGTTCCCGCCATGCGAGTATATGAAGGTCGCGACGACTGATATGTCAGACTTTGTACGAGTTTTTGTGTAAAGAAGGCAGAGAAGATCTATTGTGCGTGTATGGTCAAAATATAATTTTATGAAACTCAATTGTTGGTGGCAACTTTCGGAACTATAACTCAAATAGTATGTACGTGTAATTGAATGATTATAAATTTTATGATTTTTTCAATCATGGGAGAAGTGTACTGCTAATTGGTCCTATTGGTAGGTGCTGCCATGTTGTGGCAACTATTTGAACTATATATGTGTAGTTCAATGATTATTAATTTTTATTTAACATAATTAATTTAAACGATATTGATTGATTATAAGCGCCGATCCAGTTCCTACTGAATTATAAACGTGTGATTTAACGCTAAACATCAGACGAAGACTTTGATTTCAACATGATGAAGCACCGGCTCATACAACCCGAGAAGTCATAGCTTTACTTAATAGAGAATAGAATATCTGAATAAGTGGATTGGAAGAGGAAGTCTTGTTGCGTGGTCAGCCTGGAGCTCCGACCTAATTCCCCTACATTTCTTTTCTGGGGTCTTATGAAGACCTCTGTATATGAACCACCAGTAAACATTGTATTAGAACTGGCGGCTAGAATAGTAGCTGCAACAAAAGATATAAAAGACAAGCAAAGGTTTTTGCAAGTGTCTCTTCTAATATTAAAACACTCTGTCGGGATTGTTTTGCTGTGAATAGGGGCCATTTTGAAAATCAAATTTAGTCCCTTTCTTTTTGTTTCTTTGTTCATTGTTTCATTTTTCTTATTTGTTTCTTGTTTAATTTTCTCGTTTAATGACATCAAGCCTACTTTGTTTCAAATAATTCTTGCGGTATGTTAAAATTTATCTTATAATTCAATTTTAATGATAATTCCACTCCAATATAAAGTAAGCCATAAGAAAAAAACAATTTTATCGTTTTGACAGCGGATAAAAAGGAAGGTAACTTTTTGCAAGTGATAAAACGTTATTTACCTTTCTCCTAGCAACCAAATCAAAACATTCACTATATTAATGTCATTTGCAAAATTTCTTCATGCTTAAACTGCAAAATAAACAGAATTTGGAATATTTCCGAAGAAAATATGAAAGAAAATATGGAAAAAGTGTGTCTATAAATACAAAAAAAACAATAAATCATGTATCTAGAGACAATTTATCGTATTTTGTGAAAAGCAGAATTATGTATTAGGAAGAGGTACAACGGTATGTCAAATTCCAAATATTTTGCTAGATTGGACTTAAAGTATGCGGAGAATTTATGGAGAAAATCATAAAGAATACGTAGTGGAATGTGTCAAATGAAACGTGAAACGATGTATAATAATTGTACTCTCAATCATTGCACATTTAAATAAACTTTTTCATAAATAAAATGTCGTTAAATTATCTCGCCGAATTACACTCTAGCGTTTTATTTTTCTTGGGATAAATTTCAGTTTGATAACTCAACCTTGTAACCTGACAGCAATTTGACTCGATAACTGTTCAAAAAATAAAATCACTCCACCTACGGTGTCGTGATTTTATTAGAACAGTTTTCTTATTAAATTGCTAGGTAACAAGGTTTCGTGAAAACAGAAATTTATCCAGCAAAATAAAAAGCTCTTGTGTAATTACTGTTGAAATGTTCTATTTTTAAAAATCGATTAAGTGGTTTTTAAAATATCTTGTTTTGAAATGGCTTGTTTTAGTTGTGATGCATCGTCAGTACAAAATAATTTTGATATTCGAAAATATTGTTATTTGCAACATTAAACTACTTCAAACTTTATTCATTAGCATTGATAAAGTGAAAAGTATTTAATATTTTTTCATCAGGGTGCGGCGCACTGGATTTATAAATACGTGATAAACCATAATAGATTCATCGGTAACATGGGCAAATTTAATAAAAGGAGAAGTGCACCAACTCTGCATCGAGTTCTTAGTTATATTAACAGATATATAACTGTCAATTAGCGTAGAAAATCCAGTAAAAGCCCAATCATGCAAAAAGTTGTAAGTATATATTTTATTTAAAATAAAGTCATAGCACATTTGGAAAAGTTTAATTTTATACCCATTTTAGACTTAGTACATGAGAAATCGAGTTAAATCAATACTGCAAGTTGTCCCAAAAAGATGCAATCTCTCAATTAAATGCATATACGAGAATAATCAAATACTTTTATTTAAATATGGAGAAAATAGTTTGTAAAATACAAAATTATATAAAATATCCTTCACAATTGACAAGCTCTTCTCTCTTGTGGATTTCCTGGTTCATTATAAGAAAATTGATGTCGATTTTCGGTATAACCGGAAGTGCAGCTATTTTGAAAATATTTTAGATTAACTTGGTTTTATCATTAATGCCTATGTGCAAAATTTTAGATCTTCAACTATATCAGCTCTCAAGATATCGATAGGCGGGCATCTCAAAAAAAACATCCTGTATAATATAAATTAAATCTAAGTATACTTGTACTTTGTATAAAAATAAGATCCACCATTTGAGTGACATCATAATAGACTACCGTGTAACACGAATAATTTTTAAAACAAAAAATAATTTCTCAAGTAGTATGAGGTTTTTTAAACCGTATATTTATTAATACTTTTATTTTTTCATGTCCTGCCAAGAATTAATTTAAAAAAAAAAAACAGCGGATTACCCGAATAGGAGCCTACAATGATATACCTAAATTTCAGACCTTAGGTATGCAATGCACACATTTCCGCACCACCTCTGAGGTAGTGTACTCGGTCCTTTTTTTAATGTGGGTTCCCTGTAAGAATACTTCACGATATATTTCGATCGAGGTAATTCAGTGGGACAATGTTTTATTAATATAATGAAAATTATAGCAGCAAGAAAATTACATTATTCATCATCAAATTTGACATGATCACTCGTTTCTTCCTCTTCGCTCTCTTCTTCCTATTCTTGCTCAATTTGTGTTGACTGCTCTAAGAAGAGAGATATATCAGTTAGATCATCATCGATTTCGAAAGAATACAATACTTAGCCACACTTGCACTTGGTAGAACACACGAAACAAGTGTTGATAAGCAGAAGGAGATGTTGGAGGGAGACTAGATAACTGCTTTCTTTTATTCAGTCAAAGATTCACTGCAAATGAAGCAGACCCTGACATTATTAAAAAATTTAGGAATGAGAATAGAGAATACCATCCACAAATACGTCTAATCATTACAAAAAACCGTTCAAAACTGACTGGATTATTGATGTTACTGAAGGCCAACCGATTGATGGAATTAGGGAAAACTAATATTCAAATATTCTTTTCTTCAAATGGTTGACCCGATGATGTATACTGGCCACATATAAGTGCATATTCGTATTTTCTAGGTTTGAAATCGCAATAACTCGAGAACAGTGCTTCGTAGGGAAAAAAATATTGAGAGCTTTTTTATAAAGAATTTTACGATCTACAAACTTTTTCAATTCATTTTTTCAGTAGCTCTAACTATTTCAGAGATATACGTGAAAAACAAAAATCTATGACTTTTAACCTCGAATAAAAAACAACTCACAAGCGGGATTGATAGGAACTTTTGACATAGCATTTGTAATCACGCGTTCTAGATCTGTTCAAATATTCAGCTTGTTTAGAATTAATGCAAACTTAGCACTTTTATTCGTCTATTTCGTCTGGGTTATCACATGATTTATTAACCGATGAGCTCTATATTGTAAATCGGACATGAATCAATAGTTTTGTAAAAAGTCATTTTATTTGTACTCGATGGAGTTAGGAGAAACATGAATAATATTATTTTAAATGTTAAATGATACTCAAATGATAGTTATTTATCTATAAAATAGCTAAATTTTAATTTGCTGGCCGCGGCTAACGAGCAGGCGGAGATTTTTCTAATTATTTTAAATCTAGAAATAGAAACACAATACAAATGTCAACTTGACTGATAGCAACGAAATAAATGAAACGTAACTTGAGTTATCATAACTGCCATAATGTATTTGAGTCTGATATGAAAAGTAGTAGATTCCAAAAAAGTGATACTTTTCGTGCCAAAATAAGTGCGCAATATCTTACTTCATGTACAGGTGACAGAAAGAATTATTTGCAATGGTGCAAATGAAAAGTAAGCCTAGGATAACTACTTATCATAACTCTCATATTTAATGAAGCTTCTTCCATGGCTTCTATCCGACATTTCTGCCTTTGGCTAGTTTTACAATTAGTCACTCTGTTGATAAGACATTTATCATAAGAACTCTTTTATCATTTCGTTCTATTGAAATACTGATACATCATCAACAAAGCGCAATGCTCACGATGTTATTATTGAAATACGAGTATGTCAATCATTCTATCACAGAAACAAGTTACTGTTTATTTATACTAGTATTATAATCTTTTACGAACATAAACTTTAAAAGAATTTATCTACCAATATGCGTACAACTACTATTGCTACTATTTCTTAAAAATCTGTTAGTACGAAAGTAAAGCGTGTAAGGGTCGCTAAAGTTTGATATTATTAACAAAATTAACATGCACTTTTATCTAGATATATAAATTAGCGTACCAAATTTTAATTTTCCAATATATCATCAGTATTGGAATCATAGAAAGCATGCCATCACAAGCACATTTAGTTTCATCAATGGAAAATTAGTAGGTACTATTTTTACTGAATTACTAGTCCACATTAATATATTAGATTGATACAAGGTAGTCGAAAGGTATATTTCGAGACGCCATTTTTTTTAACTAAAAGCAACAATTTTTTTCCAGTAAAACTGTATAAATAAGTAAGCTTTGTAGCCCTAGCAACTCGAACGATAACGAAAGCAAACCTTCGTGTTACCTCGTTGCTATGCGTTGCTAGCTACGAAAGTAATACTTTCGGGGCCAGGACAAAAAAGTAAAAGTTTGAAAAAATGCAAATCTATTGGAAATTTCATTATTTATCCAAATAAATAAGTAGTTTATAACAATATGATTTTATCCAATCTATTTAATTCAATTTCATCTATTTATTGGTTTTAAGTAATTATGCAATTTGAACAGTTGGAAAAATTCATGGTAGGAATATTATTTGAATTATTAACTTCTTCACTTTGTATTGGGAGATTTTTATCATTTTGAATTACGTCAAAATTCATATTTGTCACTGTTTCTTTATTTGAGGAAATATTAATGTGAATTTCATGTAACACCTTTTTAGAAATTTCAATTCCATTACTTTATGAAGAAGACTTCCATCCGATCTTTAAATCCAAAATATCGGCACCCGAAGCATTACATTTTCGTCAATTCGAGTAATGTTTTTATCAGCAAGCCATTTAGAAAACATGCTGTATGTTTGATTGTACCTTTCTTTGGATTCATCCGCAAGAAGTGAGGCACATGCATTGTTAGCTGCCTTTTGAGTATCATTTTTATTTTCTGTTAACATTTTAAATCGGTCAAATGCAATGTTTCACTAAATTATTGAAATTCAAAATCTGTGACAGGCGCTGATGACAGATAACATTGTAAATAAACCGTTGCTATGGATAATTTTAGACAGGTAAAACAGCCTCCATAACATTATTCCAAATATAATAATCATTATTAAATATTAATATCATTATAGAACAGTAGCAGAAAAAATTTAATACATCACACGATGCGAAAGCCCTTTCAGGTGTTCGGAGGTTATGAACGGCCTCGGCTTCACCTCGGCCATTCAAATACCACCTCACACAAAAAAGTATATTTTCGAATCTTGTAATGTAAATAACTATTTTTATCGATTTTCAAAAATTTATAACTCAAAACTATTAACTTCACCTAAATTCCTTAATAGTGATTTGCGTTTTAAAATTGCCCAAAATATAAAAATCTGCTGTGGCCGCACAGTACTTCTCCAAAAATAAATTTCATGGCCAGTTTCATCGCTGTTTCATAAATTTAGAGCGTTGTATCCAGTGACAGCTGTCATTGTTAAAGTGACAGTAGTCATTAATAAAGTGACTGCTGTCATTGTTGAAGTAACAGATGGCGGTTATATTTTAATCCTTGCATAAAATAGGTATTTTTGAGAATTAGGAGTCCTTTTCTAGATTTTCAGAGGTCTTCAATTCATTGGAACATATAGTTTTAACGTTTGATAGCGGGAAGTGTAATTAAAAAAAAAAGTAACGAATAGATTCCATTGATTATTTATTTTATATTTCTACTAGGCTCATCTTCCAGAGAGCTCTAAATTGATATCAAACTAGACATCATTTAAATAACTTGTAAAAAAAAAACAACTTACAATCGTTTAAATATTAATTAATTAATTAAACCACCCGCAATTATCACTGTTTCTCAGTCGCACACGTAACGTCAGAACGCCAAATAGATATACAAGTGCTAGATAAATGCTACTTGGCTGCGCGGCGCAACCAGCAGATTTAACGATTTGCTGCACCTCTTTTTTACCTCATCCCCATCCAGAAGCGTCTCAAACGGGAGTGCAAGGGGTGCACGGCACCCCGGCGCCATGTTCTTGAAGGCGGCAGTTGGGCCCCGAACATAATTCTTTAAAAATAAGACTAACTTCTTCATCAAAATATTTTATTAGAGCTAATCCACAATCAACAATTCACAACCTACATTCTATAATCCACAATCAATTTTGGATTGGGATTGGGTTTTTGGATTTTGGATTGGGATTGGGATTGGGATTGTGGATTTTGGATTGAGATTGAGCTCTTGGACTTTGGATTTTGGATTTGAATTGGGATTGTGGATTTTGGATTCGGATTGGGTTCTTGGACTTTGGATTTTGGATTGGGATTGGAATTAAGTATTGTGGGTTTTGGATTGAGATTGGGTTTTTGGATTAAGATTGGGATTGGGATTGGGATTGGGATTGGGATTGGGATTGGGTTTGGGATTGGGATTAAAATTGGGATTTTGGATTAGGATTAGGATTGGGTTTTTGGATTTTGAATTTTGGATTGAGATTGGGATTGGGATTGGGATTGAGGATTTTGGATTGAGATTGGGTTTCTGGATTTTGGACTTTGGATCGAGATTGGGTTTAGGATTCGGATTGGGTTCTTGGACTTTGGATTTTGGATTGGGATTGGAATTGAGTATTGTGGGTTTTTGATTGAGACTGGGTTTTTGGATTAAGATTGGGATTGGGATTGGGATTGGGATTGGGATTGGGATTGGGATTGGGATTGGGATTGGGATTGGGATTGGGATTGGGATTGGGATTGGGATTGGGATTGGGATTGGGATTGGGATTGGGATTTTGGATTGGGATTAGGATTGTGTTTTTGGATTTTGAATTTTGGATTGAGATTGGGATTGGGATTGGGATTGTGGATTTTGGATTGAGATTGGGTTTCTGGATTTTGGACTTTGGATCGAGATTGGGTTTAGGATTCGGATTGTGGATTTTTGATTGGGATTGAGATTGTGGATTTTTAATTGGGTTTGAGGTTGTGGATTTTGGATTGGGATTGGGATTGTGGTTGTGGATTATGGATTTTGGATTGGGATTGAAATTGTGGGCTGTGAATTGAGATTGGGATTCAAATTGTAGATTGTGGGCTGGAATTTAAATTGTGTATTGGGATTGAATGTGTGGATTGTGGATTATGATCAAAATTGTGAGTTGTGGTTTGAGATTGAAATTATTGATTGTGGATTGTGAATTGTGCATTGGGATCAAAATTGTGGATTACGGATTGTAGATTGCGGATTGAGATTGATATTGTGGATGCTAATTGAGGATTGTGGATTGTGAATTGGGATTAAATTTGTAGATTGTGGATTGGGATTGAAATTGTGGATTGGGATTAAAATTGTGGATTGAGACTCAAATTGTGGATTGAGACTCAAATTGTGGATTGTGGATTAGGATTGAAATTTTGAAATTTTGAATTGGGATGCAAATTGTGGATTGTGGATTGGGATTCAAATTGAGGATTGTGGATTGCGATTGAAATTGTGGATTGTGGATTGCGATTGAAATTGTGGATTAGGATTGAAATCTATAAAAAAGAGAAGTACGATGCAGAGAAAGGTAGGGAGCTGGGGGCGCAATTCATATATTTTTGCACCCCGGCAGTAAGTAGGCTAGAGCCGCCTCTGCCCTCACCACTATCGTTGAAAATACAGGAGGCTCAACGCCTTATGCTGCATCGTGTTCGTGTATCGAGTTGAGGCAAAATATGGTTGCACGAGCGCCTCCCACCACTCGCAATTATCATTGTTTCTCACTCGCACACGTTACGTCAGATCGCTGCTTTGGCTGCGCGGCGCAACCAGCAGATTAAGATTTGCTGCACCTCTTTTTTGCCTCACCCCCATCACTATCGTTGAGTCTCCTATATTCTAGACTTCTTGGGTACGGTCTACAACGTGAAGATTTGTCAAAATCTCGAACTGTCAAAAAATCACGATAACAATACTTGTATAAAATGAAAAAACGTAATTCCCGAAAAATATTTTTTGAACAAGATATACTATATACGAATTCAGCGGATCAAAATACACTTATATCATTCATCGAAGTCAGAATTATACGAAAAGGCAATTCAGCACAAAAACTATAATGGAAAACGGAAACGGAAACGGACAAGAAATTAGTACGATTTGTACTGGATTATAATAATACTTTGTGGCATACTCTCCACAAAAACTAAGATTTCACGTAGCTTGATGACTGGAAACCGCACCCTATGGCTGAATTAATATCAATCAATCTACCAAGTGCACTATAAGTGTCTTTCACACCCGTAATGGGTAAAAGACGCAATTTATCATTAATATATATATATATATATATATATATATATATATATATATATATATATATATATATATATATATATATATATATATATATATATATATATTTTTTTTTTTTTTTTTCTTTCTTTACCGTATTCGTATTTCGTACAGTACTGGGAAAAATGAATTTGTTTTTAATGGATTAAATTCAATTCAAAATCGTCTATAGTTAACTTTCAACTGAAAACTGGACAATTCTGTGTTCCGAAGCCTTGCTAATGGAATCTGGGATGGCATATGAAAAAAAGGGACAGCCTGTTTCAAAACATGATATATGGTCACGTTATGTTTTCTTCAAATTATTAAAAATAATAGTTATTTATACAACAAGTGAATTAAATCACTGTTTATTTGCGAGAAGAAAGTTCAAAATCACAAGCGCGTTCAGCGCGAGTGGTTTCATTCTTTGAGCAAATAAAGAGGTTTAATTCACGTGTTTATATACATAATTTTATTCAATTTTGCGTAAATTTCTTGAACATGAAACTGAGGAACAAAATTCAAAAAAATTAAATTGCAGTTGCAAGGGCGAGCTTCGTTGATATCGCGACGAGTGTTTGTTTTTCAAACATTCGGGAGTGTGACTGTCAGTAAACTGTCAATTTTGTGAATTTTGAATTGAAGCGTTATAATTGTGAAAAGTATTGTCTGAAATGATGGAAGAAAGTGATTAAAACAATGTTCTCGTCCCCGATACCATTTTGAACGAAGCAGCCGCTGCAGTTGGGAAAATTATTCCTCATGTTGTATGATCTTGAAATTTATAGTTTTAATTGTCATGCGAACTTGACGTTTGTGGTAATTCAATCTAGTATGTGGAAAAAAAACTAGAATAAGTTGTCAGTTGAAAAAATATTCAGTCCTGTAATCAGTATTAAGCTCGCAAGGTGTGGAGCCATTGCTCGCTTTGTGGAAGCTGTTGTGTTTTGTATTGTTGTCCATAATTCATGTTGTGTTCAGTATTTTTGATTAAACCAGATCATTTTCAAGAGTGTGTTATATTTATATTACCTACGAACCGAATTGTGTTTTTGTACGGGTAGTACTTCAATACATTCAATGTTTTCGAAACATTTGGCGACCGTGACAGGACTCAGGTGATATATCTATAATTGACATTTATAATTTCATTACGAAGCAGTCATATTCGACGCGCGTCGGTTTAACTTCAGGCTCATCGGCGAGCAAGTACGCGCAATTTTGATTTCCGGTATCGTTTATAGTGCCGTGGAAGTAATTTCTGTTAGTAAAAAACAGTTCCGCACGTTTGTTTGTCTTGGGTGGAATTGGTTCGTGTTTGTCAACATACAACAATGGAAACTATTAAGAAGAAACACACGATACTTCGGGCAGCAGTGAAACGTGTAGCAAACCAGCTGGAGGGATTATTAACGGCCGAAGAGAGAGATGAAGATGAAATTGCAGCCAAATTCGAGATACTTCCTACAAAACATGATTCGCTGAAACAAATAGATGATGAGATGTTTTCTGAGATGTTACATGCATGTGCGACAGAAGAACAACTCTCAAAGGAATCCGAGGAATGCGATGAGTATACTTTAACATTCTCTAGGTTAAAATATAAGCAGAAACGTCAGCGAGAGGAATTATTGAGGGAAGTTTTTTCAAGCATAACTAACAATAGTAATATCTCTTCTAATGTACATAAATTTCGATTACCTCAATTTCAGTTCAAAAAGTTTGGTGGTGAAATTAAGGATTGGCTACCATTTTGGAGTCAATTCAAGAAAATTCATAACGATCATGACATCCCACCGGAGGATAAATTTCAGTACTTGTTATTGGCTATCAAACCGGACACTAGGGTTATGGAACTGGTAGAAAGCTATCCAGCTACCGCAGAAAACTATAATAAAGTAATAACAAGCCTAAAAGGGAGATTTGGTAGAGATGATCTGTTAGTAGAATTTTATATACGAGAATTATTAAAACTTATTGTCAACAACGCTCTCCCAAATGCCAAAAAAATGAACCTTAATAGTTTATTCGATAAAATTGAGACGCAACTACGCTCGCTGGAGACTCTAGGCATATCTACAGAAACAGGTGCGGCCATGCTTTACCCGCTAGTTGAATCATGCTTACCGGAAGATTTAATACACGTTTGGCAAAGATCGGTCCGTTATCCCAGTGAACCAAGTTCTACTTTGAAAGATCGTTTAAACGAACTTATCGCTTTCATGAAATCTGAAGTAGAAAATGAAGAGCGCATTGCTTTAGCGGTTGAAGGATTCGGGCTAGGAATCTACCAAGAAAGTTTGAGGGATCTACCAAGAAAGTAAAATCGAAACTGAGATCCGAAGAACAGAGTTTACCCACAGCGGCAGGATTGCTAAATTGTGACTCTTCGGGAAAATGTGCTTTTTGCAACGGAAGTCATAATCCTGAAAAATGTTTCAAAGCACAAAAGATGTCTTTGGAAGAAAAACAAAAGATACTTGCGGGAAAAAAGGCGTGCTACCGGTGTGCGCGCATCGGTCATCACCGTTGACATTGTCGTGATCGAACAAGATGTATTCTATGTGGTAAACAACACTTAGTAATTTTGTGTCCGGACTTAGAAAACAAAAGTAGTGCGGGAAAGACAGTTCGAGGCGAAAAGAAAACATCTGATTCATGTAATGTTGATTCTAAATGCGTTAATAAAGAGTCGGCTCTCGCGAACTACAGGAACACTCCAGTGTTCCTACAAACATTGCGTGTGAAAGTACGGGGAGAAGACGGCGATCGGGAAATACGCGCAATCTTAGACAGTGGATCACAACGGTCTTACATACTCAAAAAGATCGCGAAAGAATTAAAATATCCGATCAAAGGAACCGAGATAATCGTGCACGGATTATTTGGTGGTACTTCTACTTGCGAACAAGTACACAAATGTTATGATGTTCGATTATCTAGCTTAGATGATAATTATTTGTGTAAATTTGAAGTTTTGGATCAGTCAACGATTTGCAATAATATTGATCCTGTTTACTCGGGTATTTGGTCATCGGAATTACAACGCGGAAACATAACATTAACAGACTATGCACAAAATGGTCCCATCGAATTGTTCATTGGTGCGTGCGTGTTTGGTAAATTAATGACTGGGAAAAGTTGCATTCTTCCGTGCGGATTAGTAGCTATGCAAACTTTGTTAGGATGGGTGCTTACGGGCAAAGTACCGAATATCAAACCATCCCACAGTACAACTATGACGGTGATCCAAGTTACCATCTTCAAATCACACTTCTGGCGATCAAATGTTAAAAATATATGTTCCAATAAACTGAAGATTCCGAAAATCTAGAAAAGGATTCTTTATTTTCAAGAATACTCATTTTCTTGTAGTACTGAAATATAACTGCGATCTGTCACTTTGACATTGACAGTTATCACTTTGACAATGACAGTTGTCACTTTGACAATGACAGCTGTCACTTTGACATTGACATATGTTCCTTTGACAATTGGCAATGACAGCTGCCACTTTGAAATATGCAATCAATTTATAACTTAAGATATAAGTATTATTTAATGTACCAGATTGATTATAATTTTGTTTTCACTATGTCACCACTTGAATTGAAGAATATACATATTTCTTCTGTGTTATATCCTTTTTACCTAATATTCATAATAATTCTCTACACAAAAATAGGGGCGCAATTTTATGATTCGCCACGGGCGGCAGATACCCTAGTTCCGGCTCTGTTAAAATCAGACCAGTATTTGATGCATCAGCCAAAGAGAAGGGTAAGCCGGCATTAAATGACTGCCTGTAGAAAGGACCAAATCTAATAGAGCTCATACCAGCGATTTTACTACGTTTTAGACAGGAGAGAATAGGGGTGACATCAGATATAAGAAAAGCATTTCTACAGATTGGTCTAAATGAAAAAGATAGAAACTTTCTAAGATTCTTGTGGAAAACGGACGATGGACTTGACAAAGTATATCGTCACAGAAGAGTAGTTTTTGGCGTAAATGCCAATCCGTTTCTATTAGGCGCTACAATCAATTTCCATTTGAATCAGTGTATGGAAAATAGCAAAGATGATGAAAACATTCTTTACTCCAGGCAGACAATTGTTTAATTGTTCAACAGTTTCTATGTTGATAATTGCGTCACAAGCGTATCGGATAAAGTGGAATTGTCGAATTTCATCAAAGAAGCTAGTAGGTTGATGGCTCAAGCTAATTTCGACTTAAGAGGGTGGGAATATAATGAAGATACAACCGATAAATCTAATCCCGTTCCTTTATTAGGATTAGCATGGAACAAAGAAAAGGATCTACTTACCATTGCTTCTCAAACTTTTGAACTGGAAGGTGAAGTGACCAAGCGTACAATTCTTTCTCTGACTCAAAGAATTTTCGATCCTATTGGATTTACGTGCCCAGCAACAATTCTACCTAAGCTTCTGTTGCAAAAGTTGTGGGAATCAAAGATTAATTGGGACACTGAAGTGGACGAAGATTCAAAGAATTTTTTTCTGAAATGGATAAAAGAGTTACCCTATTTGCATAAAGTTCAGTTACCCAGATGGTTAGAAATAGAACGCGAGTCGCAACTTAGCATTCACACATTCTGCGATGCTAGTGGAACGGCGTATGCAACAGAAGTTTTCTTGAGGGTTGAGAGAAAGGAAGCTTGGTGAAAATACATTTGCTGCAAGCAAAGAGTAGAGTTGCACCAATAAAGAAGATGTCTATACCAAGATTGGAATTGTTGGCGGCTTGCATTGGGGCCAGGCTGTATTCTAAAATACAAGAAGTTCTTGGTAGAGAAATAGAAAGCCATTTTTGGTCGGATTCGACGACCGTTTTATCATGGATAAGACGAGAGGAGGAATGAGCTACATTTGTCTGGAACAGAGTCCATGAAATTCGAGAGTTGACAACTGCAAACTGTTGGAAACATGTTCCTGGGACAGTAAATCCGGCAGATTTACTTTCAAGAGGATGCTCACCGCTATATTTAGAGCACTCCAAATGGTGGGAGGGTCTCAGTTGGCTTCATCTTAGTCAAGCTGAATGGCCGCAAGAAGAAACCTCTTGCGATGAAGCTGAGGTCAAAAGAGAATTGAAGAAGAAAGTAATTTCCTTCATGCGAAGTAACGAAGTGAATAGTGTCTTCAGCTACTTTTCGAATTACCAGAAAATAGTCCGAGCAATAGCTTGGATCTTTCGTTTTGCTTACAATTGCAAAAATACTGGATCTCGCAGAAATAGAGAATTTTCTGTTGAAGAAATAGCTCGAGCGGAGAAGACAGTCATCAGAATGGTTCAAGAGGAATCTAACCTGGCTGCAGATGAAAAGCAGTTGGCGTCTTTGAGAATTTTCAAAGACAA
Organism: Dromius quadrimaculatus; assembly: GCA_963989225.1. Classification (NCBI taxonomy): domain Eukaryota; kingdom Metazoa; phylum Arthropoda; class Insecta; order Coleoptera; family Carabidae; genus Dromius; species Dromius quadrimaculatus. The sequence goes on along the minus strand of OZ022331.1, from coordinate 39,425,553 downwards.
TGAAGGTCTTCTAAGAGTGAAGACACAGATTTCAAGAAGAAATGATTTGGAGATTTTTAGGTATCCATATCTTTTACCAAAGAAGCATGATGTGGTAACAAAATTGATCCATGACACGCATATCAAATCATGTCATGTAGGAGTGCAAGGACTCATGAATAGTCTACGTGAAAAATATTGGATATTAGGAGGACGTAGAATAATACGGTCTGCGATTTCTTCTTGTAAATCTTGCAAGCGATACCAAGGCAAGAGCTTGCAAACCACATCCACTGAACTACCATTGGATCGTGTTAGAGACGCCGCTACGTTTGAGGTGGTTGGAATTGACTTGGCGGGTCCCATTTTCAGAAAGGAAGGTAAAATATGGATTTGTATTTTTACGTGTGCGATATATCGAGCAATACATCTTGACATTGTCATGTCTGCGTCCACAAACGATTTCTTGAAGACATTCAGACGATTCATAGCGAGACGCGATAGACCTCGTATTGTTTATACCGACAATGGAACAAATTTCTGTGGTGCAGAAAACATTTTCAGTCAGTTAAACTGGGATGAGATAACTCGGTTCAGCTCTGTGCAAAGAATCATCTGGAAATTCAATCCACCCTCTGCCCCGTGGTGGGGAGGATGGTGGGAGAGATTGATAGGGATGGTCAAGCAATTGCTACGGAAAACATTGGGTCGCGCAAAAATCAAAAATGATGAACTTTATACCGTCCTCTGTGATTGTGAGGCAGTGATAAACGCTCGACCGTTAACATACTTGACAAATGAGTTAACGGACTTAATGACTCTTACGCCCTCGATGTTTATTCGAGAACCTACGCAAGACGGCGTACCGGATTGTGATTCGGCGGACGCGAGTGCGCTAAATCAACCTGTTTGTTATATACAAGCGTTTCGAAAAGATTTGCGGAAAAGATTCCGTATAGAATACCTCGGACAATTAAAATGTTACAACAAAAGCAAACAGACTGATAAGGTGTCGGTCGGCGATATCGTGTTGATTGGTGACAATAATTCGAAGCGTATTGATTGGCCCTTCACAAAATTCAGATGACTGTGATTCATGACCATCTATTGTTACTACAGAAACAAGAGTGCACTGAAATAAACAAATATCGAATTTTCACAAAATAGATATAGTACCCTTTGATATTCAAGACTCTGCCAATGCTGCATACTGTAAATAATAAATCATTCTTTTAATTGTACGCAGATAAGTATAATTGATTAGCTCTGAAACATGGCAAGTTATGTAAAGTCATTGCGTAACTACTCTAACTACTTTACGCAACTGTTGCATGACAGTTATGAAAAATAGGACGTTGCATAACGTTAGAAATTGATGTGAAATTTGACTTTTCATAACGGAATTAGATAAATTATTCTAAATCACTAATAATTCATTGTATCTAATTCCGTTTTGAAAAGTCAAACTTTACATCAATTTCTGACGTTATGCAACGTCCCATTTTTCATAACTGCAATGCAGCAGTTGCGTAAAGTAGCATAAAGTAGTTACGTAATGACTTTACGTAACTGGCCATGTTTCAGAGCTAATCAATTATACTTATCTGCGTACAATTGAAAGAAAGATTTATTATTCACAGTATGCAGCATTGGCAGAGTCTTTAATATCAAAGGGTACTATATCACTCAGGATATTACTGCTTGAGCACATTTAAAAAAATTATTCTGGCGTTTTGTGAAAATTCGATATTTGTTTATTTCAGTGCACTCTTGTTTCTGTAGTAACAATAGATGGTCATGAATCACAGTCATCTGAATTTGGTGATGTGACGTGACAGATATTCTCATTGAAAAATATAGTTAAAATTATTCTGACGGAACTAGATAAAATTTTGTACAGAATACGTTATGTAAATAACTATTAAACCACTAGTGAATAAAGATTTACTTATGACTGTTGCTATGGATTTAATAATGTAGCTTTAAAACGTCAAAACTGAATAAAATTATATAAATGGGCAAATTAGCATCTTGTTCCAATGTATCATTGAAAAACATTAAAAACAGCATTTTAAACATTACAAAAGGAGAAGTCGAAATGAATCCACTAAATGAGAGTTCTGGTCATAGCCGCTAGATGGCTACGGATTAATTTCATTTGCCAATATTAAATTAATATGTTGGACTTATTGGCTGGTACCACGAGCTCTATTTTTGGCGCTACTAAGAGCGTTGTGTCAAGATGTGTTTTAACGCAATTAGAATTTTCCCAAATACTTTAGAAAATAATCTTCAGATACAAATTACGGAACACACATATGTCTACAAAATTTATTTAAATATTTTCCTTCAAAATATCTTGAAATATTTATATTGCCTTAAAACTGTTCTTAAAATAACACTGCTGATATAGCCAAAAACAGAGCTTGTGGTACCAGCCATTGTTACAGAATAAGCCGGTATGTTTCTTATGTTATGATAAATGAGTCATGAATCGCTCGAAAGATAGATAGGGGCTTCCCAGAACTGCTGATTATATCTACCAATCACAATAGACAAAACATACGCTTCGCAACAGCTGCGACGTATTTTCACTCTTCAGTGCGAAATAACTTTGAAATTGACAAACACTGTATTTTGCAATACTAAAACCACTTCAGATTTTCAGCATTGATAAAGTGAAAAGCACCTGATATTTTTTCATCAGACTTATAAATACGTGATAAAACACAAAACCCATCGTTGTATCTATCCATAACCTAAAATGGGTAAACGTAATAAGAAGAAAAGTGGACCAACTCTGAATCAAGTGCTTTGTTATATTAATAGTAGATATATAACTGTTGATAAGGGTAAAAAATCCACTGGAAACCGAATTTTGCGAAAAGTTGTAAGTATATTTTCTATTTAAAATAAAATTTTTGGAAAAATGGTTTCAATACATTTGAAAAAATTTAAATTTGTTGTTCATTTAGATTATGTACTCTATTTTAAACTTAGTACCTATGTAAATTTCGAGCAGAATCGGTGCTGCAAATTGTCCTAGAAATACACAATCTCTCAATAAAATGCATATTCAATGATGCCATCAGGCATTTTGCACCATATTTCTGGTTTGTACCTAGTTTTATTTGAAACGTTATAATTATAGTCTACTCCAGTTAAGAAAGATCCAAAACTCATATGAGACTGAGATTTAAGCCTTGTTATTGATTGAAATACAAATATTATTCATTTACACTAAATGCAGGATTTAAAACAAGCTTTATAGACGATCGCAATAAAAAAAGTGCTCCCATGACCCCTTTTCCGGCAGTCAAGTTTAATTTTTTCTTGTACAAATCTGTCAAATATTATTTTTTCTTCTACCGCTTGAATAAGACGCCATATTGTAACGCTGTACTACAGACATAAGTAGTCCATTTCGGTATTTCAACAAATTGACATAACTGTACAAAAAGCATTAATTGTTTTGGGCAAGTACAAAAATTAAATCGCGTTACATAGTTCGTACTACTAGCATTAGTTAATCTGAAGATTTATATTCAAATGAATATCAATTTGATGCGTCAGAATGCTTGAATTGTAGTTCTACCATCGTTAACTGGAATGGACTAGAGAATATAAAGTAGTGTATGTAATACTTTAAAATAAAATGTAAAGGCACAAATCAATAGGATTTTATTAAAATTATTTTATATGACTTTTCCAAAATAATACGTAACTAATCAATAAACCAAAAACAAGTTAATATATAAGATATCTTAGTTAGCCTATGTAATATGCTAAGTAGATCATTACGTAATCATATGTGTTGGTAAGTTAATTTCTGGTGTTACTGTGACCCATCTCCAATAAAAATGCACGGCAAAGTACTTTGTCGCTCTCTCAATATAATATTGGTTTGGGTATTCAGAGAATTAATGCTTATCAAACATGAATTTTTCTGACGTGAGACAAAGAGATAATTCTTAATGAAATTATTGATTCGGATTAATTAATTAATTATATTGCGTATATCATCATGCACTCATTGGATGATGTTATCTACAATCGTATGAAATAAAATTTTCATTTGGTACTATACGACATAAGTTCTTATTACGCGCTTTATTGTACGATTTCAATTTAGGAATCCATCACTGGGATTATTGGCCAATTGCACTGTTCTAGCTTAAATTTTAAGTTTCACTTAAACAAGAAATATCGAATCGGAATAGTGACAGCAATGTTCATGTCACATCTGACTTTTGAGTCTTGATACGATATTGTTCGATTAAGCGACACTAAAAATGTAAAGCATAGCGGTGCAACTGGCCATATAAGTCTTATATCAAACGAACAAAAACCTGGACCATTATTATACGTGTTATTCTTGAAATCTCTGTTATACTGAAATATAATGGAATATTTCGTCAGTTCAACAGTGTGGTAGTAGAGTTGTAAATGACTTTTGGTCAAATATTGTATCCAACACAATCATACAAAGTGTCTTCTTCATTAAGAATTGAATTTATCGAATAAGTAATGCATTTTATTGAAGGATTAAAGTGAATCTTGAATTTTATTACTAACTGTCCGCTCATTTTTTATGTATTGATTTTGAATTAGAAGAACTGAATTTTTCATCAAAACTGAAGCTAATATTTTGATATGTTTCAACAGCTTAATAGAGTCACCGAGGCTCTTAAAATAGTGAGTCCACTATTCAAGGCATTGTTTGAAACACATTTATACGCCGGCAGTTCATATGATGGACTAAAAATTGGCAAACCTGATGAATTCGACATCGATTTCAAATTACGTCTGCCAGAAATCCTGAACGTGGAAGTTTTGAACAGTGACAAACCTGGTTTTGTCCGTCTGTTCTTGAAAGATTGGGACAGACTTGAGAAGGACTTGAAATTGCACACCATGTACAAGTAATAATCGAGATAAAATATAATTATTATTAGGAAGCTTCTAGAAATTGAGAGTATGCGATTGAGTAGGCGATCGTTGTGTGAGAAGGTAGATGTGATGGTTTATCAGTATGATATCCACTATTTTATTAATATCGGAAAAAAATACCAACTAGAAAAAAGAAACTCTCGCGGATTTACTTTGGACAGTAGATCTGAACATAACTATTTGTTTTATTAGTATAAAAAATGCATGATTTCGTGACAAGTGAATGAGATACTATATTTTTGTCAACCATCGAATTTGTTATTTTGCACCATATTACTAATCATATCAGAACAACATGATTCGATATTTTATTTTCTTAAAAATAATCAAAATCATAATATTTTGATAAAAATTATTCAAACTCGAGCACACTCGCTTAATAAGATGACATTGATTTTTTGCTCTAAAAAAAAATTTATGTTGCAATTCTTTGTTAGTTAAATTTATAAATTCGTAAATTTTGAACATATTTGCCATGAATTCGTCATCCTCATGAACAAATTAACATTGATCAACAAAAGTCGATGCGTTTTTATCAGTTTTTTATGAATTTATAAATCTGTAAGACTTGTAGATTTGCACAGAATTGCAATATATATTCTGGTATAGTTGCTATGGTGATAAAACAATCCTACAATAGCATAAAGATTTTGCTAAAGTAGCGCTCATTTAAGAGGTGAGAATACGGACCTATAATTCTAAAGTTTCTTAAAGTAGATTGGTTATAATCTCGAATGTTTTATAAATACTTTATTTACGCGGCCATAACAAAAATAGTATATTATGCAACAAGTGCGGCAAGTTGTCGATTGAGCGAAGTTGAGCGCACGAATACCGCACAAGTTGCAGATACTATTTTTTATTACGAATGCGGGATAAGAACTATTTCGCGCTTTTTTTTCTGGGCGGTAAATGGCTTGCGTGCGACAAATTTACTTATCGCACGCAAAAGGCAAAGAGCCATTTACCGCCCGGTAATGTGAGCTCAATCAATTCATTCATTTCCAAGTCTTTGCAATTCCATTGTCATCTGTCAAGCTAGCATGACGAAATAAATGTGTATTAATTACTAGACTTGTAAATACTAGGAAGGTTGACAAAAAAATACAATATACATAACGGCAAAAATTGTTCTTACAGATCTTACCTGTTTGTTTGATTCGGCTTTGTCTGGACGAGCAAATAAAGACTCAACCATAAAAGACACCTTTTTGTCTTTAATATATAAATAACTTTTCTTTGAAACATCTTCTTTTCTCAACACATTTATTTTTTTTTTATCTTATAGGCATCCATATTACCGAATTCAGTAAATTAATTTCTTTATTTTACAATACTAATTTTGATTGAAAAAATTAACCTACTAAAAACTAAACCAAAATTACTTTCTTCTTCTATGGCGTTAAAACCCAAATCGAGCCTGGCCTCCACCAGCTTTCTCCTCTACTCGTCCCTCTTCAGTGCAGCTCTCTTCCAGTTTTTATTCCGATATTTTTTGCATCGTCTGTGACGCTGTCGTCCCATCTTTTTCTATGCCTACTTTTGGGTGTTGTGTTGTGCCATTTGCTTTGTATCCTTTCAGGGTTTCTATTTTCTTCCTTTCGCATGACTTATCCGGCCCAACGCAGCTTTTGTATCTTTACAAACTCTGAGGCTGAAGTCTCTTTATATTCTATTCGTAGTTGTATCTTATCCTCCAGCTGGAATTTTCATTTATTGGTTATGGAGCATATAATGGTCTTATTCCAATCGGTGGGAAAGTGTTCTAGTTGCCATATGTATGACATGAGTGGATGAAGTAGGTACTTTTTCAATTTCGTTGCTTCCGGATTAGAGCAATTCTGCAGGGATTGCATCTATTACATAATATCTATCATTGTGCATGGTACGTGCGTACTGTGAGTTGCTCCGTCTAAATCTATAATAGTTGTGGGATGAACATAGAATTATTTACTAAAATCTATATCATTATTACTAAAACGTGAGTGCCTATTACCTTGAATAAAAATTTTTTGTGATACTTCTATTATAAGCGTTATATTTAAAAAATAAATTAAATAAAGTGGCAGTTGGGATATTCACTCGTGAGCAAAAGTTTGTATCTTTCTATCTTTTTGCTTGATAATTAATTAATCCGTTTTATACCTGATCATAAAAATGACGTTGTGTCGTGAGTGTAGACGGAACTTGTCAAAGGTCGATCCAGGTGTCAAATATTTATATTGTAAACAATCATATCATGCCGCATGTAAACAAATAAGTGCGGAGCAATTGAAGCTATTTTCATCAAACTCCGTGGATTGGTACTGCTCGACATGTCGACCTGAATGAAGGTCTTGACACTTCAATTGTCATGGGCGAAGAACAAGATGAGCAAGATGAGCAGACAGCCAAGAACTTTGTTTCTATTACAGCAATGAAAGAGTTTATGAATTCCTTTAAATCTCAGATTTTAAATGACTTCAATGAGAAATTTAACACTCTGATTACGTCCGTTACTTTTTGCTCCAACCAGCTCACTGATCTTGAATCAGAATTGAAATCAATGAAAGAAAAAATGAAGCATCTTGACTCACTTCAGCGCGAAAATTATTTAATAAAGCATAAAATACTCGAGCTTGAGAGTAAAATTGAAAATATAGAACAATACTCACGCAAAAATAATATCGAAATACATGGAGTTCCCGAGAAAAATGATGAAAATGTACTCTCTTTAATCAGCTCAATCGATGAAGTATTGGAAATTCCTATTAATGCCACTGACATTGATGATTGTCACCGAGTACCACATATTAATAAAAAATCTACCAAGCCTAAATCAATTATAGTGAAATTTCGATCTGCATTACTCAAAGAACGATTAATTGTTAATGGAAGGAAAAATCGCGATTTATTGACAAACTCATTTGGTTCACCTAACATAAGAATTTTTATAACGGAACACCTAACAGCTAAAAACAAAAATCTATTATATCTTACTCGCGAAGCTTGTAAAATGAAAAATTACAAATATTGTGAAGAATGGTAAAATATATGTGAGAAAATCTGATCAAGAAACTAAAATATCTTCACTAATCAACTGATTACTGAATTAATTATTTCATTCAAACTATAATACTCGTATATCGTTAACATGAAACTTTATTATCAAAATACTCGAGGTCTAAAATCCAAAACCATTGACTTTTGTAATAATGTTCTATCAACATCTTATGACATTATTTGTTTGACTGAAACGTGGTTGGATAGCAGTATATTTAGTTCGCAACTATTCAATAACAATTTTACAATGTTTCGAAAAGACCGCAGCTTCATCGCCACCAACAAAACTCGCGGTGAAGGCATATACCTATAAATATATTTATAGGTATATGGGTGAAGGTGTATGCATAGCGGTCAAATCATCAATTAAGTGCAGAAGAATGACTCAATGGGAAACTGAATGTGAAGAAATTTGGATACGAATTGAACTTTTTGAAAGTGATATTAAATATTTAAACCTTTGTGTCGTGTATTGTCCTCCTGACTGTACATACGAATATTTCGTGGTACATCTTGATAATGCGAGCTCCGTAATTAATTCTACAAATTTATTCTCCAGAACATTAATTGTTGGTGACTTCAACTTACTTACCATTCGCTGGACACCCGATGACGTTGAAATTCTCCAATGGACTAGATCATCGACTGCACTCATTGATAATATGTCACTGTCAGGTTTGACACAATCCAATTTTGTACTCAATCAGAACGATAAAGTTAGATTTAGTACTGTCTAACTTTGATTTAAATGTTACTTTAGCCTTGGAGCCTCTATCTAAAATTGATAATTACCATCCTCCTTTAGAGATTATTTTTGAAATTAAAACATGTAAAAGCTTAAATATTGTGAGAGCAAATTCCAAATTTAAATTCAAAAATGGTGACTATTTTGCGATAAATGCAATACTTGAATCTATTGAATGGTCAACTCTTTTGCGTAACTTGAACATTAATAATGCAGTATCTTTTTTCTACGACATTTTATTGGACATTATCTCTTTATATGTACCTAAAATTTATATTAAAACCAGTATTTTCCTTACTTGGTATACTATGGACCTACTTAAAATGATCAAAGAAAAAGACAAGTATAGAAAGAAGTATAGAAAATATGGTAGGCCATACGACTATGAAACTTTCGCCTTATTGAGACGTAGAGTTAACGACTTGCAAACTAAATGTTACAGATCCTATATTACTAATATCGAAAATAATATATCAAATAATATTAAACAGTTCTGGGATTTCGCTAAGTCTAAAAAGAAGAGTAACACATTTCCTAATGAAATGTTCTATAATAATATGACTGCTTCTGATGGAAATAGTATAAGTAATCTATTTGCTGATTACTTTTAGTCAGTTTACAGTTCTGACGAGCCTGATAATTTCACATTTAATCCTGATTTCCTTAAGAATTCTGGTACTTTTTCATATTTTACCACAAACACTGAGAAAGTATTCAACTTATTGCTTGCTTTGGATATTCGCAAAGGTCCAGGTCCCGATGGTTTACCACCATTAGTCATTAAAAATTCTGCTAGAGGCTTAGCTTATCCTCTTATGCTCTTATTTAATAAATCAATTATTGAAGTATGTTTCCCTGATGAATGGAAAATTGCACATGTTACACCAATTTTTCAATCGGGTAATGCTGATAATGTTTGTAATTATAGACCAATATCGATACTTTCTTCGTTCTCTAAGATTTTCGAGCAAATAATACACGAGCAAGTGCTCAATCATGTCAAATGCCATATTATTCCAGAACAACACGGTTTTCTTCCAAACAGATCAACAGTTACTAATCTAGCGGATTTTGTGTCTTTTCTTCAAAATGCAGTATCTAGAAAAAAATTAATCGATACAATTGCAAGCGTTTGACAAAGTTAATCATACAATTTTACTGACTAAACTCGAAGCATACGGCATTAAAGGAGATTTATTACGTTGGTTCTTCTCTTATGTACTAAACAGAACTCAGTTTGTTGTCTTAAATGGTTTCAAATCTGCTGAAATAGTGTGCACAACTGGAATTCCTCAAGGCTCAGTCCTAGGACCCTTGCTATTCATTTTATTTATCAATGATATATGTTACAAATTGCAATCAAACGTATCTCTATTTGCAGATGACTTAAAACTCTATAGAATAATAGAAAACCAAACTGACTCTAACATTCTCCAGGAAGATTTGAATTTAATTGAAAAATGGTGTGACTGGAACTTGATGTCACTAAATATGCAGAAATGCTGTGTAATCTCATTTCACAACAGAATTAGACCGTCGTTTCACGATTATATCCTGGGAAATACGTCTTTAATAAGAAGAAGTATCTGATCTGGGAGTCATGCTCGACAGTTGTTTGTCTTTCAGGCCTCACATTGAAAATATTTGTAAAAAGGCGTGTTCTTTAATGGGTTTTATATTTCGTATAGCAACGCATTTCAACAACATGCTTTCTTTCAAAATTCTTTATTTCACTCTTGTAAGACCCATTCTCGAATATACCTCGGTTATTTGGTCGCCTTTTTATCAAATTCATATAAATCGAGTTGAATCAGTCCAGCGTAAATTCACTAAACTGCTTATGTTCAAACTGCATCTACCCTATAGTAGCTATGATAAAAGATTACTAATGCTTAACATATATTCTTTGTCTAAACGGCGTGTCATCTGCGATATGATGTTCTTATACAAACTGTTAAATGCCAAAATTGACTGCTCCAATCTGGTACTCAAGCTACACTTCTATATTCCTTCCCGAATATCGCGTAATCAGAAAATATTCGCAGTTGTTACGTATAACAACAACATTGGTTATTATTCTTTATATAATAGAATTATGAGATGTTATAATAGTATACATTCTAACACTCTTATTGATGTGTTCTCACAAAGTCAATCTTCCTTTAAAAGATGTGTAACAAATACTGCTTGTAATCTCATTCTCTATTATTCATTATTTGGTACTTCCTTTCGCCTTTTCCTTATATCCACCTCCTGAATTCTATTATTAAGCTTCCCAACTCTCAATACATTCGTACTATAACTTTTATGTATACATTATTGTAAGTATGTAATTGGGCTATATGCCTGTATACTTATGTTATAAATAAATAAATAACCATAAGTAAAGTAAGACGTAACAGCATTGTGAACACGACCATCAAAATTCTACGATTCAATCTTTTGTATATGTTATTCTTGAGTCCATTGTTAAAAAGAGATTATACAAAATTACGAAAATCGAATTATACTCTGCATTTGAATAGCTAAAAGGACGCCTCCTGCTCAAATCATTTTCTGCCCAATCTTTGGGTCTGCCAGTACTAATAGTTCCTTCTGGAAAACTGTTTTTGAACGGAACTCATATATTAATGGGAAAATATATATTTCAGGGAACTTGAACAGCTGAAAGATGAAGATAATTTCTTATCACATACAAAAATCAAGAAATGGATGCAAAGCATCGTCACGCTGGCGATAAACAGGATTGGTCAATATTCCCAATTCGGGAGTTTAAAAGTAATTTGATAATCATCTCTCTATAATTATTATAACTTCAATTTTCAGGTTACTTATAAAATAAGTGGTCCAGCAGTAACTTTAGTAGTTGGTGATGAGATGACAATAGATTTGGTGGCAGTGTTCCGGCTGCCTGGTAAAAAATGGCCGACACTTCCGGTCAGGCAAAATATTTGTGAGACGCAGGTATTGGTATACATATAAAATGCCTAGGCTAAGAGATTTTTCATTATTAGCCTTTCGTTAAGATTATATCCAAATATGCAAAGCTTTGTTTACATTATTTGAAACTGCACATCAAGTGTTAACGGATTGTTTTTAATATTTGTTGTCAAACTTTTGCAGCCTAGTTACCTCGTGGTTCCAAAAGAGCCCAAATTTACATCACAGACTTCACCAAAATATCCCATTGAAAAATATTGGCGGTTATCTTTTCCAAAACAAGAACGACAATATATGTTCGATCTTGGTTTTTGCAAGCCAGCGATTCGATATTTAAAAGTATTATTTTAAGCTGAAAAAATTTCATTGGCTAAGTCACATTATTTCCAGAAACTGCGAGATACTAGGGACCATAACATCCCAAGTTATTTCATCAAAACTATATTTCTTTGGGAAGTACAAAAAAGGGACAAAAATTTTTGGAGATGTAGCAATGTGACCGTATTTCTTGAAGTAAGTTGAAACCAATTTCAAGTTATAAAGCAGGATCACTAAAAAAGACGTCCGTGAGAATTAAACAATGTACTTTAAACATGAGTTTATTCATTGGTCTTTTATTCCCTATGAGTATGCCCAAAAAGCGTATCTGAGCAATTTGGTGTTGGATTCATTAACTGTTAGAGTAAAAAGTTTCTCTTTATGCATCACGAAGCGATGAATGATAAAATTTCAGTTTTGGAAAATTTTGATCCAGTAAATCCACAAATGGATTAAATTATTTTGTCCGAAAAAAAAATCTTATCTTATTATAGATGCTGAAGACTTATAAAACTTATTTAGACGCTCATAAAATACCTTACTTTTGGGATGCAAATCACAATTTATTGCAACCAAATTCTGATATCAATATTACTAATATCAGAGATTATTTGGAAAATATGATTCAAGATATTGAAAGATTGGAACATACAAATGCCGTAATTGTTGCAAAACATATTTGTAAGTATAAAATTGTTTAAATAATCAAATATAATATCAATATATTCATTTTGTAGTACCAACTGCTCAATATGAAGAGGTTTGCAAGCATTTTGGAGTAGCCAAAATCTAAAACTTACGTAAACTACATCAAATCTTGCCATTGGAAGATGGATTCCATTGACTGTTCCAGACAGCTATAATATGTGCTATATATAATATATATTTTTTTAATATATATCTAGGTATAAGTGCCAACTATGTTCAGATATTTTTAATAAAAATGTTGTATTTTTAACAGCATTAACCAAAACTCCCCTCTCTCTTTCTTGCCCAAGTTCGACAAATCCTGCGACTTTTTCTTTATTCGCAAAAACTGAATGAAAGTTGAAAATTCATGTTTCAAAAACCAGGGATTCAGACTGTATTGCGAAACTTGATCATCTTTAAGGGCCGTTTGACACGATGCATTAAATGCTGTATTTTGACTCAAACAAAAAAATGAACCTTTCCATACACAAAATTTTGTGAAGTCCCAAGTCCACTTTTATTTTATTATTTTCGTTTGCTCCAAAATAGAGAATCAAAATGCAGCATTTAATGCACCGTGTCAAACAGCTCTAAGATACCTTAATTTGTGAAATACAATTTCCTTAAAATATTTTGAATTGTAATTTAAATCTAACGCAAATATAAATATTGGGTAGTTATATTTAAATTTTTGAATAAATCTTCCTTAATTTCAAAAATTCAGGCAAGTAGAAGGACAACCTAAAAATCTTATGAGAAGACATAAGTTTTAAGTTAAAAGATATAAACGGTGATGCTTGTATACCGCAAATGTGGGAGACAAAAAGGTTTAGCAAAACATTAAGATATGGGAAACATTTGGTCATATATTTTGAAATTGTAAATCACAAAACATGGAATGTCAATTAAAATATGTAAATATAACTATCTAACAATGATAAATTATAATACTGACTTACAAAAATATTCTTAATATCGTCGTTTCACAGTCATATCACTTACTTAAAAAATATCAAATCACTGTTAACCAAGGAAAACCATTCTGAGTAACAAATTTTAGAGGTTCATTTATCTTATAATTATTACAAAAAATATATATTATTGAAGTGATTAAAATCTATATTTTAAAAATCTTGTACATATTCGAATAAAGCCTGTTTCAAACGGTCATAATTGTAGTTAAAATAAATACACATTTTAGATTCTGCTTTTTTTAGCAACAGGAGCTATTCATACTTTGAATATTGACCAAAAACTTTTTTCTTGAATTTTAAAAATATTTATTATTTTGGATCTTTATTTTACACTCAAATTAGGGACATTTTCTTTCGAGTAAAAAACTAAATTAGGTTATTATGAAATCAATTTTTCCAGAATTTCTAGATATGAGTCCTATACAATGGAGTGAGATTTTACAGATTTATAGTAGCACAAATATTCTAGCTTCACACTATTCACAACTGTCGAGACCAAAGGACTTTTTAATTTAAATTTTTGAATTTAGATTCATTCCGCTATTTTAGTCCAGACAAATCAGACTAAGTACAGTTCATTCCAGTTAAGAACGATCCAACGCTTCTTATGGAACTACGATTTAAGCCTTTTGATTAGCCGAAATTCGAACACAATTCACTTACAGTAAAAGAAGAATATAAAACAAGCTGTCTGGAGATTAATTCAAGAAATATAAGCAACAAATATATTCACATATTACCTGAATAAATACAAATTTGAATCTTCGAACTGCAGAAATCTATTTTTGATAATTGATGAACGACTGACATGATGCAACAGTCAGATAGCCAAGTATCTACGATTTTTGTACTAATGTAAAATTGGATCGTATTTTGGCCAATGAGAAGGCTTAAATCGTAGTGCCATGAAAAGCATTGGACTGTTCTTAACTGGAATGAACTGTAGTTCTAGCATATTGCTGCAAACATTCTTTAAACAGTGTATAGTTTGATACTGTGCATGAAATTCTGTATTTAAATGCATTTGATACCAATGAAAAATGCACCGAAAGTACAAAAGTTATTCATGTAATATTCAATAGTAGAACGGATGATATATTTATGCATTTAGAGTGCAAAAACATGTTTCGTCGCTCGGATGTGAATGTTGAAGCGTGGGCCGAAGGCGCTCATAATACACAATAATTCTTTTACGATTTTGTGAATAAATCAAATAAATTACATTTATCGAGAATTATTGAGAAAATTATTGGAGGGAAACCAAATGCCAAAATAATTCAAGTACGACATGCGTTCATCCTGTTAACATCCATAATAATTGGTCGTATTCTGTAACACAATCATTAACTTATCGATCGATAAGATTTTTGACAAATAGAAACAATTGTAACAAGTGAAGAGTCAGATTTTTTGTCAGTGCTACCTTCGTTCATTGGCTGAAATAGATAATGATCGATAAAAATTTATCGATTGAGTTACAGAATAGCCCCAAATATAATGAGCGAGGAACCTTTATTTTGTAGCCGGTTGCTATGATGCGCGGTAAAGTTTGTTCCTAGGAAATCGTCAACTTCACGTTGATAAATGGGAACGTAAATATCTGCTTTTCATAGCAACCGTAGATTAATATATTCTACAACAAGTATTGGAATGGCCTGAATTCCAAACGAACGAAAATTTTGTAATCCGAGCCGAAGATTCGCGAGTGTAGAATACGCCATTCCAAACATGATATAGACTATACTTTCTGTAACAAGATTTTTGAAACTCACTGAGAATTTAGAAGAAACTAAAATTATGAAACGTCAAACGCAAAGCCAAAAATGGATACTTGAACTGTTAGGAAATAACCATGGTAACCAAACTAATAGCCTCTGATTCATCGAAAATTATGTCTGAATAATTCTAAAATGCATACGGAATTATTCTAAATGACATGTTGGAATGTTACTTGTTCCAACACAATTTTTGGTTATGGAATATGCAAATTCTAAAACAGTGTTAGAGAAAAATATTTTGTGTATATCATATTGAATTTTTGTTTGCACTAGAATGCAGCATTCAATGCACCGAATCAAACAGCCCTAATTTGGTTTTAATTCATATTTCAGATTTTATGTAACTGTTCCTATTTTGAAAGACTTGCTTACAAAAATAGCTTTTAAAATAGTGCGACTATAAATGATTTCTTTGTTTCGAAGTAGGCACAGAGAATGCTACTGGAAAATGTTTTACTTCGAAACTTAAATTTTCTGGCAATCAAAATTTGTATGTTATTCATAAATTTATTGATATGTCGAATTTTATTTCCTTTAAATAAAAACTTCAGGTCGATTTTTGTGAATAAAAATATTATTTTTATTTTCACATTTCTTTAAATACTTCAATTCATGAGTATATTAAATTTTATTATATTTGAACTACATTAGATATGCTACATCGGTTTGAAACCGAAAAGTTTGAAAAGTGATTACAAATCCAAGTAAAGTTTTCAGGTAATGATGTATTTTATCAATAAATTCATTTGGTATATTGTTCAAAACAGGCCTAAAATTTCTACAGAGTAAGTACTACTTATTGACATCCTTGATATACATGGATTATTGAAAGATATTTCTAGAAAAGTATTTGTATTTTATTATAATCAACGTGCTTTCTTATTGTAAAATTTCAAGGGTTTGTAATTTTTACCATGTATCAGTTTTCGTCTGTCAAATTTTGTCATGAAGATAATAAAGATCACCTTTATAGAAATTAAAGACCTTAACAGAATTCTAGTTTACATATAAGTTTGATATTTATGAAGATTGGATCAGTGGCTTATTACGTTAACGTGCTTTTCATTGCACGTCTGTGACGTATGAATCCAAAAGACTCTGATTAAAATCTCAGCTGGTATGTATGATTTAGCGAAAATAATGCTGTAAGGTCAAGTAATATTCAAATTATAGACGGGCATATGAGCTTACCACCTATATGACTTTAAGTTAGTCCTGGTAGCATAAGAAAACTCTTTGATGCCGCTCGGTCGTACGTGATCTTAGATCGTCGCACAGATTGAGATTTCGTATGTATCAAGATGATTCGGTAAAAAAACAAGTACCTGTAATCTTGACCATTGATTTTATAATAGTGTTTCAAAATCAATGTCTTGGCTCTAGTAGCGTTGGTGTGCCGCAGAAGAAGCAAAAAAATTTATAAAAGTTAGGTTAGTAGAAATTTATATAAGAAATACTATACGATGTGAGTTTAACATGAGAGTAGCTCGAGAAGTTCTTGGCCGACCGGAAGCATAAATGTCGCTAGTATGACCATAATTAGGTAAAAATCCTCAGATAGCGCGTGCAATGTTTCAGACTTTTTGTAGCAATGACGATAAGTGAACGATTTTTAACTGTCTTATGGAATGGATAAAATTGAAGTTTGTGTTGTGATTAAGTACTTCATTGTGAAAGGCTTAACGACAGAGATGAAAATGAATTAGATTCTACATTAACAGAAAATGTCTAGTAAGATTTCTATGGTACTCGAAATTCAAGAAACAATCCTTGAATGCATACACAAAGGAAACACTATTGTACTTATGTGGATCACAAGCCACGTGGATATATCTGGAAACGAGAAAGCAGACCAGGCAGCCTCTAGGATGAAACAAGTGAAGGATTTTTAAATATAGCCACTTCAAAATCTGACGTTTACTCCAAAATTAAAAGGACAATAACAAAAAACCGGAACAAACAATGGCAAGATACAGTGGCAAATAAAATGAGGGAAATCAAAAAAACGATCTCTGCGGAATCTGACTGCTCGCTGGATACTGGAGGCCGCATCTGTTGACAATCGATCAAAAAAGCATTCATTTGATCATTTCTCAAGAGTATCTAGATTTATTAAAACGCAATTTCACTGAGTTTCTTTGCTGTTTCATCATTGTAGATCAATCTTGGATACATCATTATATGCTAGAAACATAGCAGCAATATAAACGAATTGGATTAGAAGAAAGCGCGTCTAAAACAGCCAAAACAGTTCCATCTGCCAAAAAAGTCAAGGCAACGATCTTTTGGAATTCTCATGATATAGTGCTCATAGACTATTTAAAAAAAGGTAGAGTTATCACTGGAGCCTACTACTCTTCATTATTGGACAAATTGAATCTTGCAATTAAAGTAAAACGTCCCCAGCTGGCAAAAAAGAATGGGCTATTTCATCATGATAATGCACTTGCGCGTCTCTTATTGTTGCGGCAAACTTCAGGCACACATGCCACGTATTCGACAGATTTGGTTCATAGCGATTCTGTCTACTCCCCAACTTGAAGAAATGGCTAGGAGGGCGACGATTCACTTCGAAAGAAGAGATAGAAGCTTATTATTCTTAAAAATTTGGAACATCGTTGTACCAAATGTAATGAATTGTAAAAAGATTATGTAGAAAAATTGAAAAATATTGTCCGAAAATCTTGCGTTTTCTCTATCAGGCCGAAAAATTTTCGAACTACCCTCGTACCTTCGCAGAATTTTTATATTCTTATAAGTTAGATTGGTGAAAATTGACATAAGAAATGCTATTGCAATAGAAATTAAGGTTAGCATCGCTACTAATTCTGTGATTATCTGATAGGTATCAGCTGATGGTTTTTTATAAATCCGATTTCATCTAGTAGAGCGCGATTTCTTATTTATGTTAACAAATATGATGTACAGTTCATAATCCATGACTACCCAAGATGCCAAACTATCTAATTTCAGAGTACCCGTACAGTTATTACGTGCTAATTTACATCAAAAATTTATTATTTGTGATTGTCTTTCGTTTATTACCAAATATCAGTCTAAATAATTGAATATTTTCGAGATTTTTCCTCAAAATGGCCTCTTCTTGCTTTCTCTTTGCTTAAGATTATCTCAGTTAAATTGTGTGTCTAAAGTATCGTTTTCATTGTGGTGTCGCAGGCGTGGTACGAGAAATTGAGCCAATAGGATTGCCGGATTTTGAATTTCACCGTACCGTGGTCTTGGGACCACGGTGTTGGAAGCGTGGTGTCAGAGGTTGGAAATATTCAACTTTTGTACCACGCTCGCCTCCGCGCATGCGTAAATCTTCTCATATTTTGATGGTTCATCAGATAAGCCGTCAAAATATGAAAAGATAAACTTTATCTTGTTCACATCCACGTGTTCTTATTTTATAAAGTCAGTGAGATGGATTTTGATGAGAAATTAATCCTAATATCGAAGTAAATTTAAATATTCATATAATAAAGGTATACGTCTGCGCCGCGTTGTGGTTGTCATATTTACGAAAAATGTTCGAATTTGATATATTAACTTTGTTATTTGTAATTTAAAAATGCGAGCTCGCGCAAACTACAACTTTCATATCAATACGCATTTCTGGCCACGCTTCTCACGCCACCGTGAAAATAGAAAGCACAAATTTCGTACCACGCTTACCACACTTGCCGCGCCTGCGACACCACAATGAAAACGATACTTAATCGACACTGTCATGACATGATTTTCGAGTAATTTTATTACTCTTATCATTTTTTTCATTTTGCTGTATGCCAAGTTATTTTTTTCATAACTCGCTTACGTCATCGGCAAGTTCCCTTAATACTGTGTCAATTGTTTCGTAAACATTTTCTGGAAAGTGATCCAACATCATCCGAGGCATAATTTTCAGCTCCATGAAATCTTCGGTTTGGGCCCATCTCATTTCGTAGCTGGGGCCGCCCGTTCCTGCTTTTCTAAACACCAAAATATTTTTTAAAATTTATATTAATGTAATAAAAGTGCCAGCATACACCATTATTATTTTCTGTTAATTTTATATTTAAATCTATATTTTAGAATAAAAGAGTGTGTTTCAACTTAAATGTTACTTTTCTTGAAAAAGATAAAGGTCCGTATTCCCACCTCTTAAAAGTTCGCTACTTCAGCAAAAATTTTAATAAAAGAAGATAGTGCTATTATGTTAAAACATGACATGGTAAGAGAAAGTGCATGATTTTTCGGGAAGTAGTGCGATTTTAAGAGGCGAGAATATGGACCATAGAATTGCATTATCTTATTTCTCTCAAATCAAGTAGCTAAAATTTCATTTTTAAAGTTTAGTTAGATTTTTGCTTGTAGAAAAATTTTTATTCACCTTTCTGCTTTCGTCTTCTTCCTATGAACGATATACAAAATTCTGCCAGTGTTGTATAATCGTTCATTTGTCATTCTTCTCACAGCGATATCTCGTGAAAGAACGGACGCCTCCTATATTCATAGAAAATGTTCAAAGGACAGAAGAAAAAATTCAATGTTACGTGAGAGTTAATAGGTAAGCGAAACATTCTCAAATAGTTGCTCAAAAACAGCATTATGTGATTATGTAAAGTATGCTTAGATCCAAGTTTTTTTTTGTTCTCGAGGCTGTACATCAGTTTAGGGTTATTTTTTTAAATCTAGTCATGGGGAAACATTCTGGAAAATAGCAGTAAAGTGAAAAATGTGGGCAATTTTCAGTTTTTTTTTTCATGTTCAACTCACTCTTCGGTAATATGACAATTTGTATGAGCTATAAATATTTTTCAAAGTATTACGAACAAGTTCTCTGAAGGATCCAAAAAAATTCCTTGACTGCAAAGCAAATTTTCATAAACTTTCCACCTGGTTTTATGAGATCGCAAAAGTTGCATATTGAAATTAAAGTAAAATATATTAAAAAAATCTCTGCGAAGTTTCAACTCTGTATGATGAATAGAAAGAAGATGTGACTTGGAACTTAAGGGTTGGTTCTGGAAATGCGCGCTTTTCGCACCAACAATATGACAGACGTATAGAGAAGTGTAAATACCCGTACCCAAACCACCGCGAACTTTCTACAAAAAATGAATAGGCATCTGAATTTGAACTTGATCGTACATTCCTTGATGATTCACGTAAAGAATGACTAAAATCTGCCATCATTGATAAAAACATCAAGATGGTGCATTATATGATATTGGACGACCGACGATTGAAGTTTAGGATACAACTAAGGCCGTCGGTATATTACAAAATTTAAATTGTATTCATAAATAAAATAGTAAATAGAATTAAAAAAAAAAAATGATATTAATCCCACCTTTTACCCGATATTAGTGTGACTTTCACTTATAGTGCACTTGATGGATTGATTAAAATATTCTTAGCCCTGGAATGTGATTACTAATCGTCAAGCCACAGATACTCTTAGATTTTGGAGAGAGTGTATTTTCATTAGGCAGATCAGTGAGAATTTCGATTGCAATTGCAAACGGCGGCCACAAAATATACTTTCCCCCTATGTGTACAAGTATCGACTGTTGGCAACGAATAGTCGTTATATGCCCGGTTTTATAAAGGGCAGAGTAATTTACTTCCAGAGTAAATAAAATTTACTCTGTTAAATGACAGTCAATTTTTTGTCAGCAATGATTCTGTTGTCATAAACAAATTCAAAACGATTAGAATTTGTTGAGTAGAATAAATTTATTTTGAGAGTAAATTTACTTGATCTTTTATAAATAGTCGAACATTTTTAATTGTCATGAAACTAATCAAGAAAATTAATTCTCCTTTCCTGGTTGCCTGCATTTTTGCTAAAAAAAAATACGCTATTTTATTTACTTTAGCTGTCTGGCTGGCGTGATACTAAGTTCTCAGCAACTACAGCACTTACAGACTTGAAACTGGTACAAAATGGCTGTTTCGTAAGTTTGCCCAGACTGCTTGATTTTAAGCTCAATGTTTGTAAAAGGTAATAATTTGCGAAATTTCTGAGCCAACAAACATGCATCAACTGCCAAAACTGAGCTTTGATCATCAAGATGATTCTTTAATTTTTCGATAAGCTACCGATTAGTAAAGGGATATTTTCAAAATTGCAGAAAGAGAAGCGGAGACATCACGCACCAGAATGAGGAGAAAATGCGCTAATAATAGGTGAAGTACATTATACATAGATAATTAGATATGACAAAGCTTTGCGCCAGATGAATGCTATATTTACTATATATTGAGTTAAATCTGATGAGACAACGAATTTCTCAAAGGTTTCAAATATAATTCGACTGATTTTGTATGCTATCACTATGGATGAGATGTATGTCCTGCATGTTGTACTGAAAACGAAATAAAAATCAGGGCAGTAGGTGAAATCCGAAGACTGTACTAAAAAATCTGACGTGAACATCACGTGACTTACTTGTACATTATTGTATATATAAAGAGATTCTAAAAATCTGTCAAGTAAAATGCGCTTTCAGCCAAGTCGGTTCTATGGAAACAGTAGGTTATTAATTTTATACTACAACATTCCTAAATACTGATTTCCAAAATTCTACGACTACCAACAGATCTGATTTTATGCGCAAAATTTAAAAATAAATTCCTACTGAAGTGCACTTCCGGTTCAGTCTATTGTTATAAAAATAGTGCCTTGAACCATCCTTGAATTTTACAAAAATCACGTTGTCAGTTTCCATTCTACAAGTATTTGAAGGTCGTGAGGTCGATTTAAGCTTCGGACAAAAAATCATTATGATTTTCATTGAATTATAATATACTCTGTGGCGTATACCCACGGCTTAAGGACCGGTAACCGCATTCCACGGCTTAGAAAATATTAATTAATCTAATCAATGTGCACTTAAAATATTGTCTACCACACTCGTATCAGGAAAAAGCATGATTGATATTTATTTCATTAGTGAATGATATAGAATAGAAAAAATATATAATTACAGTAACAGCTGCTATAGTCTGTAAAGGAGTCCTTTGGTCCAATAAAGGAGATTCCCCAGTCGTGCTTGTAGCTTCGGTTTCATCCTTCCAAGTTGTTTCTAGGTCTGCTGGAGGGACTCCGAATAATGCGTATCCAAAACCATTCCATATTATTCGATACTGAAAAATAATTTTTTTAAAGAATTTTCATACAACTTTAAACTAAAAGTATATGAGTTTCATATGGTTCTTTCTTGTAGTCTTAACACTCCTGTTCGCAGCATATAATAAACGGAAAATACCTTCAAAAAATGTTTTTAAAGTATGTCTTAATTTTGTCTGCTATCGAACATGGCGACCGTTTAATGTAAAAAATAGAAAAAAAAATAGAAGTATTCAAATATAAACGCAAATAATATATGGAACTGTAAATATGTGCAATTCTTTTTTTTTTTAACTAGTGGATCATATCTGAAGAATACATGAAACAGTCATAAAAATGATGAAGTGGAATGATTTTTAATAGATATTTATTTATAATTGTATAAAAAATATAGTTTTTTCACATAATTTTCAATGTAAAAAGTAGTTTTTTATGGAAAATTGTGCAATACAAATTTTATTACACACTTTTGAAGCACGATTTCAATGAGGGAGCTCATCAATGACAGTGACATTTATGTCAACTTCATTGAAAACCGTTCAGTTCATGATATCGTTTCCTTATTTACCAATAGTAACTTATGCCTGTATTACGCGATACAATTTATTGACCAATAAATTGACCAAGTTTTCTGTCAAGTTTTCAGCAATTTATTGTCGAGCTCAAAAATATTTTGTACCATATTACACGATACAAGAAAAATCAGAACTACCAACTTATAATTTTTGACGTAACTTCAAAAAGTGTGGTTAGAGAGAAAGTGTGATAGTAGAGATGACAAAAAATTAATATACTGAAGGCAACTGTATATAAAATTATATTAATACTTTGTCAACACTAAGATTATGTTTGCAATGTTTGTCTTTCTTTAGGTTAAGTCAAGTATGAAATGCGTGTTTCATTTGACGCGAAATAACTAATATGAGTAATTGTTGGCAACGACAAAATCTCCCTAGAATACCCCAGAATATTGGTGAAAAATAGAGCCAGTTCTATTTCAAAAATAACTTGGTCAATTATTGGTCAAGAAAAAATTGTGGAAACTTTGGACATATTACACAAAACAATAAATTGAAGGTCAACTTTTGAAAATTATTGACCAATAAATTTTATCGTGTAATACAGGCATTACAAATTCACAAGTTCAACTATCTGAGGCTTCCTATACTAAACTGAAGAGTTCCAATTATAACGAAACACGTGTCTAAAGTGTTCGCCCTATTCAGGATGAAAGTATAAAAACCGACTCCTGAATTTGTCACTTTATGAAAAATCAGGTTTTGATTTTTCACAATTTATCAAATTCTGTTTTACCGACATTTTTCAAAGGAAACTTTACATTGTCTTGTCAGAATAACTTATATTTTAATTTTCGAGAACAGATAATCAAATTACTTCTCAGATAATCAATCAAATCACTTCGAACGATTGATTATGTACATATTTTCTTTTCTTCTTCAACTCGTAAAACGCATACTATGGTCCGCGAGCACACAGACGACAATCAACTGATCACAATGTGTAGAAACAGCTTTAATGAAGTGAAACACTTCTTTCCTGAGGGGACTACAACTTTCGAGTGTAACAAAAAATTCAGATCGCATGAGATCCTGCAAGTTCGTTTCGCATTGAACGAGGCTGAAAGGTTCATTTGGACATTAATGGAAAATATGTAGTAGTGAGTGTTAAGTGTGGAACATTTTTTGTGTTTTTGGACTTATTTTTAAGATTCCTGATAATTTGTGAACATGATATATGTAAGTAATATTTATTATTACTTATTGTAGTACACACTAATTTCTTTTGATATCATTTATTATTAACCTCGGCGAACAATATTGACCGCGCAGTTATCGTTGTAAGCGTTGGTTTCATCGAACGATTGTTGATACAATTGTTGCCATAGTTAATAACTCAAAATATTCTACAGATAAATTTAATTGGAGTTGGTATATTTGTTATCTATATAAATAAAAATCAATGTTTGTATGTTTGTACCTTATGCGTTCCGAAACCATTGATGGGATTGTGGTAAAACTTTGATAGAGTGTTCTGGGGACGTACGAGATGGTTTGTGGCACAAAAAATCTATATATAAATGAATTTTTTTTTTTAATGAATTTTTCTACTCTGGTGGGAAGAATGTATATTATTAATGACTCACAGTGGCGTGCGGTGACTTTCTGTGATAGATGTGCACAGTCGGTCGTGAGAAAGGGGATATATACATGGCCAACAATACAGCTTATTTTTCTCGCAAAAACCAGCAATCCATTTAAATTTTTCATATATTTTAATTTGGAAATGTCGCACGAACTGCTGGCCTTCAATTTTGATATTTTTAGTGAGTTTGGCGTTGGTCTTGTTTCCATAATTTCATTTTTCGTTTCGACATCACGACGTGACAAAGGATTTTCCAGTAGATCACAAATGATACATTTATTTTCAGTTGTCATTCTACAAATGATAATTTTAGGAAATTAAATAATTTAAAAAACATATAAAATAAGTGTTTATCTAATATTGATGTCTTAAATAACAATATTGCAACTATTTTAACAAACTTATAAAAGGCGTTTAACACGTTCACTGCGGTAGATTATTTTATGTTTTTCCCGATATGCGCTAAGGGACAATTGGTCCCCAAGAAATCTTTCCTAATATGCGGTAAGGGGTTATTTAGTCCCTCAATTCTTGTTCCACGTAACTCCACATATTGGCATGAAACTCAACTAAAATGATGGTTTGAAAGTCGGATAGCTTTCTATAGGTATCTATCTTTACTATACTGACTCAGCAAAAGGACTGATGGTCCCTTATCGCATATAGAGATGACTAAAGTTTGAATTATCATTTTTCCATTTTCAATCAGAGTAAAAATACAATCGTGATAGGATATCACATTCATTTAATAGAAATTGAATTATATTTTGTAAACTATCAATATAAATAGCTAGCAGAACATAATTATATAGCTCTAAAAAAAATAAATTTCAAGGTGAATTTTTTTAAGACAAGACAAACATAACTTGGGATTTTTGGGGCTGTCTGCACGGGAACTATTGTATTTCTTCGATTTTTTCTTTGTCTTAACACTAGACATTGATTTTCGTAAAGTATTTGCATTCTTGATATTATTTTTTTTTTATTTACTCCTGGTTCATCCCATTTCGTGAATAAATGTCTTCATTCAGTTGTTTGTCTATTCAAATTGTGTCCAACTTTAGGTATTGTGAGTAATATTGTGTTACAAACATGAATCAATTTGTATGAATGTGAGGGACGATGAGCCCCTAATCGCAAGGAACCGAATATATTCACAATATACATGCTGAAAGGGACCAAAAGACCCTAACAAAATCAATGAAATATTCAACTAATACACGATATGTTCTTCACAAAGCTACATTTGACGACAAATTCCGCAAAATTTTAACAAAGTTATAGCTTTCGCAAAATAGAAAGTTTGCATGAAATATTGCCGCACTACAGGAAAGTCAAATGAGGGACAAGTGGACCCTTAACGCAGTGAACGTGTTAAAAAAAGAACACATCTAAACGTTGAATATTCAGCTCCCGGTGCAGAAAGTCTGCCTGCACCCAGCGAGAGAGAACGAGCGATAGGAGATCTGCTAATATCGGTATGCTTTTTCTCTGTCAGACTCTATTCCTTCACTTTCCTAATACCTACTATGCTAAACAGGCCTCGCTCGCGGTGCAGCGAGAAATTCTGCACCTCAAGCGTCGACATTCGTTTCAAATATATAACAGAATGGCCCGCGAGGCGCGCCCGTATTTCTGGTTGCATAAATAGATAAAATACGCTCTTTCTCTGATTTTATAATGAAAATTTGTGAAACAAAATGAAGTATTCAATAAACCATTATATTAATTTTATTTACGTAATTTCTGATATTTTCATAGGGCGTGCAGTGCATATAGAACAAAGTCGGGTTAATTACAACATTCATAAATCAAGAACGGCTTGACCGATTTTCATGATCTTTGATTCTTTGAATTTGTCTCCGTCCAGAATAGCAGAATAAGTATTGAAAAATCGGAAGAAGAAATATCATTATCTCATACATTTTGTACAAAACAGATTTTGTGATGATATCATGAGAGCTCATTTATCGTATTCAGCTTATAACATTTGCCCCAGAGTAGAACAGAAGCAGCCGATAGGACCTGAAAATGAATTTGGAAACTTCAGGTCCTATCGGCTGTTTTTTTTGGTCAAAAATAGGTCGCCATGCAAGTGAAGCGAGCTTTGTCAATGTTAAAACGTCTTACTAGAGATGCGAACTCGGTTAAAGGCAAGCTGCGGAGCCAGCGAAGCAAGCTCGATCAACGGTAAACAACCGTACGAGCAAATCGAGCTCAGTCAACAGTAGACCGCTGTGCGAGCAGATCGAGCTCGGATAACTGTAAGCTGCCGTGTGAGCGAAGCGAGCTTGGTCAATGCCATGCTGCTGTGCGAGCGAAAAGAGCTCGGTCAACTGTAGAGCGTCGTGCGAGCGTTGCCAACTCAGTTAAAGGCAACAGCTGTGCGACCGAAGCGACGTCGCTCAACAGTTAACCGCCATATGAACGAAGCGAGTTTGATGAACTAGGATTATTCCCAGCACATGCTTATTCATTTCATTGTTACATTTTGGTAAGGTTCATATTCAAATGGACAAGTTATGTCTAATATAATAATTACTTCTATATAATCACTTGAATAACTATGTCATATGAGATTCATATATTTGATGTTCAGTCTTCAATAAATTAACAAAAAAGGAAGTAATATAAACTCAAAAGACATTCAGTGGAACTGCAAAGTCTCGGCCTCTCCTATTTTGATTGATTTCCTACAAAAGATGATCTTTTCACAGTTTGACATGTCCTTATCATTACCGGGTTATAAAGTCCTTATATAAAAGGTAAGCTCAAGTACCGTGCAATCTGAATTTATCAATTCTGTGGCGTTACGAAGTACGCCGGGTCGGCTAGTTAACATCATAAATATTTTACATATTTATAGTTTATTTCAGTTAAGAACGGTCCAAAGGCTCTTATAAAACTACGATTTAAACTTTCTGTTTGGCTAAAATGCGAACCAATTTCACATTACTACAAAAATCGCACTTGGCTATCTGTTAGTTATATCCAGTGACCTCTGTTACTAGAGTTTACTGGTTGCATCTGTATCTATTCAGGTGATATGTGAATATATTTGTTGAAATGAACTGATATTCACTCAAGTATATTTTTTTCGGATTGCCAAGATTCATCTTGACTCTGGAACTTCCGGTAAGAAGGTAAGATGTACGTCCAGACGTCCATAATGCTCCTCCATCAGACTTATCGAACATGTTGTTATTATTCAAATCAGTCGAATACCCGGAGTATTGTAGAATTATTCAAACTGGAATGTAGCTATCAAATTTTTTGAATAATGGAATGAAAACAACAGATGTCAATTCATCAGAAATTCAATACATCTTGAATAATAACGAGGTATAAATATTAGGATGTGATATTTTTTCATTGAACGTCAACGTCACTTTTCATATTCACGTGATTACATGCTAACTTTTTATTGGTCATCAAGAATAAAAAATAGCGTATGTTCTATCACGATATCCAGCTTGTAAGCACGCACCGAAATCAGCAATGACGTTGTATTCCATCACAGAAACAAGCACGGTAGCCATCCCAACTCCGTGCAGAAAAACTAGCAGCGAAACAAGCCTTGTGTGAGGCGGACGCAACATAAATATCGATGTTAGTGTAAATTCTAACATTGTGCAATATATTAAGGAGGATGATTTAATAAATGGGTACGTGAGTGTACATCAGAATAAAAATTATAGCTCGATATATCTTACATCTTATATAATTATAATGTAGATAATATAGAATATTATCAAGTGTAACTTCCAGTAACAATTGTTCCATATATTATTTTAGGTAATACAATAGCTAGAATAGGTAAATGATTAATTTTGAAACGGCCAATGTTCACCGTTGTACGATGGATATTTATATAACATCGATATTTGTACAGTTACTAGGTATTAATTAATTTAAACGAAGTTCCTCCAGAGCACAAGTATCAATTTGTAATATGCCATTGTATTTCTACGTTAAATACGAAAATCAACTGCAAATCTAATATTGAATAACTTTTACAAATATATTCGTCTATTAGCCAGTGCCCACAACTTCGTCCGCGTAAATCACCATAAACGGAATAAATAATCGTAAAGAATGAATGAATAGTGATATTGTTGCTAACAATAATTATTTCTGAAAATTTAAATCATTGAAGAGAGTATAGTTTTATTCTGTACCAGAGCTGCACATCATCAGATTACTCGCACAAATGATACGTGGATTACGTTTACTTTACGATGAGGCAGAAAGTATTTCCTTTTGCTCTATCTTATGCATACTTTTCAATTTTTCATCATTTCCACAGTTACGCTGACATTGTAGATTTACGGCTGACGTAGAAAAATATTGAAATGGAGGGCATACAAAATTTCAAGTTAAAATTCATGTTTTAATCTCTGAAATTTTCATTTAAATATGTGGTATCATTTCGGAGTCTATTTGAGACAAACTTTCAGGCAGACAGACAAAAATCTTAAAAACGGTCATTATGATTGGATATCGTTTAAATAGCAGTTTATTCAAATTTTTCGTTTAATCTGGAGTCACAGACAATTCAATTTTGTTTATCTATATAGATTCCACTGCACACAAGCATTTTCTTGCTTGCCAAATCCATTGATAAAAGTTTATAGATTTATTTTTCGTGATCAAATGATGCCTATAAAAGTGAAAACTAATATTTCTTATAGGACATTCAAAGCCAATAAAATAAGATTGGCACGCGTCATATATTTACCGGGATTGGGAGCATCGTTTCCAGTTTCAAAGAAAACGACAATCAATATCAAGAGCAGAACGTCTGTAGTCTGAAATAATACGCTTTGCATTTATACGAAGACAAAATTTCAGGAATAAGAGACTTGAGATGATTGCGAGCGTCATGCAATCTCAAGAAGTCTGAAATCTGAAGATTCATGGACTTATGAGATGAGTAATCACAAGATTTCATGAAATCAAAGATCAAATGACGAACGCATGAGATATTTTTTATAGATAACTTCGCAAACAAGGATAAACAAAAGCATTTAAGATAAACATCCGTGAAAAAAATAAAGATAAGAGCAATAAGAAATTTGGCTCGTATAACATTATAAATATTAGATTATTAAGTTGATAATATTAAATTGGAATGTAAACATCATTTAAAGCTTAACGAACTAGCAGTAGCAAATTATCAATTGACATAATTTTTCACGCACACTTCCGTTTCATTGTAAAACTAGCTATCTCAATAACTTTCAAAAGCCAGCAATCCGAGAAATTACAAATTTCTTTATCAGCTGTCATTTGCGATATTTGTCAAATTGTCTTTGTCTAATTTTACTTTAATCTAATGAATATTCATCAAGATAATTAACATTTACTTGTAGAGCTTTAATTAAGTTAATTATACCGCTCTATTCTAACATTTTGAAACGACCCATTCCTGTAAAATGTCTCTCCTTCAAACTTTGACTAGAGCGGAGTTTTACTAACTTAGTTTGCAAATTTCTCAATAAAAGCGTACCTTGGGCAACCTGGTGGCGTGAAGAGTCTGCATGAGCGCCGTCCTCAAGTTTTCGATACTGTGCACGCCTAATCGCATTACGAAGTCGTCACCGACGCCCACAGTAAAGATGAAGCTCTCAGTCAATCTGGCTGCTTCACGGCTTATTGTGCCAGCTAAAACAAAGGATGCACATTGTTACATGAATAATATTATTTTGCTGATGTATGACTGCCATTGTTCATTAACATTAAATAATAAGAGTTATTCTACTTGTTCCATTGTTATAATTATTCTATTCACTCAGAAAATTGCTTCCAAATTGGAAAGATTTTATTGGAGTAAGAAATATCATCCGTATGAAAGATTAAATCACATATATTTAAATTACTATTGTGTCCTCATCATCATCATTGGCGCAACAGCCCTTTATGGGCCTAGGCCTTTCTAATCAGTCACACCGAGCCGCAATGGGACATTGCCGTACTGCTGATTAGAATTTTGAGCCATATTGCTACAATACACAGTGAAGCAAGTTTTTCAGTCTATCTATATTTGAAATCTTGCGCATGAAGATTTTTAGTGATTCTAGAAAATGTTTCTTCATAAAAATTTTAGCCTAGAAGTCCTTATTATTAATTTTTATATTACAAGACTTACATCAACTTTAAAAAAGTAGTTTTGTAGAAATTTTGTAAATTTGGAAGCTTTTTTAAAAAAAAGGTCAAAATGTAATTCGATTCGAAACAATGGATAGAGAAAGACCGATCCAAATTTTTGTGTGTCACAGCTATTGTAAGCAAATTACTACTGGGGGCATAAAAAAATTCAAGAAAATTATGAAAGCTACTTCACTTTGTCTCTTGATTCGATTTAAATTAATCAGTTACAAATTATTTTGAAAAAATAACTCACCTGGACATGAAAACGCATACACCTTCAAATCTGTCCACCTGATCCTTAATTTGATCGCCAATAAGCTGGCCACCGAAGCTCCTAAGCTATGCCCAGTCAAAACTAGCGAATATGAAGGATATTTCGCAAACGCCTTTTCCAAGACTTGATGCATCTGCAAAAGCTTCTCTATGAAGCGTGCACCATGGACCATACCCTTGTGGGCATGTGTTCCCGGTGGCAGTCCTTCCACTTCAAAGGGTTCGGATACGGCAACAAGATCGGTGAATATATCCCTTAATGAAATGGAACCTCGGACAGCTATGACTATGGAGGAGGTTTTGTGGTCGGCAATAACGCAGAAGGGCATCTAGAAAAAATGCTTTTTCATTGACTAATACTATCAAGATACACGAATAATTGACCTCCGATGGCAGATGTGTTCGATTTAAGCGCACGGAGTGCGTCCGTCAACGCAGAGCACTATTTACATGCTTGAAATTTGTATGTGTAAGGATTTCCAAAATATTGCTGTTTTTAAAATGTCATACGTCTAGATGTGTAGTTTTTATGGTAAAAACGTCTGAATATCGCAGTTCTTACTAACTGCCTGGTTATGAAAATCTTTCGAGTTTGATTTAATTTGAAATATCTTACTGCTTTTATCGAGTCCGTAAGAGTTAACAAGACAAAATATTCCACGAAGAATTATTTTTCTGAAAAGTATCAATGTTTCGTAGCGGCAAATAATTTTCATGTCTCTGATGTATAAATCACTACTGGCTTTATATGTCATACGTCTGCCTGCGGCACTACAGTTGTTCCAGCTTATATTCCATTTCTAGCAAATAGAGCAACGTCAAGTTTACCTAGTTTACTGAGTGGTCTATTTTGAATTCGACTAGCTTTCTCGATCTCTCTGTGTGAATAAAGCATGAAATTGTTCAGGGAATATAAGTTTGACGTCAGTTTTTTGAAAATAATATTCTGTAGATGGAAGTGGGCCAAAAATTTGTGACAAATCTTGATATTTTATTAAAACAGGGTACAAGTTTCAGTTTGATGTAGAATATTTGGATGTGCTCAATGGCGTAGCAACTGTCGGAAAAGTCAACGGAAGCGATGCATAATTTAAATTTAGCGGAAATATCAGTGCTTATAAAATCCGTTTTCAGTAAATATTTCATACGGTTATTCCAGACATCCGGTAATAGAATTAACAAAACAGCTTTTATTCCTTAGAGTCTTAGAGACAGACAGAAGCAATTCTACCGATACAAAAAATTATATGCTGTGTGAAAATGGTACTCGTTATCCCATTCGATGTGAAAGTTATAGTTCAATAAGGACAAAATTATGCAATACTTATATTGCAAAAATAAAGCTCTTACCTCAAAAATGTGATTTCTAAAACTAGCGAATAGGATGTCTTCGTGTTTAACCCTGCTCCAGTACTTTACTCCAGCGAGATGACACAAACAGCAGTTATCATCTGCTACATCCGAAGCTTTTCTTCTGAAACACGCACAGCAGGTCAGCCTAGGTGCGAGTCTAAATGCACCTGTAACCGGATATCGGTAAAGGACAAACGGCCAACCATAGGCAGCCATTGAAAGGCGCAAAAAGTGACGTGCGTCGTGAAGGTTCATCCAGCGAGGACTGCAGTTGAACACACGATTTAAATCTGAAAGAAAAATAGAAGGAACGTCAATATCTAGTCTTGTTTTCATTCTTTATTAGCTGCACTTATTTTAAAATAACATTTTTTTTTATTGCATGCTTCTGAATAATTTTACACGCAAATATATAAAATAAATACATATGAGGTCATTTCAATTAATGATTTTCACACCAACTTTTAGTCACATTGATTTTTTACTTTGTATCTAGTGTTCGTTTGAATCGTGCAAGTCGAATAATTTCCAGAAAATGAATGAAAGTGTGTTGATAAAACAATAAGCATTATGGTGAATCTGTTACTTCAATTAGAACGATTTATAATTGGATACAAAATTTTCGAAGTGACCATGTGAGAACAAGTGAAACTGAACGTTCTAGACGTCCTGTTGAGGCAACTATTCCAAAAATCATTTATAAAATCCATTATCTAGTGATGCATAGTAAAAGAGTGAAGGTGTGTGAGATTGTTATTGCTATGAGCATCTCGAGTAAATGGATATATATTTTCCACCAATATTTGTTTAAACATGAGAGAAGTGCCCCTCGTTTTATCACAGTTAAACAAAATCGTGTGACGTGTTCCCAGGACGGTTTGTTGCAGCGTTAGCAGCATCCACAGGATTTTATTCTTCATTCTGTCACATGGATACACCACTACACGTCTGCGATCAAAGGTTCAGCAAAGTTGAAAAAGTTACGGCGATTGTGTTTGCATCAATCCATTTTATATGCATTTAAAGTAGGCTATGATTTATGATACTGTAAAAAGAACAATGAACAAACTGTTATTACCACAGTCAATAATAATCAAATGAACTTTCACATTCTAATTTAATTACATTCAATTCCCACGACCACATTTTTTTATAATACAAATTCAATGTTTTGTGCTTCTAGTAATTAATATCGATTTTCAGTAGAGCTATATTTTATTTAGGATTACATGCAACACCCAAATCGCATAAGTGCTTATTCCAATTAACAGTTCAGTAAGCTGTCGAATCTACTGGAAATCAAAATATTCTGGATTTCAAATAATCATAAATGATTGACCATCACGTGACTTGTAAACAGAGGCGGCGCTAGACTTTGTGGATCACAGGACCTCAGCCTTTGTACTATGTTGGAGAAAATTTTCGGTTCGAGGTCAAATATACATGAGTGTTACAGTTTTTTAAAGGATTAGATTTAAGTAATCCCATGATTAATCCCTCTCTTTTTGCTCGCGGAATTTAAACATTTTTGTGTATATATTTATATTGAAGAGCGTTCCCGAAATGACGTTCCCGAGATGACTATTCAATTACCAAAGTGATATCTGTTGCAACTATTGATCATTTTGAGAGCGTTCCCGGAATGACGTTCCCAAGATGACTATTTGTTATAACTTATGGTCATTTTAAGAGCGTTCCCGGAATGATGTTTACGAGATAATTATTTAATTATAAAGTGATACTTGTTATAACTTATAATCATTTGAAGAGCGTTCCCGGAATGATGTTCACGAGACAACTATTTAGTTATAAAGTGATATTTGTTATAACTTATGGTCATTTCAAGAGCGTTCCCGAAATGACGTTTTCAAGATGACTATTCAAAAGTTTTCATCTTAAAGTAGCTCGGGACGATTTCACAGTGGCTCGATCCACTGTAAAAGCAGCTTGTCGCCGCCACTGCTTGTAAAGTTCGTATTATGACCAAAATTATCTTCCACGGAATAAGGTTAGTATATATATAGTACAATATATTTGACCACGTTCTTACTAGTCTGTCTCTTTGTCTGTTCAGTACAAATTTTGCGAATGATTTTAAACTAACTTCTCAATGAGCTAGAGACTTGAAACTTTAAATACAGCTCAAAACTGGATGATGATGTAATATTAACTTATTCTTTTGTCTGTCTGTCTGTTCGGTACAAGTATTGTAATTGATTTAAATTAATTTCCCGATGAGTTAGAGACCTAAAACTTTAAATATATCTCAGAACTGGATGATAAAGCAATATTAACTCGATTTCTTGTCTATCTGCTTGTCTATAATCTTGTTATCAAAATTTCAGCCCAACTGGCTAGCGCGTTCAAACTTCAATCGTTTGTAGCATACTTTAACTCTGGAGAATATAAATATAATAGCACGCATACAAGTGTTAGTGACGTATAGCGAGCAGGTTGCGCGCTTTGTTAGCCAATGGTGACAGTGAGATCGAGGACTTGGGCTCTGTACACCTGCCTCTAATAGCAAAACTGATGCATCAAGGTACACAAATTACATTATCATATGAAATTTTTACTTTTAAACAGACAAAGACTGAAAAGTAGAATAAAATATTATGACATAAGGCCAAGGATTTAATGATGAGGTTGGCCGAGTCACGAAAATTATTGGCTTGTTTACACTCATATTTTTTCTATGGTACTCAACTTCCATATTTTGACAAAGCACAAGGTGGTATTCAGATTTAATAAATATCTAAACAAATGGATCAGTAAAAAGTGCTACAAATATTGATTCGCAGAAATTTAGCTGCTACTCGTTTGAATAGTGAAAAAATTGAGATGCGAAAAAGTTTTACTTTACACATCGTTTACGGTCTAATTACATTACGCATGGTCGTAGAAAAAAATTCTTTTGTAAGCATAGCGAACGAAAAAATCATCTGAAAATGCAATCGAGTATAAAACAACGTTTTTTTGAAAACCATTTCTTAAAATTAATAAAAATGTAAAGAGAGAATTTTGACATTTCGATTCAATGTAACTTTTAAAAAACTTTTATTAGAAACAGTTTATTTCATTGCAGTATGTGAGAAATTCCGTATCCTGTAGACAAAAAACAATCATTTCGCGTGTTTCTAGTTGTAATGTAAAGGTCCACTTTTAATGACGGTTTTCAAAAAATTTTCTTTCTCTCTCTTCTAATTTACTTCCAATTGTTCAGTTCGTCTAGTTCACTTTTGCGCGCTCCGTATCCAACCAACCATCCAATACTACTTTTACGCGCTCCAACTATTCTCCAATTTCTCTTCCTGCTTCCTTACTCACTCACTTTCTTACTCATTGTTCTACTGTCCCCTATTAGACACAGTTTCCCGGTTTATATTCCTGCGGCTAAGTTTTCCATTCGAGCTGACATCATCATCCGTCCTTGACACATCGATGCGTTACGTCGGTGATGGACAATGGAAGTCTACTATGTAAGGAGCTCTGTTCATTACAATAGATTTCCCATATCTCCTTGAATCAAATGCGTCCATGTTTTCTGTTTCTGGCTGATGGCTGGTAGCAAAATTATTTTCAACTTTTTAGTGCATTTGAAAAATTTTTTTTGATAATATTTTTTATTTATATCCTCATTTATTCAAATTGTTAGATTAGAATAATTCATTAATTGTAGACAGTATCATAATGTTGCAGCAAAAGAAAATTAGAACGAGGCGTCACGGCCAGTCATTTATGATCACCTGTACATGAAGACAAGAATCGAGATACGAAATGAATTGGATTATGATTATTTGCGAGTGAAAGACGATTTATCATATATACTCTTTTTTTTTTAGAATTCTGTAACTAGAAGCCTGAGTCACACTGTTATAGTAATTAAGGTATCAAGGGTATTAAAAGGACAATAATGCCTGAGGTCAACAGTGCACTTTCCGAGGGCCTCTGGCCCGAGGTGCGTACGTTGACCGTAAGCATTATTGTCTGTTTAACTCCCGTGGTGCCTTTAATGTTTAATGTCCGACTTTTGCTGTATTTCAATCAAAAATGACAGAAAACTTGTTTGTTATTTTTCAAAATAATTCCCGAAAGCATTATTTTGAAACATAATATACGGTCAACGTATACAACTCGGGCCAGAGGCCCTCGGAAAGTACGCTGTTGACCTCAGGCATTATTGTCCTTTTAACACCCTTGATACCTTAATTACTATAATGTCCGACTAGTTTATTATTGTCGTCATAATAATACTGATTTCAGGGTTATTACGTAACAAATAATACCCGAGGACATTATGTTTCAAAATAATGCTTTCGGGCATTATTTTGAAAAATAACAAACAAGTTTTCTAGTTACAGCAAGTAACTAGAGTAATTTCTCTGACAGATATTACAATGACAGGACATACATTGCTGAAAATTTTGATTGAAATACAACAAAAGTCGGATATTAAACATTGAAGGTACCACGGGAGCTGAACAGACAATAATGCCAGAGGCCCTCGGAAAGTACATCCTTGATACCTTAATTACTATAATCTAGTTCAGAATCTAGTTATTTGAGAACTGTCCTTTAGTGACGTTTTCAAATCAAGATTTTGTAAGTATTTATTACAAGTTTTAGAAATATTACAAGCAATATGTTAATTATAACAGGTAATAATAATGTGAGCGCAAATTTTAACAAAATTTTCATTAACATAGGTACTCGTTTGGATATAATTATTTAATTTCTACAGTCACTCAAAAGTACAGTTACATTTAAAAGTATTAGAAGTTTTATTACAAGTACATTCAGAGTGAACAACTAAATATCATCTGTGTAAAGTTGCCCGCGATTTAAACCAATCAGAGATCAAGATCAAATAGCCCCTATCTTTCCTACACTGACTTCTTAAAAAAAATGAACTATAGTTATTCTGTCAAACTGTGTAGGCTTTATAAGCGACATTATTCACCCCCACTTTTACCAATCAATTTATACCATCGTCTTTTTGGACTTTTAATTCTTTTTA
Source organism: Dromius quadrimaculatus (assembly GCA_963989225.1). Taxonomy (NCBI): domain Eukaryota; kingdom Metazoa; phylum Arthropoda; class Insecta; order Coleoptera; family Carabidae; genus Dromius; species Dromius quadrimaculatus. The sequence continues at coordinate 39,388,061 of OZ022331.1, read as the reverse complement.
TCAGCGTCTTTTATTACTACTAATTATTTTTACCACCAACATATTTACCAACGTATTCTTCTTACCACCCCTATCACTGCTTTGTGTGTCAGTGTGTGTTCAACCAGCGGTGCTTCGCACCCAAATAAACGGGCAAGTTTCGCCTGCTCTGACTAAGCTCGACGGACCATGCTCAATGTTTATCAAACCGCTAGTACAGTTATTAACAGTGGTTTTGGTTTTCAGCCAGCGATGCTTCGCTCATTACTAATGAGCGGGCTTCGCTTGCTCTGATCAAGCTCGACATGTCATGCCGATTTCGAACCTAACCTCAATTTATTTACGAAACCAGAAAACCAGAAAAGACGAAGAGGAAATTGTTGAGTACTAAAGAGGACATAACATCCAATTTTGAATGAAATTTTATTGTATTGTATTTGTAAAAATAGCGGTAAAATATATTAATGGTAAAAAGTATGGTAGTAAAAAAGTATGGCGGTAAAAAAAATATGGTAGTAAAAAAGTATGGTGGTAAAAATTGAATGGTAAAAGTGGAGTGGTAAAAGTAGATCCATATGGATATTTATTTGGTTGAAATAAGATCTTATAGATCGTATTGATAGAATTATTTTTTATCTCGCCCACGAATACACTATTTGGAGGTACTTACCAGTGGAATATTTAGGTTCATCACTTCTCAGCATCTGAATTCTTCTTTTTTCTCGAACTTCTCTCTTTTGTTTAACTCGGAGTAGCACGAAGCCTGCTACCAAATCTGAAGGAACTAGATCAGTACTTCTGAATAAAGTGCTAAGCAAACCTGAAAACAATCATATGTTGAACTTGAACAAGTTCAAATTACTTTCTTATGGTATTCATTCATACTACTCAAGTAATATCTTAGATTTTTCTCATACAACAATAAGATGAAACAATATATAAAAATTTCTAAACTATATACTACAGATTTTGAAGGCTATCTATTATTGATAAGAAATATTGAATTGTTTTTTGGAGCAATGAATTGGCAGCTGATTTATGGTTATAATCTAATGGATCAGGGGCTCACGGAAGCAAAATTATTGGATTTTCGAAGACATTTTAAGATAAGCTGGCGACAATACAAATTTTATTAATAATATCAACTTAGTCGCAGTTCTATATTGCACACATTAAGACAATTTATTTTTCACTATTATTATACTCAACCAAAATGACTTTCGCCAAAGAAAAAAGAAACGCAACAGAAATTGAGATGGTTGAGTGGTTACTATCAAAATGCTTTGATTTTAACGAATAACAAATATAAATATGCATTCCTCAACCAATTTTTTCTTAGAAAAAAAGCAAAGAGGACTAATTAAAATTGAATCATATTTAAATCAAATGACTTGTTCTTACTAAATTTCCAGTATAAACTATCATAATTAAATTGTGCTTATAATTTCAAAGTATATGCAGGGTGTTAATACTTAATTATATCATCCGAAAATGGCATTTAGAACTCAATGAAATAAACAACTTTTTATAGCTCAAATTTTTGATTTAGAGCCTCAGTTCAAAGTTATCGGTTTTTTATCTTTAGAAAAATCGTGATTATTCTCTTATTTTAAGGAATATTTGAGAAATATAAAAATTTTCAGCATCTGCTATCAGATCTCTGAAGCACTTGTGTTTATAATCATTTTCTATTTTCTCAAATAACAAAATGACGACCGATCCAAAATCTCAAAACAAGATATTTTGAAAGCCACTCGATCGATTTTTTCGATCTGTCCAAGAAATTTTTTTATTCAAATTGAATTACAAGATAAATTTTAACACACTGCAATAATCATTTGAAACAAAATAGGCTAATAATTTTAAAATATAAGTATTAATGAAACAGATCTGAGTTTAGCGATTTGGATGCTCTAAGCATCAACGATTGAGATTGTCCTAAATAAAATTGTAATCCTATAATTGAATAACATAAATTTTATTTAAATTATTTTATTTGAGCCTTTATTCAGTCTTGAATACTTCCATTCCAAGTCCTTATTTTATTTGAGTCTACCATATCTTGATGTTCTAGGGCTCTGTGCTTAGTGTGCTTAAAAGTATGAACCTGAGTCTGGATAGCAGTTAAAAGCGGTGCAGACGAATTTGGCACGAGACCCTTATAATCCCCTGCAGAAACTAACGGTCGAGGCAGGTACTCTAATCCGGCAATGCAAATTGGGCGCTAATACTCCAAAGAGTCTTGTTCCCAATTTATAAAATATTTGATAACATGACACAAAATTTTCCAAAGTCTGCGATCAGGATCTGACGCGGTCTTCTGTAATATAGATTTTCATCTGCGTCATATTCTGCAAGTCTCTTGACTCCGGCATTAGGATAATATTCTACACCAGCGTAGAATTTGTTTGCTAATTTCAAAGCATGATCATTTCTGTTCTGGACCTTCAGATCCAGATGAAGATGAAGCTGATCGCAACGATCGAACCAAGGTACATCCGTGGCAAAACGTAGCAGTTTATTTTGCACTACTCATATATTAAAATTATCAGTGCAAATAAAAATATGGAAAAAAATACCGTAAGGACATCACAAATAGACAATTCTACATCGCGGAAACGCTTAAAAAACGTAAAGAGAATAATATAAGTACATAGGATAGATTTTGTGGAATCAATATGTTACAAATATGCACCTGTTCCAAAACAATAATTTATTGTAATTTTCTATTTGTATCTTTACAACCTTTAATTTTGTACTATTTGGCAAATATGTGACTGCTACAAAATAATGTATTTTATATTTATGATTTTTACAACAAATTTAATCAATGTGATGGATATGTATGTGTATATTATATTTGACGATAAATGTGATATTGGTTATTGTTACTTTGTACAAGTATTTTTACTCTTGAATCTAATAAATGAATATAAATAGTATTTTATTTATTATTGCTATTCCCAGGTAGTAGGTATGTATTCATAATTTTTACCTGTGTACTGAAGGGGATTACCGCGGATCGTCGTGTCCAATTCGTATGTACAGATTAGGGCTACCTGTGATCCGTGCCCAATTCGGATGCGCCCGTTAAAAGTAATAGAAATATCGGAAGGCATGTAAATTTCTGTTATGGGTATAGTTTTCTTTCCTATTTTATATAATAATCCAGGAGCCAATAGACTTCCATAACCAAAAATCCTCATGATTTAAAAAAAAATAGAAAATACACATACTGAAAAAAAATTATCGGTCGCTGCAAACTTTTAGTAATTAAACTAATCATAGGCGTAGTGGAGGTATTCTGACTTTCGGACGAAATTTACGGATAATATAGGCGGATACAAGTTTCATAATGCATTGATTGCCTTTACCCAACTATTCTTTGATTATTCCGGCAACTGCACAAAAAAGATGGCTATCCAACAAAAAAAAATTCAAGAAAAATTTATTTTCGATCTATTGTCCAATTTATGGCATGGTAGTTGCTATGAGTAATGCCGATGTGCAATATGTACTATGTCGCTCCCTTATTAATAACTAAATAGTTAAAAAATTGAAAGTTTTGAAGAACCATCCATTCAGTGCGATTGCTGGAGTAGTTAGCAAAAGATTGAAAAACAGAAGCCGGTACATTATGAGACTATATGTATTTATCTATATTTCTTTCAAATTTATTTTAGGGGACAGAGCTATTCCATCAAGTTTATGATTAGTTTAAAATGCAGTAGTTAGCAACATACTAATTAGCGGCGACTGAGGGATCTATATTTTCTAGTATATGTAATTTCGAATTTATTTTCAATTATAAGAAAATTCGGTGACGAAAGCTTGTATAACGTTTTATAATTTATCCAACCTTGAATATAATCTATTAGTAGATAAATCGTTAAAACAAATTATCACAATAAACATAATTTTTTTGACAAAATAGAAGCATGAGTAATAATATGATAAAGATTATTATATAGAACGAGTTTTCCTTTGATGATTACAGTCATGCAATCATCGAGTTAAATTCAACGCCTAAAGCTTGATAATGATTATTTCAAGCCTACGGACACACGGTGTGAATCAACTAGTAAACGAGATATATGTTTTTAGATATATTCTGTATATCTATCTATTATTACACAAATTGAAATGAGAATTTCATCAATGATATTGGTGCTAAAATACATAGAAAAATTACAGAATTAATAAATTATCTTTAATTTGATTGAGATTTCAACATTGTAAAAGATAGCCAAAAAATATCAATGTCTGAAAACAGCAGCAGTGCATAAACAATTGGTTCTATGATTATCCAGAACGCCAGAACGCATTTCTTTCACACACACAATAAAAAAATGTTTCAAGTGGTTCGAGACATACTACTAAATAATATATAAATTTGAATGGAGAACAAATATTGGAATATACATTTTTTATCCAATTAGTTTCTACTTCAAGAAATTTTGTATTTATGAGCTGGCCTCAAACATCAAAGATACTTACAGATTAACGTCTGGTAACAATATTTGCTTTTGGAGAATGAAAATTAAAGCATTGTCTTTCTCTAGAAATGAGTATTCTATAGGTTTGTTCCAACAAGTACAGAAATGAGTTCGGAACTGGCCGCCGCATGCGCATGTACAAAAGCGTTCCAACAGATTTCAAACGTGGATTTTGACTATTAGTCAAGCGTTTCAACAACGTGCGACTCAATCCGCAAACCAGTTTGTGGACAGTCAAAACAGTCCATGGACTAATGCTTGTACTATTCGTCAAATAAGATAACCTCAACTAAAAATGAAAGATTCAAGTGCTGAAAATGAATTTTCATCACATTCTAGCGATGGTGAATTTGATTGAGCCGTGGGAACACCTCAAATTAATAGTTATTTATACAACAAGTGAATTAAACCACTGTTTATTTGCAAGAAGAAAGTTCAAGTTTAATTCTTCGAGCAAATAAAGAGGTTTAATTCACGTGTTTGTATATATAATTTTATTCAATTTTGCGTTAATTTCTGAAACATGAAACTGAGGAACAAAATTCAAAAAAATTAAATTGCAGTTGCAAGGGAACTCCGTTGATATCGCGACGAGTGTTTGTTTTTCAAACATTCGGGAGTGTGACTGTCAATAAACTGTCAGTTTTGTGAATTTTGTATTGAAGCGTTATAATTGTGAAAAGTATTGTCCGAAATGATGGAAGAAAGTGATTAAAACAATGTTCTCGTCCCCGATAACATTTTGAACGAAGCAGCCGCTGCAGTTGAGCAAATTATTCCTCAGAGATCAAAATTTTTTTATAAAAAGGAATTCCAACAGTGATCAAAATTTTTTTAAATCACTAATAATTCATTTTAAATCACTAGTGAATAAAGATTTACTTATGACTGTTGCTATGGATTTAATAATGTAGCTTTAAAACGTCAAAATTGGATAAAAATATTAATCATATAGGCATGTAGAATTATAAGAAAATAGGCATTTTGATTTGAAATTTTATTTTGTGTGGTTTTTGAATTTCATTTTAGAAAAAACAGTTACTCTCAACAATTCTGATATGTTTTTCAAACACTCGTCTGAGTAGAGAAATTTCTCAAAATATTATATCAGAAAAATTTGAGAAAAGTGATCAGTACAAACAGCATTCTGGACAGTATGGAAAACTCTCCATCGAAATTAGGTGAGAAGATATTTTATATTTTTATCTTTCATGTTTACTACAACTAAATAGTTATGACCTCAAATTATGTGTTTGACAGTCAAAAATTGTCAGAAATGCGTTCCAACACGCGTCACGTTCGACTCAGTCCGAAACTGATTCATTCTACGCGCATGCGAATAAGTCAAATCTGAAACCGATACAGAACCAGTCCTGTGGTGGAACTACAACGACTTGACATTGACATCGACTTGATTCTTACTGTCAATGTGCCACACAAATTGGACATTTTTCCAGTTAATATTTGTAATAGGGACATGATAGGGACTAGGTCAGGTTATCCTTCTATCAAAATAAGATCTATGATAAATATTAACTGGACACATGTTCAATTTGCATGCCAAATTGACAGTAGAAATCAAGTCAATGTCAATGTCAAGTCGTTGTGGTTCCAGCTCTGGGCTGGTACTACAACGACTTGACATTGACATTGACTTGATTTCTACTGTCAATTTGCCATGCAAGTTGGACATGTGTCCAGTTAATATTTATCATAGATCTTATTTCAATAGAAGGATAACCTGACCTAGTCTCTATCATGTCCCTATTACAAATATTAGCTGGAAACATGTCCAATTTGTGTGATACATTGACAGTAGAAATCAAGTCAATGACAATGTCATGTCCTTGTGGTTCCACCACTGAACTGCTTGTTGGAACAAACCTTATATGTGTATCAATACCATTCAGTTCCAAAGTCTACAAATAATATGGTTTTTACGAATCTTAGGATGAATGGCTTTTCTAAGAAACTTGAAAAAAAGTCTTGTCCATACTGTTCCATATTTCAAATATAGAACAGTGTGGATAAGAATTTTTTCAAGTTTTATTGAAAACTCACTTATCCTGACATTAGTTTCCATATTGGGCATTTCCTTTTTCAGTTTTTACAGATAACTAAGAAAATTTACAAGCAAATAAAAATAGTAATTTTTCAATTTGTTGAGACTAGTCTTAATACAAGGTATACCATAAACTATAGTGAACAATAAATAGTAGGAGCTTTTTTGTCATTTAATCAAAATAAATTATGCTTTCATACAAGAAATAGGAACTATCTTACCAGCAACTTGCTCAAAAGCTTCGTGCCCATATTCATCAGTTCTCATCCAACAGAACAGCCAACGAAATCTTTTGGTCCAGAGGCTAGTAGTTTTTCTATGTCGAAGGCTTTCACCAGGTGTTGCCTGCGGATCTTGGTAACGTTTCGATCCCATTGGGTCAAATATCATAGCTAGGCCGAAAACTGTTAGACCGAAAAGGACCCAGTCAAAGATTACTATCGCTAAAATAGAAAAAAAAAACACATGTAGTCTTAGAACACATTCTAGAAAATCACTACTTCAATATTTCTCGAAAAAAATGTAACTAATGTCTATAAGCATAAAAAAATACGATGTTCAATGAATTATAATATAGTCTGTAGCGTACTCTCAGAAAACGCTGAAAGTATTTCAGTGGCTCGATTGATAACCGCATCCCACGGTTTGAGGAATATGAATCAGTCTATCAATATGCACTAAAAACATGTTTGTTACGCCCGAATCGGATAAAGGGCGTGAATCATATTTACTTTCTGTATGAATTGAAATTTTCTCACTACTAAATAAACATACCGCTCGAAATTTGTTACATTCGCTCGAACTGCCTTTGCCTTTGAATAAAGAACAAATATCAGCTTTTTTCCAAGAGCCACATAACGTTTGAATCAAAATTCAAAAAAATAGACTAACAATTCAAATATTGTTTCACCTTCACATTTCGACAAACAATTCGTCCAATCATCCAACCCAGGAACCTCTCCATGCTTTAATCGCATCAACTCATACCTAGGCGGAGCTTTCAGAAAAACTAGCTTTGCTGGCTTATTTAATCAAGCCGCTCGTGTGATAGAAAATAATTTTATACACTTGTATCTTAAATAACTATTATTAACGAATTTTACTTTACAAAATATCCATCTTTAATTTTTCGCCATTACTAGAATATAAAGGTAAATAATGAAATGTTTTTGTACTAACGCACTAAAAAGACAGATCAACTTGATGGTATCAAATTATTGTAATGTCAAATGGGTTGAGGTGTCCACCATATTGAGTTTAGACTGATGGCACACAGTTCATCGTATTTCACTCATCCAAATCCTTTGATTTGATACCCATATCGAATGGTTTGTGAAGTAACGTCCACCATAATTAAATTGAAACAATATTAGATATACTGTTTTATATTGTCATCCGAATTACATACACTTGCAAAGTTTCAAATCGATACGACTATTAGAAGTAGGTTCAAATCGACTTCCTAGATTTATTTACATCGTTTATTAATTACAAGTGAAACTAATATAAACGTGAAATGAAAATATGTACTTCTTGACTGGGACTTTGATGAAAAGGAAAAACTTCTGGAATGAAGTCAATGGAATTTATTTTCATTTTTCTATTTCTACTAGTTTCGACAAGATCTATAAATAATAATACAGACGATTAATAAGTTAAAAATAATTACAATTTGTTTAACTGTAAGCTACTTACATGAAAAATTTTGTTTCTAATAAAATTCAGTGAAATCATTAATTAATAATAAAACATGAAAGATGCATGTAGATAATATTCCACATGGAGTTATGATGTAAAAAACTCAACATCTGTAAACATGAAATATTTTAAATGTAGTCAAAGTTAAAATAAACTAAAAAATGTCTTCCGTTTTACGAAAACCGTTAGAACATCATTTTTGTACTAGTGGAAACCTGTATACCAGTTTTTTATATGAAAAAGAAGAACTAAGTACCCCAAGGGACCAATTGGAGTGTTGTAATAATATTTGAATTATATTCAATCAAGTCTTTGTTTTATTATATTTAAGTAAGTTATTGTAGATTATACTCAAACTCATTGTGTCAGTTTTTACATTAATATTGTTTTTATCTGCATCGATGTGTAGCATCTCTAGTGTCAATCTCTTATTCAAGTTTTGTTCAAAATCCATTATTTTAGTTTCGTTGAATATAAACGTGTTGAAAAATAGATTATGACTAGCTTACTAGTCTTCTTCTACTATTAGACTGGGAGCTATAGTGACAGGTGGGGCTCTCCGATTTTATACCGCTTGCCTTTTTGAGGGTTGATAATTTACCTCTTAATAAGAAAGATAAAAATGTTATTGAGCGATGCACGTTTTCCGGTCATAGTTCAAATTCCAATTAAGGGTCTGAAAAAAAATGTTTTTCCCGTGATATCATATTGCATGCCTTTGTAATGTTGAATAATTGAAATTAATCTAAATCCAAGTACTAAAAGACAAGCAATTCGCAACAGCCCAAGTGGCTCAAAGGGTTGCGTGAACTTGTGAAAAAAAAAAATTAAGAAATGCCGTGTTTCCAAATTGCATGCCAATAAAAAGAATAGAAGTTTTAAGTCATAAAACCCTTGTAAAAAAATTGGCAAGCATTCCTCGTTGGCGCAAGGGTTTGAAATTTGGGGATAATCTTGCATAAATTTTGAACCAATTGGCCGTGATTTGAAATTGCATGCTATTTCAACTACAGGTAATTTGTTCGATGAATTGTTATTGAGGAAATTGGCATGCATCCCAGGATGTCCCAAAATGAAGGCATGCATTGAGGAAGTTGCAAAAAAAAAGAAGAAAAATTTCCATCATTTTATTTTGCATGCCATTGTGTATTTCGTTCAAAATTATTTTTTTTTAGACGACCCAAAGAATGGCAAGCATGTTGCTCAGGCTCATCATTGATAAATTTTGGAAAAAGGGTTGAGAAAAAGTGCTCGTAAATTAATTCAGTAAAATTAACAGAAATTATTTCGCGAATTTATTTATTTAAATTTTTTGACTAATTTTAAACATTAATGGCCTAGGTGAGTCTCTTCCAAAATATTGCAGAGAGCTACAAATTAAATTATTCATAATGTTTTTATAGCAACAATTCCAAAAATATTCAATTGAAATCATTAGAAACATAAAATTTTCCCATTGATATCAGTATTAGCTCTAACTGGGTATAACATTAAATTGCAACCAATAAAGCACTAGAATAATACTATATCAAAGAGTCCTAATAAGGACGAAACACGTATGTACAGTTGATATCCCAACTTCTGAATTTGTGAAACATTAAGGTTTTGAATCTTGCTAATAATAAAATAATAATCACACATATTCACAACGAAAAAAATAATAATTATGTTCTTACTTTTCCCCCGGAATGTGAATAAGTTATGTGGATGGAATATTGTAACAAAATATATTTTTGAACGTTAAATTGCCTTCATCTGGAACTTAAGAGTAGGTATATCTTCATTATCATGCAAAAATTTTATTATCATTATGAAAAAATAAAAAAGCTGATTATCAGAAAAAAAAATTTATTATCATAGAAAAATCATAGTTAAATAATCATTGTCAATTTCAGGTTCCTCTTCAGTAGTTTCACCACCTATTTGAAAATAAGTGTCGCTGTCATCATCGTCCGATTCATCCTTATCGTCCTTATTGTCGGCCCTTCTTACAATATGATCCTCTTTAACTCTATTCATTTTCATACTATTCTTCACTTATTTATGCCAAACGGAAAACTTACTGGTATAAAAGTATTGTTTATGAACCTAATTGTATTACTTTGAATATATAATCTGCATTATTATGAAAGATTTACCTCCTGCCATGTCTATAATTACAAATTAAGTTGATTCTAGGGCATATTTTCTTGATTTATTCAGAATTTGTAAATGTTTCTCTTATGTTATATGCATTCCATTCTTTATTTCAACTTGAAGCATATTTCTTCATTGAAATACAAATCAGCATGCAAAATAAAATCTCGGAAATTTTCTTACTTGTTTTTGCCACTTTTTCCAAAATTTTTCAATGATCGGACAAAGTTGCATGCCATTTTCCAATTTAATTTAAAATAGCATTTATTAATGCAATATAAAATGGCAGGCAGAATGACGTCAGAGAAATTTTGCGAGTTTTTTATGCAATTTTCATTATTATTTAAAGTATGAAGGGCTTGAGCAAAATGCTTGCCATTTCCCAAATGAATTTGAAACAGCATTTATTAATTTAATACAAAATGGCAGGCAAAGTAGAGTCAGAGAAATTTTGCGAGTTTTTTGTGCAACTTTCATTATTATTTAAAATATGAAGGGCTTAAGCAACATGCATGCCATTTTAAATTTATAATTATTTCACTATAAAATAAAGTTTTTGCTCCATTTGAGGTAATTTGAAATCACGGCTAATTGGTGCAAAATTTATGCAAGATTACTCCCAAATTTCAAACCTTTGCGCCAACGAGGAATGCTTGCCAATTTTTTTACAATGGTTTTCTGACTAAAACTCCAATTCTTTTCATTGGCATGCAATTTGGTAACACGACATTTTTCATATTTTTTTTCACAAGTTCACGCAACCCTTTGAGCCATTTGGGCTTTTGCGAATTGCTTGTCCTTTCAGTACTTGGCTTTAGATTAATTTAAATTATTCAACATTACAAAGGCATGCAATTTGATATCACGGGAAAAAACAATTTTTTTTCAGACCTTTAATTGGAATTTGAACTATGACCGGAAAGCGTGCATCGCTCAATAACATTTTTATCTTTCTTACTAAGGTTGAACGCCTACTACCACGAAAGTCATAAAAAACCTATTTCATTTCTCAACTAAAATCAGAAATGTGGACATGTGAATTAATAACTTGAATTTAGATGTCACTTAAAATAACTTATGAATGAATTCATCTCATTGTTTATTTACTAAAAACATTAAATAAATGTCTTTTGACTTGTGTATTTTCTCGCAAGAAAAGAGCTGGCAACAGTGCAGCTAGCCCAAGCACATGTTTGTTGTCATTTAAAGTGTTCTTTTAACTGTCATTCATAAATTGAAGAAATGAATAATAAAACATCTCAATTTAGACATAACGGAAGATTCGCAAAAAAGGAAAATTATAACATGGAATAAAAATACAAGTGATTTTAAGAATAAAAATCATTTAAAATGTAGGAAAATCAAAAAAAGATGAATTAAATAAAAATGTGCAATAATTATATTTCAAGTATTGTTTGTTGTCTATTATAGATTTTATATTATTTTCCTACATGCACAAACATAATATTATTATTCTTTTTATTTTATTTTTCATGACAATACTCAATTTATTGAATGAAACAGATCTTAGGTATTTAATACATTTGATAGTTTTTCATTATCTTCAAAATCACATTTTTCTGCTACTGTATAAATAAGTGAGCTTTGTAGCCCTGGCAACTCGAACGATAACGAAAGCAAACCTTCGTGTTACCTCGTTGCTATGCGTTGCTAGCTACGAAAGTAATACTTTCGGGGCCAGGACAAAAAAGTAAAAGTTTGAAAAAATGCAAATATATTGGAAATTTCAATATTTATTCAAATAAATAAGTAGTTCATAACAATAATATGATTTAATCCAATCTATTTAATTTATTTTATCTATTTATTGGTTTTAAGTAATTATGCAATTTGAACAATTGGAAAAAGTCATGGTAGGAATATTATTTGAATTATTAACTTCTTCACTTTGTATTGGGAGATTTATGTCATTTTGAATTACGTCGAAATTCATATTTGTCACTGTTTCTTTAATTGAGGAAATATTAATGTGAATTTCATGTAACACCTTTTTAGAAATTTCAATTTCATTACTTTACGAAGAAGACTTCCATCCGCTCTTTAAATCCAAAATATCGACACCCAAAGCATTACATTTTCGTCAATTCGAGTAACGTTTTTATCAGCAAGCCATTTAGAAAACATGCTGTATGTTTGAATGTACCTTTCTTTGGATTCATCCGCAAGAAGTGAGGCACATGCATTGTTAGCTGCCTTTTGAATACCATTTTTATTTTCTGCTAACATTTTAAATCAGTCAAATGCAACGTTTCACTAAATTATTGAAATTCAAAATCTGTGACAGGCGCTGATGACAGATAACATTGTAAATAAACCGTTGCTATGGATAATTTTAGACAGGTAAAACAGCCTCCATAACATTATTCCAAATATAATAATCATTATTAAATATTAATATCTATATAGAACAGTAGCAGAAAAAATTTAATACAACACACGATGCGAAAGCCCTTTCAGGTGTTCGGAGGTTTTGAACGGCCTCGGCTTCACCTCGGCCATTCAAATACTACCTCACACAAAAAAGTATACTTTCGCATCTTGTAATGTAAATAACTATTTTGTGCGTATAATAAACTAAGATTTGAATACTAGCGCAATTTTTATCCAACGTCGCCAAGCTTCCAATTTCAATATGGCTGACAAATATTTTCGTGAATCTCTGATCATTTAGATTAAAATATCTATAAAACTGCACGTCAGAATTTCTTGTTATAGTTTTGAGGTGATCTACATGAATTGGCAAATATAAATAACAGTTTTTTATATTTCTCTATCCAAAATTGTGGTTGAATAAGATGAAAAATGTGCGTTTCACAGAGCATAAGAGATGAGTCCCCATTGACTACATGTTAAATACACAGTTTAAAAAAATTTATTACACAAAAACTATACGTCAGATCTTTCTTAATAAATTAGATCAAATGTATTCTAACAGCCTTTTATATCCACCTTGCTCTAATGATCGTACTACCTTAAGAGGTAAATTATCAACCCTCAAAAAGACTAGCGGTATAAAATCAGAGAACCCCATCTGTCACTAGCTCCGAGTCTATATTTCCTTTGGGTCTGGAGAAACCCTATTGTACAAGCAATTTGCCATTGGTCATTTCGCATTTTAGAGCTTTTAAATTCCGTTACTCTGTAACTAAACTTACTATATCTCTATGATACAAATTTTATATAGTTTAATGTTATTAGCAATAGCCTTGAACCACTGAATCAGTTTCATATGTTTTTAATAGACAGTGAGAATTTCCAGATCCCCAATTAGATATATGTCGGTATATTTATTCTAACCGCTCCCACTTTGATTTGAAATAAAACACATTTCCATTAGTAAATAAATGGAAAGTCATTGGATGATGATATTTATTTAGTTATAATTGCATTAAAATAATGTTTCCGTACCAAGAATCGTGTAAAGTTGCTATCCTTACAATGATAATTGTATACAGAAGGAGAAAATTGTGTGCCTCAAACTACAACGGAAACTTGGCAATCGTGATAACATAATATTGATACTATTATAGATGATATAGACGAATCAAGAATAAACTAGAATTATTGGAAAAGTAGATGAAACATTCCCTGACAATACTCTGCTCTTGAAGACAAAGAATTACAGGTCAGACTTATTCACAGCCCAGAAAAGAAGTGTTTGATCAGAAAATTTTCACTTCACAAAAAAAATAAATGGGATATATGAAATTTTATTATTTAGGATAGGAACTGGCCGTCACTGAATAATACATAGGTGCCCAAATACTTTATTTGATGGATTAATCGATCCGCATTGTTTTACAATAGATATAATAGATGTTCACTGCGAATGATACACAAAACCAATCAAAAAACTTGTATTATTTATCATTTCACTGGGTGAACTGTCCATTGTCTGCGTAGGTATATCTCATAGTTTTTTATCATACATGGCATAGCCCGAATATTCATGTAAAATGTGAATAAAACACAAAGAAAGCTTCTCTCCACAACCAAGAATTCCTAGAATTATAAATTCTTCTACTGTTCAAATATTTAAAGGAAATAAAACGACTGAAATGTTTTGAATATAAACATAGCACAAATTAAAAATAACATCCTGTTCCATAATGAAATCAAATTTACTTTAATTTTCAACCATAAACGTGAACGTTTTCACAAAATCTGTTTATTTTCAATAAAATTTAATCAATCATTAACATATCCGCCACAGTATGAATATCTTAATTTTTTTTTATAAGAAGATATCTATCACAAAATTTGAACTTTGAACGTTTGTAACTTATTTAGTTTTATCATGAAATCGGGAACAAGTCATTTTAGATAATTTGAGCATGCAGAGCAAATTTCCACATTTATGTCATAAAATACGTGCCATTCTATAATAAATATAGGCAATAATACGAATAATTGAAAACAACTATTCAACGGAAGTTATAAACAAAAAAAAGGATGTTTGTTAGTGGATGACTCAAAAAATCCAAACATTCAAATTAAAAGCCTTTAAATTCAAGGTGCTTGCTACAAAAAACAACAATTAAGATATGTTAATAAAATTTGAATATTATGAAATTCATGTGTTATACACAAGATATGAAAAAATTGAATGTCTTCGGTATTAGTTTGGTAGATATTTAAATCCTAAGTCGATACTTTTCTTCTTATACATGTTATTGTCGCGATTATTGCACTCATGTCAATTATACTGACAAATTTTGCATAGTTACAATGACAATTATAACAATAAATTTCAAGCATTGATTACCTTTAAGCAACATCCTTCGAGTCATCTGCTCAGATGAAATCCCTCGAGCTATGCTCTCGTGATTTAATCGGACAGATGACTCTCACGATGTTGCTAGGTAATCAATGTTTTCAAGAAAAATTTATTGATAAAATTACAGTCCCTTGTGATATTATATACGATTATTTCACTCATGTCAATTATTCTGACAAATTCTGCATAGTTACAATGACATTTATAGTAACAAATTGTTTGCCAACGGGAATTTACCGCGGTAAAGCGATTTATCGCGATAAATTGTCTTTGCCATGGAGAAACAATACAGTTTTAATATAAACAAACAGTCGATTTTCGAAAATGTCAAAATTTAATCGTTTTGGAAATGTATTTCTGAGGAAATTTGTAATGAAATTGGAAACAAGAAGTCTGTAAATACAAAAAAAATGTCAAAATATTATATGAGGACAATTTAGTGCATTTTGCAATAAAAAAGGTTAGTAGTTGCAGCCAACATCATTTAATAAGTACTTATAATAACAATTTCATTCGAGAAATATTTTCCACAAATACCAAACGCTTGTAACCACTTCAAAAAGAAAATGCAGATTTCTACAACTGTAGATGAATTATGTATAATTGTAAAAGATAGACGTAGTTATTAAAATATTCAATTTATAATCTGTTAGTTTTTCATTCATATCTTTAAATTATTATCGTATATAATATCACAAGAGACTGTAATTTTATCAATAAATTTTTCTTGAAAACATTTTTCACCTTTAAGCAACATCCTTCGAGTCATCTGCTTAGATTAAACCCTCGAGCTACGCTCTCGTGATTTAATCGGACAGATGACTCTCACAATGCTGCTAGGTGAAAAATGTTTTCAAGAAAAATTTATTGATAAAATTACAGTCTCTTGTGATATTATATACGATAAAAATTTAAAGATATGAAAGAAAAACTAACAGAATATAAATTGAATATTTTAATAACTACGTCTATCTTTTACAATTATACATAATTCATCTACAGTTGTAGAAATCTGCATTTTCTTTTTGAAGTGGTTACAAGCATTTGTCTCATAGATATCACTTTTTGTACAGCAAGCTTCTTGAAATTATAATTATTTTTCACCCCTATATACCGTGCGACATACATTACGTAGGTAATTCATCAGTCGTAGAATTGCATTTGGATTCAATACTTATATAAAAAAAAATTAAATATGATGATATATTTTTTCTACGGCTGCGTGCAAGTGCAGTGGCGGCTCATAGACAAAATTAGTGAGAGTGCTTTACCAGATAATATTTAACCTTTGATTTGAAATTATGTAAAAGGAAACGAATATGTATAAAAACAACCAGCACGATAGGATCGGTATTTCGGAATCGACAGGGCTCTCTGTTTCGTAGCCTTGCGTGCAGCTTCCTATATGCGCATGTATACACCATGCTAAAATTGTAAAGTGCACAGTTCCATACAAAGATTTTTGTATCCTTTTCTTAAACTAGGGCTACTGATATAAAGTTTGAAGATTATACAGGTGCAGCAAAAATAGGTACATTAATTCTAACCAATAATAGAGCTTGTCAGAAATAGTATTTTTTTTTTCTTATAAACTTTTCCCTGTAAACTCTTTGGATATCTAGTGAAATTCATTAGTTTCGTTAAAAATTTATCCATGTTAATCATTAATTTGAAACTAAAAGAATATTTGTATTTTGACAATACATTGAGATCGTCGCTTATCTCGGTAATTCTATTTTGGCATATGTTGTAAGAGACGTCAAATTTATTAGTAATATTTATATCTCACTGCCAAGTAAATTGATTGAAATTTAGGGAGTTCACGTATTTTTTCAAATAGTTGGTACATTTCTTGAAAATTAGGTTGTCTGCACAAGTTCATTGAACTTTTAAACAGAATAGTTGGACAAAATCTGAAAAAAAGTCAAAATCTGTTCCGTCATCTATGAGCGACGTAAAAGCTAACTGTTATTCTGAAACATTGAGGAAAAAATCATTCAACGATTTATTCAAAGAAAATATTAAATAGAATTCAATTCTAAAATACTAATTTACAGTACCTGGCCAAATTATTAGGGATAGTCTACAAATTTTTGTACTTTCTAATTTTTCCGACAATTTTTTTCGACAATGCCGAGGCCTTATATTGTTTGATTTTTTTTCCTGGCTTCAATGTCTAAATTTTGATGTTTTTTCTATGAAATAACTTCAAATTCAACCAACAAAGTAATAATATTTCAACTTCCACATAAGCTGATTACGGAGAGCCGTTTCGGCGCCGAAACGTCCAAATAAAACTAGATTCAAGTTTACTGCTAATATTTTGATCTTTTGCCCGAATTCTGATTGTTGAATTTATTTCTCTATTTTGTATTTTCCATTTTTTTTTAATTGAAGAATATATAATTTTTTTTTCGTAATCCATTGTTTTAGCATCCCAACTGAACACTCTTATATATAAGAAAGATCAATAAGACCTAAAACCAATAATTTGTTGAAAATAATAGTCAATGGAAGTGGAATGGAAAGTACAAAAATTTATGGACTGTCCCTAATAATTTGGCCAGGTACGTAATTGAAAATATTGCCGCAATTCTCAAAGCTTCTATTCTTTTGGAACAGAAATCATAACCTACAAATGTAGACAAACTAAATTTGATAAGTGATTTTAAGTATTTTCTGAAACATTAGATGCAATATCACATATTATGTTTATCTCATCTACTGTTTCACGTTCCAGATAAAAAATAAGTTCTAAATAGCTCATGGTATTTTCATCATCATGTATGAGTGTGAAAAGACAAGATTTTGATGTGAAATACATTAACATAATCATATTTAATGATCTATACATACTTTCAGAATTATATCATAATAAATAGACTTTTTTGGTTTTAATTCTGTATATTTTATTTTATTTTTGACGTTTCGGCTCTCTAACCGAAAGTCTTCATCAGAAAAAATGAAGACTTTCGGTTAGAAAGTCGAAACGTCAAAAATAAAATAAAATATACAGAATTAAAACCAAAAAAGTCTATTTATTATAATCATATTTATTTTATTAGTGAAAAATGTCAATTCGAAAATCGTTCCAAATAAATTTGTTGGGCTCTTGGGCTAGTCCTACACTGCCTGCAAAATCGCTAACAAAGGTACACGTCTTCACAGACTTTTTCCAGACTTTATTTGAAGGAGTTAATAACTCACATAGTCGAAATCAATTGTTTCATTGTTACTGCTAAGCACCTGAATGACTCGTTTATGGACGAGTGAAGAGGTAAAACGCTAAAAAAATGAGAATTCGGAAAAAAGTTATTAAGAAATATTGTTGTTCTTGACGAGTTCTAATACTGGTTGAATTTAATGTATTCATTTCTGTTACATCCTGTATATTCTACCAGTATGAAGAAAGAAATGAAGTAAGAAAGATTATATCAAATGTTATCGATGATATCAAATGGAAATAGGGGCTGCTGCAGTTCCACAGTGCCTATACGAAAGCCGCCACTGCGTATGTTAGTATTCGCAAACGATGTGTAAAGTGAACGTTCTTCGTATACCAGCTTTACCATTATTAAAACGATTAGGAGTCAAGTTTAATATCCTGAATTTTGTTTTTCTGTGAATTTTTGCTTGTGGCACATCTCACTGATCATTTGTTGATTTAATTGTTTTAAGTTTAAATGTCAACTTGTGCTCTGGGCTCCTTTGCTGTGTGTTCAATAATTGTCAAAATATGGATGTTGAGGATCAACAATTTCAATGACTCGATAAGCTTCGTCACCTAATACTTGATCTTATGTCATAATGTTCAACTTTACATTCTTGTTGCATGAATTACTGTTCAATTCTTACCTCTATCGTTTTCCATACCATACCATCCACGAGGTATAGTACCAGACACTTTTTTACGTAGCATCCTCTGTAAGCCTCAAATAGCTCATACAAATTAAACAGGCACAGATACAAATATGATTCCATTGCAGAGGCTGGAAGAAGGATTATTTACGAAGTAGTCACATGGAATCTGTAAATAACTACAATTTGGTGCAATTATCCAGTATTAGAATTTTCTTTATATTCCTACCGAATGTATCACCAGATTTAAAAATGGTGCAGCATCAGCTTAATTTTCGAAATATGGGTTTTGAAACGGCAGAACCAGAAGTTGCAGTCGCCAACGCTGGACGAGGTTCTCAACCCTTAATTGTAATTGTCAAAAAAGATGTATACTGGCATTTAATTGCAAGAAAGACTGAAGTTTACAAGTATTTACGGCTCTTGCAATAGAAAATCTCATCTCAATGTCATATCGATAGATAAGACAGTTTCAGATGATTCAGATGCATTGGACCAAGGGAAAGATTATTAAAATACTAGCAAGGATATCTCATCCAGCCCTCATACCAAACGAAGACAAATTGAAATCTTAAAACAACTTGGATTAGGTCTATTGGGGATACCACGTAAAATAGCTTATTTGGAACTGTACCTCACGGAAGGTGTTGAAAACAGTACAATGTTATTTGAGATGTGTTCCTTCGTCGAGCAGAAGATGTACTTACAAAGGACATTGTTAGTAGTAAATTATGTCTTCTTCATAAATTATCTAAACTTTTTTTTACATTGGATCTTAAAAAAGGAATATCATCTCCAAAACTAGCGTTTCCCAAAGAAAACAATCTCTATTGTGTATATGTTTATATTTATAATACTCGTATAATATCCAAACTGATATTTTTTTTTCTGGGAATTTTCGAAACTTGGTGCCTTGAATGTTTTTGTAATCGCCAATAGACTATGTGTTAGAACAAATATCGATGCGAGCGCTAATGGTGAACACCATTGTAAGCATCGAACTTCATTTCTCAGAATACGTCATTGAGTATTGTAGTTTAAAAGTGAAAATAATTGCATATAAAATATAGGAAAACGCTTGTTCTGTTTCAGGCTATTGTGTTAAGAATGATTCAAGTAAAATATAGTTTCATAGATTTCATGTACGGAGTTATAGCATAAAAAAACGAGTGAAGTGGATCAAAGCGGTAGAGTATTATCTGTCTTTCATTATTAATCATATAACAAAGATGTTTGTAATTCAATTGTGAAATTAGAAAAGTTCATCATCGATTTGGGATTCATGAATTTACCTCTATCTCTAATTTGTAAGGTGTTTCAGTGATAGAAGTTTGTCGGATGCACTTCACAATAATTTTGTTGTTAATATTGTCAGCAACATATTCTTAAACATGTTTAATATGGCAAAACTAATTTCACGCTTTGATACATACAGACCCGATGTGCAAGATCGTCGGCGTCATAATTTGAGGTTATCCTGTCAATTTGGACGAATTAAGACGTTTTCTCTAATGGGTACGTTATAATAGAAGAAAAAAATACTTAAAATAAACAATATCAACGTACCTTTTATGCTATGCAAGTTATATTATACGCACACAGCTGAATTAAATAATATTAGTACATATAAAAAATTATAGGTATGAAACAATGATAAAATGGGAGTTCAATCGTTCTCCATTGCCCGCTAGAGACGCTAGTAGACTTCATGCACGTAGCCTATAGCATTATACTTTTATGTGATATTTTTGGACATTTTTGCGTTATTATTGTTTAAAGATTGTATATAAGCCATACGTTTATTTTGTCATTATGCACTTCTATCGAATCTTTCCTTAGACTGTAGATACAAAAGTCCGAAAAAAGATGAAAAGCCTACCACCATTGAACGGTGTGAATGGGTATGATTGATCATAGTCTGCTCATGCAGTAATTTTTTGAGCACAACTGCAATATTCTCTTAACATCAAAAAACATCAAAAAGAAAAATCTCATTTACCTTCGACAACAGTCTTTGAAAAACTTTCAGTATCGCCGCATTCAATACCCGTGACGTCACTGCTTCCGAACGTCCAAATGGTTCCCAGACAATTTAACGCTAATTCGGGAATAACCAAAGCTATTTTAACTAATAGTAAAGGTGGAACGTGCTTCCGTTTCGCTGTGTCCATTACTGCTCCTTGAGCTGACCTGAAAAGATAAACAAACTACATATATTTTCATGTTCTTTAATGCACAAAAAAGTTATTTACTTTTTCAGGGTAATTCCAAAGGTATGGAAATAACTATAGAAATGGATTACTGATGCTATCTGCAGTAAAACATTTTAATACACCAAATATCGATTCTCAATGACATTCAAAATATTGATAGATTTTTTTTTAGAGAATAATTTCATAAAATACACCAAATTATCTCAGAAAATTGCAAAAAATATTAATAAAAAATGATAGTTTTCAAAAATTACTACCATTATAAATACATTCAATAAATCATATTTTGAACACTGTTAAGGTATGCAGAGGCCATAAACAGTTGGAAATATTTAGAGTTTCCATCATCTAATGAAATAAGCCTTAAAATAAAATAAAAAGTGGCATAAATTTAGTGGGAAGAAAATCATTTTAGACGTTTTAGTGCCGAAACTGTCACTACCATCAGCTGATAATAAAAAGTTATGATTACAAATAATTTTATTGGTTTTGAAGTTTGAATGATAGATACTTCACTTCGCACTTCTATGGCACGCTGTTTTATGGCACGTCCTTTTGCTATTTAATAGCAACAATTTATTCCAGTTAAATTAAAATTATACATCTTTATTATCTTGCAAGATAATTTTAATTCATTAAATTTTTATGATTGAATTAAAATTAAAACTATATACATAATGGTGATTCAGAAATATTATTATTTTGCAAGATAGTTTTAATTCATTGAATTTCCATGATTGAATTCAAATAATATACATAATAGAAATTCAGAATTATTATTATCTTGCAAGATAATTTTAATGCATTGAATTAAAATTATGTACATATTGGTAATTCAGAATAATTATTATCTTGCAAGATAATTTTGATACATTGAATTTTCACTTACTTATATAAAGTACAAGAAAGTATTGTGAAACTGATAAAATCCACCTATCGAGATTTTATTAAAAATATCCGTTTTGAGCATCCCTGAATCCATTTTAACTATTTTCGGCTTGATGTCGGTACGTTCGTGCGTTCGTAATTCGCAAATCTCAAAACTGGCTGAACGTATAATGTTGAAATTTTGTATTTAAGACTGGTATAGAGTCTTGTTATGCACCTCGCATTATGGTTCCAATTGTCTGTACCGGAAGTGCGCTTTACTTGAAACTTTTTTCGAATTTCTCTAATAAATCCAGAACGATCAACCGTAGGATGTTGAAATTTAGTATTTGAACTTGATGTTGTATCAGAATGGTTATCTGCTATTTTTTGTATAAATCGACCAAGCCAGAAGTGCATTTTACTTGAAACTTTTTTTGAATTTTTTGCATAAATTTAGGATAATCAGCCACAGCATATTGAAATTTAGTGTTTGAACTTGTTGTAGCATCAAAATAGTTATCTACTATTTCTGTATCAATCGGCTGAGCCGGAAGTGCAATTTATATGTATAACAGACATTCAGAATTAGCCGTATAAAACAATCAGTTTAATTGAAATGATAAGGTAGGCAATGATAATCTGTTGTCAATTTTTTTATTTTGTTCGACATCGTAAGTACATGTCAAAATATTATTAATAGTTATTCATACAACAAGTGAATCAAACCACTGTTTATTTGTGAGAAGAAAGTTTAAAATCACGAGCGCGATTAGCGCGAGTGGTTTCATTCTTTAAGCAAATAAAGAGGTTTAATTCACGTGTTTATATACGTAATTTTATTCAACTTTACGTAAATTTCTGGAACATGAAACTGAGGAACAAAATTCAAAAAAATTAAATTGCAGTTGCAAGGGCGAGCTTCGTTGATATCGCGACGAATGTTTGTTTTTCAAATTAAATTTTTTTATCTAATTCCGTTTTGAAAAATCAAATTTTACATCAATTTCTGACGATATGCAACGTCCCATTTTTCATAACTGTCCTGCAACAGTTGCGTAAAGTAGTTACGTAATGATTTTACATAACTGGCCATGTTTCAGAGCTAATCAATTATACTTATGATTAAAATAATGATTTATTATTTACAATATGCAGCAATGGCAGAGTCTTTAATATCAAAGAGTACTATAGCACTCAGGATATCACTGCTTGAGTACATGATTAAAAATTATTTTGACGTTTTGTGAAAATTCGATATTTGTTTATTTCAGTGCACTTTTGTTTCTGTAGTAAAAATAGATGGTCATGAATCACAGTCATCTGAATTTTGTGACGTAACGTGAGAGATGTTCTCATTTAAAAATATAGATAAAATTATTCTGACGGGATTAGATAAAAATTTGTACAGAATACGTTATGAAAAGCCATATTGTTTGACGTACGTAATTTGCAAAACTTGCTACGCTCGTTTTGACAAATATTACGTTTCGTCAAACAATATAGCACTTTTCATAACTAATTATGTAAATAACTATTAAATCACTAATAATTCATTTTAAATCACTAGCGAATAAATATTTACTTATGGCTGTTGCTATGGATTTAATAATGTAGCTTTAAAACGTGAAAATTGAATAAGATTATATTAATTATAATCTGAAGTGACAGAAAACTTAATCGAATAAATTTGTGTATATATAAAATGATGTACAAGTAAGTTACGTGATGTTCACGTCAGATTTTTATGATTGGGTTAAAATTATATACGTAATGGTAACTCAGCATGGAGATTATCTAGCAAAATTATATTGGAACCGTTGTATTTTTATGTTCGAACTAAAATTTTGTACGTAATGGCAATTCAGAATTATTGTTATCTTGCAAAATAATTCAATAATTTCAATTTCCATTCTCTGAATATAAATTGAATCAAAATTATGTATTTAATTTTAATTCAATCATGGTAATACAACGAATTAAAATTATCTTGCAAGATAATAATAGTTCTTTTCCATTATGTACATAATTCCAATTCAATAATAAAAATTCAATGAATCAAAACTATCTTCAGAGATAATAATAATTCTGAATTGCCATTATGTACATAATTTTAATTCAATCATATTAATTCAGTGCATTAAAATTGTCTCGCTAGATAATAAGAATGTATAGTTTGAATTTAACTGGAAAAAATTATTGCTATTAAATAGAAAAACGGCGTGCCATATATTAGTCTTTTGGTTTTACCAACATATAATCTCCGCATTCCCAAGTTCTTTCTGTTCACTAAATACTGTGATCTGATTGCTTGATCTATGAACTTCATTGGATATCCACTGTTCTCCAAATCTGATTTGATTTGTTCCGCTTCTTCTTCCAATAATTCCTCAGAGTTGAAAATTTTCTTTGACCTGTTTTTTTCGCACTTCAAATGACTCCATGGAAATGATCTTATAGCAAGTCCTTCATTTAGTTTGTTGAACTCGGTACCCATGTAAAAATGTGTTATTCCGAGACAGAGGTCCGTAATGGTATTTCTGGATAGTTTTGTAAGTTCTTCTAAGTTTGAGTCCTCTTTCATTTTAGTTTTGATAATATCTAATGCTGGTTTGTCACATCAAAATTTTCTTCCCTGATATTTCGAGGAGATGACCCACTTGAATGATACTCATGTTGGTTGACAAATATATTTGTCTGTTTGTTCGTAACAAGTTAAGCTAATAAAAACATGTTAGCAAAAGACGATGGAAGTCCGAAGCACAGAGTTCATTTGATACTTAGAAAATTTAAATTTTTGCGGAATGTTGGCTAAAATTTGTTTCTCAAGTTATTCATTGTCTGCAAAATATGTTATAAAGAAAATCTGATGTGGACATCACATGAATAACTCTCCTTTTGACTGAATAATTGACACTTGACACTGACATTGACATTAAGCAAAACCGATTGCAGCTAAAATTCGAAAACTGCACTTCCAGTTCAGCCGATCGTAATCGTAATGCAAGGTGTACAACTATATGTTATTATTATTATTATTATTATTAGTGATATTTTTCATAGGTTTTACGTAAGATCAATAATCATATCATTTTTAAATAATTTCAGCAAGTTACACAACAGGTAAGTTATTCAATCAGTTCGACAATCATTTGTTACCTCAGTTTGTGTTATTATTCAGTAGAGCGATGTTACAGTGTCTGTGTATCTTGAAGAGTTAAGGGTGAGTGAGTTACGTGTGTGTTGGAGAGTGTTTGTATATTGGAAATGTGTGAATTGCAGTGATTGTATGATATGTGATTTATATCCTTCCTAATCCTTATTCTAAAGGCGCGTAATGCCGTAATGATGGAAGCCGAGACGCCTAACGAAGTAATAGTTACCGGCCTGGTACCAACAGTGCACTGCTTAGTACAGTTGTCCAATGTTTGTTTACATCTGTGTGGGAAGGTTGAGCTTCGGTTTATTCTCCGTTTTCACTGAATACCTCTAATGCCTTGTTTCCTCCACTGGTGTCAGATGCTAAGTTACTTGATCCGCGATCGAGTGTTCTATACCAGGTCTGGGACTTGCTAGCAAGCCTGAGGTGTGCGTGTGAATCTGGGATTCACAAGAGCATTTGGGACGCTCAGTCTGAGCCCTTCAGCCTTGATATCTTAGTTTGACTATCTGAACTTAAAATGGTGTGATTGTGTGTTGATGATGTTGAGTATATACCCTATGTGTGGATGTGTATTTTCAGAATTTGTGTATTTTCAGAATTCATGAGATCAACACTTTGGGACCGGCGGCCGCTGTACATCAATTATAGATGAATATTGTTTTATTGTAATGTCCAGTTGGAATTTGATATAAATATTATATGGAGTTATGCTTTGTTTAATTTATCCTTTCAATATTATTATTATTATTAATCCTCTTAGAGCATAGGGCACCATCAGATGTTTCTAGGCAATTATTTTCTAAAGTTGCCAGTCTTATGTTGTTTTCTTACTCATTTATTCTACTACTTTTTCCATTTTAACTTATCTTTGTCTTCTATTTTCAGGACATTCCACGTCTTGTTTATATGCTTTCGAGCCTCCTATGAATTTGTCTTTGCCATGTATTTAGTGGTCTACCTTTTTTCCTCTTTCTTTTTATGTTGTACTCTAGCACTTCCCCAGTAATGTCGGTATGTTTTTTTTTTAAGTTTTATTTCTTTCTTTTGATGGTTACTTCAGCTCGTTCAATATTGCATTTTCTCCATAGTTCTTCGTTCAATATGATTTCTGGATAATATATTTTTAATATTCTACGTAGACATTTGTTTACAAATGTTTGTATCGTCCTCAGATTTTTCGAATTAATCGTCCATGATTCTGATCCATACAACAGTATACTCTTCACATAGCTGTTGAATATCCTAATTTTGTTTCTTGTGGATATTTCGCTTGACCTACAAATGTTCAACATAATGTTGAAAGCTTCTTGTGCTGTGTTCATTCTTCTCTCTAAATCTTCATCGCTTCCATCCTTTATACTTGGCACACTACTTACTAGTTTCTATAGAAGTGCTTACTACGAAAAATCTTCAGTACTGGATGACAGACCATTCTTGGTCAAAGACATGAATGAAATAAAAGAAGCAGGTTGACTAATTGTTAATAACTCTATCTACTTTGAACTGTTGCATCTCAAACTAGGTATGAGAAACCGTTTTTCTTCTCCGCTCATATACCGGGAACGCAGCTTTACCTAAGTTTATCGTTCGGAAAATCGAAAAACAACACATGTAAGTAATTATTTTACTGGTAATATTTTTTGTAGTAATGCCTACATACTCATTGTGACTTACTTTCAAGTGATTTGAAGTATGAGTTTGATTGTTAATCTTTTGATTACATATCATCTTTTCTAATTTTGCTGCAGTTTCGAGCTAAGATCACAAGATTAAGAATGAAAAAATCATTTGGGGTTGGTTACCAATTTATTTTGGGGCTGGTTGATCACCTAGTAAACCTGTCCCAAAATAGACTGGATTTATTTCAATGGAATAAAGTAGATCTTTTGTCAAAATTTATTGAAAGGTTATTGTTTCAGAATCATGCAAACATACAAGAGAAAACCTGATCAAGGAAAAACACCCAAACACATAATTATATAAGTTATGTTAGTTAAGACTGTTTGTTGCTGAATTAAGTCAATGGAAAGTTTTCTAATTTGCTTTCCAGGTATGTAATGTTAAACGATTTATGTTTCTAGTATTTAGTTTGTCAAATGTTAAAACGTCTGATTGTTTTTTTTTTAATTGAAACGACTATTTTAATAACTATTCGTTTCTATATTTTATAATAAATATACAAAAAGCACAGAGTTTCAGTTTGTGTCACATACATTCAAAAAACTACTTGACTTCTCCTTCTTCTTTCACTACTTCCGTTTAGGTTGGTAACGCCACGCCCTCATCAAGATGGCGCCAGCATCGAAGCGCGATGATTCAAATTACTCAATACTCCATCCAATTGAGTGCTTTGTTTTCATGGAAAAATAACTACTGAACAAACAAATAAAAAACATGACTTCAAATGGAATGACTAAAAATGATACATTCAAACATTCTCAACTCGAAAATAAGTCTTTTGAAATGATCATGTGGGGTTGGTTTGGTGAAGACGTCGGCTAGTTCCAGTTCTGAAGGCACGTAGCAGACGTTAATGATCCCCTCTTCTAATTTCTCGCGGATGTGATGAAATTTGTTGTGCACGTTTTTTTTTCTCTTATGATAGACTGGGTTCTTCACAAGATACCATGCTCCTTGGTTGTCCATCTTCAGGGTTGTTGCATCCCGGACTGGCTCTCCAATATCATCAAGGAATTGGCGAATCCAGCATACTTCTTTTGTAGCTTCAGAAGCAGCGACGTATTCGGCTTCTGTTGTCGAAAGTGTCACAGTTTTCTGGATTTGACTTGACAAGAGAAAAACGTAGCCCGACGTTGAACGGCGTGTGTCGAGGTCGTTTCCAAAATCTGAATCAGAGTATTCTACGACTTGGGACTTATCCATGTCTTTTCAGTATTCAATACCAAGGTTTTCAGTACCTTTCAAGTATTTCAGAATGCGCTTGATCGCGTTCCAGTGAGATGAGTCATGGTTTGAAGTGTACCTACTGACCTGATTTGTGGCGAACATTATGTCTGGTCTGGTCACAAGTGCTGCAAACATTAAAGATCCCAAGGCCTCACGGTACGGAAAATTCTCCTTCCTGCTTCCGTCTGGTTTCTTCAATCTCAATCCGCTGGTGTACTGATGAAAGCTGCATCTTGTAGGTGAAACTTCTCAATCATTTTTTGAATGTAAGTAGACTGGTGTATGAATAGGCGACGATCGTTGTTTTCATCTAATTCATCTAGGATCTCCATCCCGACAAAATGTCCAGGTTTAGAAACCGTAATCTCAAATTGCTTTCTCAAGTCGTCCACAAAACCGTTGAGCAATACATCATCTGAAGACATAATGAGTCCATCATCGACGTAGAGAATGAGGATTATCGTCGAGTTTGCGTCACTTTTCCTGTAAACGCACTTTTCTGCATTTTCTCGTTGAAATCCTTGGTCTAGCATGAACTGGTTGAATTTCTGGTTCCAGCATCGAGACGCCTGTTTCAATCCATAGAGCGATTTTTGTAGTTTGCATACTTCATCAACATTCACATCAGCGCCCTCTGGTGGATCCATGTAAATTGTCTCTCGGAGATCTCCATACAAAAATGCCGTGCGTACATCAAACTGGATGATTTTGTAATCGTTCTTGATTGCTGTGGCCAACAGGATTCTGATTGAGTCAAATCTTGTAGTAGGTGAGAAGATTTCATTGTAGTCAACTCCTTCCTCCTGAGAAAAACCCTTGGCGCAGAGCCTGGCCTTGAATCTAGGCTTGTTCGATGTTGCATCTTTAAAAGAGAAGACCCATTTACATCCGATGACTTTCATATTGCCAGTTCTTCTCACAAGTTGCCACGTTTGATTCTTTTCTAGAGCATTAAGTTCCTCTGTGATCGCTTTAGACCACTCTCTTGACTTACTGATCTCCATGGCTTCTGAATAAGTTTGCGGCTCCTTAACCTCCGCGATATACGCCGTGTATCTCCATGGACGCTTCAGGTCATCTCTCTTCCTGAGATAATAGCCTCTGGTAATATCAACTGCTGTTCCATTTTCATCTCGAGCAACTTCTTTGTTTCTCTGATTTGTATTGTCTTGCTCTTCTCCAGTCATGTCCCGTCGGTGCTCTACCTCAGGAATCTCGACTGCCTGATCATCACGAGTAGGATCTCCTTCAGCGTGGTTAACTTCAGGATGGTCCGATGATATGCCAATCTGGACTGTCTTCTTTTTTTCACCTATCGTGATGTGCTCGTCGAAAATCACGTTTCTTGATATCTTGATCTTCTTCGTCATCGGATCAAACAAACGATAATTCTCTGAATTTCCATCGTATCCAACAAATATGAGTTTGCTGGATTTGTCCTCGAGTTTGGTCCTCTGACTATCCTATATATGCATGAATGCAGTGCAGCTGAACTTCTTTAGATGTGACAATATCGGCTTCCTCCCTGTGAAGATCTCGTGCGGCGTCGTATTCTTCTTCTCACTCATGGATGTCCGGTTGAGAATATAGACCGCCGTGTTTACCGCTTCTCCCCACAAGTATCTTGGTGCATTCATCGCATGCATCATGGATCTGGCACTCTCCATGACCGTGCGCATTTCTCTCTCTATGCGGCCGTTCTGTTGTGGTGTGTAAGGAGAGGTGTTCTCTAAGATGATTCCCTCTTTCTCATCAATGATGTATTCACGACCATTGTCGCAGTGTAACACCTTGACTTTGCGACTGTGCTGCTTCTCTACCATTTATACATAGTCCTTAAGACGAGCCAAAACATCAGTCTTGTGTTTCATACCGTTGACCGTCAAGTACATATGATGTCGCACTGTTCTTAAATAGGACAAAGTACCTCGCTCCTCCTGCTGATTCAGTTGCTATAGGTCCGCACACATCTGAAAATATCCGTTCTCCAATTTCTTCCTTTCTGACTTCTCTGGACGGATGTGGAAAACGATGCTGTTTGCCAAATAAGCAAGATTCACAGAGAAATTCTTCCTCATCACTCAACGTTATGCTTGATATGACCTCGTTCTTAATCATGTCTCGAATACGTGCATTATTCACATGACCGAGTCTTTTGTGCCATACTTTCAAACTATTTTCAGTAACTATCCGCTATCCATGATCCATATATCATCCATATTGTTCACGCCTCCAGGAAGTTCTACGTTGAAAGCAGAATATTCCTCCTTGTCTTGATCTGGTGGCTTCTGGTTCGGTTTTCTTCTACAAAACCATGCAATGTGCCCTCTCTTTCTGCAACGATAGTAGACAACATTGGACTTTCTCTCGGGTTGGCTCTGGTTGTCCGACTTCTGTTTACTCATTCCAACTGTTGGTGACTTGACGTACTTTGTAGTTTTATGTGATTTCCCA
This sequence comes from Dromius quadrimaculatus, assembly GCA_963989225.1. NCBI lineage: Eukaryota > Metazoa > Arthropoda > Insecta > Coleoptera > Carabidae > Dromius > Dromius quadrimaculatus. Next base: position 39,357,430 of record OZ022331.1, on the reverse strand, counting down.
GATGAATTCTTCCCAGAAGATACTGCGAATGCGGTCTTAAATTGCTCAGTTAACGACAAATTTGCTTCTTCGTCGACTAATCTAGCTGTAACCTGGGAATAGCCCAACGCAGAAGTCAAGATAAACATCGCTGTTGCATCGCTCTTCACCCATGTTTTCTGCTTCCGGCTTCTGCTCAATGCCATGGACAATTTCGTATAATCCCTTTGCGCGAAGTGCACAATTCATTTGAAATCGCCACTGGTTGTAGTTATTGCCATCGAATTTGTTCAAGCTGTTCAAATCTAACCTATCTGCCATCATGACTTCTCGGCTGTTTCAGCTTCTAGTGACACAATTTCATACGCGACTCACAAGACAAACTTGTTTTATTGACGATCGACGACAACACGCCACGAGTCTTACGAACAGTCAACAACCGTTTTTCACTACACGACCACTGTAACTTCCAATAGCACGTTTTTAGCGATTCGAAATCTGACTGACAAATTTCACTTGGCCACAATTGTCAGGATCATTGACTTTACTCGTGTCCTGGGCCCATAACCTTTTAATTAAAACGACTATTTTAATAACTATTCGTCTCTATATTTTATAATAAATATACAAAAAGCACAGAGTTTCAGTTTGTGTCACATACATTCAAAAAACCACTTGACTTCTCCTTCTTCTTTCGCTACGCCATGCCCTCATCAAGATGGCGCCAGCATTGAAGCGCGATAATTCAAATGACTCAATATTTTTTTCTAATTCAAAGTTTATGATATTTATTAAAATTGTCAGGAGTGACAAATGTGTTTCAATAAAAATTGATAAGTGCAAATACCTGTTGTTTTTATTATATTCATCCCTAGATTTTGCACAGGTCAACTTGCCCCTAGTGAAAAGTCAAACTACCCCGGGCATAGAATAGGTTAACTCAAATTTTTTGTTCTACAAAATTAAACTTGTACACTTTATCATAATTGATTGCGTGCTCTTTGTAATTCTTTTCTAATAATCACTCGATAATCTATCCTATAGTCGATACTTGAGGTTTCTTGTTTTTGACATATATTTGATTGATGTTTGACGTTTATGACAGTATTTGCTAAATATTTCTAGTTTATCTACTGAATTTGATCTATTTTTGGATAATTTGATTGGAAAGGTAAGTTTCAGTAAGTATGTATACCTCTATGACATTATATCCATGTTGGAAGTACAAATGTCAAAAATAACTGACACGAATCTTGAGCACGACTCAAGATAGCCTTGCAGTAGACCAGGGAGTACCGGGAGAGATCACTCAAATGAGAGGATTTGGCGCTTAGCTACTACCACCTAGCGGGAAGGGGTGCACCTATTTTTCAATTTCATTTGAATCTTGAATCTTAGTTACCGCTGAAAAAAATTTGAACAAATGTTCATTTAGATGAAAATATATTTGTCAATGCAAATATTATTTTTTAGTTGAGATTTTCTACTGATTTTAATAGCTAAATGCTACAAGAAGTTATTAAAAAGTGAATATAACAAGTAAATTGTAAGTCTGCTTAATATTTTTTTGTTCATTTATTATAAATCATAATTATTCTAGGCATACATCCACTAGTTCCAATCTGCGGCCTGCAGTTTTCTATAAGTGCTATAGCATTATTACACACAAGATTTAGATCTACCACAATGACAGATATTGTACTAAATCATTTTTTGGACCTCACAAATACCTGGAATTTCGAACAGTGAACATATAAGAAGCATTTGGGATGGATGAGAATTTTCCAGCTGCAATATTTGAACGGTGCTAGAACTGAAAATTATTTGTAACGGAAGATGCTCCTATTATTATCTATATCATATAGAACCAAGAAAGAGTAATACTCTCCAGTCACAGTCTTGATGTTACTTTGGAATTCAGGCAGCCAAAGAAATATTAATAAATTCATACTCGCAATAAGTTCATGCTTCACGAAAATGCTAAGACTTGCCAGTCAATATAAAGGAAGTAGAATCAAGAAAAAGAGTAATATTTGTGGGAAGAAAATCTTAAATTCAGTAAAATTGACTCAGTTTAATTTATGTTCAGATAAAGTGAAAACAATGCAGAACGTCACTTTAGCTCAAAGTAAATTGAAAAAATTCAGTAATTATGTTATAAAATACTTCGAAATAATGATATTTTTCTTTTATTCATTTTCTCAATTAATTACACGTCTCAAAATAATTTTAGTCTACAGTCTTGGATTAGTGATTTTTCTGTCCTATATTTTTCAGTTTTGTTATTAAAACCTATTCTAGTTCATATCTATTGCTCATTTATCATCAAGTGATTTAAGATTGTATTTGGAAAACCTAAATTAGAAGAGAATTCACTAATATAAAATTGTGGGTTAGTATGAGCTCTTTTGAGAATATGGCTATAAAATTTCATATTTTAATAGAATAATTTCGAATTGTTTTGACCGTTTGTATTCAATGTTTCTCTAGTCTTGTTCACAATGAACTTGGAATACTGTGAAAAGTAATTTCAACAGAAAGTATGACCCACAATTGAAAAAACATTTTTTGAGGATAGATACTTCAAAGTAATTGACCTATTATGACGTTTTAGCTCAAATCACTAATTTATTCAATAACTACAAAGTTGAATCAAAATTATTGCATGAAATGACTTCATTAAATTTTGAGTTTGTAAGCTACTCAATGTATTGCAATACTGTGAAAAGTCATTAGATTAGATCATACTTCATGAATAAAGTAACTTCATATTTTATCTCAAAACCTGATATTTGTACATATATTTTGTCGTTGAGATTGATTTACATGTACAGACATTTATAATACATGTATTTTTGTTGAAAAAGTTTTGTGATTCCTTTCTATCGATAGATCTAACCTCAAAATACTAATTTAGACTGGAAACCATGGTAACATAGCAATCAGAGACCTCATGTGGCAAGGGGCGCAACTATTTTCATGTGCAAAATTTTTAACATTGAGTGCTCTCTCCCGGTACTTCCTGCAGTAGACTCAAGTAAAGCCGGAGCGAAGTATTACTCCGTAGCCAAGTAACGACTATTGGTAATATTCGCATACTTGAGCAGTTCTCAAGTCTGAGATCGAGCGAAGTATTGACTATAAGCACGAGCATAAAACTTAATAGCATATCTATCGGTTGTATTGGTTATTGCAATTATATACACTAAAATAAAAAAATACAAGCGTCTCAACTGAAATTTGGTCAACCATCCCCGGTCTCCCCTACTTAGTCCAAGTATTGTGAAACCGACAAAATTCACATTTCGAGATTTTGATGAAAATATCCGTTTTGAGCATCCTTAAATCCATTTTGACTATTGCGGCTTGACGTATGTACGTATGTATTATGTGTACATGTGTGTGAGTTCGTAGCTCGCAAATCTCAAAACGTATTAAAATATAATGTTGAAATTTTGTATTTAAGACTGGTCTAGGGTCTAGTTGTGCACCTCGCATTATGGTTACAATCATCTGAACCAGAAGTGCACTTTACTTGGATCTTTTTTTGAATTTTCTGCATAAATCCAGGATGATTAGCCGTAGGATGTTTAATTTCAGTATTTGATTGCTGTTGCATCTCAATGGTTATTTTCTATTTTTTGACGAGCCGGAAATTACCTTTTATGACAGTCTTTTCGAATTTTTCGCATAAATTCAAAACAATCAGTTGAATATTGACTTCTATAACATCTAGCTGTGCACCTCGCAGTATGATTGCAATCGTCTGTACCGGAAGTGCACTTTACTTGAAATATTTTTGAATTTTTCCGCATAAATTCAGACTTCAGTTTTTAACACGATAGTACCACTCAGATGCTCATGTCCTATTTTCATTGAGATCGACTGAGCCGGAAGTGCTCTTCACTTGACAGTCTTCTGAAAATTTTCTAAAGTATTGATATTTACTATTTCAGTCTTCTGTAGCATCTGAATGATTGGCTACTATTTTCATAACAATAGACTGAACCGGAAGTGCACTTCAGTTGGATTTTTTTTTAAATTTGCGCCTAAATTCAGGACTGTTTGCCGTAGAATCTTGATAATCAGTATTTAGGAATGATGTAGAATAAAAATGATGACCTACTGTTTTCATAGCAACCAACTGGGCCGAAAGCGCACTTTACTTGCCAGATTTTTAGAATTTTTTGGATGTATCCAAACCGATTAGCCGTGGAACGATGGAATTTTGTGTTTGATTATTGTATTATTATATGCACAAATAATATCCAATGATGTACAAGAAAATCACGTGAAGTCCATGCCAGATTTTTATTATTCACTGATTCATGTGACCGTTTCAGCGCCGAAAAGTCCAAATTGGAAGATAAATTGTTTCTTGTATACAATTTTTTGATTCTATATTTTATTTCTCATCCTAAATATGAGATCAAAAATTGAGATAGTATATACAAATTCTCCAAGACTTTTTTCGGTTAGAATGACTAAAAAAGCTGTGGACTTGTATTGGGATTCCATTAAAAAAATCGGTTTTGCTTAGTATTATAAGTAATTCAAAATTTTGTACTAACCTATTCACCAGTACTCCAGCTACTATGATCACCACCACCAGTAACGCCGCCTGTCCAATTAGATAAGCTCTGACAAAATCGCCGCCGCGAGTACAATCAGTCCAAGTGACGGGGTAGTATCTCACCAAAACGAGAATGGTGAGTATCAACCATAGGATTCTGAAGGAGATCTCGAAAAGTCCAGGAAAGACAAGGTCATCTGAAGCTGCAGACCATTTTCGGCCCAGCAGCCGAAGAGCCGGCATTCTGATGCACCTAAAAGAAAAAAAAAACATGAGTTACTAAACACTTAAAACTGTGCGAATATGCAAAATGCAATAAATATGTTAACATAATATAGATAAACGAGTGGTGGTGATAATAATGCAATTTATGAAATTTGTATTATATATTATTCGATAAAGTATTGATGATTAATTGTTCTGCGAAAATTTAACAACCTGTTTGCCTAAAACAAGACAAAAATTTGAATCGAACGCAAATGATTATTTTTTTAGACAAAAAAAGATGCAAAACATTCGAATTGATTATAATGCAATGCGAAATAGTGGCGAAAATAAAGTATAAATGTGCAAAGTTATACGGGTTGCTGATTTAATCTATATGTGCATGAACAATAGAGAACGTGCAAAGAATTACGAATATACCTATAATTATAGTTTTGCATTTTATCTCGATTCAATCGGAAAGTTTAATACTTAACTTAAGTATTATGACCTATGAGGTTAAATATATCGCGACATGACTTTCCGAGTCACGAAAATTATACTGGTTTATATGCATGTTGCATACGGCCCTGAATAGCAACATTTTCAAAGCAAATCGGAGAAACATAAAAGTCGGTACACTCAACTCTTGTCCAAGCGCTACTTGAACAAAAATTAGAAAAAGTAAAGACATCGATATAGTGCAAACAATTGAATAAAGAAAGACAATGGATCGAGTTCTGAGAAGAAGCGCTTCTTCAAGAGGTAAGAATATGGGCCTTAGATACAAATTAGAAATAACCTGATAAGAGAAGATTTGTATAAAATGCTACCAGCATGAATTCATGGCAAAATTGCATTTAAGTTACGCAACTCTACTGCCACGAATGTACAAGAACCTGGAAAATATGTACAATGCCGTTTCACAAAAATAAACTTTCTGTTATTACTTTGGTACCACAAGTTCGAAAAGATATTTTTTAACAGAAATCGATGTTTTTTTTTTTCGGTTTTGCACAATTCAGCAGTTTTTAGTTTCTCATATCCTCAATAATATAGCTAGGCACTGTTCAAAGTTTTTATTATATTGCAATGTCTAAAAGTAACTTACGATTTCTTTATTTTAACAGCCTTTTTAATGAGGAACTAATACAAGCAAGATAAGGATAGTTAGCCTTGTTAGTGTCATCTTTTTTAAAACGCAAGTACATGTGGCTGCACACTGTACAAGTGAAAGTACAAGAGAAAGATGTGAAAGTTAAATAGAACGAACCATATGCAAGATCGGAAATATTACTCAGAGCAAAAATATTGGAGTATCCACAAAAATGTATTTATGTGCAACATATGTGTAATATAATTTCTTGCTGCAAGCAAATAACATATGAATTTCCATTCTCTCATATTTCAATATAGAAACCTCTGTTGAGAATATACTCTACATTGCTATGAAAATGTTGATCAACAATCATTTTATAGCAATTACAGTTTTAATCTATAGCTGTTTGAATATAGATGCATCAAGTTTCTAATTTCAGATATTTCAGGATCTTGTTTTTACTACTATAATTTTCTGATAAATCGCATCTACATTCATTATTAGTTCTTTTTGCCGTCATTTTTTCAGTTTTTTGTCATTACTAATTATATTTTTTCTTAGCTATAACTTCTTGTATTGTAGTCTGTATTTTCATGACTCATGAGAAATACTCAAGTCTATTGCATTAAATTTACATAAGTAACAAAACGTCGTTCTTATTACAATGAAATGTCATTACAAAATGTCAAGATTAAATATCTTCCAAACATATTTTAAACCTGGTGAAGTTGTAAATGCCTTAAATTATTTGGTTCGAATATAAATACTGAAATATATTTTTTTTTAAATCTAAGGCATAACTGTAGCAAGTAGAATTTTATGAAGATCCAGATGTTCAATATAGCTCATCTATAGTTTAGATCATCTTAGCTTGTTTATTATGGTAACAATTATTTGAGCAATTGTATTAAACAACCGGGCCTTAATGTCACTTATCTAAAAACATACGATTTTCAGTTAAGATCTGTGGTTGTAACAGAGCAGTATTAGGACTGCTCCTCACAGGGCCACATCACAGTAACTCGACAGCTCCTTTTCTGTGGTCGAAGAGTAGCATGAACCTGATAGTCCGTGAGACAGGGCATACATTTTTCGTTGATTACCGCTCACTTGAAACTTCGTGAGTGATTCCATTGTGATGAGTCCGACAGCTCTCACATTTGACGAAATTCTTGATTTGGGGGTGTTTTTCAGCGAGGGCTAATTGAACATGTCAATTTCATGAAGCCTTAAAAATGTATTACCGTCCTATTTATATTTACACTAATCGAAAGACTTTTTGATTATAAAATGATGAATAATATTGTTCGACATGAATATTGGGGGCCAGCGGTGAGTCCGACAAGCCGCACTTGTCACAAGTACGTTGGTATGAAAACGGATTACCGCTATTCTGAGACTTTGAGGACGTGTTCAGTTATTTTTTTTCTACAATTTGGTCATTTTGTCCGATAAATTTTCGGGGGCGTTCTCTCAGTTCGATACTGAAAACGTGTCAGGATTATAACAGTTCCTTCATCAATGACCGCTCATTCCTATGTTTTTCATTTCCCATTCAAATAGTGTCTAGAACAATACTGTATATTAGAGGTGGGCGCGTGAGTGAAATTTTTGCACGATCCCGCCCAACAACGAAATAATTTTTTTTTTTTCACGACCGCTCACGCACGCCTGATTTACTTTGATTCACGATCACGCCCTATCACGAATTCGAAAGATTGATTCACGCCCAATCACTCACGGTGGGTCACGATTGGGTCACGAAAATTTTAGTCAGATCGTTACGCGCAAATGCAACAGTGCAAGTTCAGACGGGTATGCCTATAAGTCTAGCATCTTGTCGTATGTGAACAGTTATGTTTTTGGATTCTGACCTCTAGCAGTGCGCTGTGCTTGTTCAATCTTTTGTCTATTACTTGTGCAGTACAGCAGTACGTCAAAAGTTTTCGTGGAAACTCAGAAAAAAGTTGATAACAAAATGGCTGATATAGTTGAAGACAGTGAGATCTCTCAAAACCCCAATCAAAAATTAACAAAGACACAGATAGAATTAAAATTAAAACATGACAGTGAACAAACAAATTTTAAATTTACTACTAAGAAAAGTAATAAATCCGAAGTATGGATGAATTTTGAAGTTATTGTGTACAAAGATATTGTACAAAACTTTGCACGATGTAGAAAATGTAAGTTACTATTATCATATCGAAGTAAAACAGGTACAGCTAGTTTGTTGAGACATAAATGTACTAAATATGCCGAAAATCAGTCAACTCTAGAAACTTTCGCAAAAACTAAAAAGCTATCTCAAAACTTAAGACATGAGGTAGCAAACAAAGAATTATTATTTATAGCTCGAGATATACGACCTTTAGATGTTGTTGAGGGAGAAGGATTCAGAAGATTATGTCAATCATTAATTTACATCGGTGCTGAATGCGGTAAATTAAATATTGATGATGTACTCTCAAGTCGCCGAACAATTATGCGAACTATTCTTCCAGAAAAAGTGGAAATACTAAAAGAAATTATTCGACAAGAATTACAAAATACTAGTGTGGCCTTGACTTCTGATCTATGGACGGACAATTTTAAGAAACGGAGCTATATAACTCTTACTGGTCACTTGATTAATGAAAATTTTGAATTAAAATCATTTGTATTTGCAACCAGAGAATTTGATGACCAGAAAACGGGAGAGAATATCCTAAAAGTGATCACCAACGTTCTTTCTGATTACGTTAGAAATACAGATGAATTTCTGATTAATAGTGTTTTCGTTACTGATAATGGATCGAACATTATCAAAGCTGTAAGGTCTTATAAAAGACTACCGTGTGCTTGTCACAATTTAAATCTTATTGTGCATGATATAATATCGAAGTTTCCTCCTGAAATAACACGAACAGTAGAGACAATTAAAAATTTAGTGGGCTATTTCAAACATAGTGCTCTGAACAGTAAATTAACCAAAACTTTGAAACAAGAAGTGAGTACACGATGGAATTCCTTATATTTAATGATTGAAAGTGTTGACGAAATGTATGAAGAAATACAGAACGTTTTAATTCAAGAAAAACAGTTTCATAGACTCAGTGAAATAGATGTGGCAATAATAAAAATGCTTTTAAAATTTTTGAAAGTGTTTAAAGACTGTTCAGAAAGACTTAGTGCCGAACAGACAATAACTGTTAATGAAATCTTATTGTGGTGCATAAAGTTACAAAGGCATTGTGAAACCGATCCGGAAGATTCTGAAATATTAACAGATTTGAAGAAAGTTGCTTTAGAATCCGTGAAGAAAAGATTTGTGATCGATGATATACATAGAATTGCTCTGTTTTTAGATCCAAACTTTAAAAGTCTGAAATTTTTAGACTCTACCGAGAGAAAATATATTATAGATACAGTTTCACGCGCGTTGCAAGAAATAAAAAATGAAATTTTGAAAACTGATGAGAAATCTGAAACATATCATGAACATGAACCGGAGAGGTTAGCAAACAAGAAACGTAGAATCAACTATTTCTCCGAATTTGTTAATTCTTCAGAATCTTCCGGAGATGACGACGAAACTATAGACGACGAAATGAAAAGATATATAACCGGGAAAACAACTCAAACTGACCCATTAAATTTTTGGAAAAATAGTAACTTTCGATTATTAAAGTTATTGGTAAAAAAGACATTAAATATACCTGCTAGCTCAGCACCAAGTGAACGTGTTTTCTCTCTCTCCGGGAGAATATTAGAAGAGAGAAGAACCACCTTAAATCCTGCCAACATGGACTCATTACTGTTTCTGAATAAAAATTATATTTTTTTAGAGAATAAAGGAATGAATAGAGTACCATAGATTTGTTTAACAAGAAATAATTATTTAGAATACTAGTTGTTGATGTATTTCTGAATATTGTGCTATTTTTATATTCTTACTTTTTTGTATAAAGAATCTTATATAACATTTTTGTTCAAAAAATAATAAAAGTTTGGTTTCAAATATTATTCTTTATTTTACATACACGCTCACGCACGATGAAATCTTACTCACGCTGTTTCACGCACGACCATTTATTATTTAATCACGATCACTCACGCTCACGATTCAGAATTTCAAATCAACTCACGTTCACGCGGGTCACGTCGTGACCCAACGTGACCCATTAAAAATCACGACCCGCGCCCAGCTCTACTGTATATATGTCCGACAATTTAAGTGGGGCAATACTTCAGAAAAAGCAAAAATATATGGTATGAATGCGGCTGCGTTTATAGGCATATACATATATGGAATGCATATCAAGTCAGTATGATTATTGATTATAAATAATAAAAGAAAGGCTTGTGCACCAATATATTAATATTATTTTGGAATCAAATGTGTGATATAAAGTCAGTATACTGTGATAATCACCTCAAATATCATTCAAATTTACCTTCAACTGTGATATCTACTTATTAATACGTCAAGAGCAAACTTTCGGCCTCTTTTAAAGCATATTGCATGCACTGAGGAATGTGAGATTTGGCATACTCAAAATTTATGGAGAAGATGTGCAGAAAGCGAAAATTATATACAGATGTCCCATTTTGATCTATATATTAATACGTGAAGAGGAAGCTTTGTATCCCTTTTCAAGCATATTGCATACACGAAAAAATTTTATATTTCTCATACTTGAAGTTTATATGATCGAGTGCAGAAAGCTGAAAGTATATAATATAGGTGTCCCATTTCAATTTTACGATGAGAAGAGATAACTTTGCACCGCGCACACGAGGTAATGTGAAACTTGGCTTACTTGAAGTATGTGTGGAGAATGTAAGATATGGCATATTTAAAGTATATCTGGAGAAATATGCACCGAATGGGAAGATGGCTGAAGAAAAATTTCGAAGATTTCTCTTCCCTTCCTATAGTCGGGGGAGAAAGTCACTTTAAAATCTTGAATGGGAACCACTAATCCTAATTTTAGAGTCGGATGGAGCATCGAATATCAATTTAATTCTACTTGAACCCCCGGGGATGAAAGATTAAAATGAATAACGTTCTTACTTAGCGACATAATAATATATTTCTTTTTCTGTTTTGTACTTTACTTTTTTTCAATTATTCTGTTAATAATGACTTATTCATTACTAGCTTATAAACAACGTCCATGACTTATCCCTTTATATTAAATACGTCAAAAACTGAGTTATATATGTGCGAGCGTTATCTTGTCGGACGGACGATAAGAACCAATATTTCTGTCGGACAATATGTTTTTTGGAAAGATAATATGTTTTCAAATTATGACTGTTTTGGTCCGACAAGCGATCATTGATGAAGGAGCTGTTATAATCCTAACACGTTTTCAGTGTCGGACTGAGAAAACGCCCCCGAAAATTTGTCGGACAAAATGACCAAATTGTAGAAGAAAAATAACTAAACACGTCCTCAAAGTCTCAGAATAGCGGTAATCCGTTTTCATACCAACGTACTTGTGACAAGTGCGGCTTGTCGGACTCACCGCTGGCTCCCAATATTCATGTCGGATAATATTATTTTTTATTTTATAATCAAAAAGTCTTTCGATTAGGGTGAACATCAATATGACGGTAATACATTTTTAAGGCTTCATGAAATTGACATGTTCAATTAGCTCTCGCTGATAAACACCCCCAAATCAAGAATTTCGTCAAATGTGAAAGCTGTCGGACTCATCACAATGAAGTCACTCACGAAGTTTCAAGTGAGCGGTAATCAACGAAAAATGTATGCCCTCTTTCACGGGCTATGAACCAGTCAGTTTGAAATAGAATTTACATCTGACCATACAAATCCAGTTTTGATCAGACAAATCTAACTTATGGCCAGTTGCACCACATTCTATAAGTTATACAATATCGTATCAAAATTCAAAAGTCAAATGTGACATAAACATTGCTGTCATCATTCCGTTTTGATATTTTTGGTTTGAGTGAAGCTTGAAATTCAAGCTAGAACGGTGCAATTGACCATTAGTGCTGGAATTTCAGTCCTCGATTTATCTTAAGCGATATATTCAACAACATTGTTGTAATACTTATTATTATGGAAATTAGGCTATATTTAAAGTGAACCAATAAAAGCCGGTTGTACAGTCTTTGATTTATTCTAAGCGTAACTTATTAACCTCGGTACGGATTGCTGGATCAATTGTTACTGAGGTAATTAAGCTACGCTTAGGATAAATCAAGGACTGTTTCTTAATGTTGTTTTCAATTGATAAGTTACCAAGATGTCAAATACCACTAGTGTCTAGGTTGCTATTTTCTAATTATTCATTCAATAGTTGTATTCCAATACATATTTTCTTGCCGAATATCCTTCGATCATTGATAAATACTGAATACGATATAACTTATACAGTTTTCTCAAGCATGATGCTTTCAACTGTCAAAATCATCTCGTCATTATCAATCACCTAAGTAAGGATATTATATTTGATTCTGGGTATTGAAATAAGGAGATTCAGTTAGAACAAGGCCTGACTTGAAAATTTATTAATTCTGTCATTTTGTTAAAAAGATAAAGAAAACTTGAAATAAAGCTTTGACACTTGTATATTCAGCTACTTTTCAAGCAGGCTTTGTAAATCTTCCAAAGACTTAGTCATCAATGTATTATCAGCGTATTTTATATTATTCAAATACATTCCTACTATCTTTGTGCCTGGTTCTTCTTTATTTATTTCTTCGTCATAAATAATATTTGATGAAAGTACCGCCTTGTTTTACTCCTTTTTCGATATTTTTATAATTTGTGGTTTTTTGTATAACTTATCGCAGCTTTTTGCGTCCAATATATATTGTACAAAAGTCGTTTCCGTTTCTATATTTTCCAGAATTTCTATCAACTTTTCGTGCTTGATACAATCAAAAGTATTAGTGAAGGCAATAAAACACACATAAGTGTATTGGATTGTTGGTTCCAATGGCCCTTTCTGTTATTGTTTCTTTTTCCTTCATGAATTAATGTATTATACTCATTTTTATATTTTATTTTTCTCAATTAAACACTGGAAATGATTTTCGGAGTATGGCTAATTAAACTAACGATTCTGTAATACGTAAATTCGTTTGCATTCGCCTTCTTCGGGATTGTTACAACTTACGAAGGCAGAACTTCCCATATCTTTTGGGATATGATCTGTCTCATATATTTTGTTAGCTAAATTAGTGGGTTGAATTATACCTAACGTGACCATACATCTCACTTTGGGCGCGACAGTCCCGCTTTCAGGCTGACCGTCCCGCTGTCCCCAGTGAGGGTATGAAAGTCCCAATTTCGCAAATAGATTAAACGATAATTTAATTTACAATTATTTTGTACACTCGCTGATCCGATATTTTAAACTGATTTGTTCAGCCAAAAAATACAAAAATATTGCCTAGAAGTCAGGTCAACTAATGCAACTTACTTATTTAATAGTGCTTTGATTATTTCTTATTGATATTATTATTCCTTCTTCAATAAAAAAACTTGTAAAACACTACAAAGTTTTTTTTTCACATAATTCCGCAGGAGATATCCTGTGGTCACGTTAATTATACCGTCCTTTTCTTATTGTAACACAACTCTCTAGTTACTCTACCAATCATGCGATTTTCTCTTTCTCTGTGATTTTTTATTATTTTATATAACTTGCTCTATTTGCATGCAAAACTGAAAAAAAGATTTTTTATTCTATCCAGGTATGTATGTATGTATTTTTTCCATCTATTATGTTTCTAGTATGTTTCGAACATAATCTTTCTGTATTGTCTTTAATGACATTTTTCCACTTTTTTCTTCTTCTACACAATTATTCTGTTTTCTTGTATATCTCTTTTGGCTTGTTCTACAAAAATCTTTTTTTTTTCGCTTCTATCATTCAGCTACTTTTCTTTACCTTTGTGCATTTCTTCCTTATATTTTCTCTTTTTTATTGCATCAGGCTTTTGTGTCACACATTAGTTTTTCGTTTTTATCTCTTCTTTATCTTTCGATTCAGTCGTGACTGCTGTAATAATTTTCTGCTCGTAATGTATCACTCTTTCTTTCCGTGTTTCCATTAATTCCCCATTTACTTTTTTATATTTATCCCTTATATCGCCATTTTTTCTCATTTCTTTTTTGCAGCATTTTCTCCGTATTCTTCCTTTATTATATTCTTTCGTTTTTGGTGCTATTTTTAAATGTTATGCTTAGCTAACATGCTAACATATTATGGTCCAAGTTACAGCCCGCTACAGGATAAGTATTTTTAATGCAATTTTTAAAACGTTCATGTATTGTAATGAAATCTATTTAATTTTATTTGTTCTTCCTGAAGGGCTGTTTCATGTTCATAGTTGTCTTAGATCATAGTTAAATATAGTATTAGTAATAATTTTAAATGTTTTTGTACTAATTGATCAATGTATCACCTTTCATTGTGTGTTCCCAATCCGAATTTTCTAACAGTATCACCATCTTATCCTCTGCCAACATTCAGTCGTTAAAATCTCTCCTGAATTTCAGTGCTTTCTTATTTCTTTAATTCTTCGCAGAATTCTTCTATTTTTTCGTCGGTGTGCTGTGGGTGCTTGAACTTGAATGAGAGGTGCAGCGCAGAGATTAAAGTAAGAATAAATATAGCGATGAACTCGTTTGGAAATAGAATTATAAAATAATTACTGAACAATAATAACATTTCTATTAAAACCAAAGTGTAGGTAATTAGATAAGTGTGGAGCGTGTTTATGTACGGTAGCGAAGCTTGAATCAACAAAGTGTGAAGAGAATTGAAGAAACAGAAATGTTCCGCAATTAGAGTAATAGAGTAAAAAACTCAGAAATGCTAAATAAGATTGGTGCTGAAACGAGTTTAATTGCAGAAATAAAAACAACAATTAGAATTTGCAGAAATTATATTTCGGGAAAAAGGTCTAAAGGCTCTATCGAGAGAAAATCAAGTAGAGGACGGCAAAGACTAACTTTAATAAAAAATTGATGTGGGAAAGTGAATGTGCTAGTGAGAAAGACTGTGAAGTATGAAAATCCGTTGTCGCCAATTCGCGGGTGCAGACGTAGATCTTTAAGAAGAACAAAATATTTAGCATAATTGCAATCTATCCTCGCACAAAGGCAGGAATAGTTATTTGTACAGCTAATAATGAGAGCAAAACTGATTTTCATCAACTTGAAGTTTGATATGCACAACACTAGTACGAATGTTATTAATCAAACCCAAACGAATGACAAAAAAGAACTTTTTATGTTTGTTGTACCCGTATTTTTTATATCAATTTTATTCTTGAATTATTAAACTCTGGTTACAAGTCTAATCAAAATTATCAACAATATTGTTTGTAAATTATTTACATAGTTTAAACTGACTTTTAATTGGATCTAAATCCCACTTTTCAAATCTAAACTGACAAAGTTTAGTCGAAATGTAAATCTCGCTGCAATAGTGTACAGAAACTGTAAGCACTTTCACATGAATTATTTTAATATTCTTGATTACTTGAGGTAGTATAATAATTATCATTAACTCATATGGCTTATGAACAAAGACAGGTGAAAACGTATATCCTTCATTAATTATTTGAAATCAAGATTAATTGCGACTGGTACATAGCGGAACGATACTTCATTTAGAATAAATTATTTATTCAATTAATTACTTCTATATTTTGGAAATTACTGTATGAAAATTTATTATTTATAGAAAATTGTAAATAATTGATTCCATCAATAATGAGCATAGTAAATAAAAATATGAACTTAAAACTATTCAATTATTCTAAGCGGAAGAGAAGCAGATTTGTTTTAGTCCTATCTAATCCTTTGAAGATTAGCAAAGGAATCCAGAACTGTAGATTCCTGGACAAAATTGATTAGAAATATCTATTTTTCGAGAGGTATGAAAATTAAAATTTATAAATCAGTGATTAAAAAAAGTGTTGGCTGGTTATCAATTTATGGACAAGAATGCTTGATTCGATGATTAATTTGTGATAAAGTGACAAAAAGTTGACCAATAAACTATGCTTTGATTTATTTTATTGAATGGATCATACAAAAATTGGAGAAATTGATATTGAGGCTCGTATTAACGTACAAGCTAACAAATCAATTGCTTAGAGCCTCACCATCACCGACAAGAAGTCTCAAAAAAAAAGGGAGATTTTTATATTTATTAAGCTTTAAATTAGCCACATTTCTGCCGAATATGATTTTCTACAGAGTGCTCAATTTTCGCGCAATGATATGCAATTTTATAATTTTTAATGAAACACCTATATATATTGTTGAATATTTAAAAAAAAAAGATATTTCATTTTTTTCCAAAGAAGTTCTGATTTGTTATAGTTTTAAAATGATGAGTACGGGAATTATTCATGTAAAATAAATATAAAATTGCTCCATTTTCGCGCAATTATATGCAATTTTATATTTATTTTACATGAATAATTTCTGCACTAATGGTTTCGGCATCGGTCTCGATTTTTGAATAATAGTATCAATATTGCTCTTGGTATTGATTTTAAAGTCTCGAAACTTTGAAGGACATCCAATTTGATTGTTTTCTGATTATCAATCCACATAAACACATTTATTTTCAATGACGGCACAGTCAGTGATACATCAGCGCATCGCGAGTGTACAAAATCTCAGCTCTTTGAACTGCCAAAATATCTATGGTTATATTTTGTACCCTCACAAGATTAAAATCAAGTACAAATACTCTTAAATACAATAATATGTATTTAAGTATTTATAAGAACAAGGAGCTTGAGAAATGACAAAGAGATCGAAAGTAAGTAGGAACTCAAAGAAGGATCTTTATTAAAACAAATGATATAAAAAAACTTGAGAAAATTGGCCGGTCTCGATCTCGGCACCAAACTACCTGGATCTTTAATCCTCTACTCGAAAGTGAAAGCGGTATGAATGTGAATTTTGTTGGTTTTTAAGGGATTTACCAGGATTTTTACTTTTCGTCACTCGATTGCCGATTGAAAGTGAAAGTGGTTGATTTGTGGATTTTGTTGGTTTTTGATTTCTCTAACTTAGGGCACGCCGTTTTGCTATTTAATAGCAACAATTTATTCCACTTAAATTAAAACCATACATTTTTATTATCTTGCAAGATAATTTCAATTCATTGAATTTTTATGATTGAACTAAAATTATGTACATAATGGAAATTAAGAATTATTATTATTTTGCAAGATAATTTTACTGTATTGAATTTTTATGATTGAATTAAAATTATGTTCATAATGGAAATTAGGAATTCTTATCATCTTGCAGGATAATTTTAATTAATTGAGTTTTTTTGATTGAATTAAAATTATGTACATAATGGAAATTCAGAACTATTATTATCTTGCAAGATAATTTTAATACATTGAATTTTTATGATTGAATTAAAATTATGTACATAATAATTATTCAGCATAGAGACTATCTAGCAGAATTATACGAAATCGTTGAATTTTTATAATTGAATTGAAATTATGTACATAATGAAAATTCAGAATTATTTTTATCTTGCAATTTAATTTTAATCAATTGAATTTTTATGATTGAATTAATATTATGTACATAATAGAAATTCAGTATTCCTATTATCTTGCAGGACAATTTTAATTCATTGAGTTTTTATGATTGAATTAAAATTATGTACATAATGGAAATTCAGAATAATTATTTTCTTGCAAGATAATTTTAATACATTGAGTTTTTATGATTGAATTAAAATTATGTATATAATGGCAATTCGGAATTCTTATCATCTTGCAGTATAATTTTAATTCATCGAATTTTTATGATTGAATTGAAATTATGTACATAATAGAAATTCAGAATTATTATTACCTTGCAAGATAATTTTAATTAATTCGATTTCTATGATTTAATTGAAATTATGTACATAATTTTGATTCAATTTATATCCAATCATAAAAATTCAATGGATTAAAATCATCTTGCAAGATAATAATAATTCTGAATGGCCATTATGTACATAATTTTAATTCAATCAGAAAAATCCAATGAATTAAAATTATATACTGCAAGATAATAAGAATGCCAAATTCTTATTATGTACATAATTTTAATTCAATCATAAAAATTCAATGTATTAAAATTATCTTGCAAGATAATAATAATTCTGAATTTTTATCATGTACATAAGTTTCATTCAATCATAAAAATTCAATGAATTAAAATTATCCTGCAAGATGATGAAAATTCTGAATTTCTATTATGTACATAATTTTAATTCAATCATAAAAATACAATGCATTGAAATTATCTTGCAAGATAATATTAATTCTGAACTCTCATTATGTACATAATTTTAATTCAATCATAAAAATTCAACAATTTCATATAATTTTGCTAGATAATCTTTATGCTGAATTATCATTACGTACATAATTTTAATTCAATCATAAAAATTCAATGAATTGAAATTATACTGCAAGATATGAGAATCCCCAATTGCCATCATCATAAAAATTAAATGCATTGGAATTATCTTGCAAGACAATAATAATTCTGAATTTCTATTATGTACATAATTTTAATTCAATCATAAAAATTCAATGAATTGAAATTAACCTGCAAGATAATAATAATTCTTAATTTCCATTATGTACATAATTTTAATTTAATCATAAAAATTCAACGCATTGAAATTATCTTGCAAGATAATAATAATTCTGAATTTCCATTATGTACATAATTTTAATTCAATCAAAAAAAATTCAATGAAGTAAAATTATTCTGTAAGATGATAAGAATTCCAAATTTCTATTATGTGCATAATTTCAATTCAATCATAAAAATTCAATGCATTAAAATTATCTTGCAAAATAATAATAATTCTGAATTTTTATTATGTACATAATTTTAATTCAATCATAAAAATTCAATGAGTTGAAATTATCTTGCAAGATAATAATAATTTTGAATTACCATTATGTACATAATTTCAATTCAATCATAAAAATTCAACGCATTAAAATCATCTTGCAAGATAATAATAATTCTGAATTTTCATTACGTACATAATTTTAATTCAATCATAATGATGCAATGAATTAAATTATCTTGCAAGTTGAAAAAAATGTACAGTTTAAATTTAAGTGGAATACGGCGTGCCATAAACTGACGTGCGTCCACCCTGATTGATAAGGTACTGACGATCCTCCCTCCTTATCAGTCAATACTCATTTTTAACCCCACCCACAATGCTGCTTTCTGTTACCGTCCCCTTTACACCTCCAAGACCTTAGATGGTCAATGATTGCAAGAGACCCCCCTTAAATATTATTTGCAGTATTATTTTTAATTAACAAATTAATTTCAAAATAAAATATAGCGACTTATAAAACCAAATATTGCAGTTAGACCATGGCTTTATTTGAAAATTGACAGTGCCGAGTTCGTGTGCGCCCCGCGCTAATCGGATAAGCATTGGTGCCGAGTTCATGTTCTTGGTGCCGAGTTCGTGTACGCCCAGAAAATTCGCGGCTCCATAACTGAACAGAAATGGGTCATCTGGCGGTTTAGTCTAACAGTCGATTTGTTTTACGGCTAATTGGAGTTATGCGACAATAAAGTCCGACAAGATAATTTCCTCACAATTTGTTACTTTGACTTTTTTATCAAATATTTCTCAAATTTCAATCGTTTCTTCAAGCCTATATATTCTACTTGCAATTACTTTTTGGTAATTACGTACACTCAATTTATATTGTTGACGGTATTCAATATAAAACTCTTTTGCAAATTGTTAGTGTTAAGTGTTGCTATATAATCTTATTATCAAGTACATGAACTTCTTTTTATACTCCACTATTCATTATAACTGTAAGTACATACTATTAAATTACAATTGTATTATATTACAGTATAAAAACCTGAGCTGTGATTAGATAACACCAGACAGTGTGCACTTTGCTCACGTTTTCTACACATTTGCGCACCTTTATTATTGATATTACAGCTGTCACTCAGCAAGACTGTCTTTGAAAACAGTAATCAAATCACTAAATCAAACAATTTATCATTGTGTTATCGTAATTGTGTTATTATATTATGTCATTTGCTTTGTACATAATGTAGGTTATTTTTTCGCAATTGTTACACGATATTTTGCTGAGGTACAGTTTTTACTATTCAAATATTTATTCAATTTACAAATTGAACTATTTTATTTGATTTACTTGGAAGTGATTTAGGGATTTTAGATTGAGAGTCATTCAGAACTTACACATGTGATTACAAATATTCACAAACGTTGTTTTTATTTAAGAAAAATAATGTAGAAATAGGAATCTGAAAATTAGTTTCACTTTGATGTGACACCAAAGTAAATTAAAATTTGGAATCCACGTCAAAAATTTCAAGTGACAAATTCATTCATCATTTTTATTTTCAATGGAATATAAACAATAGACGATAACAGATCAAAAATATTAAACACTCCTATCCCTTTATTCAAATCAAAGAGTGAATCTAAATTAAATTGTGTGAGTAAATTAATATGACAAGGGATGAAATTCCGAAAAAGAAGGCGGAACAAAACGGCAGAGAAATATGTGAACGCGCTGGAAGGATGATTTTACAGTGACAGCTATGAACACGACCACTACAAGCTCTTTACCTTCTTGTATGTGTATGCGTACATACATTGAATTGAAGCGAAGAGTAGTGCGGTGACCTTATGAGATCCTTCCAAAAGAATATTTTTCTATTCGCACGCTTCGGTTAGTCTTTCTCCCCCAAAGCGCATGATATCTGACAGAGTAAAGCTACCTAAATCAAAAGGCTAGACCAAGGAAATATTGGTGAAATAGCACTTGCCCTCATTCACTCTTTCCGTACAAATTGGATGAACCCACATTTCTGTTATTTTTGTCGGCTTCATTCTTTTCGCATATTAATGAAATGATGATGAGCTCCAACTTGCCCATCTTTACATACACTTCAAGAAAATACTAATGATTGAAACGATTTCCTAGGGAAAATACACGTATGTCTGAAATTTGTCGCTTTGTCGCGCTTTCCTCCGCTCAAGTGCGCGTTGCGTTGATTCAATTTTGTCCCTTCGCTGAGTTTATCTTCGCCGCGTTTAACATCATCGCGCTTCGCTTCGCTTAAGTGCGCGATAGCTCATAGAGATATAATTATACATATCTCATTCTAAATGCACAATATCAAAGAAACATTCAATATTTCTGATCTTTTGAACAAATATAAGCGCGAAAAAACTTTGAATTCAGTTTATAATTTTGAAGTAGCGTCACTTATAGTTTTTATTGATAAGAATCGAAAAAAAATATCAATATCAATTATTATTAATTAATCATTATTTTCATCTATTTGCATGACAAAAATAAAATTTTGATACTTATTTGGGGGTGATAATCACGGAATGCTGTTACAAGGACTAAACGGACGTCATTATTGTTCAGGATGAAGTTGGCTGCACTCGACGAAGACAAGTGCAATGTTCGAGGTGAAAACGAGAGCGAAGTCCGAAGCGAAACTTCGTGCAGCCAACTTCATCCGTGTCATTGATGAAGATTGATCAGTGTCCGTACAGGATATGATATTTTTTGTAGCAAGTGCACTGAAATACTCCATTAATGAACATTTTAAATAAATTTGGATGTATCAAAAGTATCTTCTCAATTCTATAGTTTTTGCAACTGTGATCTCATTTACAGCAGTCTAATACTATGAAACATAATTTACATGAATTATTTTATTGATTGATATTACATCATATTTTTCACATTTTCTGTGATTTACATTCACAGCAAATGCGAACAATATACATCAGTTGATTATGGTACCTACATCAGCTAAGTATGTTTGTATATGTAGGTACATGTGGATAATACTCTATTTCCGGCACACAATTTTTATAAATGTAAATAATCAGCAAAATCAGAAATTTCACATTCAAGGTTTAGATACTTTCGTAAAGATTGTAGAGCAGATTCCTATAACAATATGCTTGTCCATTGGAAATAATACTTACAGTCTATTTGACATTGAATAAGACATTTTTCAAACATCTCACGAATTAATAAGACAAATTTACTTATCTATAATATAAACACATAGGTACTCATACAAAAATACGAAACAGTATTTTTACCTACAAATTTTTGAATATGCTTCAAGTTGTATTATTACTAGTTTACTTTCCGACTCACTCACCATTATAAAATTGATTAGACTCTTTACTTTTGCTAACACTTGCTTTTTTTAACAATAACTTGTATTATGTTCTGGATTTTAAAATTTATTTTACTTATCTTAGTCACAAGTAAAAATGCGTTTTTTTTTTAAAGAATAATATTTCAGCTTATTGATAATGTACAAATAATTCTGATAGTTTTGGAAAGCATATTGCTTGGTAGGCCTAAAAGCAACGTACTTGAGGACCCTGCGAAATTATTCCTATTTATAAATAATCTAAGAATAATTGGACCTCAACAACTAGAAACTCATATGCAATTGAAAAAAAAACATTGAGGAAAATCTATGGATCTATCATATAAAAAGACTGTTAGAGAACCCTAATGAATTATTAATTATACAAGCTATACGATATCAACTTCGTTCAAAAAATTGAACTAAGTGAGTATGTGTGTCACGTCAGATGGCCCCATACTTGGAATGAAAAAAAAAAACACTGAGTAGTTAGTGCTAGGCTTATGCTAGAGTCCTAGAGTTTGTGCTATTAAATTACACTTGTAATCAACAATCGATAGTGGGAATTTGACGTGATACTAAGAGAGAACCTCCACTATTTATAGCAATATTCGATCAATTATAGTACAGGCACTTAGTGCTAGATTTGTGCTGGCTAGATATGAGTTATGAAAGCTTGTGCTATTTATTTGTACATAATATTAACAATATGATTGGGGAATCTGGCGTGACACTACGAATAAACCTCCACTATTTATTAAAATATTCATTCAATTATCAGACAAGAACTTAGTGCTTTCTGCTAGCACATGTTATTAACAATCGATAGTAGGAATCTGGCGTGACACTAAGAGTAAACTTCCAGTTCCTATCACAATACTTGATCAATTATGATACAGATACTTAGTGCTAAGTTTGTGCTGCCCACATATGAATTATGAAAGTTTGTGCTATTCATTTGTACTTGATATTGAGAACAGAATTGGGGAATCTGTCGTGACACTAAGAATAAACCCCTACTATTCATGAGAATATACATGCGAAAATAATTCTGTAACTTAGTGCTAGGTTTGTGCTACTTAATTGCAAATTATGAAAGTTTGTGCTTTCTGTTAGCACATGTTATTAGCAATCGATAGTGGGAATCTGGCATGACACTAGGAGTAAATCTCTACTTCTAATCACAATACTAGATCAATTATGGTACATACACTTAGTGCTAGGTTTGTGCTGCCCATACATGAAATATAAAAGTTTGTGCTATTCATTTGTACTTGATATTGAGAATAGAATTGGGAAATCTGTCGTGACACAAAGAATAAACCCATACTATTCATAAGAATATAAATGCGAAAATAATTCTTTCACTTAGTGCTAGCTTTGTGCTACTTATTTCAAAATTATGAAAGTTTGTGCTTTCTGTTAGCACATCATGTTATAAACAATTGGTAGTGGGAATCTGACGTCACACTAGAGGTAAACCCCCACTCCTTATTACAATATTCAATTGATTATTATACATACACTCAATGCTAGGTTTGTGCTACCTAAATACAAATTATGGAAGTTTTTGCGATTCATTTGTACTAGATATTGGAAATATGATTTGGAAATCTGGCGCGAAACCAAGAGTAAACTCCTACTATTTATAAAAATATGTATGCGAATACAATACATTTACTTAGTGCAAGGATTGTGCTCCTCAGCTATTGAATGTGGAAGTTTTTGCTTCCTGCTAGCATATGTTATTGACAATTAATTAATGGGAATCTGGCGTGGCTTTCAGGGAAAATCCTCTCTTCTAATAGACGAAGAGCTGGCTACAAGAATGTGAACTGATCGAATATAATGGTGATTTTTTCTCATAAGACTCCTATGACGTAATCTAAGCAAGAGGTCACCTTGCAGAAGTCATACTTGCTGCAATCAAAATTTTTCTTCCTTTTGTCAAATTCCACAACCAACATCTGTGGAAGACGTTGACTAAGTCCAAATAAATTGATTCAGCCAATGTTTATGATTTTATCTCTGGAAGACTTACTTAACGTCTTCGACAGATGTCGGCTGTGGCATTTGACAAAAGGAAGAAAAGTTCTCCGCTATTGTATCACATTTAAATCACACATAAATGTACACTTTTAGTTTTACTCCAAATAATTCATTTGACTTCTGAAGATGGCTGAGGTTCAACCGAAACTATAAAATAGGAAATAAATAAAATCATAAACATTGACTGAAATTCCAATACTGTTTTACCCACTCAAATTCACTCATCCAGTCAGTTCTATTAATTTTATCCAATATAGTACTTAGTTTGAAATTTTTTCAAATTAATTATCACCCAAGATCACATAATTGATATTCTAAAGGTACTCAGAACCAATACTTGCTCGGATAGTTAATAACAGTAACAAAATCGATAATCAATGACTAATCTGTTTAATTGTCTTCACTTTTAATTTAATTAAATTACATTTCAACTATAACTTTAAAATACCGAGAAAACGATTTGTAGAACTATATTTGATCATTTATGAGTTGAAAAAGAATCGCATTATCAAGGATCAACAGAGTTACAAATACTCGTGCGCACGATTTTAAATATTTTTTTTCAGTCACTTATCGTCATTTTTGGCTTCTGCAAATTGATATATAAGTTTTTTATATTGTTATATTGATATATAAGTTTTTTATATTGTTATATTGATATATAAGTTTTTTATATTGTTATCTTGATATACACAAAGTTGCAGAATTATATATTAGGTTGGCCGATATCGGCTTTTTCGATACCGCTTTATCACTTCTGGGAGAAGTTAGTTTACCACCTACATTTCTGGGAATATTTTTTGAAATTATGTTAGCACGAAATGAAACTGTATATCAATTTGCAAACTATATTCGATCATTCCTTTTGCGGTAAAAAAAATGGGTTTATTCTTAGTGTCACGACAGATTTCCCAATTCTATTCTCAATATCAAGTACAAATGAATAGCACAAACTTTTATAATTCATGTATGGGCAGCACAAACCTAGCACTAAGTGTATGTACCATAATTGATCTATTATTGTGATTAGAAGTAGAGGTTTACTCCTAGTGTCACGCCAGATTCTCGCTATCGATTGCTAATAACATGTGATAACAGAAAGCACAAACTTTCATAATTTGCAATTAAGTAGCACAAACCTAGCACTAAGTTAAAGAATTATTTTCGCATGTATATTCTCATGAATAGTAGGGGTTTATTCTTAGTGTCACGACAGATTCCCCAATTCTGTTCTCAATATCAAGTGCAAATGGATAGCACAAACTTTCATAATTCATATATGGGCAGCAAAAACCTAGCACTAAGTGTATGTATCATAATTGATCAAGTATTGTGAATAGAAGTGGAAGTTCACTCTTAGTGTCACGTCAGATTCCCACTATCGATTATTAATAACATGTGCTAGCAGGAAGCACAAATTTCCATAATTCATATATAAGTAGCACGAACCTAGCACTAAGTTCCTGTTTGATAATTGAATGAATATTTTAATAAATAGTGGAGGTTTACTCATAGTGTCACGCCAGATTCCCCAATCATATTGTTAATATTATGTACAAACAAATAGCACAAGCTTCCATAACTCATATCTAGCCAGCACAAACCTAGCACTAAGTGCCTGTACTATAATTGATCGAATATTGCTATAAATAGTGGAGGTTCTCTCTTAGTGTCACGTCAGATTCCCACTATCGATTGTTAATTACAAGTGTAAATGTGTAAAGTTACGCTGATTCGGACACCTACAATGAATGGACGACACTCGCGTAGTAAAAAGGATATTCAATAAAAACTTATTTCAAACTAGACCGATAGGTAAAACAAAATCTAGATGGAAAGATGAAGAAGAGAGAGATATTGAAAAATTGAGCATGTAGATATGGTGGCAAATAGTGCAAGACAGATTGAAATTGATAGAGGTGCAGCAAGCTGCAGAAAGCTAAAGCCCAACGAAGGTTGTAGAGCTGAAGAAGAAGAAAAACAAGAAAAAAAAATGAATCTGAATAGATTCTGAGCTCGTAAAATTTAGATAACTTCGAATCTTCGAAATACAATAATTGTACATGTGATCTTAACTACATCCTCGTGAAAACATTTTATATTGTGTGCATATTAAATAATACTGATGATCGCCCAGTGGTCAAAATTCGACCATGAATCATTATGTTGCATAGTTTGAACGTTATTGAGTATAATCTTCCATTCTCAGGTGTTCCAGGTCAAATTAACTTGGTTATTCGACGCTTCTATCCGAATCTAAGATTATGATTATTGGTTCCCATTCAAGATTTTAAAGTGTATTTCTCCCTCCAGTCCTCGGCAGGGAAAAGAAATCATTACGTTTTTCTTCAGCCATTTTCCTATTCGGTGCATATTTTTCGATATATTCCAGCAAAAAATAATATCGTTCCAGCGATAGCTTAGAAATGAATACCCTATATATAATTAAAGTTTTCTGCATTCCTTCTCTCCATAAACTTTAAGTACGTCAAATCTCACATTCCTTCATGCGCACGATACAAAGTTTTCTCTCCACGTAAAATTGGAGACTCTTCTCCACATGAACATTCTTTCGTGCGCGTTACAAAGTTTTTTATCTAAATCAGAATGGAATACCTTGTATTTAATTTCAGCATTCTGCAATCCTTCTCTAGAAAGTATGCCATATTTTACATTTTATCGTGCACGCGGTACAATGTTTTCTTTTCACGTAGAATTAGAATAGGACATCCTGTATATACTTTTAGCTTCAAGTATGCCAAATTTCACATTACTTAATGCGCGCAGTACAGTTTTCTCTTCTCGTAAAATTAAAATGGGACACCATGTATATAATTTCAGCTTTCTGCACTTCCTTCTCCACACAGACTGCAAGTATGCTAAGTCTCAAATTACTTCGTGTTCGTGTTCGTGCACGCGGTACTAAGTTTTCTTCATAAGTAAAATTGCAATGAGACACCTGTATATGATTTTTTATAACACGTACACCGCAAGTACCCTATTACTAAGCTGACTTCTGCTTCGAAAGTTCTCAATTCCAAACCATGGTAAAAATTTTCATTAATTCTCTGTTGACTGGGAATAAATGGATATTAATGTCCGCTTGGTAAAAATAAAATTGTAGATCAATCATGGATCATGGATGCTGTTGGATTTCTTTATTTCATTGATATAATTATGTCAAATGATATTTGAAAAAAATTTGTATCATAGAATGTGATCGTTATAGTTTGTGCATTTTTTGTGAACGGGATAACACAGAAAATGTGAAAAATATCAATCAATAAAATAAGTCATGTAAGTTATGTTTCATTGTATTAGTTTACTGTAATGTGATTGCATTTGCAAAAATCTGTTTGTCAAATCGATAAGATAGTTTCGATATATCCAAATTTATTTAAAAAGCTCAGTAATAGGGGTACTTCGGTGCACTTGTTACAAAAAGTATCGTATGCAACACGGACACTGAACGATTATCATTATTGTCACGGACAAATTTGGTTGCACGGAGCTACGCCTTGGGCTTTGCCCTCGTCTTCAACGAATGCAGCAAAATTTATCCTGGACAAAAATGACAGTCGTTCGGTCCTTGTAGCATAATATACTATTACCTTCCTGCAGTTTTTCTCCATATAAACTTTAAGTATGCCATATCTCACATTCCATCTTGCGCGCTGCATAAAATTTTCTCCTCATGCAAATTAAAATAAGACACCTGTATATAATTTTTGCTTTCTGCACTTCCTTCTCCACACAGACTTCAAATATGCCAAGACTCATTTAATTCGTGTGCGCGATATAAAGTTTTGTCTTCACGTCGTAAAATTAAAATGGGACACCTTGTTTGTATATGCCTTCAGTTATCTGCATTTCTTCATATGAACTTCAAGTATGCCAAATCTCACTTTCTTTCGTGCTCGCAATATGCTTAAAAAGGGGTTCAAAGCTTGCTCTTCACGTATAATATATAGATTGAAATTGAGTACCCTGTATATAAGTTTCGCTTTCTGCACATCTTCTCCATATAAACTTTAAGTATGCTAAATCTCACATTCCTTCGTGCAAGCAATATGCTTAAAAAGGGGGCCGAAAGATTTCGCTTGGCATATTAGTATATAGATATTACTGTCCCCTCTTAAATTATATCAACTATACCTGAAATGAAATGAACTATTTCTGGAACATCTCATGAAATAATAATTAAATTTTACATAACAGACTCATAAAGTCGTATGATAATTATACCATAATATTTTTATCTCAATTTGTTTCAAACAAAAATTTTCAAAATATGGTTGAGTGTTTGGACTTTGCTCCGAATTATTGACACATAAAATTAGTAAGAATATATTATTGCTCAATAAAAATGTCAGTAAAGTTATATCATCAGAATTGGCGGACATTATGAGCGACAGGCATAATTTTTTTTGGATTACTGCAACAATAAATTGCAGAACGAAATAATTAAAATTTTCAATTTTGAAAAAGGTTTAATGCTGACAGCAATAATAATAAGAAAGTTTTGACTTATTACAATTATTATTTTTTTATCTTGGGAACTACAGTGCTATCGGAGAAGTGTTCGTGATTTTGGTTGTATTATTAGTGGAATAATAATCAATCCACTTGCTTTCAGCGACAATCTGTTTTACGAGGTTGTTTTATTACATCCTTTTAAAAAAAGCTGATACCTTGTTATCAAACGATATCCAATTTCAACAAATTGAATGGTTGATCATATATGGTTAGAATTTCACAAGAAATTGTTTCATCAAACATCGAACTATTACAGAAACTCCTAATACTAATTAATTAAAACTATTTATTAGTTCATCCTCTTTTATCCAGAAGACAAAATCCGATTCATAATAAAATTATTTTCAATCATAAATAAATTATGCAAAATTATAAAATTCTAGGAAATAGTATAATTCTTGTTTATCAGAGCTTTTCCACCTACTTCTAGTCTAAAACTATGACAAACCGGAAGCGTAGGCAGCGTGCACAAAGCGTAACAGGAAGTAAAATTTTCAGTTGTTATTATTTATATCTCTTATATGAGATCAAATACTGCTTAGGATTTTGAATTCCACCTTTTGTGACATTGATTCTATTATATGAAATTATATTCATAAGATCTATACGTTCAATTAAATCTATCAAAAAATACTGCTTGAAAATAAATTTATTTCAGTTTCCAGTCGTTTTTATGTCTTAAAACATCTGAACAACTACTGCAGAAATGGGTTTATAACGATTTAATATACTACTTTTATCTACCAATGTTATGAATTTTTTAATAGTGACTCATATAACAAGAATACAGATATCTAATAAAATATCTTCTTTATTCCGAGTCCATAAAGAACTCAAGTATAAATGAAGGACAAAGAAAACATGGATTCAATTTCAAACCAGCAATTCTGAAGCCTTATGAAAATAGTATATTATGCTACAAGGACCGAACGACTGTCATTATGATCTAGGGTGAAGTTGGCTAAACTCGACGAAGACCAAGACGTCGATTCGTGCAGCCAACTTCACCATAGACAATAATGATGGTCGTTCGGCCCTTGTCCATCATATATAAACAAAAGAGTAAGGGGGATTCCAAGGTCTTCTGTTATAAGTACTTTTAACTATTTTTAACAATTACGGATCTCATTAGATACTAGAACAGTCTACGATTATTTTGATAGCTTCGTATTGTTAATAAAACGCTATATCAGAACGTAATTATGAAGTTATTTAACACCATATAAATCAGTACAATACATTAGAATCTAGAATTGTTCCATCGAAGTTCTAGGAGCACGCTATAATTGTTCTACTGTGATCGAGATCCATGCAATTTATCAAAAAGAGCCATCGTTTTAGTGCCACTGATAAAGCTTCATTTCACCAGTCAGTTTCTTGAAA
Source organism: Dromius quadrimaculatus (assembly GCA_963989225.1). Lineage (NCBI taxonomy): Eukaryota > Metazoa > Arthropoda > Insecta > Coleoptera > Carabidae > Dromius > Dromius quadrimaculatus. Next base: position 39,327,373 of record OZ022331.1, on the reverse strand, counting down.
ACTATTCGAATTACTAGGAGCATCTAGGCTTGCATGAATAAATAAACGATAAAAAAGGGATATTGATCGCTATGAGCACGATGGAAGTATGACGAGGAGTTTAAATCCTAATTAAAAAACCTGAATTGAAGATCAAGAAAATATGATCACTGAAATCACAATTTTATGGTGACCGCTATGAGTATGGAACCGACTAACGACAGCAGAAATTCTTTTTTGTACGAGCATGCATCATTTCAGGATAGAAAGTATTACTTTACATGTTATAGTTTACTGCACGAAAATTGATACCAGATATTCAAAAATTTCCAGTAAATTATGTTTTCATTCTATGGGGATGGCTGACTCTGAGATATAAATAAATTAATTAAAATGATTCCATATTTCTCATTATTTTGCTTAACGAGATATTATTTTTTAGGAATTCATAGTTCGTACCGAGGTTCGTACAAAAATAGCGTTCATATCACCGAAGTGAATTATTTTACATGATTCTGAAGCACTTTACACAATAAATTGATATGAAATATGATAGTACGCCCCTGTTTACGGAACCAGTAATAATGACATCAGAAACATAGCCTTCGTCATCTCAATTAGTTTCTAATATGACTAAATTCGTAGAACTGATAACTGTAACTTATAATAATGTCATACATTTTTTATTGATAAGAATAATTAAATATTCATATAAATCTTTTTATACTCTTGTTAAAAAACAAATCACAGAAAAATTTCTCACAAAAAGAATGTCAACAAATAGAGATTTTATCCGACAGAAACAGTTAAAATCTCAAATAAAACTTTCTTAATATCGTGGAATCTTGAAATTGCATAAATTACTTGAACAAACAAAATAAAAAAATTATATAACTACGAAACCTTCTTTTTTCAAGCACAAAAGTATCCCTCATCCATCAAACTGGTCATATTCTATGAAAATGCAATTTATTCTTATGGAAATCGATATGTTCTCGCAGAACTGTTAAATATATTCAGAAGCGAAAATAAAAGACTACCGCTGAGAGTATTTGAAATTCAACGTGAGAAGAACAGAAAGGGAAAAGAAGCAAGGAAAAGTGAAAGATTAAACAAGAAAACAATGAGTTAGAAAAAGAGAGAGCAGAAGGAATTTTGTGACATAAATGCTTCCGTATCTTTCAAGGATCTCGACAGATCGAGAATATAATATCGCTTTCAAATAATGATGATATTACTGCAATGTCAATTCAGTAAAAACGTTACTAACTAATCTCCAGATTTATTAGCGAAAGCTTTTTTCTTTTTTATGGATTCGTTTCTCAAAATTAAAATTAAAACTTCTGTATATCTTTTCGTGCGTTCGTCAAAAGTGAAATTTATCGAAAATGGATGAAGTTATCGAACTTAAAGTTGGCAGTGTTATAAATATTGCTAATTTATATATATTTGCATATTGAAAACCAATAGAATATTTTCGTTTGAATTTTTCAACGATAAAGTTTGGTACCTCAAAAGTTAATATACTAATACTCTAATATATTTCATCTACAATCGTATGAATAGTGACATTTTCAATGTAAAAAGTGGACTTTTATGAAAAACTGTGCAATAAAAGTTCTATTTCACACTATGAGGCAATGCACGAAGAGTCCATCAGCTTCAATTATCAGTATAAACATCTGGGAGATATTATTGTACTTATTAGCAACATTAAAATCAACTTTGGACATTTTAAACTTTATATTTCAATTCAAATTTCCAAGAACATAAATGTCAACTACAGTTCAATTTATAATATCGTTTTCTTAGTTACCTAGAGCTAGGCAGTACTTGCACAAAAAGTACTTGATTACGCTCGCAAGTACTTTCAGCACTTCAAGTACTGTACTTGAAGTACTTTTTTTTTCGGTACTTTGTACTGATCCAAGTACTTTCGTTCTATTTACTTGAAAATGTTACTTGAAGTACAAGGAAAAGTACTTGAAGTATTTTAGGCACTTGAAGTACTTTAAATGTACTTGAAGTAATTTTAAAGTACTCAAAATACTTTTAATGTACCTCAAGTACTTTCTTTCTATGCAATTCTATCTTTCTTTTACTTGAGGTTTGTAATAAATATCCAATCTTTATCAGTGCAACTGACTTTTCTGCAGTGTTAAGGTGTGATGCGTAGATAACTTTTTCAATATATCAAATGCAAATGTCTAATGATTTGATGATAACTGCAAGTTACAATTTCACTCGAGTTGGAATGATCGTTTATTTTTTATTATTTCGAATAAGCAACGGAAGTAATAGGTACGGCAAATAAGTGATAAACTAGAAGTAATAAATTCTATATATTCATTTTAATTTTTTGACATCTAGACTTTCTATCTGAAAATCTTCATAAGAAAAATTGATACCAGATATTTTTATGATGAAGATTTTTGGATAGAAAGTCGAAGCGTCAAAAAATAAAATTAATATATAGAATTTAATCCAAAAAATTTATTAATTATGATATAATTCTGAAAAACATGTATAGATCATTGAAACTAGCAGTACCTCGAAATTTGTATTTCAAGTACCTTCATAGTACTTGTACTTGAAGTACTTTTCACGAATAATTTGGCCCAATTCTGTAATATAGAAGAACTTATTGAGTACTTACAACAGTACTTGATATTTGCAAGTACCAAAAAACTAAAGAAGTACTTGTACCCAAATTGTCAAGTACTTTTGACTGTATTTGGTACTTTCAAGTACTTAGCAGATTAAAAGAGTACTTGTACTTCAAGTACTTTTACAAGCACTCAAGTACTTGGTACTTGTACTTGAAGTACTCTCCACGAGTACTTTGCCCAGCTCTGGTGTCGAAGTTACATTTACAAAAAAAAAACATATTCATATACAACTAACTGTTTTACAAAAATACGGATGACCGAAGATAAAACATTGTAAGACACACTTGCAAAGTCTCTAATGCACTCATGGAGCTTTTAAAAATACGAGCGAAGCATTAAAGAATAACTTTTTACACTTGTATCTTAAATATTTATTTTCTACGACCGTGCGCGAAGTTACGAATCGCAAACGATTCGATACGAAAAAGGAGAGTTAGAATTAAGTAAAAGCAGGAAAAAAAATACTTATCTTTATAATTGGAACAGAATGAAATTGAAGGATTCTCAGGGAATAAGTAGTAGATTCAGTTGCACAGAGTTTTTAGGAAAAAGACAGATGTAAAGTTTCCAAAAAAATATAATTTTTTTTTTTTTTCGTTAAATTTGCTTCTAGTTGAACCTTCTTTATAGTTTTAAATGGGTAACGCAGTTGGTAACCACAACAGAATAATGAAAACATTACAGGATTTTATACGAAATGTTTATTGACTAATCAAAAATAAAGTAATAATTTTGAAGGTGAAGTGATCAGAAAATAGTTACAAAATTGGCTGGTGTTTTATAGAGCAATTTAAAAAAAAAAATCGATGAATATTCCTTGATCAATTGATGAAAAAATATTAATAATTTTGAAAATTACCTAGCACCTCAAAACTGTCAAAATTATTTCATGATTATTGATAAATTTTGACTGCTGTAATAATAATGCTAATTAGCAATATCTAAGACGATATCTAATTCAAGCTTAGTTTCGAGATCTGACTGTGGAAGACTTACGAACGAGGTTTAGCATTTTATATTTAGAGATGGCGATCCTAAAAATGGATATGGCGGGTGTACCCGAATTCGGCACCAACAACATAAACTCGGCATCGATGCTAAGCCGATTAGCGCGGGGCGCACATTGACTTGGCACTGTCAATTTTGAATAAACCAACGATCACCCTGGAAGATTTCGTTTTATATGTGAGTACAACCTTAGAATCACTCATGTTCGGCTGAAATACAGTCTATCTCTATAACAATGATTGTAGGCCAGCTCGCTACATTCGCGCTTTTAAAAAACATTTCTGTGATTGAGTTTTTCTGTTGGATAGTTATTTAAATAAATGAATAAATAAATTACCGTATTACGCTGCGCGCGCTTGAGGGACAGAACTTGAGCCCGAGACAGCCGAGAAGGGTGCACTGAACTCATGTTGGGTAGAAATTCAATTTATGAATAAGGGTTCAAATGTACGGCTTTTGAATCTGGTTTATTAATAATATGAAATCGCTTGTGTCCAGAGGAGCGAACTCGGCACTAAGAACATGAACTCGGCACCGATGCTAAGTCGATTAGCGCGAAACGCACATGAACTCGGCACTGTCAATTTTAAATAAACCCACGGTCACCCTGCAAGAGTTGGTTCCATAAGTAAATACAGTTGGAATCACTCATGTTGGGCGGAAAAACAGTCTATAGCAATTATTTTAGGCTAGCTCGCTACGTTTGCGATTTTGAAAAACATCTCTGAATATTACCGAATTGCGCTGCGCGCACCTGTGAGACAGAACTTGAGCCCGAGACAGCACTTCCTCAAGTTATGTGACATCTCGCATTCCATATTGCTAGTAATATCGATGTAATTTTATCTTGAAAACTATCACACTACGTACACAAAGTATAAAGTTTAGTTTACATATGGAAGAAAACAATTTGTGCTTCGCCGGTATCAATGACAAAATTTGCTTTCTACTTAACATGTAAAACCACTCCATGCACGTTTCTAAACATAAAAAGTTATGATTGCTAAGTAAATTAAAATCATCCTAATTGATTCTGTCTAGAGAATTTTTTACCCGACTACGGCGAAGCCAAGAATACGTTAATTGTAGCAGTACCTAGTGGAAGCGACACTTTTTCAAGTGATTGTAACTTGAAGCACTACAGAGACGACAGAATAAGTGAAAGAAGATGCGTACTAATATTTTACAGCTCAATATCTGGACAAAAGAGCAAGATCAAAAAATGAGCATATCAAGGTTGAGATTACTGAAACATCATAGCAAATGTAAATAAATAATCCATTTAAACTTGCTTCGCTGAAATAAATATATAGCTAATTCACGTCGTACATTGTATTCTTCCAATTATTTATCGCTCCCTAAAGTACCTGAGTTATCATAAAGCAAAAATTCGGAGTTGATGCAATGTCAAAAAACCAAATCATAGTGTGGGCTGAAGGTTACACCGACGGAATATTGAGAACACTAGCGTTACCTATTCCGTAGCTTGAGCTAGAAACGCTCAAATAGTGAAAAAATCGGCCAAGTGCATGTCAGAGCACGCCCAGTGAAGAGTTTCGTAATGGTAAGAACGTTCACCATTTCACAGTATTTGAGACATTGTGAAAAACAAAGTTATTTGGCACGTCGAGCTTGGTCAGAGTGGGCAAACCCTGTGCGTTAGTTGGATGCGAATACCGCCGATTGAAAATAAAAACCACCGTTTATAAACATTGAGCATGACACGTCGAGCTTAATCAGAGCGGGCGATAAAATTGTGAATATCTGCAGGAAGAAGTACTCGAGTGTCAATTTTTTATCTTTATATTTTTATCTATTGTATTATTAAATACTGAAATCCAAACTACAATGATTGGTTTTTCTCCGAAAGCATCGGTCAACGGTAGAACAAATTTCTATTCTAACAAAATTTAAAACAGTATCACACTGCGTCCAACAATTATGTGCTTCTGAGTAAATGTCGTTGCTTCCGCGGGAAGCCCCACGCACGTCTATGACATCTGAAACCTTGACCTTACGCAACATGTGACAAGAAAGATATGTCAGGGATAAAAGCGACAAAAGCAAAGGTCATAGGTGTGAACTAAAAGAGGAGAAAAACAGTTTTAGGAGATTGAAATTCTTTTAGAAATATATTGAGATATTTTTGAACTTCTGACATTAGCATACTACATCGTAAGGTTACATTAATAATATCCAGTAGCGGATCCGAAGAAGGACCAAGGAGCGAACTTAAATTTGGCTTTCTGATAAAAAACTTTAATTTAAAGTTTCAGTCTAAAATTCGTATGCTTTCTCAAGTTATCGTACTTTCAGATGGACAGACAGACCAATCGACTTTTTTAAAAATTATATTTTTTGGGTTCAGTAGGGTTAGGTAGATTCATCAAAATCTCGAACTATCAAAAAATCACGGTTACAATACTCTTCTTCTATTATATCTAGGTCGAGGAAGTAATAAAAACTGGAGAGATTGAAACTTTTGCACTTCAATCTTTCAACTCAAGTTTGAAGTTTTTCTCCAATGTTCAGAAATATTAGGCTTAAAAATCTTACTTCTTAAAAAATTGAAACTTTTCTATTACTTTAAATTTGTATTAAAGTTCACAATAAAAGATTAAAACAAGAGAATGACTTACGTTGAAACATCACAAACGATGAGTAAACTAAACGTTTTTCGCATTCCAGTTCTACCACCATATCGTTTCGCTATCTAAATTCTAAGTTAAATCTGAGAGAAAAACAGTGGGATAGCCTGTTTTCGTCTATATAATATTTTTACCGAAGTCCTACTTTTTGATGGAGCAAAATTTTAGTTTACATGGAAAAAAATTATACTTCATTATTTCTAGTCCAAATAGTGCGACACTTCTCAGTATACGAAATGGCTAGAAGAGGATTTAAAGGTGGCAAGGTGTATTGGACAGGAGCTGAAATTATTTTCATGTATTTTGAAAATAACTATCCTTAATTGTCTTATGCATTCGAAAAGAAAATAGACCTAATAACACTTTTGTTACTTGTTTTATCTTTCTACACATTTGTTTTTCAAAACAATCGCTCCGTTTACAATTAAAAAACTTATGAGTCGTGACTAACGAGATGTTTATGAAGCTTGTTGCATAATATACTACTAAAATGAAGTTCAAACAAGTTTTTCTTTCAATTTATTTTAGTCACTGAGCGAAAATAGTCAAAGACAGAAACATTCAAAATAAGAAACTTACAAAACTCTTGTTCGTTCGATTATTTATCTTTCACAGGGATTATTCTAATATGAGTATGTATGCAATAATTATCAAAGAATTAGAAATTTTTGGTTCAGAATATACCTCGAAATATTAAATATATCAACAAATTTTATCATGAACAAGATCAGCTGCATTTATGGAGCTTGACCTGAGCATAACTATTTCTTCTAAGTGGACAAGGTACTAAACCTAACATTGCCAATATAACCAATTAATTTAAACCTTTTTTGCTCGTATAGCAAATTTATACTCGACAATAATCGCAGTCAAAAGTACAGTATTTTTGAGGCAGTCGAACATAACCGATCTTCCATTAACTAATTAAATATGTTCTTCAAGTCTTTAGCTGTACTTACTTGAAGTATTCCGGTACAATTGTGAACTTCATAGAAGAATATAATCATGATATTCTGTTGTCTTACAGTAATAATTTTCCTACTGAAATAAATTAAACACATTTTAATATTTTGATATATGTAAAATGTAATACAATATAGCGGTCAAGTCAAATATAATATCTTACATCTCTCTCTCCATGTATCCTAGTAGCTGCAAAACTAATTCGTAATCCATAAAATAGGTTCCGTTATCAAAGTTCATAAATAAATTAAACACATTTTATTATTTTGATATATGTAATACAATATTGCAGTCAAATATAATCGTCCTACATCTCTCTCTTTCTATTCAAGTATCCTAGTAGCTGCAAAACTAACTCGTAATCCATAAAATAGATTCCGTTACCAGAGTTCATTGCGTCAGTCCCGTTATATCAAATTTACGTTTCGTGTACATCGTAAGAGCATTGCAAGAACATAGTTGATGCGGAAGAAAAGCGTTCAATTGTTTACAGTAGAAAAGAAAAATATCATTCTTATTTCCTGTCTATACGAGAGATAATATGAACAATTATATTCATAAAGATTGAACCATCTTTGAGATGATCGAAGTTATTCTATATCTCAGTCGATAAATTGTTATCAACCATTATCTAATGATCTATACATGTTTTTCAGAGAAAAATCAAAAAGATCTTGTCTTGACATGATTCCCTTACAATCTTCGGGTATTTATAAGATTCCTTGTAGCTGTGGGAAAGTCTATGTTGGTCGAACGGGCAGAGCTGTGAGTACACGTATTGCTGAACATAGCTGATCATGCCATTGAGTTTTTGCACGACATTAAGTTTGAAGAAACAAGAGTAAATGCAAGCTGCTCATCCATTCATGGTAGATTGGTCAGGGAAGCGATTGAAATAATTAAAGATCCGAATAATTTCAACCGTACTGATGGTTTTGAGTTGGCGAATATTTGGTTTCCTATAATTAAAAATAGACATACATGATTTGTAAAATATCTGTCTTCATTCTTATTTTTATTGTGTTCATGTACTATACCAAAACTCAGTTCTTTTGGTAAAAAAATTTTATGACATGCTTGGACCTTGGGACTGTGTGCGTTTGCAGAAACGGTACATCATCCTCATGTGTTATATTATTTAAATCTTTTTTCACTATGATAACTGTCAAGACAAATATCATTGATTCCTCTGCTTAAGGTTTTTACGTGGTTTTTTCTCAGACTTTGGGTGAATGCCAGAGGAATTTTGTCCTTTTTGCACTAAATGTGGAACCCACGTTTTCACATCTAGTACTCTGTATATTTTTTATTTTTAATTATCTAGATACTTGCCTTATTTATTTTTGTATCACTTTTTCCAATGAAGATTCTCGGATAGAGAGTCGAAATGTCAAAAAAAATATACAAAATTTGATCCAAAAAATCTATTTATAACCATTATCTATTATATAAATAGTAGCATTGACAAAAATTCTTAATTGGGAATGTGATGTCACGTGTGGAACAAAAAGGGGCCCGTTTCCATTTTGTGATTCTTTCGCGGCATCTGGAAACTATCATGCAGTTCTACTTTTGAGTTAGTGTAGCTCTTTGTGATCTCAATCGATAGTTCTGATCCATTCAACAGATTTATAGTACGAAATATTAGTTATGAGTTGTTCCAGTGAAAGCTAATGTTGAAAATTTACAAAATGTCGGCTCTTACTCGAAGAAAAATCAATTCGAAATACATAAATCGTAAATGGTTAGAAAGGGCAGCTCAACAATCCAACGAGGATCAACAAACTCGTTATGAGAACTACTGTATAAACAAATATGTAGCTATGGCAACTGTATTTTAAGTTGAAGATGGATGGGATACTATCCGAAACGTCCATATGAGTAACATTAAATAAAAACTGGACTACTATACCCAAAAAAGCACATACAAATCAAAAGTTTACTGTATGAAAGACGCAAAGAGCAACAAAACAGAAAACGATGAGCGATATGGGAAAATCTGGATAGAATACTCTAAAAACCTGCGAACAGAACCGCAACAAAACGTGGATATTACAACACAAGATGAAATTGCGGACGAAGGAGTATTGGAAGATGGAAGAACCAACAAGAGAAAAAGTCAAAGAAATAATTAGAATCAGGCGAAATGGGAAGACTCCAGACAAAGATGGAATAAACATAGAGCTAATGAAATATAGAGGAGATGAGCTACACGAATATATAATGTTTATTGCTCAAAAGGAAATAGTCAATAATTAAATAAAAAGCACTATTTAATAATTAAAGATAAAATAAAAGTTTTATTGTTCCGGATATCACTAACAAACACTATATTATTTATTTATCACTTACTACAAACAAAGCCGCAGATATTTATATTTAACTATTTATATATACTGTTCACTTCACTGTTTGATATTCACTGCTCTAGATTCACCATTACACTATATTTTCAAGTGGTTTGCTTGCGCATATAGAATCCCGTTTTCTCGAAAGTTCCAGATTTAGTCTAGTACATGTTGCTAGATTTTCCCATCGTGCGGGGTGATGTGGTGCAGTGTGGTGCGATACAACGAGGACGAAAGGCTCCGCCCAGATAAGATAAGGCCCAAGCCTACCCCACTCCTACGAATCTCCACACTCTTGCACGTTACAATACATATAAACTTATAATGAAGGTATGGAGAACAGAAAAAATGCCAAAGGAATGGTAAAGAGGACAATTATTCACAATTCACAGAAAAACAAAATCAATAAGCATACAAAAATTATAGATGTATCACACTACTGAGCATGACTTATAAAATAATGTCAACATTAATACAAAAAAGAGTCCAGAAAGAAACAGAAAACATAATATAGCAGCACCACTGCGGATTCATGCAAGGCAGATTAACAACAGACGCAATACAACAGTTAAACAGATAATAGAACATAGATTTATTATTTATTGATTTTAAACAAGCGTTTGATTTGATCAAAAGAGAAAAACTAATAACAGCCCTAGAAGAATTTGGAATAGCAGCTAAACTGAGAAGATTGATCCTGATGGCATTGAGTGGAACAGCAAACACAATTAGAACACAAAAAGGAAAAAACCCAGGAATTCGAAATAAACAAAGGAGTAAGACAAGGAGACATAATAAGGAGACACATAATTGGCAACTTTGTTAAACATAGCGTTAGCATATGTGATGAGGAATTTAAACAAAGGAGCACTCAGAACTAAAGGCGAACAAATAATAGCATACGTAGACGATATAGTATTGGCAACAATAAATAGGAAAATATTGAAAGAAATGGTCGAAGAAATAGTAACAGAAGGAAACAAAATGGGCTTAAAAATCATTGAGAACAAAATAGAAATATATAAATACAATGAAAATTTGTTAAAATTACATATTTATCAATGAACAAGATATTTGATAAGAGTTTTTTGCCTGGTCCAACGTATCTGTTTAAATACAACAAATAAATCTACAATTATAATCTATTCAAATTAAGAACGGTCAAAGGGCTCTTATGAGACTACGATTTTAGCCTTCTGATTGGCCAAAATGCGAATCAATTTTACATTAGCACAAAAATCGTACCTACTTGATTTTTTGTCAGTTGCATCAACTACCAATCGTTCATCAATTATCATAAATAAATTTGTGCAGTAGATTGAGATTTAAATATATTCAGGTGATGTGTAAATATATTTGTTGCTTTTATTTATTGAATTTATTTCTAGACAGTTTATTTCAAAGACAGTATTTCATGTGAGTGAATTGTGTTTGTAATCCAGCCAATCAGAAGGCTTGAATCGTAGTTGCAATATATAGACAATAGAAAAATTCCTGGTTGTCTAGCAGCCGAAAATAGACCTGAAACTTTTTTCATATATATTATTGATTTGATAAGTCAATTTCGCACAGTGACCACAAACAGACAGATCTTATTGAATTCTTGAACTGTGAAAAATATTTCATAGCAACTACTTGCAACTACCTATATAAAATAAATTGATCGCTAAAATCACTCGAGAAAATACAGACTATAAAAGGATATTGCTGAAAAACGAGAGTTAACGAATTTAATTAACTCCAAGAATGGTGGTCAGTGGCATTGAACACAAAAACTGGTATTAACTTGGTCTACCTAGTTGCATAATTGGCAGACTTGACGTTATAGAAGGGAAGTGTCCATTTCGGGATGTTAGGTTATGAAACAAAAATTTTAGGGTAAGCACGTAGATGATTTCACACAAATCACTTTGAAATAAAAAAAAGTGTGCATGTATCAGCGTATACATGCGCAAACAATTAAACTTCAATGGATTATACACACTTTTTACTTACTTGTACAAAGTACAAGGAAATATTGTGAAACCGACAAAATTCACATATCGAGATTCTGATGGATATATCCGTTTTGGGCATCCCTGAATCCATTTTGACTATTTTTGGCTTGATGTCGGTACGTATGTTCGTGCGTGCGTGCGTTCATACGTGCGTGCGTAACTCGCAAATCTCAAAACTGGTTGAACGTATAATGTTTAAATTTTGTATTCAAGACTGGTATAGGGTCTAATTGTGCATCTCTCATTATGGTTTCAATCGTCTGTACCGAAAGTGCACTTTACTTGAAACTTAAGATGTTGAAATTCAGTATTTTAACTAGATGTTGTATCAGAATGATCATCTGCTACTTTTGTGTGAATCGGCCAAACTTTCTTTAAATTTCTGCCATAAATCTAGAATGATCAGCCATAACATATTGAAATTTAGTGTTTCAACTTGTTGTAGCATCAAAATAGTTATCTACTATTTTTGTATCAATCGGTCGAGCCGGAAGTGCAGTTTATGAGTATAACAGACATTTAGAATATGCGGTATTAGTTTAATTGGAATGATAAGGTAGGCAATGATAATCTGTTGCCAATTTCTTAATTTTGTTTGACATGTCAAAATATTTTTCCCTAAATTTCATTTCGTGAGCATGACAAAAGCGATAAAATTGGATCAGGACATGCGTTTTCGTACAAATTTAAAATTAATTTTCCTAATGTTGGTCACACGGTCCAGCTTTAATTTCAGCATTATTGAATTCCAAATATACATACTTATCAAATCTCTTGAACGTATGAAAAAAAAAATGAGGCACTGAAATCTACGACTATCTGACGGTGTAAAAGTACAAGGAAATATTGTGAAACCGACAAAATTCACATATGGAGATTTTGATGGATATATCCGTTTTGAGCATCCCTGCAGAGCCGGAATTAGGATATTGGCCGCCCGTTGCGAAACATAAAATTGCGCCCCTATTTTTATGAATATGAGGCAAAAAAGATATAATACAAAAAAATATACATATTCTTCAAAACAAGTGGTGACATAATAAAAACAAAATTATAAGAGGCGACAAGAAGCTCCTCCCCATACTGCGTCGTATTCACGAGCTCCCCTCTCACTCCCGCACGTCACACTGCCCTCTTCTGAAGAATGTTTCGTCCCGAAACACATCTTCATGTCTGTGCCGGAATCGACACTCGCCGCTCTTGGTGCAACCAGTAGTTTGGTAGAAGTAGCAGTCGACAGTTTTTGGTTCGATCGGGCCTGTTGGGTGGAAACAGCAGACCAATATTTGAATTCCGCTGTTCTGGAATGTTACCTCTATCATATTTCGAACGATCTTCCAATCTAATCCATCCAGACCGCAGCCCAATTTTGGCATTGCCAGTTTCAGGATGTCGTTCTGCATTAAATGGCCTCGCATGTCTTGCAGCGTTTCCACATGGAACGATAGGTTGGTTTATAATGAAATTTATCTTTCGTTACCATGTGGTAAATATAGCGTTCCTTGGTTGTCGTATTGTCCCGCAGACAGATGGTCTTCCCTTCTGTAGGCTTCTGGTGTTCTGGTCTGCCAAACTTCTTCTTGAAAACTGCTGCTATTCCTCTGGACATCTCCAAATCTCCTGATACACAATGAGCCAAGGAGTAGTCGGCCGGGACTCTGAATAGATCCTGCTGCACTTCGGTAGTTATTCCGAATCGGGCCCGACGTCCACTTGAAAAAGTCTTCATGAACTCCTCAAATGAATCTTCCTGCGCGTGGATCTTACGAGCACGTGCGTCGTTGGGATCTTCATTATTGTCTCCTGCAAATGGTGCTAGCCGATTGAAGTGCACTACTCTTGATTTGCTCTTGGGGTTGCGTCTGATTTCGTAGATTATGTCGTTTATTCTTCTGATGACTTCGTAAGGCCCTTCCCAAGATGTCTGTAATTTTGGAGACAGGCCACGTCGCCACCCTGGGTTATAAAGCCACACAGAGTCTCCTGGTTGAAAACCCCCGTCTTGTGCCTTGACGTCATAGGTCTCTTTCATCCGGTCGCTGGCATTCTGGATGTTTATACGGACTCGGGAGTGGATATCGTCCATCTGACGCCTTAAATTAATGACATAATCTTCACCAGCCAAGTCTTCTCCAGGTTTGCAGCCGAACTTTAGGTCGCATGGTAGCCGAAGTTCCCGTCCAAAAATAATTCTTGCTGGAGTCTGTCGGGTTGTTTCGTGTACGGATGAGCGGTAGGCCAAAAGGAACAGATGGAGATATTTGTCCCAGTCTCTCTGGTGACTAGAGACAACTTTGGCCAGGTGTCTGTTGATGGTCTTATTCATCCGTTCCACCATTCCATCAGACTGCGGATGTAATGCAGTAGTTCTGGTTTTACGAATATTCAATACTTCGCATACCCCTTGGAAAAGTGTGGATTCAAAGTTTCTTCCCTGGTCAGAATGGAGTTCCAAGGGTAGGCCAAAACGACAGATCCAGTTCTTCACTAGGACATCTGCAATAGTAGCGGCCTCTTGATTAGGAAGGGCATACGCTTCCGCCCATTTACTAAAATAGTCCATGACGACAACAATGTATTTATTTCTGACGTCTGATTCGGGAAATGGCCCTGCTACGTCGATGGCTATCCTCTCGAATGGACTACCGACATTATACTGTCGCATCGGAGCTCTTGGTCGTTTCTGCGGTCCGTTGCTTGAAGCGCACGTAGTGCATTTCCTGCACCATTCCCTAACGTCTTCTTTGCAGTTTAGCCAATAAAACCGCTCACGAACTCTCTGCAGAGTCTTCGTTACCCCAAGGTGTCCTCCACCCACTCCATCATGGAGATGTCTCAAGACCTCCGGAACCCGACCTCTAGGAACGATCAGCTGTTCTCTACTCTTGGTTTCATCCGGATCTTTCAGGACACGCTTCAAGACGCCTTCATCCAGGATTATGGAATCCCATTGCGCCCAGTATGATTTGACCGTCGGGGAGTAAGGTGCCACCTCTTGCCATGTCGGTCTTGTTCCTTTCTTCTTCCATTCTTGAATAATCCGCAACTCTGAGTCGCCCTCTATGTCCTTTTCTATCTCTTGTGGTTGCCAAGCATCGTCAATGACAGTTGTCCGGAATGCTTTTGCTTCAGCCTTAGAACAATGCTGACAATCTTTGGGACATGGTCGTCTTGATAAGACATCAGCATTCTTATGCGCTGTACCGGCTCGATGTTCAATGTCGAAGTCGTATTCTTGAAGTCTCTCGATCCAACGAGCGACTTGACCCTCAGGATTCTTGAACTTGAGTAGCCATTTTAGAGCAGCGTGGTCAGTTCTTAACAGGAACTTTCTGCCATACAAATATTTGTAAAAATGCTCGATGGACTTGACTACTGCTAGTAATTCCCGTCTTGTGACGCAGTAGTTTCTTTCTGACTTCGATAAAACCTTACTGAAGTATCCGATGACTCTTTCTTGACCATCCTGCAATTGGGACAAGACTCCGCCAATTCCGACATCGCTGGCATCCGTGTCCAAAATAAAACGTCCTTCCATCTTCGGGTAACTCAGTATCGGTGCTTGAACTAGGAGTTGCTTCAGTTGCTCGAAGGCGACTTGGCAGTCCTCATCCCAGCTATATCTACGATTTTCTTCTGTCAGTCTGGTTAATGGTTTTGCGATATTGGCGAATCCACAAACAAATCTTCTGTAATACGTACAAAGTCCGAGGAAACTACGTAGCTGATGTTTATCTGCAGGCACTGGCCATTCTTGAATTGTCTTAATTTTCTCTGTATCAACTGCTACGCCTTCTTCGGAGACCACATGTCCCAAATAGTTTACCCGTTTTTGAAATAAGTGGCATTTCTTTGGACTAAGTTTCAAACCAGCTTTCTTTAAATGTTGGAATACCTGTTCCAGATTCTTCAAATGGTCTTCAAATGATTTGCCCATCACAATTATATCGTCCAGGTACACCAAGCAAGTTTTCCATGATAGTCCTTTAAGTACGGTCTCCATCAGTCGCTCGAAAGTAGCAGGAGCATTACATAGGCCGAATGGCATGACCGTAAATTGCCACAATCCACTGCCGATAGTAAATGCAGTTTTCTCTCGGTCTTTCTCGTCCATCGCTACTTGCCAATACCCACTCTTGAGATCTAATGTTGAGAAGATCTTTGACCCTGCCAGAGTATCCAAGGTGTCATCAATCCTGGGTAAAGGATAACTGTCCTTCTTAGTAACGTTATTCAGCTGGCGATAGTCGACACAAAATCGTGTAGACCCGTCTTTCTTCTTCACAAGTACCACCGGAGAGGCCCATGGACTGTTCGAGGGTTCAATAATACCGTCCTGCTCCATATCTCGGATGATAGCTTCAGCGTCTTCTCTCTTCGCAATCGGGAGTCGTCGTGGTGCTTGTCGAATTGGCCGTGCATCGCCGGTGTCAATTTTGTGATGGACAATATTTGTTCTTCCTTTTCGCCCCTCACTGGTTTCAAATATCTCTTGGAATCGGCGTATCAGATTTTCTGCTTGTGCACGTTGCCGATTGTTTAATTGTTGTCCTTTGGATAGTACTGAACTAGATAGTTCTCTCGAAAGTTTGTCGCAGTTGGGTCCTATCTCTACGTCTTGTCCGGTGGTTTTTATAGTTGACACTCTTGCGAGGCGTCCTAAAATAGTACCGGCTTTCAGTTTTACTGCATAATAATTAACGTTTATTATTCTTACCGGTACTATTTTTCCTGAGCTTATGAGGGCCTTAGCAACCAAAATCCCCTGCTGAACATTACTGTTTGGTTCCAGAATTGCGACGCTTCCTTCCCGAATCTCACCACCTACTATAGCTGGAACAATTTCTTCGCATCGCTCAGGAATCGCAAGGTCTTCTGCCAGCATTAAGCAAGCTGAAGAATCTTCTTGATAATGTAGGACGACCTCTTCATTATTGATTCGAATCACGCCGTTTTTCATATCGAGATCGAATCCGTATCTTCTCATTATATCCATCCCAAGGATACAGTCTTCTTCGATGTCAGCTACCAAGATACGGTGTCCAATTTTTGTTCCTCCAATCATGATGACGACGTCAACTTCTCCATGTGTGATAGCTGAGTCACCTGTAGCTGTTCGAAGTCGCCATTTTGTCCTCATGCACGATTTGTTCGGACGCAGTAAATCGGGTCTTACTATGGTCTTTGTTGCGCCTGTGTCCAACAAAATACTACATGGCTTGTCGTCTATGTATCCATCCACAAATAAGCTATCAAACTGATGACGTAGCGAAGCGATGATTGCAATATTTTGTGGGGCAGGTTTAGGTTGGATCGATATTTGCCCCGGCACATCGACCCGATTTAGTTTTCCTGCTTGGAGTTATTCTTGGGCCACGTCTTCAAGGGTTTCTTGCATCGACTTTTTGGATGACCTAGTTCTCCACAGTTCCAACACCGAAGTTGTCTGGAATTCTTGAGATCTTTTACTGCTTCCTGGACCAACCGCTGAACCTGGGCTTCCAAGCTTTCCGTGGTATCGGAGTCGCAGGTAACCTCTCGCACTCGAGCACTGCTTCTGGACGCCTGCTTTGCCGCTTCGTATTCCAGTGCATGGGCCAATGCTTCCACCAGCTTCTTCGGTCGCGCCAAACGCAGGGCTTGTTGCGTTTCATGGTCTCTGATGCCGTCCACAAATATTCTCACAGCCCAGCTTTCCAAGAAATCATCCGGGCCAGTTGGATAAGCCAGTCGAACCAGGCGTGCCACATCAGCTTCGAACTCCTGTAGACTCTCGCTGGGACGTTGGTATCGGTTCTTGAGCTGCGTGTGATACACTTCCTCCAAGTGTGCATGGCCGTATCGCAGCTCCAGTCGCTTGACCAATTTTTCATAATTGTTGTCTTCTTCCGGTGGAATAGCCTGTAAAATGTTTACCGCATCTCCTCGGAGAGCAACTGTAAGTGCTGAAACTTTCTCAGTATCATTCCAGCCGTTAGCCTTAGCAGCGGCTTCAAATTGTCTATGGTAATTAATCCAAGATGTTTGACCATCAAAGGTTGGAGGTTTGACACGCATTTTTGTAATTGAGTCAAGATTTGGTGCGGATAATTCAATTATCTCAGCTTTTGAAGCTTTTTCCGGAGATGAAACACCAAATTTGAATTTTTCTTCAAAAATCTTCATTCTTTCATCCAATTTTGCATCCAATTCTTCTTTTAACATTTTACAATTATCTTCAAATACTTCCTCCCATACCTTTGAATTTTCTCTGAATTTTTCCAGTTGCTGTTCAACTTTCTTTGAGTTTTCCTCCATCTTTCCATGCAGTTCTTCTCTCAAGTTTCTAGAATTTTCTTCTAACTTGCCTAATAAATCTTCTTTCAAACTCGTAGAATTTTCTTTCAATTTTAATTCTAAATTCTCTTCCAAACTTGTAGAATTTTCTTTTAATTTTGATTCTAAATCTTCTTTCAAAAGTGAACAATTTTCTTTCAATTTTGATTCTAAATTTATAGCCAAATCGGTTAAAGAAAGTTGAACCTCAAACAAATATGTATCAGGGTCCTCACCGTCTTCAGTCATAGCTCCTCGAAGTCGTTCCATTAAAACTTGTTTGCGGCCACTGGTTTCCAAATCCCGCTCTTCCAATTGATATTTCAACTCTGCGACCTTCAAATCTTTCAACAGCTTCGTAGACGCCATTATCCAACTTTACGAAACAGCAATAAACAAAATACTAAATTGTTTATAACAATCCCACTTCTGACACCACTGTAATGCTTATTGCTTGGTGAATCACTCTGTAAATAAATAAAAGTCACTATTTATTGATCTAAATGAAATAAAATCTTTAATTCTTCTTATGTCACTAATAACAGTATATTTATATATTAATCACTTAATTCTAATTTAATCAAAGTCACAGATATTTATATTTCACTATTTATATACACTCTTACTTCACTGTCACTGTTTATTATTTATTTGCACTGCTACTATTAGTACTGTACTGTCCTACACGTCGTTGGCTTGGCCTTATATAGCGAAACACCGTCCTTCTCGAAATTTTCCATTTCGCGACTCTTTCCATTTCCAGGAATCGATAGAGGCTTCCATTGGGAGGGGTGATGCGCTGCGACGTGGCGCGGCGTAAGAGGCGACAAGAAGCTCCTCCCCATACTGCGTCGTATTCACGAGCTCCCCTCTCACTCCCGCACGTCACAGAACATACAGTTTTAACATTTGATCGCCGGAAGTGTAATTTAAAGATGGTAATGTGGATTCCACTAATTAATATTCATTCTTGATATCCACTGATTTTCTCTTACCAAACTAAATATCATTTGAAATAAATATGTTTTATTGGGATATAAGTTCTGTACATTAATTTTCAATTGTAAAGAAATATAAATATAATAATAATCATATATTATATTTATATTTCTTTACACTTGAAAAAAGCAGCACTTTGCTGTCGAAACGTTGTGTTTCTAATTAATGTACAGAACTTATATCCCAATAAAACATATTTATTTAGAAAATGAGTTCTGAAAAGTTTTTTCCTTTATTAAATATCATTTGAATAATTTGTCTAAAAAACAATTGATGATCGTTTGAATATCCTCTTTGACACTTCCATTACAATTACATATCTCCGCAAGAGCATTAATTTGATACCAAACACGATAGAGTTAAATTACCTATTTTAAAAGAACAACTTGCATGTGATGTCCAAATATGAGTGATAATAATTCTAATATCACATTATGATTCTCATTATGTCTTTGCTTCAGAAAAACATAACGAATTACATAAAAATTTGAGTTTTAATAATGATAAATGAACCGCTGATAATTTAGAAAAATGTTCCGGGTAAATGCTGTGCCAAATTATTGGAGGATCAATTTTAGCCATTTTATATTCTATGATAAATACTGCTGTTTCTAAAATAAACTCAAAAAGTTAAAAAGTTCGGTCAATAAAGTTTTGGTATCATTGGTTGAAAAAAGCTCATCTATGAACTTGGTCCTAGCTTTTTGATGGAAAACTTGAATATGAAATTTCGTTCAAAAATTCGTACGCGTTCCCATGTTATCGTGCTTCCACACAGACGAACCGACAGACATACCGACTTTTTTCATAAACTATGTCTTTTGGGTTCAGCAGGGTCTAAAACCAGAGTTGATTAATTTTAACAATAGATGAAAAGTTAAAAGATGAAAATATATTCTTAAACAAATTAAGCATAGCGGGTGGCTCGGCATTCCTAACACAATGCACTAAATGCAGAAGCTAGACTATTTGCTGATAGAGCAGTGTACATCTCTAAGCCCAAGTAAAAATTTTATATTTGACCTTAAGATGAGATTGGTAGCAGGTATAACAGTATAAACTTTCTCACCCAAAACCCGTCATAAAATATTTCTTAAATTTAAATTTAAATGATTTGTTTAATGCAGTTAATAGAATTTGGCGCCCTCTAGGAGTCTGCGTCCGTGGCAGGAGCCACCTTCGCCATGCGCTAGTTCCGGCTCTGCATTCCTGAATCCATTTTGACTATTTTTGGCTTGATGTCGGTACGTATGTACGTATGTATGTGTGTGTATGTGCGTAACTCGCAAATCTCAGAATTCGTCAAACGTATAATGCTAAAATTTTGTATAAAAGACTGGTACAGGATCTAGGATCTTGATGTGCACCTCGCATGATGGTTGCGATCGTCTGTACTGGAAGTGCACTTTACCTGATACTATTTTTGAATTTTCCGCATAAATCTAGAATGATTAGCCGTAGGATACTGGAATTTAGTATTTGAAATTTCTGTAACATCCAAATATCTCCTATTTTCGTCCCAATCGACTAAGAGTGAAGTGCACTTCACTTTACAGACTTTTCGAATTTTTTTCATAAATTTAAAATAATTAGTCGCAGAATATTGAGATTTCGTATTATGCACTTTTATAGCATCTAGCTGTACACCTTGCATTATGATTGTGATCGGCTGAGCCGAGAGTGCAGTTTACTCGAAACATTTTTTAATTTTCCGCATAAATCCAAAACGATTGAACGTAGAATATTAGAATACAGTATTCAAGATGATAGTACTGTCTAGACGTTTGTATCCTATTTTCATTGAGATCGACTGAGTCGAAAGTGCACTATACTTGACGATCTTAGCCGTAGAATCCTAAAAATCAGTATTTAGGAATGTTGTAGCTTAAGAATGATGACATACTGTTTCCATAGCAACCGACTAGCCGTGGAATGATGAGATGCTGTGTTTGATTATATATATATCCAATGATGTACAAGTAAGTCACGTGATGTCCACATCAGATTTTTTGTGTATTTTATTTTGATTTGATGTTTAAAATAAATAAGTCAACACAGACATCAGTATAGGAAAATTTCTATTTCATCGCTTTCACGTACCCTAGTAAAAGGTAAAGTGTTAAATAATTCTATTTATGCCAATGGCAGCCTTATGTATACCAACAATTTGATACCTAATATTCAAAGAATTGCAGAAGAGAGTATTTATCAATTCGGAATACCGAGCTAAGAATATAGCAATAACTGTCTAAATATTGAACATGAACCGAAAAATAAATATTTAATCGTATAATATTTACTAACTTCAGTCGATGTTCAAATGTTTGCAAGTGTATATTTTCACAGGAAGTTTATAAATAAATAATGATAATCTTACATGTCTATTCTGAGAATTTGACAGCTCATATAACTTCAAGTAATATTTACTAACTGTGCAAGATAGAATATTATCGATTTCCTTATCTACAATTTTTTTTATTTTATGCATACTAAAATGAATGTATGCCATTCTTGAAGTAGCTTTTTGAAATAAATGAATACATTTATTATAAGATCAAATATTCCTTCGGATTACTTGAATAAAAAAGTTCCACTATAGTCATCATCAAATTTCACACATTGCAAACAATGTGTTCAGTTCACGCATTTCAGCTCTAGCACCATATAAACACGTGAAAGTCAAGTTCAATATCCTAGATGCAGTTTTTATGTGAAATCATGTTGGTACCATTGTGAAAAATATCTGTCACCGATTTGTTAGGTTATTTGCAGTCTCAATATCGACTTGTGCTGTGTGCTATATTGCTGTTTAAGTGGAGGCCATAAGAAAAATTCTTGCGTGCAAATCTTGTCTCTAAATACTTAAATTATCAACCGCTATTTTCAAATTTTATTTTCATCTCTAGGATTAAAATTTTTTCAGCGGAATAAAAGATTTCGTGTGCGCTTATAGAACTGCCTTAATGTTTTCCTATTTGTCAGAGGCTACGTGTCAGATTTCCATAAAAAAATTTATTCTCTATTTTTATATTTTCAGCATAATAAATATTGTATTCCTTACATTAACTTGTTATTTTTATTTTTATTAGCATGTACAGGTAGTTTTTAAAATTAATGGAAATAATGTACAATAATTGACTGTAGTGCCCGGACAAGCCATGGGCTTCAGCCTGTACTATCACTATTTTTTATTGTTTTATTTTGTCAGTCCATTAGAATATTCTACTCAAGCCGGCTTTGGTGTTGCATTTTGGTCTAGATATTCGCTAGATGGCAGTAATACTTAGCTTCACAAATATTGATATTAATTTCAAATATTTATATTCATATATCTTCTGAGCCCTGCAAGATTTAATTATGGAACATACACGAAAATCTATAGTCCAAGATCCCAGACCTGCCAGACGTTACTTATTTTCTGAGAAACAAAATGTATGGATCAGAGTAGTGCTAATAGGTATTTTGATCATACGGATACTTGCTAGTTTCTGCCAGCCAATTTACAGATACGGAGTGCTAGAGATACGTTAAAACATAACTCACTTTTCAGTCTGAGTGCTGATTATTATGTATGTTTCAGAGAATATTGTTAAAAACTGATAATCAACATTACCAGACACTTCCTATCGGCGGTAATTGCTGCTAGACGCTTTAAAAATTACGAAATCTTTCTTATAATCTGAGATCTAATTTTTATATCAGAGAACAGTTTCAATACTTTTTGTATATATTCAGACCAAGGGAGAGTTGGATGCTGATAGATACTTCGCTTATAATCAAGTGTACATATATACTCACGGCCATATTTTAATTATGTCTGGGGGATGTTGGTCTGACTGTTTACAAAAAGTATTGAAATTATTTCCTGACTATCATATATAAAAATAAGGACTCAGACTATAAGTAAGATTACGTTATTCTTTGCGAGCTTTAAAGTGTCTAGCAGAAATAACCACCGATGGAAAGTATTTGGCAGTGTTTATATATTCTCAAAACATACATAAAAATCAGCACACAGACTTTGAAAAGTATATAAGTAATGTTTTAACGCAACTCAAACACCTGGTATCTGTAAATTGGCCGTCAGCACAAACTAGCAAGTATGCGTATGATCAAAGTACATACTAACACTACTCTATTCCACACATTTTGTTTCTTAGAAAATAAGTAACATCTGGCGGGCCTGGGATCTTGATCTATTGGGTTAAAATTTCTGTTTTAATATCTGGAATTTTCATTGAAATCCGTAGAGCCGTTTGGGAGCCTATTAAAAACAAACTTTCAGACAGAGATAGACAAAAATTGTAAAAACGGTCATTCATAGCAATTCTCACTTAAATTTTTGCATATATTCCAAAATCATAGACAGACACTTCAATTTTATTTATCTCTATAGATTATCAATTCTAAAGACAAATGAATTTCAAATGAGTGTTAGAAGACATCAAAGAAAGTTATACAATATTTCGACCTTTGGGATATATCTAAAAATTGTGTGCCCCATAAAAAATGTATGCACCACTCCGAAGGAAGTCCATACGTAAATTTTTTTTTCCGATCTTAAGTTCAAAGGATTTTCTCGAGGAAGAAGAAGATAATTTAAATCTAAATTTTATAAAAATAAAAACAATTCTGGAATGCGCTGAAAATCTCCCATTTCATCAAAATTGTATCTCTTATAGTTCTCGAGATTAATTAAAAAATTAATTAACAGCACAAATCGGGCTTGAAATAAACAAAAAGTTCTCCAAAAATATCCAATTTACATTGACGCACATGGAAACATAAAACCAAATCCCGGCGGATATTTATAGCAATTATATTTAGTCTTAAAACAGACAATCATATTTGATGTTATAATCAATTCATGTTTTCAGAAAGCAGAACAAAGCTTCCGGTATAATAATAAACCGACCTTGCATTCATCAACAGTGAAAATTGGATGAAATATTGATATCAATATTTAATAGTTTACAGAAATATTATTTCTCAAATTTCGTGCCGAAGACCAATTCAAAAAAGATTTCATTTCAATAGATTGTTTGTTGTTTGACGGAATGTTCCAAATACATATTGTATACCTGAGGCGATGTACTCAATAATTCACTGATAAAAATTAATTTTACTTTGAAGGAATAATTCAGGTTAAAAAATATATTTACAAAGATCCAATACGGCAACAGCAATATTATACAGAACTATAACGTAGTGAATATTATTAAAAAACTGGGGTGGATCGAAATAATGTACGAATTAAATTTGTGATCACAATACATGTATATATTAAAATCAATGAACAGCAGAACAGCTAACTTGTTACAAAATATTGTTGATTATTGTAAAGGATGAATGATTTCAATTTCAAGTTTCACAAAATATGAATTTAGAGCTTCGTTCATAAACTACAAATTAAAAACTAAAAAACATCCCAAATAGTATTTTAATATGGTTTAAAATAGATAAAACTTTTAGAAATAAAAGCTGCTTTCAATTTTTACTTACTTATACAAAGTAAAAGAAGTTTTTTGAAACAGACATAATTCAAATTCGAGATTTTGATGGAAATATCCGTTTTGAGCATCCCTGAATACATATTGCCAATTTTCGATTTGACGTCGATACGTGTGTGCATGCGTATATATGTATACAACTCGCGGATCTCAAAACCCGTCGAACGTATAATGTTGAAATTTTGTATTTAAGACTGGTCTCTGGTCCAGTGTGCACCTCGCATTATGGGTGCAATCGTCTGCACCAGAAGTGCACTTTACTTGAAACTTTTTTTCGAACTTTTCGCATGAATCCAAAATGATTGAACGTAGAATGTTAGAATTCAGTATTTAAGATGATTGTACCGTCTAGATGCACATCCTATTTTCAATAAAGACGGAAGTGCACTTAATTTTTCGCATAAATTCAAAACGATCGGCCGTAAGATATTGAATTTCAGTATTTCAATCAGCTGTAGCATCTGAATGATTGCCTACTATTCAAATAACAATCGACTGAACCGGAAGTGCACTTCATTTGTTTTTTTTTTTCATTTGGCGCATAAATTTAGAACATTTAGCCATATTCAGGAATGTTGTAGTATAAGAATGATGATCTACTATTTCCACAGCAGATTTAACAGATTTTGTGTTTGATTATCGTGCAAAAAAATACATCCAAGGATGTATAAGTACAAGTAAGTCACATGATTCACAGGTTACATTTTTTAATATTATATTGAAATTGTCAACAGTTGGAGAATTTTTTCTCTACGGCCGTGCGTAAGTTAACGTTTTTCATGCCTCAGTGTTACCACCATTTGAACGTGAATTCGTGTTTGTAGCATCTCTCACTGATTTATTTGTTGTCTAAATATCAACTTGTGCTTTGGACTTCCTTGCTATGTACTCAATAATAATCAAAATGTGGAAGTTGAGGCTGTAGAAGAAATATCGTATGCAATACGAATGTAAACAAGCATTCAGCGATTCAACCAACAATTATAGTGACCTGGCAAACCTCATCACCAAATACTTGGCCTCATGTTATGATGGTCAATTTTTACACTTTTGTCGGATAAATTGCCATTTCTGTTTTCTAAAACGCGTAGCATTCATTAATTTAGTGTATAATAATTGAAATATAGGACACTGTAAAGTGACCTTTAAAAATGTCCGGGAAACATTTGATAAATTATTAAAAATCAAAATTTGATTGTTTCATAGAAATACAAATCCAGGGCTCGATTTTTACACCATCATCCTGAATAGATCGGCAACTGTAGACACGTGTTTCGACCTTATTAGGACTCTTGAGTACAGTATAGCAAGTCTCAGATAATCAGACTCCTGAATAATTACTCCAGCAAAGAATTATAATGCAATAGTATTAAAACCATTATTACGTCAAAACATAATTAGTTATTGATGCAAATGATTATTATTTCATTCGATGATACAATAAAAATCAAGAAAATGTTTTTCTCTACTATAGATTTCATCAAATAATATCCTTATTGAAAAAATTTTGTAATTCAAAACAAATAAATGTTATACATTTTTGGGAACAGAAAAAGTACTCTAGCTTCTATTATCGATTTTAACATGGATTCCATCTAAAAAATCTCAAGGGTATTTAAATAATAAATAAAAAATCAAATCATTGATTTTAGTTCTCAATTTGTATTTTAAATTCTATAAAGGTTCAATTCAACAAATCTTGTGCCTCTTCTAGTCCTAAAGTTCGAAATGGTAGAGCAAATAACTATTTATACCGAATGAGATTAGGAAGTTTCTTAGTTTCATCGTCACCATTAGTTATACCTCATTTGTAGCTACGTCAAAAGATAATTTCCAATTTAATTAAAGTCGAGATTAATGTGATGTTTCATTCAATAATTAGAATCTTAGAAATGAACGAACACTGAATTAAATTCACGTGCTTGCATTTTCAAATGCTGAGTAATACCACATGTAATTTACAACGAAAATTGTTAATCACTATACATTAACATAAACACACGCATCCATATACGATAATTTTTTTATGATAGGTTACAATGCATAGGTGTGACAAAGCCAAAATTGGCACAAAGGATGATTACTTTTCATCAATACTGCATTTTTGTATTATTAAATATTCAAATGTACTCTATAAGTTTTGTCTAAAATAATTTGGGAAGCATGATTTTATATCTTGAAATTGTATGTTTAAGAAGTATCTTGTATGATATAATGAAATGCAAATATATTTGAATAGTCATTTATGCAACAAAGTTCAGCATTGACATGAGGTCAAGTATTTAATGACGAGGCTTGTCGAGCAACTAAAATTGTTGACCGAATGTCATAATATTGCTTTCAACTCCCATATTGTAATATTTATTGCTCTTGAAGGACTTGTTTATTATTAAAATACGAGTCACTATTTAATGAACGTAAATAAAATAAAAGTTTTATTCTTTGATGAAACTAAAACTTACGCTTTACAATTTATTTCTCACTCACTATTATTAAACTTTAACAACAAAGCCATTCATATTTATTTACAACAACTTAATTATTTATTACACTTCGCACTTAGCTGATCAATCTGAATATTCATTCCTCTTGATATTCACTACTGTCAGTCAGGTTGTTTCCCAATATTTATACGGATGTCCATACATCTAGAAACTGCTACATCATTCTAGTAAGCTAATCGAATGTCGCTTGTATAGAGCGGCGCGACACAAAAACATAAAAGGCTCCGCCCAGATAACAGAGTCGGATTCAGGGTCTA
This sequence comes from Dromius quadrimaculatus, assembly GCA_963989225.1. Taxonomy (NCBI): domain Eukaryota; kingdom Metazoa; phylum Arthropoda; class Insecta; order Coleoptera; family Carabidae; genus Dromius; species Dromius quadrimaculatus. The sequence continues at coordinate 39,300,176 of OZ022331.1, read as the reverse complement.
TTTTACGAATTATGACACTATCGAACCGTTACATTATTATAACAATTATTGAGCACACAGCAAGGGAGCCCAGAGCACAAGTTGACATTTGGATTGATGAAAGGTGCTACAAACATGCTTTCACAGAAATTTAACAACTACCCGTTCAAATGATGATAAAAGTAGGCATCGCAGACCACGCAGATGAGCGTAAAAAATTAATAAAAATTACTCAGATGTAACTATGTATTCATTGTATTTTGGAAGCTATTTTTTCCTGTGTGTATACTTTTTTTCAAATTGTGTTGCTAATCAAATATGTAAATTAAAATTTCTGTTTTCCTACATGCGAATCTTACACTACTGACATTTAGTTGATGTAATCTAAAAGTTAAACTTTGCCCAAAGTACATTTCTAGATGTTACTATAGGCTACGTGCATGAAGTCTACTAGCGCCTCTAGCGGGCAATGGAGAACGATTGAACTCCATTTTATCATTGTTTCATACCTATAATTTTTTAAATGTACTAATATTATTTAATCCAGCTGTGTGCGTATAATATAACTTGCATAGCATAAAAGATACGTTGAAATTATTTATTTTGAGTAATTTTTTCTTCAATTATAACTTACCTATTATAGAGAAAACGTCTTAATTCGTCCAAATTGACAGGATAACCTCAAGTTATGACGCCGATGATCTTGCAGATCGGGTTTGTATTTATCAAACACTGTATCCTTTTTACCGAGAAAGCATTGAAGAAAAACGTGAAATTAGTTTTGCCATATTAAACATGTAGAACAATATGTTGCTGACAATATTAACAACAAAATTATTGCGAAGTGCATCTGACAAACTTCTATCACTGAAACATCTTACAAATTAGAGATAGAGGTCAATTCATGAATCCCAAATCGATGATGAATATTTCTAATCTATGAAACTATATTTCACTTGAATCATCCTTAAAACAACAGCCTGGAACAGAACAAACGTTTTCTCATGTTTTATATGCAATTATTTTCACTTTTAAACTACAATGCTCAATGACAGCTCATTCTGAGAAATGGAGTTCAATGGTTACAATGGTGCTCACCATGAGCGCTCGCATCGATATTTGTTAAAACTCCGCCCCCTTGCACATAGCCTATATAAAAGAAAAAAATACGCTGGGAGCTGGTTATCACAGCGATTATATTCCAGATAATCCGACACTTTTTCCATTTTCTGTGTTTCCAGAAACGAATTCAATTATTCATCATGGATGCCGCGGTTGTACAATTGTACATGATGTCACTGTGGCTTTTGCGCCAAATAACTGTTTAATAAATCAAGAACAAGAGAGCAATGGGACTCAGATGTACCAAATACAAAATGTGAATATCACTATAGACAGACCGAGAGAAGTGCAATTTATGGCTGTTAATGGTTGTACTAAAATGGTGAAGCTCGTTTCAGAATGAGAGAAAGTAATAAATCAAAATTTGCAACAGTAGTGTTGTATTTTTGCCAGATATACGGCAAATAAATTCACAAGAAAAATAAGATATAACTTTACTAGGAAGGTCATAGAATGCCGTACGCTTTACATTTAAAACGAAACTCACCTCCCGAACAATAGAAACTCTGCTATAAACGTTCGGAAAGTCCCTTTTGGACATTTGCATAGACGTAGATAGGATTTTTCAAAGTGGTATTTTTGTTAACTATAAATAAACAACATTTTTCTTGTAATTTACGGCAATCGTCATCATTATTTACCAACTGTAAGAAAAAGAATATGTCTATTGAAATGAAAGTAATGAATTTTCATTCGAATTGCATCTTTCCTTCAATCAAAAAGACTTAGCCCTCCTTTGAGATAGTATTGGTTCACGAACTTGACCATCAACTTTTCTTTGCCGTAAAATACGAAAAATTGTACATCTTGATATTCCCGTCATGAAAGAGCACAATTACACAAAGTCTCGACACTTCTTGCCAGTGGCTGATGTCGAACAATGTCATGCACATTTAAAATTTATTGGTTTCTTCACAACCTATACAGTTTTAAATATCATGTAAACATAATAGCACTTGATGTCATTTTAGTGTTATTACTTAAAGTCGTGCATCACTTCATCTAAAATTTCTAGTACGCTTGCTAATTGCCCATATTAAGAATCACGATATGAACATAAATATGAATTTTTTGCGAATAGAAAGTCTTCAGAAAATATAATTTGACCACTTTAATAGACTGTATCGTATATATCAACCAATATGGCAACAACAATACAAGAAGCTCTAGGGAACAGCACAAACTTATACAAAATACTTTAGAGATATAAAAATCCTAAAACACATATAAATGTAAAATAGAATTAATAATTAGTACCGAGTACTGATAAATTCGAGCAGTTAATTTACTGAAAATATTTATAATTTAAAAAAGCTATAAAAAAGGCATCCTTTCTTTATTATCTCTTTTCGTCTCCAGTAGGATCTTGAATACACGCTATCATGCAAAAATGTCATTGAACGTAATAGTTTCTAGGACGCTAAAAAACATCTTAATTACGTCTTGATAAGCTGTGAGTTAAAGCATTTTAACCACGAAGTGAAGTTGGCAAAAGTTTTCATTTTATGGGTTGTAATAAACTCTTCGTAGTTTATTTTATTGATGATATAGCATTCTTGAGGATTGCAATTGCTTTTGATGATTATGATGGAATGATTATCTGTCTTCATTTTTGTGCATAGATAACTCATTTGATGAGCACAATCTTTCTCAATGCCTGTTCCGCCTATAATCAATAAGCTTTTTTGTTTGAACGCATAATGAGACTTTAATTTAAATTTTGATAATAACAAACGAACCGCTGATACTTTTGAAAAATGTTTCTCATGAATGTTGTGTCAAATCGTTCAAGGATTAATTTCAGTTATTTGATATTTTATGATTTATATTACTGTTTATAAAATAAACGCAAAAAAAAAGCTTATCTACGAACTTGAACCTAGCTTTTTGATGAAAAACTGAAAAATAAAATTTCAGCCGAAAAATCGTACGCGTTCTCAACTTATCATGCTATCAGACAGACCGACCGACCATTTTTTTTTCAAATTATGTTTTCTTCGGGATCAGTAGGGTCTAAAATGTGAAGATTCATCAAAATCTCGAACTGTCGAAAAATAACGATTACAATACTTCCCCTATTATATTACAGGTCGGGGAAGTAAAAAAAAGTGCTATCGGTTAAACTGGAAGTGCAATTTACTGACCAGTTTTTTGAATTTTTCGCATAAATCCAGAGCGATCAGATGTAGAACGTTGCAATTTTGTATTTACGACTATTGTAGCATCTAAATGATCACCTCAAATTTCAGTTGCTATCGATTTTGCCTAATATCAACCTCAGTGTCAGCTGTCAATATTTCAGTCAAAAGATGTACAAGTCATGTGATGCCCACAACGAATTTTTTGTTTACTTCTTCCTTTGTGATAATGACTACGACAGATTATTATAACCTAATAATTTAAATGAATGACTATAAATTTAGAAAAAAAATTCAATAATACAGTTGTCCACTTATTCATTCATTCCTAAAAACAAGATATGACCAAAATATTTATCAAAAAGTTCTAAAAATAAGATGTAAACGAAATACGTACAATTGTGTAGTACTAATTGTTAAGAAACTTAATAAAACCACGGTATTGTTTTAACTTAACTCAACTTTATTTACTACCATTCTAGAAAGCAAAACAATAACATAACACATCCACCATTTTTCGTACTCTACTAACCTAACTATTCCTCCGTCAACATAACAAATACTACATCTAAAAATTCCCTGATAGGTTGGTTTCATTTATTTAAATTTCATTCTCTCAATACTAATTTTATTCCGTGCAAGATAATTTTGATTATATTATAATACGAATTTTTACAGATCAATCATTTATGGTCATCCTGCTTCCAAATTGTTGGAAAGAACAAGAATAAGCGAAAGTAAAGAATGTAATCAATTCGAAAAATTATGGTAAGTATTATAATTTAGTCTCCCTACCTATCAAAAAATAGTAGAAATGAGAATAATTTTCTTGTTTATGTAGTTATTAGTTGCATAATAAAAAGCCTTAAGTATAAAAATTTTAGATCTAATGCATCAATAAATTTGTATATAATAGTGATTTGTGCAACATGTTTAAGCATTTAAGCATGAAATCGATTATTCTAAAACGAGGCTTGCCGAGTCACAGAAAATGTTGATCGAATGTTAACACACGTGTAGCATATAAGTGAGCACAAAGCACAAGTTGACATTTAGAGTACAAGTAACCTAGTGACAAGTATTGTGCACAGTGCCATCAACATAATATTCACAGAAAAAGGAAACACTTAGTTGGCGTACTGTTTGCGATGCTTATACCCTTCTCTTCTCTAGTAGTCCAAGAACCCAGACCCGCCAAACGTTACTTATTTTCTGAGAAACAAAATGTGTGGAATAGAGTAGTGTTAATATGTACATTGATCACACACATTCGTGCTAGCTAAAATATAACTCAATCATGGATGAAAACAGAATCATAGCCGCTATAGAAAAGGCTAGGATAGAAACAAAAGAAGATATTGAAGAATCAAAACAAGAACTTTTATCAGCTATCATTGTAACAAATAAAAAAGTAGCAGTGCTAGAACAACAAGTCAAAGAAATGGAGAAACGGAGTGAACAATTGGAGAAAAAATTGGAAACACAAGAAGCAAAAAATGAGTACTTCACCAAACAACTAAAAGCAAAAAATTTGATTATTCATGGTATGAAAGAAATATTAGAAGAAACTAAATTATCTATGAAAGAACAAATTCTCAATTTAGTAAATGATAAACTCAAAATAAATTTGAAGATTGAAGAAATTGATTTTATTACCAGAATCGGAGGAAAACAAACCTCAAAATTGAAAGCAAGACCAATTCTAGTTACGTTTACAACACAAACTCGTAGAAATGAAATTTTATATGCGAAAAAAAGAGCACTCATCGGAACAAAGATTTATATTAACGAAGATCTATCTAAAACCGAGTTAGAAAATAAAATGAAAATGAACAAGCACCTGCAAGATGCTAAGAAGAAGGGACTGAAAGCTTACATTAAAAACAAAAAACTGTGTATAAACGAGGAGCTATATACCTTACAAGAATAAGAAAACAATGAGCCGGAAGAAATCACTAAAATGTACAGCCCCAATGATAAGCCGCAACAGGAAAGACTATCAATTTCGACTCCAAACCTCTGCAGCAACATTCAAAACAGTATCGAAGGAAATAACAAAACAGTAGAACCACACCAAAATGCTGGAACTTCTAGCACAGCATCCGGAAAACTAATAAAGGAAACACTGGACAACTACGTAATGCGAACTAGATCCACCACAGTGAAAAGCACTATAAAAGAAAATAAACCAAATTCAAAAAACCTAGATACTCCAAAAATCAGAAGAATCAAGTAGCAAAAACAGATGATAGCGTAAATATACTCTTTTGGAACGCAGGGAGGCATAAACACAATATTTAATCTAGACATCGAACAAGAAGAAAGATTTCAGAGTTTTGATATATTATGTTTGAACGAAACTTGGAAAACAAATAAAAATAGTCTGGATCTACAATTCCTAAAGGACTACCAAACTTATGAATCATGTGCTATAAAAGAGAAAAGCAGAGGGAGAGCGAGCGGTGGCTTAATGATTCTCATAAAAGATAGATTCAAGGACGTAACCTTAATACAAGAAACAGAGTATTGGATATTTCTCAAAGTGAAAATATCGAAAGATTGTAAGATTATAATAGCGAATGTTTACATATCACCACTGAAAGATTATACGACCTTCAGAGAACTATTTGAAGAATCACTGAACGACATATCAAGCAATAACAGAGGAACAATGTTTATAATTGGAGGCGATTTCAATGCGAGGATTGGAAACTTGAATCAAGGCGAAGACATTCTATTTGAGAACTGTAGTATGGTACCAACGCGATCATCTCTAGATGGAATCATAAATCTAAGAGGTAGAAAATTAACCGAAACAATGGAAGCATGCGGATTTTTTGCAATTAACGGACGAACAAAGAACGACAACCCAGCTAACTTCACTTTTGCTAATAAAAATGGAAAAAGTGTTATAGATCTGATCTGGTGTAATCTAGAGAGTTTTGAAAGTATAATAAACTGCCAAGTAGATGATTTCACGATGACACCACACGCTCCTGTAACAATTAACTTTAGAGTAGCAAACGACATTGTAACGGATCTCTCAGAAAATAGCCACCAACGATCCATAACAAGAAAAACTTCTATCCATTGGGAAACTGGAAAAGAAGAAATATTTAAACAAAAAATGCGATCGATCGGGGAGACGAACCGATACTCCGAAGGAATAGAAGAGACCTATAAATACTTCCTAGAATCAGTTATGTCTATAGCTATAGATGTAGGTCTTGTGAAATCATATAGTCTCCGAAAAACGTATAACAATAAACCGTGGTTTGATAAAGAATTAACGAAACAAAAAAACCAAGCAAGAAAGACATATAGAAAATACAAGAGAGAGAACAAAGAAGAACTCCTACAAGTATATTTAATTGAAAAAGAGATTTACAACAAAATGAAGAAGTTAAAGAAAGAAAAACACTACGAGGAGCAAAAATTTATAATCAGTAATATATCTTGCCCACAGGAATTCTGGAAACTTTGCAAAACCCTAGCTACCAAGAGAAGAAAAATGAATCCAATAGATATAGATACCTGGGAACAGTATTTTGTGACAAAATTTTCACTTGAAAGGGAAAAACTAGTATGCTATTTTGAACCAAATCGACCATATCTGGATGACAGAATATCAAAAAATGAATTGTGTCAAGCAGTCAAAAATCTAAAAAATAACAAAGCCGCAGGGATAGACCTGATTCCAAACGAAATACTTAAAAATCTGCCAGAAAATTGGAATACTATATTATTAAATATGCTAAACTGTTTCTGGGACGAGCAAAAATTACCTCAAGCACTCACTGTTGTTGAAATTATTCTAATACATAAAAAGGGAGATACAGAAAGCATGGAAAATTACAGACCCATAGCACTTATATGTACAATTGTAAAACTATTAACTCAAATACTCTCTAACAGAATGCTGACATGGGCAGAGAGCTATGAAATACTACCAGAAGCTCAAGCAGGGTTTAGGCGAGGTAGATCTTGCATTGACCACATCTTCACCCTAAATGCTGTCATTCAAATCCAAATGACAAAGAACAATAATCTTCACGCCATATTTATTGATTTCAAGGGAGCATTTGATAGTATTAATCATCAACTGATGTGGAATAAACTGTACTCAACAGGAATGAGTGCTAAAATGACAAGAACTTTACAGAATATATATATAATCAGGCAAAGCTACGAGTTAAGATACAAGATCAACATACTGCTACTGTAGATATTACTAAAGGGGTATTACAGGGTGACTCACTCAGCCCACTGCTATTTTCCTTATTCATATCGGATATGGAAAACTACTTCAGAGAAGTATGCAAACTTGAGGGAATTTTCTACGAAACAAATCAGGACATTCTTCTTCTTTTGTACGCAGATGATTTGGTTATATTTGCAAAATCACCAATAGATGTTCAAAAGAAACTCAGGGCACTTGAAAATTATTGCCAAGAAAATCTGCTAACGATAAACTCCTCCAAGACCAAAGTCCTACATTTTCACAATGGAAGATCACCAAAGCAAAAAACCACTTACATGTGCCAACAACATCAAAATATATGTATCTTGGAATACAATTCGTATCATCCGGTCTATTCCTTGAAGCCTCAAAACAAGTAACAAGCAAGTCAGCAATGGCTGTAGGCAATATTAAATAGATTATGGTGAAAACAAAAATGGAATCATGGGCAGGTAGGCAAAAACTCTATGATTCGGTTGTCATACCTACAATGCTATATGCCTCTGAAATCTGGAGTCTAAGATACGTAGACCTTTTAGAAAAAGCGCAAGTGGGATATCTAAAAGGTCTCTTCAATTGGCAAAGAAATACTCCGAACTATATGGTCAGACGGGAAACTGAACAAAAAAACGTGGAAGTCCTGGAATTTACAAAAACAATAGATTGGTGGTATAAATTGTTAATAATGAGGAATAACAGGTATCCAAAAATATACCATACAAAACTGTTGGAAGCAAACAAAACAAACCCTGAACAGTTCAAATACAACTGGGTAGCCCAGTTGAAAAATATGCTCACAAAAATCAGCTGTGAATGGCTATGGGAGCGACAAAGCTGCGTAGCGCTAAAAGAAAATCGTGATCATATGATCGAAAATTATCAAAAAATGCTAGAGCTTAACGATACAAACAGAATCCTTCAGTCTAGTTACAGTGATTTTTATGAAGAAATTTTCCAAAATAATAATTACTTATCCTTTTCAGTCAACATAAATGTACTGTCCGCGCAAGATAACTTGGCAGTCTTGGGGTGTAAACTTTTAGGGATGATATAAGTAAAATCAACAAAAATCATAGGCGTGTCCAAAAAATTTGTATTTTCATAGAACATACAAATACATGAATAATAATAAAAAATTTCACTTGTTATTGGTGATTGGAAAATCCAATCCAAATCTCTGTTATATCTATATTTGTTCAGGGGAATGTTATGAAGTCTATGAATTTTTACTTATCAATAGGTACTTTTTTTTATCATTAGCTTTCAGATTTTATATCTCTTCTGGGAATATCAAATTTGTTTGTGTGAAGGACACTGAAAATCATCTTGCAGAATGTTAATTTGAAATTATTGTAACAAAATCATTTGTACGTTTCATGTTTTAGCGTAAAAAAATATTTTCACATGAAATTTTTTTATTGTCTACACCAATGGACAGACAGATTCAAATGTACCTCATTGATCATTTATGATGCATTCTCTCTGCTGCCCTATCCCTCTAACCCCCAAGTTTAGCAATAAATGGTTGTAAAAGTAGGACTCACTATTTTGCGTAGTGCGTTACTTAAGCAAAACTTTAAGTTTGACACAGCGCATCGTAAGTATACTGAATCGCATTGCATTCTTTCTGACTGCCAAGTTATCTTGCGCGAACAGTACTCAAACTGGTAAGCCAAATAAGATTAGCAAACACCTTAAAACCAAAATTCTATGTTAAAGGAGTAGCTTACGAACTGGGAGCTGAGGATAATTGTACTTTCTGCAACATCCAAGAAAAGGAAGATATCTACCACTTTATTGTTAAATGCCCACCATATTCTCCCCTTCGAAGCCATTACATTTCTTCTCATATTTTGGAGATAACAAAGAACAATTTCGCTCGAAACATCTTGATCATATCGGACAAGAAAATGGTGTATAACCTCTACAATTACCTGATAAATGCCTTGAAAATAAGATCTTTTATTCTAAATCAATAAGACATAACATGTGTATTACCCTAGAATATCTATAAAACTTACTGTATTATTTCAAGTTTAAAATCATCCCATTCTGTGAAAATTTTATCATACTCTATTTTATGTAAAAGTAAATTCCTTTGTATATGTATTTAATACGAATTACAAATAAATTCATTATTATTATTATTATTATTATATAAAGCGTACAAATAATAACCTAGCGCTCATATTCATAGCGACATTTTAATTGTGTCTGGAGGATGTGTGACCTCTACGATTGGTCTGGCTGCTTACAAAAAGTATTGAAATTGTTCCCTGAGTATCATATATAAAAATTAGGACCCAGACTATAAGTAAGATTTCGTTATTTCTTGCGAGCTTTAAAGCGTCTAGCAGAAATTAGTACTGATGAGAAGTGTCTAGTAGTGTTGATCATCAATTTTTAACAATATTTTATAAAACATACATAAAAATCAGCATTCAGACTTTAAGAAAAATGAGCAATGTTTTAAGGTACCTTTAGCATCTGGTATCTGTAAATTGGCCGTCAACAGAAGTTAGCAAGTATGCGTATGATCAAAGTACATACTAATACTACTCTATTCTACACATTTTATTTCTCAGAGATTAAGTAATGTCTGGCGGACCTGGGATCTTTCTCTATAGTAAAAGTCTCTTACCTGAGACTTTCAACTTATATACTAAGAAAAATCTAAAATATAGAACTACTTTTCCTATAATTGTATCTAAAAATTTTTCTCATATAGAGCTAAGAGATTATTCCGTGCAATACAATTTTGATAAAATATACGATATCTCGAAGATACTATGTCATCTGCTTCGGGTGAAATTGTATAAATTGAAAAAAGCTTTTAACAAAAATAACATTTTTCTGCTCGCTAGGGAATTGAAAGTAACTACTTTGAACACGAACGTTCACAAATTGCAGAGAGAGAAAATGGAAAAAATAATTCACATTCCAAAATAGAACTTTAGCCTTTTTGTGGAGAGCACATTAATTTATTTTTTCATGTGAGAAATCGGACAGCATGATATAAAGTCCTTAGAATGCAATGGAACTATTCTCTTGATGATACACGTTCATACTTATGAAATAAATTTGGTGGTTCTCGAGCTACACGTTATGAATCGAATACTTTGAGAAAAAATTAAATTCTCAACTTTTTTAATTCAATCGATAAGCTCTACAGCACAGACCATCTATACTATCAACTAGCAACTTGAAGCTATTACCTAGAATAAAACTGTGATAAGACCGGTAGCGTGCTCATGGCATTAGTGTATATAGCGGTCACCGTAAAATCGTGCTTTTAGCAGTCACATATTTTTCTGCTCCTCTGTTTAGGTTTTTTTTTCATCGGAATTTTTTTTCTCGCCATATTTCGTTCATACTGGTAGCGGTCAATATTCTTTCCCCATAATTCATTGATTTACACAGCTTAATTCAGATTCACTTTTTAATTACAATAAAAAATTGAGCGTGCTTGATGTTTTTTTTCTTCATTTATTGGTTTCTGGTTTTCAAAATGATTAATCTAAGTTTTAGATCGAACGGTGGCTATGAGTGAAATTTTAACTCATTATTGTGATCAAGAAGCAAAGGATCAGTCGAAAGATTAAAGACATGCTGGCTCACCTTGGCCCGGAAAGTTCCGCCTAGAGATATTCAGCACGAAATAGTCTTGTTTCCATTTTTGGAGACAAATATAAGATACTTCATATTAGTTTATAATAAATCCCAAAGTTAGTGAATTGATCATCATTGAAAATTTGTCATCGTTTTTTGTATGATAACGTGTATTCTCGAACAGTAAAGAATTGTGATAAATTTATAGTGATTTGAAGCTTTAAACGGGTTACAGTACACTTCCTTCTATGCTAGGCAAGAAACTTCCGTAAATAAATTTTAGTTCTCAGTATTTAATAATACTGATTTCAAAGACGCAACTTCTGCTTGCGTATGCGCCTTGTCTTATTAAATCATTAATAATTTGTTTGCAAACTTCAGCAAATCTTTAGAAAGAAAACCACCAAAATTGTTCCTAACATTTACGAATTTGCGCTCCTCTACCACACTAAACTTACGGGAATGTTGAAAGAGCACTTTGTGCTTTGTTCCGTGAATTCACCTCTTTAACGAAGATGAAGCGTAAAATAACGACGAAAGTTAATGCCGTCTCCACTGGGAAAGATTAGCTAGAATATTGATAATATTCATATTGTTATTAAAGAGGAGATGAAAATAAGATATTAAAAATTATACAGGTAATAATAATTTAATCCAATTCCAATTCATAATAATCAGTCACTAATTGACACTAATTACCATAACAAACGAGTCATGGCTGTTTTGTAATTTCTATGTTTTACTTATAGCATTCAAATGTCCTGTCAGTGTCAAAAAATACATTAACATATGAAAACAACTTATGCCGTTTTAAAAGAGATGTTGGATAAAACGTTATATTGCATTCATGCGTGAAAAATGGGCTGATACCACATCGAGTCGACATTGACATATTCTGATCTTGTCTTGATCTCCCAGTCCTTATCATTATTATTTAGATCTTATTTTTTTAGAAGGATAACCTGATCTAGTCCCTGTCATGTCCCTATAATAAATATTGACTGAAAACACGTCCAACTTGCATGGCAAATTGACAGTAAAAATCAAGTCAATGTTAATGTCAAGTCGTTGTAGTTCCAGCCATGGTTAGTCGCTCAAGAAAAGTAGCTACTCTCTTTTCAGGCGTCGTGGCTGAACTTTTTCTTTCGTGACTAATATATCACATTTCATTTATAGTAACTATATTTTTTCTTTGAAATATTCTTTTTGAGAGCCGTTGCTTTCCAACAAATCACTGCAAATATGGCATGAATGACAAAAAAATTACGAGAAAAAAAGAAAATGAACTCAACCAGGTAATTAGTATTTGTTATTCATGAGTATATTGAAACAAAAAAAAATTATTGTAGCTAAGTCTCTCGAAACGTCTCGAAAATAATCAAATAACTTTCATTCGGACTTTTGAATCTATATTTGAATAATTCAAACAATATTCTCGGTCCATTAATAAACAAAAATCTGACGTTAACATCACGTGACTCACTTGTACATCATTGGATATATTAATCGTTTTGGATTTACTCAAGAGATTTCAAAAATCTATCAAGTAAAATGCGCTTTCAGCCAATTCGGTTGCTATGGAAACAGTAGGCCATTATTCTTATACTACAACATTCCTAAATACTGATTTCCTAAATTCTATGACTACCAATAGATCTGATTTTATGCACAAAATTAAAAAATATTTTTTTTCTGAAGTGCACTTCCGGTTCAGTCTATTGTTATGAAAATAGTAGGCAATCATTCAGATGCTACAGCAGACTGAAATACCAAATTTCAATATTCTACACCTGATCGTTTCGAATCTATGCGAAAAATTCCAAAAAACTGTCAAGTAAAGCGCACTTCCGGCTAGATGGATCTCAATAAAAATAGGATATGAGCATCTAGACGGTATAATCGTCCTAAATACTGAATTCTACGTTCAATCGTTTTGGATTTATGCGGAAAATTCAAAAAATGTTTTGAATAAAGTGCTCTTCCGGCTTAGTCGATAGCAATCATAATGCAAGGTGTAAAACTAGATATTATAAAAGTGCCTAATACAAAATTTGAATATTCTACGACTGATTGTTTAGAATTTATGCGGGAAATTCAAAAAGTGTGTCATATAAAGTGCACTTTCGATTCAGCCGATTGTTACCAAAGTAGAAGATGACCATTAAGATGCTACAGAAATTTCAAATGCTAAATTCCAGTATCCTATGGCTGATCACTCTGAATTTATGCGGAAAATAAAAAAAAAAAATCAACTAAAGTGCACTTCCGGTTTAGCCGATCGCAATCAAAATGCAAGATGTAAAATAAGATGCTATAAAAGTTATTTGTACGAAATTTCAATATGCTATGGCGGATCATTCTATATTTATGTAAAAAATTCAAAAAAAGATTCAAGTAAAGTGAACTTCTGGCTCATCCGATTCATACAAAAATAGCAGCTGACCATTCTGATTCAACATCAAGTTCAAATACTGAATTTCAACATCCTACGGTTGATCATCCTGGATTTATTAGAAAAATTCGAAAAAAGTTTTAAGTAAGGTGCACTTCCGGTACAGACGATTGGAACCATAATGCGAGGTGCACAACTAGACCCTATACCAGTCCTAAATACAAAATTTCAACAATATACGTTAAACCAGTTTTGAGATTTGCGAGTTACGCACGCACGTACGAACGCACACACGCACGCACGAATTTACGTACCGACATCAAGCCAAAAATAGTCAAAATGGATTCAGGGATGCTCAAAACGGATATTCCCATCAAAATCTCGATAGGTGAATTTTGTCGGTTTCACAATACTTACTTGTTACTTTGTACAAGTAAGTGAAAATTTAAACTTCCGTTTGATTGATTAGATGTCATTCAGATGTCCAAGTGAATTTGTTTGCTTTTTTTTTGAAACAATAATTTCAATGCTTCGGCTTTAAAACTAATATTTTACTGCCTGTTATCTGTCAATAAAATAAAATATGAGTAACTTTTATGTCGCAGAAAAATTTATTATTTTCTTATTCCAGCTGACCCATATACATGTTCGTGAAGCTGTCGAAATCAATTTGCACGCGAAACTGAAACTGTTCACGAGCTCGCACGTGTTCAGATCAAATTCAAATATGCATATTAGTCGGTATGCTTCTCGTACAACAACGACGTGTAAGTATATACATACATTTTTTATATATTGTTTCACACCATGCCAAGTTCAAGTTATAGTACGAGAAGTATGACTTTTATTTATTTTGTATTTGCGTATTTATTTATGAAAATTTTGAAAAACAGAAAAATCTGCCATACCTATACTGTGATTTCTACAGAACTCCCATAAGTACATACATACATTTCTTGAAGGGCATTTTTTATAACCTATTTAAATGCTAAACTTTACCAAAGAACTGCACAATAGCGATTTTAAACTGCACGCACATAATAGACGAGTTTATGAATCAGCGAGAATAACGAGCGGGAGCGGAGCTGATATATTCTGACAAATATGACGAGTCTATCGAGTCAGTTATGTAGGAATTACACACAGTGCTTTGAATAAGTTTATTCTCTTGAAATTTAGTTAACATTGAAAAAAAAAGGTACCTCAATTTAATTTGATCTTTTAAAATCATTTTATATACAGCATGAATTTTCTCTGAGATCAACATAGGAACAATTCTTCCAGCATAGTATTCATCACTTATATGTCAACCGACATTCAGAATTTTTATCGATCATGTTTTATTCAAAAATGTTCGTGTACTTATTGACTGTTGTCTACGTATTTACAAATGACATTTTTTAGAGTTGAATTATTGAAATTGAAGGTGATATCTTGAAGATACTTAATTTCCTGTTCATGTATATTTTCTATCACTTTCAAAAATTATAATTCCTAAAATTCAAAAATATAGTACACTAAATCAAAACATATCTTTAATTTTTTATTTTGACATTGAAACTACTGACAGTTATCTGATCTTGCTGCTGGGATTACTAGCCCGATAGAGTAATAATTTATAGACAGTGAACAGCGTCATGAAATATGTGCTGTGTCCATGATGCAATCGAACATAAAGAACATCACAAAATAATTTATTTGAGCATATTTTATCTTTTTTCTATAGTTTTCAATTTAGTCTTTTTCTGAACAACCATACAGAATTACTGAACTATTTACAATACCTAAAGAATAAATTTAGTTTATTCCATTGAAAAACTGGAACGACGATTTAAACTCTGATTGACCAAAATATAAACACAATTTACACATATTAAATGCTGGATTACAAGTAATCTAGAAATAAATTTAATAAAAAAGCAACAAATATATCCACATTATCACCTGTGTATATGTAATTTTTAATCTTCAAACTGCACAAATTTATCACCGACTGCGATAGCTCTGTGCTTTTACAATTTTCTGTTGTTTTATTGCACGATTAATCAATACGGCTCGTACACATTTTACGTTAATGATACTATGTCAGAAATTTTTAAGCAAGTGTCATCAACAAATGTACATAGTTTCAACTCAATCAGATAAACGATGCGCGAACAAACGGATACAACTCGTGCAGCCCTTGTTATACGTTAATAATACTATGTCAGAAATTTTTATACAAATACAAAAAACCACTATCGAAAGTTTCAACTCAATCGATCCAGCCGTTTCAGAGATTAGTATGGACAAATAACAGCCATATCTACTAAAATTTTAAAAACACATGTTCTGGTTTTGCGGTACTGCAAATAACCATTTGAGATTGAAAAATAGTAGATTGTTCGACAAGTAGAGAAAAGTGAGAGTTTACTAGCGAGTGTAAATGTTTCAATTCATAAGCACGAGCAACGAGCGAGTGAATTAAATTTACACGAGCAAAGTAATATCGCTTTTTTTACGTGTTGAACATGCTATTTTTTTTTGTATACTTGATGGAAAAACTTGTGTGGAGGACGCCAAGAATAGGAATAATTTTCTACAGAAATACTAATCAAGGTTGTGTTCTTGCAAAAACGTAGTAACGGTTTTGACAACTGCCAAGCAAAAGCATAGTAACAAATAAACAATATTAAAAATTAATTTGTCAGAAACATCAGAAGCTAATGATTCTCGCAAAATTCTCGATACAGCTAAAGAAGCGAATTTACATTTGTCTCCGACGAAATCGAGTGAATTTTTGTTTTCTTATATGTTTAAACTGTAATTTGTTCTTAATTAGGTTAAAGCTGTCATTTGGGCGCGTGTCATAGTGCGTTTCTTGTTTGTTTTTTCTTGTTGCTGATTAGAAAAATGTTGCTAATTGGGAAACTGGCACTTTTCTTTACTGATTTCTACATATTAAACCCAATGTTTTCCATCAAGTATACAAAAATAGTTATTTTTTATTCTAGATTGCGAAATGTCACTTTTGCATTCGACAATAAAATATTTTTTTGTGAGCGTAGCGAGCAAAAAAATTATTCGAGAATGCAAAAGAATTTCGCAATTATGTATCAAACAAGGTTTTTTCGAAAACCACGTCTCAACATCAATAAAAATGTTAAATGAAAATTTTGACATTTCGAATCAATCAATGTCACTTTTAATGTTGCTATGATACCAATACAGTTTATCTAACTATTTCGCATCCTGGCTGCGAAGTATTTCGCGTCCTGTAAACAATAATTTCGCATGTTTCTAGTTGCCTTGTAAATGTTCACTTTTTATGATAGTTTTCGAAAAAAGTCTTTATTTCGACATCACACACATACACTACAATTTTATCTATATCAGATAATTTATTGAGGAACGACTGACAGTTGATGCAACTGACAGATAGATAGTGAAATACGATTTTTGTACTAATGTAAAATTGGTTTGCATTTCGGCCAATCAGAAGGATTTAATCACAACCCTATAAAAGCCATTGAATCTTTCTTAACTGGAATAGACTAAAGTGAAAAGGTGTTGTAAGCTTTCTTTCAATCTCCGCATCGTTCATTATAGGTATTTAAATTATTTTATTTTATGTTTTTTACAATATAGGAGGTAAGAAAAAATAATATAAATAAAAATATTAAGATACAAAATTTTATTAATTAAAATATTTTCATTGTCTTCAAAAACATTGCATCGCAATCCTGAATTAAAAACATTTTGACCCTAAAAACGGGTTATGATTGTAGATTTTTGAGATGTGACTTCTGAACAATCTACAGAACATTGAATTCTATGACAAGATGGACGTATAAAAAGATAAGTATAAATAAATAATTCATCGTTATCTCACTGTAGCAATTATATTACTAGTAAAATCTTCAGAAAAAATATGAGCTTTCCATTTTCAAGTTGGTAAAGCACTTCTTCAAAATGGTTAATAAAATCAGTTCATTAAAGTATATTATACATTAAGAAGAGGAGTATATTATTTTTTCGAGATGCATATACAATTCTTTTCATGAACAATAATTGCATGAATAGAAATAGAAAAACTAAACTCCTGAGAAAATAAATGAGCCCATTATATCTCTTGAGAGTATATACAAGATTTCTTTAATTTTTTCTGTCAGAGTCAGCTGTGAAAAATAAGTTTTCGGAACAGCCTTGGACAAACAAATATAATGTGGGAAAAAGAAAACTATGTTTTAAAGACCTTATCTTGAAACGAATATTTTACAACTTTTTAGTAACGAGAGGATGAAAATATTTAATAATACAATAAAAAAGATTGAAGAAATTTCTAGGAAATGCGTAAAACAACAAAATTGTGTTCAAACGATAAAAAATACACACACGAATAACTTTTTCATTCTTCCGTAATTTAAATAGTATCTTTTCACTTAAAACTTTCTCAAATTTTTATAGCAAGAAAAACTTAACATACTTTTTGTTTGAATGAACAAAGAAAGAACAGTTTTAGGATATCCAAATACTTTCTTGTTTTCAACGAAATAAAAATTCATAGGCCCGTATACAAACTCGATTTTAGTTATTAGAAACCTGAAAAATTGTTCAAACCTGACAGGAAATTTCTATTTTTGTACAACGCTCAAGAGCATCTTACTCTTGCTTAGTATCATTCTGTAATGAAGGAGTTCGGGCGTTACAGCGCTGGGAAAGAATAATCGCCGCTGCATGCACCAAATAATAAATTCCATTAACTCATTCTAACTTCTAGCAGACTTGTACAACTGTACGAGTCTCATTTAATCCTTAGTGATTTTTTCGAATCTAACAGTTTGCTCAACACTTACTTTAAAATAAGACAAGAAAGATTTTTCTCCAACACTGTTTTGGAATTTGCATATTCCATAACCAAAAATTATGTTGGAACGAATGAAATTTCAATAAATCGTTTAGAATGATTCCGTATGCCGTTTAGAATAATTTCGACGAATCAGAAGCTGCTAGTTTGGTTACTTCCTAACAATTCAAGTATACATATCTAGTTTAACGTTTGATATTTTTTTAAGTTTCTTGTGAAATATTGGTGAGTTTCCAAAACTTTGTTAGAGAAAGTATAGTCTACAACATGTTTGGAATGGCGTATTCCACACTCGCGAATCGTGATTTTTTGCTCATTTAGAATATAGGCCATTCCAATACTTATTGTAGAATATACTATTCTTGAAAAGTGCCAAATTCAATTTGTAAAATCAGTTCTAAGACTACCAAAAAACACACCCAGCGTGTACGTCAGGTTAGAAACTGGCATTATTCATATATCACTGGAGATTTGGAAACGAACACTAAGATGGTGGGCAAAACTATTAAAAATGAGCGATGATAGAACGCCAAGACTTATATATAATAGACTGCTAAACTTGGATGGATCAGTTGTAAATAAAGGTGAACTTAACTGGTGCACAAAAATAAGAGTTTTTCTAGAGTCCTCAGATCTTCGCAACATTTGGGAAGAACAATACCTAAATAACGAAAAAATTGATCACATTTTAACAATATATAAAGCTAAACTTATTCAGTTAGACCTGGATTACTTGGAAAACTCTAATTTCAATACACATTACAAAATAATAAAAGATAATTCTCAAAGAGAAAGCTACCTAAATTTCAATATCTCATTTCTAAAAATTCAAATCTTTGCCCAAATCAGATTGGCTAGAAATATTAACTTGAATTTTTTTATTAAAGACATCAAATATGAATTGGATGGAACTAGTATATGTATGGTTTGCAATGAGCGAGAAAATGAAAGCATGTACCATTTCTTCATCATTTGTACTTGTTACAAACCTCTTAGAGAAACTTATTTAAGTAAATTTAATTTTATAAATATTAAAGAGCATGATTTTTATAAGTGTTTAAAGTTTCCATCTGTTGAATTAATAAACCAAATCTACTATTACACAATTTCAGCTTTAAAAATTCGTAGTTTTTGTCTGAACGAATAAATAGTATTCATTTTACCTAATTTAATAGGTATATTATGTAAATATTCATGATATTTTGTAATTGTCGGTATATTATACTTCTACATTTATTTTTTGTACGGGTTTAAGAAGCTGTCCTAATGTTGTCTGTCATTTGTATGAGGGTTTACCTCGAAAGCAAATTATAATAATAAATAATAAATGAAATAATATACTATTCGTTAATATATGATGATTTGTTCATTTGTTGGTGATCCAATTATTTAGAATTTAGCAATAAACCAGAAATGTAATATTGCAACTATCTAAATAAGCTGATAGTGGCAGAATGTTTCGGTGCCAAAACGTCCAAATAAAAGTAATTTCAAGTTTACTAATGATATATGTTTCCTTGCCGCATATCCTGATTGTCAAATTCTAGACTAGATGATGATCACTCAAAATAGACTAATTTGGGATCCTACAATTAATCAAAAAAGAGATGAGAACAGAGCTTTCTACACTACACGTTGTTTGAAAAGCTGAGGCAGGATGACCTGAAATTCTTCAATTATTTTAGAATGTCGATGACTTCCTATTTGAAAAACTGCATGGCTGGTTGAAAGATACCATACAAATAGCAAAATGAGAATTTTCATTCTCTTTCTTCCAACTGATGTCGCTTCGCAATCCAAGGCAAACTTCATGCCAAGCGTTTGTGGCGGCATTTCTGTCCTTTTATATATCGAGGGTTTTATCACATAAGAAATGTCTGTCTTCTATTAATGAAATAAGAAGCGGTAGAAAAACTGCCTGCATTTCATCTAATGTAGCGGTAAAATTTCCGCGCGATAAAAATCCGTGTGTGTATTCAGCCTTATGTATCAAATTTGAAATGTGAAAATGATTTTTGAAATTCTGCTTTTCAGCTGATTTTTCTTTTGCTGTTCTTCAAACAAATTTAACATGTCTGATCGACTAAAATCATTGGTTGATACCACGAGCTCTGTTTTTGGCTGTACTAGGAGCGTTGTGTGAAGAAGTATATCAAAGCAATTCAAATTTTCTCATTTACTTTAAAGAACGATCCTCAGGTACAAGTTGCAGAAAATACTTTTATCTATAATATTTATCTGAAAATTTTCAATTAAAATAATTTGGCATATTTGTATTGCCTTAAAACAATACTCTTATATTAGTCCAAGAACCGACCGCACCTTATTTTCTCTGATTGGACTTATGGTCAAATTGTATAGTAGATAGTATCAAAGAAAAAGCCATTTCTGGTTAATTTTTTCGTAAGTTCAATACGAAATTAAGTTACATTTGAGGGTGGTTAGCGCCCTCCCGGACAGGACAGGGGGTGGCATCCTGTTTTTTTTTCCTTTAAAATACTTGACCTTTGCTTTTTATTGATACTAGTTTCAATCCCAAGTCCTACTTAGGACAGGAGCCTAGATTTATAAAGTCTGGCATCCTATTGATCTCTACATTCCCGATCGATTTATATACAATTTGATCGTAACATCGTAAGTCTGATAAGGAAACTTGTGGTGCGGCCGGCTCTTCGAGTCAAATAGTCAAATTACATCCGTCTGTGGGACATAATCGAAAAATCAAATTAAGATAACACAAAAAAAAATATTATCTGTTCATTATTCAATCAGATAAATCTATTTGAGGTCCCATGTATGAAATTTTCGAATCAAATGAAATTATACTAAATATTTTTTCATAAGTACAAAATTCAATCTGATCCATCTTTTTGTTGTCACGTATGGAAAACTGACGAATCAAATAAAATCACACTGAATTAGATGGCTTATGTGTGTATCATGGGTTGGATGATATCAAGATATATTTCGTATGTTCGTCTTTATTTACAACTAAAAACGGATTGAAGGAATAAGTACTTAGTAGGAGTTACAACGATTAATTGGCTTGGAAAAGGGATCATATATTGCATGCAGTTAATGGAGACAAAGAAGAAAGTAAATAGTCTGTAGATGTGTGAGAATTACCCAAATACTTGGAAAGCGTGAAAAGGAACATGCACTAGCAAAGATTAATATGGTTTGACAGATACAGACGTAAAGAAATAGAAACACACACAATAATATATACAAAACTTGAAACTAATTACAAATCCTACATTAGGATAGTTTGTGTTAAGTGTAAGTGTATGCATGTGTTCTAACAAAATATGTTCATGTGTAATGTGTATGAGTGCGTGTATGTGATATGTACATAGCATGAAGTATGTGGAGATACTAGTCTCCACATAATTTTCTTAAAAGGATTATTAATTGCTGGGAGCAATAAAACAAGTCTTGCCGGATATTGCTCAAATATTGATAAATACTAATAATTTTGATAAATTTCTCCAAGCACAGTGCATTCAGATCAACCAATCATCTTTGTCTCTGGAAATTTTTTTTTCGAAAACTGTCAAAATTATTTCGTAATTATCAGTGAGCGAAGCATATTATAGTTGTTAATCTGCCTTAATGATACTATTTTGTAACCAAAATGTCAAATGCTATGTATGCAATTTGAATTGTACTGATTGTACATTCAAAAGACACATTTTAAATAAAAGTATATCAAAATAATTTAAAGAATATCCCACCAATTTTTTCATACTATCCAAAATATTTTGATCAAATTATCACATCGTTGTACTTCAGCTTAACTTGGTTCCCATATTTTCAAAATTTCTTGTCGTTTACAGGAACGTATCGCCGGAAAATAGATTGATTCTTTCAATAATTACGTCATGTATAAATCAAATATGCACAGGATTTTATTATAAGTTCTGAAGCACACTTTGTACAATAAACTATTGATCTCAAGCAACTACTAATAATATACCTACATGTCTGTTAAATAATTCAGAAATCTCAATTAATGTATGTATCGTATATTGATGTTTATGTGTCCAGATTTCTTTGATAGAACTCTTCGAACTAATTCAAATGAAAATTTAGCTGTCAAATTACTTTTAAAACGTAAAGTCTAATTGAAAACAATGCCATTCGTAAAAGTTTTTAAGCCCTATACCATTGAATACATACTATGTATTCAATGCATATACGTAGTAGCTACATAAAAAGCTGTTATAACTTTGCCGCACAATAATTTAATTACAAGAATCTCAACATCAACTGAAGTGGGTAATTGAATGAATTTCAGATCAAAGGTTACTTCGTAAAAGTATTACATGTTTGAACGGATCAAATAATGTATCGGAAATAAAAAAAAAAAAATTCAATCCAAACAATGAAGCAAAATAATTAAAAATGAACATTTAATATTATTGCATGTTGCAATATTTAACTTAAATACCAGTCTGAATTTTTCGATAGGTGATTATATCTTTATCCATTGATTTCAGTACAAAAATGCAAGAATAGGGGCCTGTTGCGTATCTTCAAATTTCGACGAAAGTGCCGCACACAAAAATCACAACTTCGAGGTGTGATGTCACCTGTCAATGTTTTGAAATATGTCAATAAGTTTACAGTAGAGCAGTATAAAGAAAACTGGGGCTCTTATTTTCTCGATATGTTCAACACGCTTGAATATAATGTATTTCACTTATCAAAAACGGAGTCTGATTGAGATACGCTAGTTAGTCACAAAACGGAGAACACATGCATCTATTCGAAGGCGTACCTAACTCATTTCGCCCAAATTTTGAGATTCGCCTTTACGTTTTGTCAACGGCAAATTATCATTGTTGACAGGGAATAAATAATTATTTTTGTATACTATATATTAAGAAAAAATTACAGGTTAAACATACATTTATTAAAAAAAAAAAAAAATCTCTCGATTTCGCCGGAGACCAATGTAAATTCGCTTCTTTAGCTGCATCAAGAATTTCGCGAGAATCTTTAGCTTCTGACTTTTCTGACAAATTAATTTTTAATATTGTTTATTTGTTACTATGCTTTTGCTTGACAGTTGTCAAAACCGTTACTACGTTTTTGCAAGAACACAACCTTGATTAGTATTTCTGTAGAACATTATTTCTATTCTTGGCGTCTTCCACTCAAGTTTTTCCATCAAGTATACAAAAAATAGCATGTTCAACACATAAGAAAAGCGATATTACTTTGCTCATGTAAATTTAATTCACTCGCTCGTGAATTGAAACATTTACACTTGCTAGTAAATTCTCACTTTTCTCTACTTGTCAAACAATCTACTAGTTATCCTGCAGAGAGGAAAAAAATTATAATTGTGGACCATGGATGCCGTTGATACTTTTTCATTTGATTGTTATCTATGAAGTTGACTTTCGGAAAAAAAAAGTACTATGAGATGTGTCCGTTAAAGCATTTGCTTTTGCTGTGTACCTGATAGCACACAAACAGTGAAAAACAGAATGTGATATCAATCAATAAAATAAGTCATGCAAGTTGTGTTTCATAGTATTTAGACTGCTAGAAATGTGTTCGCAATTGCAAAAATTTGTTTGTAAAATCGAGAAGATAGTTTTAAATAAGTCCAAATTTATAAGTTCAGCAAAAGGGTACTTTGATGCACTTGTTACAAAAATATTGTGTGCAACACTGTCACTGAACGACAGTCATCATTGACACGAATGAAGTTTGTTTCACGAAGTTACGTCTTGAGCTTCGCCCCTACTTTCGTTGAGTGCAGTCAGCTTCATCCTGGACAATAATGACGGTCGTTCGGTCCTTGTAGCATAATATACTATTATTCTAAAAAGTTATAATTGAATTTGATAACATGTCGCAATAAATTATAGCATTTTATAAATATATTTCTTTGAATTTCTTGACAATCTCTTTACCAATAAAAATATCAATTTATTCACACCTCGATCTACAGATGCGCTATTATATCGAGTTAGGAAATTGTAAAATAAGAATTCAATTCTAAATTCTCTTTATTATCTTTGTTTAAAAATCAATATGTGAAGAGAAATTCGTTGTCCATATATTAAGTGCTAATTTAATAATTTCTACTACTAATTCATTTCTGAAACATTTTCTAAAGAATTTAAATTTGATGTTTCGAAATGATACTTTATTAAAATGAACTTGCTGCATTATTACTATGATAGCCTCGATGATAGCTAAATAAAATTGAATAAACGATCAAATTTCTTGTAAAAAATATACGGACA